>JAKWBJ010000041.1:3796679-5015018 GCA_023159175.1 Wohlfahrtia magnifica
AACGATTTCGCCAGAGCACTTCACAGCGGTGTTTGGACATGATAAAGCATAAGCCTGCTGATTTTTGGCGTAGATTAATAACTGTTGATGAAACGTGGGTCCACCACTACACACGTGAAACCAAAAATCAATCGAAGCAATGGGTGGAAGCTGGTGGAGGTGCTCCGAAGAGGCGAAGACAGCGAAATCGACTGGCAACTTTATGGCCACTGTATTTTGGGATGCACACGGAATATTGCTCATCGATTATCTTCACAGGAGCGTATTATCGTGCATTATTGGATCAATTGGTTGACGCAATCAAGGAAAAACGACCCCATTTAAACAAGAAAAAAGTGCTCTTTTTTCAAGACAACGCACCGGTTCACACAGCATTAGATACGATGCTAAAACTACGAGAAATCCACTTCGAATTGATTGATCATCCTCCTTATAGTCCAGATTTAGCCCCTAGTGAATTTATCCTGTTTCCAAAATTGAAAAAATGGCTCGCAGTAAAAAGATTCATCTCAAACGAAGGAGTGATTACCGAAACTAATGCGTATTTTGTGGCGTTCCCAAAATCGTATTATTCAGATGGTATAAAAAAGTTGGAAGATCATCTTAATAAGTGTATTGAGCTAAAAGGAGACTATGTTGAGAAATGAATGGTTTTTGGAAAAAAAAAGTTTTTCAATCCGCCCTCGTATTTACTTTTAATAATTATTTTCTTTTTATAAGTAACATTAATGATTATGGAACATAATTTGAACTATTTCCTATTTTATTTACAAAATAAGTTATGATTTTTTGTTTTTCCTTAACCTTAAATTTGTTTTTTGTGAATAGAAAATTCTTAGCAAGGCGAACTTAACAAGGTGGTGTCATTTTTAAAACGAATACAACACTGTAAACAGACTTTAACGTTGTGTCAAAATAATGCTACACTGTAGTAGCCAAATAGTAAGCAAATTAACTGTGTGTCACATATACGAGTATTTGTCGTAAAAAATAAAAAAAAATTATCAGCCGTTGCTTACGTAGTTAGCCAAGGTCACCTGGTGTGAGTTCGCCTTGATTCTTAGCTTTATTTCTAAACATTTGTCTTATTAGAAGTCGAAATATCGCACACTAAATCATGAACAGTCACAACTCAAAATTTTTCAAAATCACTTTCTTTTCATTACCCAATTCACTGATCAAATCTCTAACGATCAAGAAATTTTTATTTGCATAACTGTCTTCCTTAACTAATAAAATATTATTTTACTTGTGACACTTGAACATAATCAACTAAAACTTCAGTTAGACATGACTTATCGTAATGCCTTAGTTGTAACGTAACAAGCTAACCTTATGGGCAACACTGTTATCGATTAGTGGTGAAGTTCCATAACGGCGTTAGCGAGCAATTTAATTTTACAAAAAAATTTTGTAAAACAGCTTTTTGCCTCTCCTGAACATTTGAAAATTTTGAGTTGTGACTGTTCATGATTTCGTGTGCGATATGTGGCTTAAAAATTGATTTTTAATTCTATACTTTTACTGCTGCATGGACTTAACCCCTTAGGTTATAGACCTATTTCGATATTAACTGCAATGTAAATCCTATTTTTATACGATTTACTATAGTTTGGGCCATTGAAAACGGTTTGAAAATTTTTGCCAAATCTTTGTTGTTGTTGTTGTTGTGAAGTACAATTATTCCGGTTAGAAATGAAATATTATTTCATTCATGTGACCGCTGCGGCTGGCCTCACAGTACCACATTCGGTCGGATCAATTTTCGAGAACTTTGTCGAGTATATGGGGTCGTATGTCGCCAATGGCATCACGAATGTTGGTTTGGCGGCAGCAGCAGAGGACATGACGAAGAAAAAATTTTAATTGTGGTTTCGAATGTCTAATAATAAAAAAGGCTTCAACTTCTTCCCTCCAGACAACTCCATCTAAAAAATCTAAAAAAAACTTCTCGCGTACCTCTGGCGATGATGACAAACATCAGACGAATGATGAGGAAAAACAAGCCACCTACTGGGAAAAAATTACAATGCTAAAGTAAAGATCACCACCACCAATTAGCAAGGATCTTCACCACCACACCAAAAAAAAACGGTACCGCACAGTAAATAGTCCAACGATGTCAAATCTCAGCTTCTTTCCGGCTAATTAAACGACCAACAAACAATTGACGCAATAAATCGATTGTGGCATGAGAGAAAAACCAAACATCGTTCACATCAATACTATAAGGAGCAGGCACATGTTGCATTGACCGTAATAATAGCGCCGACGTCATTTTCAAAGAAATATTAGTTAATGATGCCTTAGCTACTCAAGCCACACCAAACAGTCTTTTGTAATGAGTGCATTGGCTGCTTCTGTAAGATCACGTTTAGGTTTCCTGAGTCACAAATACGGCAATTTTGCTTATTAGCATACCCAGCAAGATGAAAATGAGCTTCAACCGAAAAGATGATTTTTTTGGCAAAATCGATATCATGGTGCAGAGTCTCGTTGGCCCATCTTGCGCAGCGAAAACGAACCGGATGGTCATGCGGTTTAAACTCTTGAACCAATTGAACTTTGTAAGGCATCATACCGACGAGATCTTTTCGCAACATTCGACGTAAGCTGGTGCGCGAAATTGTCAATTCTTAAGAACGGTGAAGAGTTGATATTGACGGATTCTCACGCACACCCGCAGCCACAGCTGAACACGTTTACGTCTTGGCGCATCAACAATGAAATCAGTTTTACAAATAATGAAATCAGTTTGGCAATAAGCTTGCGCGCAATTTCCGACTAATTGTCTTTGATTTCGAAATAAATTTCTAATAAATCCCAAAGCTGCTCAAGCGTAAATCGATTTATTATAACAAGATAATATACTGAATTTTGTGATATAAAGGGTTCGCCAAATAACTTTTTTTTTTTTTTTGAAAACGCTATAAAAGAAAACTACTGAATATTTTCTCAAATTTCTTTTTTTATTTGAAAGTACAATCCTTCCGGTTAATAATGGAAAATAATTTCTTTCAAATGGCTGCCTCGGCTGGCCATGCCGCTGGCCTACACGATTGGTCCAATTTTTAAGCACATTATCGATTGTGTGCAGCTGTATTTCACCAATGGCTTCACGAATATTGTCCTTTAAAGCGTCAATTGTTTCTGGCTTGTTGCCGTAACACTTATCTTTGATGGCACCCCACAAATAATAGTCCAACGGTGTCAAATCGCAGCTCCGAGGTGGCCAAACAACTTCAGCTCTGCAGCTGATAATGCGATCTTCAAAAACAGGGCGCAAAACATCGAGTGTAGCTTCGGCTGTGTGGCACGTAGCGCCATCTTCTTGAAACCAAATGTTGCTAATATCCTCCTCTTCAATTTTTGTGAACAAAAATTCGTTCAACATGGCCCGATAACGATCGCCATTTACTGTAACGGCCACTCCTTGCTCATTTTCGAAGAAAAATGGCCCAATTATGCCTCTGGACCAAAATCCGCACCAAACAGTGACTCGTCTGGGGTGTATCGTTTTTTGGCTGTTCACGCTTTGGTTTATCGATGAGGATGCCAGTTTCTTTCACTTTTTTCACAAGATAACGAACATACGAAGTTGACGGTGCTGATCTTCTTCCAAAATCCGTAGGCAATTTTCTCACACATTCTGCAACATTACCATGATTTTCAAAGTAATGTCACAATATTTTCCAGCGTTGCTCAAGCGTATACACAACCATATTCGTTCAGCGGAAGGATAAAACTAATAATCTGTCAAATCAGAAAGAACTAAGTGTTACCATTCACGACATAAGCACTTGTTGAATAAAAAACGTTAGATGGCGGACCCGGTAATAGAATGACATACATGGCATTGGTTCAAAGTTAACCGATATATAAAGTCGTCCGACTTCCGTTCTCGATTTATTGAGTCTGGTGTCCACCTCTGCTTTAGCGCCACCGTAAGTAGTAATTCATACTTCCTAGATAGCAGAAGCTGTTTGCAAACTTGGCTGGAGTAGTCAACTTTAAAATCTGATTTGCTTAGAATTTTTAAAAGCACTTTGAATCAATAAAATATTTTTGATAACAGGAGTGCATAGGAACTTAATAAAAATCTTAATTGATTTCTAATTAAAAATTCAAATTTTTCAAAAATGTTACTTAAGTTTGGTTAGAAATTTCTTCTTAAAAAAATTATATATATATTTTTTTTTTTTTTGTTTAACAACCTAAAGTTAAATTTAAACGTAGAATTTTTAATTATACACAGTCTACAAATTGATATATTTTTCTTGATTTTCTACAGCTGCTTTAATAATTTTATTTTTACTTTTTTTAAGTCACATTTTAATCTCGTTCTACCATTAAAACAAAATATCAAATACAATGACGGCTTAATTGAATTTAAATCAATTTCAAAGTAAACTAAAAACAAAATCTACAGACAGACAATCATGATTTCCGAAAATGATAATTAAATGACAGTTTGTTAATGATTCTGATCATTACAAGTGTTAATTGTGCTACGGGAAGATCCGTAAAAAATTTGAAAAAATGTTTGTGTTTTTTAGTTGATCACTCCCCTTACATGAACAGTATTTTTTAGAGAGAGTTCCTAATAAAAAAAGGGAAAAAACAATGTGATCTACTTAAAAAAATGATTTTTTTTATGATTTTCAAATTAAAAAAAAAAAAACTGAAAAAACAATTGCATACAAAAGAAATAAAAAAACGTGATAAATGGACCAGTTATTGGGTTATAAAACAGGGCGGGTATTTGAAAAGAAAGTAAAACAAATAGAAAAAATAAACAAAAAAAGTTTCAATTGTTTTGTGGGCTATAGTACTCATAACACACACCTACTGCCTCCCTCCCTTAAGAAATATTTGTGTCTTTTCTTGGTTTTTTGTTGATTTTAAGTCCAAACACTTTTTTAAAACCTTTAAGACACTTGTTGCTGGTTAACAATGTCATAAAATCAGTTAGAATACGAGAATTTACACTTGTTGTGCAGCCAGGTTTACTTCTTCTCTACACAGGTACTACCTTCTCTACATACACAACTCGAACGTTGTCACTATCAAGTGAAATAATAATGTTTTGCGGTTGTTGTTACCAAATGCTATTGCTGCTATTGCTGTTGTTGCACATGTTGATGTCGACGATGCCGGTTGATGTTAGTGGTGATGACAACACCAACAACAATATGTTAAATGTCTTACAAACAAACAACTACAGCACTTACAGACACAAAAGAAATAACAGCAACAACAAAAATGAAACAGAACACAAGACTTTGACATCTCAGCATAACCACCAACACCAGACAGACCAGACCATCATCAACAGCAACAACAACAACAACAACTATACATATATGTATGTATACAGTCAACTTATAAACCAACAAACCATCTTTTACTTTAAGATCTCGTTCAACATATTTTTTTATATTTTATTGTAATGGTGGGATCACGAGTTTGGTTTTTTTCTTTTTGTATTTGATGCATTATATGGTAGATCTCTTATGAGAACATGCGCTAAATGTTTAACGCACGTTCGTCACTCTGGTTGTTTACCCTTTCAATATGTACTCGCCACAATATTCAGCAAAAATTATGGATGACCAAAATCGCTAAAACAAAAACAAACACCTAAAATCATTACAGATTGTACTTTAAAATCTCAAGTATTGATGATTTTTTTTTTTTGTTTTTTTGTTTCTCGAATTTATTTCGTACCAAATTGAAAATGAAATACAGTCAGTGTTCTACATACGAGTACATATCTGTGGCACAGACAGACAACTTACGATACGCATACGTTGTGTTTAATAGTAACAACATGCATAAACTTAGCTTAGACATGTTCGTTGTAAATAGCTCGTGTTTTTTTCTTACAAAAGGTGTTAAAATTTATTTACACCGTAAAAAATGTTTGAAAAATAAATAGAGATCTCACCTGTTACAATTCAGCTAGCTGAATAGCAACAAAATCATAATAAATGTATTAAAAAAACTATATTATATTATAAAGAACCGAATTAATTTAATTCAGCTAAACGAAATTCTTAAAAATATTTATAAAAAAATTATTTTATATAATTAACGATAAAAATAGTTAAATTCAGCTAACAAAACTTAAGCAAAAAATGGAAATTTCGCAAAAAAAATTAAATCAGAAAAGACGGGAAAAACTCGCCTGGACTATAATTATACTCTAATTTTTGAGGTCCGATTTGCCAAAATTTACATAGCTAGAAAATCAGCTGTTTAAATAGAAACGAAATCATAATAGTTATATAAAAAACTATATGATATTATATTATAAACAACCGAAAAAGTTTAATTCAGCTAAATAAAATTCTTATATAATATTATTTTATATAATTAACAATACAAGCAGTTTAATTCAGCCAGCTGAAATTAGAAAATTTAATAATATTTAAACAAAAAATAGAAATTTCAACATAGACCATAGTTATACTCTAATTGTTGAGGTCCGATTTGACAAAATTTAAAAGCTTAACCCTGAAATATAAAATAAATAATCATAGCTCGAAACTCCGCTAGCTGAATAGGCACAAAATCAGAATAAACATATATTAAAAACTATATATCTTAAACAGCGAAACAAATGTTATCAAAAATAAACTGATTTCCAAATATCATATTATAAGTTTTACTATATTTCTTTAGCTGAATTATGATAAAACCCACTAAAATCCCAAAATTGAATTATGAAAAGAACTGTACGTTGTTAAAGGAAAAATGTTAAAATCGTATAACACAGTATTTTTGATTTAAATCAAAAACTATTTTAATCTCTTTAAACGTATGTAGTTAAAATTTAATAAATTCAGCCAGCTGAATTTGAAACAAATATTAAGATTTATAGTTTTAAGGACTTAAAATATTTATATATTTCAAAAATTAGTTTTAATATGTGACTGTCAAGATATTAAACCTAATTTTACATTCATAAATTCATAAAGTTGTTTTGATTACTTTTGTTCAAGCTGAATAGACTTCTATTAAAAAATTTCCATCTGAATAGAGTTGTTTACAGGCAATTCAAGTTTATGCTACAATTCTGTCGAATATTGCTAAGCTGAATAGAACACTCGTATAAGCAAGGTATTTGTTATTTATTTTTTCAACATTTTTTATATTTAAGCATATTTTTATATTGTATTTTGGGCTAAAAGAATAAATTTATTGGTGAAGTTTTGTAACTATTTAAATAAGTTAATATTTTAATTATTAAAAGTTATTATAAATTCTAATAAGCTGAATAGTTTTATTTTCAGTTTTAGGTGAAAATATGTAACAGAATTTAATATTTAATAGCTGAAGTCACTCAACAGGGACTATATATATACATTATACTGTTCTTTTAATCTGCATACCACAGATATTTGTATTTAAAGCTTTAGCTGAATACTTCAGTTTTTAGCTACATAAGCTTTTATGGTATTTGTAACCTCAAAGACATAAATACTTTTTTATATTTAATTGTTATATTTGTAGCTGAGTTCAGTTTTTACCAGCTGAAGAGCTTTTATCTGACATCATTATATTTTTAAAAGGCTTTTATTTTGTATATAATCGTTATATCCTTAGCTGAATTGAATTTTTTCTAGCTGAACAGTCATAATCTTTCTACATTTTATTTGTAAAAGGTTTTTATTTTATATTTATTCCTTATTTATTTAGCTGAATTGAGTTTTCTCTAGCTGAATAGCTCTTATAAGTCTCCATTATATTTTTTAACGCTTCACTACTTTTTTATAGTAATTTATTAGAATTTTCTTTTTATTTTGATAGTTTTTAACCTTATAAAAAAACACAAGCCAAAAACATGCAACACATAAATTTTTGTGTTGATTTATAGAAATCATTTTTAATTTTATTGCGAATTGTTTTTTTTTTTCAATTACACTGGCATTGGGGTGGACATGTAGACGGCTACCGAATATTGACTGACATATTTCGCTTATTTCTCTAGGCCTACTACAACAACTGTTTTGTGAATATAAGCCTGACGGACGGTACGATCACTTAGTCAGCAAACAGCAGCCACAGCAGCAGGCTATTCATACTCTATAAAGGCATTAACCAATAGTTTTCTTACCTTTTAAGGCAATTTAGTTAAGTTTTTTATAAAAAAAAAAAAATAAAAATCTTAAAAACAGATACTGAGAGAGAGGAAAAACGAAAACTTTTAAAATGTTATCTTAAAAATCAATCTTAATATTATTTTATAAAAATTGCAGGAAAAAAAAACGCTATAAAGTAGAAATTTTTAACGACAGCTTTAGTAAATAAATAAAGATTTATGAGTTATTTTTATGGAATAAAATATTCAATTTCAAACCAAAATTATGCAGAATTTTTTTTAAAGACTTGGGCTTTATTTAACACCCGTTTAAAGGCTAAAAAATGAAATAAATCTGTGGAAAATCGGTAAAAAAAAGTAATATTTTATATAACAATTTATGACAAATGATGATAAATCAAATTCAGCACACTTCTATTTAATTATAACAACAACAACAAGAATAAGAAGAATAACAACAAAAGAAATATAAACTGAAAATGTAATAAAGAAACAATTATCAGTGAGACAATATAGACGAATAGGGAGTTTATAGAGAGACAGCTAAACAGCCAGACGGACAGAAAAATCTATGGTTGTCTGGAGATATTGCATGAGCATGATGATTTAAGTAATATAATATTATGCTTAATGCTACAGCTTTCTGTTGTTGTTGTTGTTGTTATTGTTGCAAGTTTTACTTATGGTTATAAATTACTAATGAATGACATACAATTTAATTGGTTGCACTTGCTTTACACTTGCATTATATGTATTTATTTTGCCACAGATTCATCCATTTAGCCAGCCAACCAGCTAGACAACTAACCAAATAGCCAGTCAGCCAGCCAGCCAGCCAAACGTTGCAACCATTTCATCAACCAGCCACCACACTCTTTAATGTTTACCACAGACTGAAAATGTATGTTTATATTGTAAGTCTGACTGTTTGTCAGTTATACTGAGACGCTTGGCTGTTTGCTATTAAAGGCCCAGAACATCTTTATAGTGTCCTATGGGGCGAACCAGTTTCAAACAAAGTCTAAGTGCTGTGGTATATAAGAAAAATAGATTTTACAAATTTGTCAATACCCTGTTTCAGTCTTTTACTCTCATTGTAAATCTCTCCCCTCCACTCCATGACTTTTTTGCAAGCTTAAGCCAATCAATCTTCTTTGGTAAATCTTATAATTTCCTTGAGGTTTTTCTTTCATTCTTTCTTACAATTTTCTATTATTTTATAACAATTTTTTTTTTTTTTTTTTTTTTTGTTAAAGACCATGTCTATTTATATTTAAAACGCTTAAGAACCGTTTTAGAAAACCGTTTGTGTCTCTTCTCTGTTTCAATAACAATTAAAGGGTGTCCAGACGACACTGTATATATCAAAGAGGCATCATCATTATCAAGAACCTAGACATAGCCAAAGAACTGTTAGAGGAGCGGGGAAATAAGCATAAAAATGGAAATAGAAATAGAAATAGAAATAGAAAATCATCGCATGACCAAATGGTGCGAAATAACATTTTTACTCGTACGTTTTCGATTTGTTTATAAAAATGGTATTATTTGTGTTTAATTGTAATTTGTGGACTAAAAAGTCCATTTTTTATGAAATGGAATTTTAATTAATTTCTAGAATGCTAATGTGCATAATATGTCTGTGTTATGTAGTATTTTAAAAAGGCTTTTTTTATTGTATCCGTACATAAGTACGAGTACATACTTATATTTAGTATCGAGCTATTGATTTCATAATATTGATTAGATCGTTAAGATTGGGTTGGAAATTCCAGAAATGGTTAAAATTTGCATTTTTATAAAAATGGTTTAATTATGTTTTAATAACAATGATAAGGAGGAGATGATAAGCAATTTATCTCTGTGAACTGCTATAAAACATAAGACAAGAATGATTATAAATACCAGTGTAATCAGCGGCTGACACAATCATCCGCTTTCTAGCATCTAACATTTATTTTAGTTATATATGTATGTATGTATGTATGTATATATAATTATTGTTTTAAAATTAACCTCCGTATACGTATAAGTAAAATTTAAAATGAGTCCTAAATAGCGCGTTTTTTATAGAGGTATAGAACTTTAAATTGGCATTACTTTTCACCGACCGATGGCGACCGATTTAACAGCTGTTAAGTGATCTATTCTCAGTTTGGTTTGGCAATTCATCATAAATAGATTCATGTCCGAACAACGCTTGCAAATAGTGCAATTTTATTTCGAAAATAATGGTTCTGTGTGAGAAAAGTATCGCGCACTACGCCCATTTTATCGTCGACAAAATCGTCCAGAGCAGTTAATTCGATTAACCATGAAACGTTTTCGCACCACGTTTACTCTTATTGATAACTCGCATGCCCAGAGACGCTGTACGGTGCGTACAGAAGAAGCTATTGCTGCTGTAGAGCGTGGCATTGAGGAAGACCCGAATGAGTCCATCCGACATCGAGCACAGGAATTGGATTTGTGTCCATCTACTTTATGGAAGATTTTGCGGAAGGATCTTGGTTTGCGTGCTTACAAAATCCAACTCGTGCAAGAATTGAAGCCAAACGATCATCAAGTAAGTCGTACATTCGTCGAATGAACCCAAAAGGAGATTGCCGTTGATCCCTAATTTCATAAGCGAATTTTGTTTAGCGGTGAAGCTGACTTTTGTTTGAATGGCTACGTCAACAAACAAAACTGCCGCATTTGGAGTGAAGGTAATCCTCAAGTGTAAAAACTGACTGTTTGCGCTTTATGGACTAGTCGAATCATTGGTCCGTACTCTTTCAAAAACGATGGTGGCCAAAACGTTACAGTCAATGGTGATCGGTTTAGAGCGATGATTACTAATTTTTTCATTCCTGAATTGAATAACCATGATGTGCAGGAGATGTAGTTCAACAAGACGGCGCAACATATCACACAGCTCGTGCCACAATAGATTTATTGAAAGACACGTTTGGTGACCGTCTAATTTCACGTTTTGGACCTGTGAATTGGCCTCCAAGATCTTGTGATTTAATACCACTACACTACTTTCTGTGGCGCTGCGTAAAGTCATTGGTCTATGCGGTAAGGCCACAAACGCTTGACCATTTGCAAGACAACATTCGCCGTGTTATTGCCGATATACGGCCACAAATGTTGGAAAAAGTCATCGAAAATTGGACGTCCAGTTTGGACTACATCCGCGCCAGCCGTGGCGGTCATATGCCAGAAATCATATATAAAATGTAATGCCACAAGATATCCATCGTTGTTTTATTGCAACTTAAAGTTCTATACCTCTATAAAAAACACTCCTTATTTCAGTTCAATTTTTTTATACAAAATTCTCTTTAAATAGATTTCAATTACATTTTATTTTATTTCTTTTTTAATATAAGTCTTAAATTATAAAATAATTTTTTCAAAAATATTTCTTTAAAAAAAAGAATTTTATAATCGTGTTACTCCCCAAGTACTAGACCGATTTAAGTAAATTGACATTGTACACACCTGCACAGAGAAGGCTTTAAACTCATATATATCCTTTCAAAATCGGTGCAGTAGAAAGGGCTTAAAAGGGATACAAAGAAATGTTTTAGCCTATTAATTATATATCGGTTGGGAGATCTATCGGTTTAAATTTGAACCAGCGATTATTACGAATCTAGCAAAACTTATGTCATTCTATTCTGTCACAAAATTCAGTATAACGTTCGAGCAACGTAGGCATTTATTGGAAATTTATCATCATTTAAAATCATCTTTTCGAATGAAGCTTATCAGTATGTAAATAAGCAAGATTGCCGTATTTGGGGCTCAGAAAATCCAAACGCGGGCTTACAGAAGCCAATGCACCCATTACGAGTGACTGTTTGGTGCGGCTTGTGGAGCGGAGGCATCGTAGGCCCATATTTCTTTGAAAATGAGGACGGTACAACCATAACGGTCAACGAAGACACCTATCGCACCAGAATAACCGATTTTTTTGTGCCCGCTCTTCATGTTATAAGTGTGAACGATATTTGGTTTCAACAGGATGGTGCAACTTGCCATACATCTCATTCAACAAACGATTTATTGCGTCAAATGTTTGATGTCCGTTTAATTAGCCAAAATGGTGATGTCAGTTGGCCGCCAAGAAGCTACGATTTGACACCGTTGGACTACTTTGCGTGGGGCGCCGTTAAAAACAAGTCTTATGCCGACAAACACACATTCGTAATGCCATTGACGACATACGACCTCATATACTAGAAAAAGTTCTCGAAAATTGGTCCGATCGAATGGGATACTGTGAGGCCAGCCGCGGCGGCCATATAACTGAAATAATATTTCATTTCTAATCGGAACAATTGTACTTCACAACGAAGAAAAACAATTTGGGAAAATTTCAAACCGTTTTTGTTTAATTGCATTTTTAAATTTACACTTTTAAATGGTCCACCCTATAGAAACACACAGTAATGAGCAATTAAATGGGGAAGAGCATGCTTTATTTGAGTTAAGAAAAGAATCATTGATATCAGAGTTGGGCTTATTGCATTGAATTTATAATGCATTATCGTTTCCATTACCACTAAACGACTTAGCATTAATGCAGCAATATTGTAGCCACCACTAGTGGCAGATGGAATTAAACAAATGGAACAATTTTAGTGGTAGTGAATATTTAGTGCACTAACAAATAAAAATCGCGAAATAACAATTAATTTATTTTAATATTGGTTATAGCTGTTGCGATCCCTGATAAAAACGGATGTTATCTTTAAGATATTCTTTTTCGATTGTATTAGAACTTGGATTTGTTTCCTTTTATCGGATATGAATAAAGTTGCAAATATAAATTGTCGAACTAAAACAATGCGGTTCGAAATTTGTGATCAATAATAGAAATATTCAGTAATCAGCGAAAATTTTACTGATAATGCAAATGAAATTTCATTATCACTAAACATTTATTTTTACTTCAATTTTACTGTCAATTTATGATTGACTTAAGCTAAGTATATATGTTATAGTAACATGTCTATGTAAAGGGTCCGCCGTCTTACGTCTTTTTTTCAACTAGTGCTTATTTCGTGAATGGTAACACTTAGCTCATGTCTGATTTGACAGGTAATTAGTTTTATCCTTCCGATAAACGAATAAGGTTGTGTATACGCTTGAACAACGCTGGGCTATTTCGACATTACTTTGAAAATCATGGTAATGTTGCGAATCAAAAGTCATCTTTTCAGATGAAGCTCATTTTGATCTCGGCGGGTATGTAAACAAGCAAAATTGTCGCATTTGGGGCACAGAAAACCCGCACGCAAACATTGAAAAGCCGATACATCCAAGACGAGTGACTGATTGGTGCGGATGTTAGTCCAGAGGCATAATTGGTCCATTTTTCTTCGAAAATGAGCAAGGAGTGGCCGTTACAGTTAATGGCGATCGTTATCTGGCCATGTTGAACGAATTTTTGTTAACAAAAATTTAAGAGGGGGATATTAGCAACATTTGGTTTCAACAGGACTGCGCTACGTGCCACACAGCCGAAGCTACACTCGACGTTTTGCGCCCTGTTTTTGAAGATCGCATCATCAGCCGCAGTGCTGATGTCGTTTGGCCACCTCGGAGCTGCGATTTGACACCGCTGGACTACTATTTGTCAAAGATAAGTATTACGCAAACAAGCCAGAGACAATTGACGCTTTAAATGACAATATTCGTGAAGCCATTGGTTAAATACAGCTGCACACAATCGATAATATGCTTAAAAATTGGAACGATGGTGTAGGCTACTGCATGGCCAGCCGAGGCAGCCATTTGAATGAAATTATTTTCCATTATTAACCGGAAGGATTGTACTTTCAAATAAAAAAGAAATGTGAGAAAATATTCAGTAGTTTTTTTTATAGCATTTTCAAGAAAACAAAAAATTTATTTGGCGGACCCTATACAATAAGAAAGAATATGACTGTTAATTCCTTTATGAAAACGAAAGTGACACTAAAGCAGTAAAACTGAATTTCCATTCCACTACAGTGCCAATGGATTTTTAGTCCATTGCCACTAATCATTCATATTTAGGGCACTAAATTTCCACTACCACTAAAATCGTTTCATTTAGTCCACTCAATTTCCACTACCACTGAATATTAGGGGCGATAATGCACTATTTTTTCCTTTATCACTAAAAGTAGTGGAAATTGAAATCTAATGCAATATACCCAACTCTGATTGGTATAATTTAAGGTGCATTATTATTCATTGAATTTAGTTGTTTAACATATTTTTTTTTTTTTTTTGGAGGGGGGGGGGGGGTTTTACTTTTTATTTGGAGATTTTGTAATCACTTTTACATCTATTTTTATTTTAATTTTTCATAATTTTCTTATTCATATTTTATTATGATTTTTTTTTTAATTTAAATATTTTTTTTATTTAAATAAAATATTTTAAAAGAATGCATATAGAGCTCCAGCCTATTTCATTCACAAGAATTCTTTATTGATTCAACTAAAACACTGTCTACAAAAAAAAAAACCCACAATTTGGTAGTCAAAACATAAATCTCCAACCGTTTCCTTAAGAATTCCGACTTTATTTTTGTTTTACTTTCAATTTATCAAAAAAAAAAAAATTAAAATTAAAATTTTCTTTTTTAACGTTCAATTCAATTGATTTGATTTCTTTCCCCATTTTTTTATTTTCAGTTCGTTCTTTCATTAATTTACTGGGATAGTGTCTACAAAACGTATTGTGCGTCAATATTGAATGAGTAGAACGAAAAACAGCAAAAAAATTAATAATAATTGTTGATGCTGTACAGAGAAAAGAAGAAAAATATTATTATTAAAAATGTTGTTGTTGTTGCTGTTATTGTGTCGGTGTCATAGCGGTGATTGACGTCAAACTTGACAATCAGTTCAGTTTGTACGAAAAGAACAAAAAGCAAATGAAATAAATTTCAAGCCAAAGAAGAAAAAGCAGGGAAAAACAAATACGATCATCGAGGCCTTAATTTTTAAATATTTAGCGAAAATTGTCTTTACACGAGTATATAATGAAAACATTTAAATATGAATATACGAGCGTATACGCATACATACATACACACATACGTGTCGCCGCCACAAATGGACTTTCGAAATCATATCGAAAGTTTAACAAACCATCCATTCATCCGTCCATTGCTTCCATCAACCAACCAACCAAACAAAAGGTTGGGTGTTAAACAATTTATGCTCGAAACAACGAGCCCTCAAACTGAAACCTGGGCCTGAATGTACGGCTGTATTAAGGAAATAAAGAAGTAAGTTTTATGAAATCTTTTTTTTCATTTTTTAAAATAAAGAACTCCAATTATGTTTCAGAGCCATTGAAAATATGGATCGACTGATAGAAGTATGCCACCGCAGCCGTGACGTGCATTTGGCCGATATTTTATTCCACAGATAATTGTCACAGATCCTTCTATCATATTAAAAAATATTAAGATACTCCTCTGAAAACTTTTTGTTTTATTTACAATTAACATCGTGCGTTTTGGTTGGACCAGCCTTTAGTTTAAACACGATTTCTGAAATTTTACTGAAAATATATATAAAAAAGTACTTTCCAAACAAATATACTATTGGTTTGAACTATGTTTTACATAAACATTTATAGTCGTTATCAGCGGACAATAAGTACTTTTTTGGAACAATATATAGGTGTCGTCCTCCCAAGCCCAAAACAGTTTTGAGTTACAAAAAATATATTTCGAATACATTTTTTTAAAAGAAGAGGAAGTAGACTAGAAAACGAACAAAAATACTATTTGAGTGTGAAATAAGTACCAAAGTAAAAAAGTACCAAAATTATATTTAATTACCTAGATTTTCTATTTAAAGAATGGCATTATTCTTAAATTAAATTTGATTTAAAAAAACATCTTTTACTAAAAATTTGACTATTTTTTTTGTACAAAAAAGTACCAACTTAAAAACCACAATAATTTCGTACTTTTTTAATACCTTGCAAAATGTTTCCTTTTAAATAAGGTAGTTCTTGTTATTAGTTCTATTTGGATAATTTCTCAGAAAAGTACCAATTTTGAAAAAAGAAATTAGTAGTCATACCAAAAGTGGTACCAATTTTTTATAAAAAATGTTTCTTATTTTTAATTTATCTAAATCAAAGCATTAAGTATAAGTGTTTTCTATAATAATAAAAAATAATAGTACTAATTTTAAAAAAAGGTACCAAAGCTATTATTGCGCGTTCACAAAGTTCACAACGCCTTGAAAATATTAAAACTAAATTGACGGCTTAAACTAATACATGTTTTTTCTACACCACAAAAATTTTAAAAATAGTACCAAGACTTAAAGTTAGTACTTTAAACTATACTTTAAATAACAATCCAACAGTTCATAGTTTGCGTATAATAGAGGGCTTTAGCTTTAAAAGTTAGCTGCGAATAAATGGTTGTCTATATATAAACAAACTCGAACAATCAGCAGATGTTTGGCAACATCGACATATTGAGTGGGTACCGCCTTTCTGTCTGTATTCACTAAGCTATACATACCACAACAACGGATAAAATTTCTTCACCGATTTAGTGCAGCTGTAAGCGTACGTCACTAATATTAAGTGATTCGACTAAGCATTTTGAATATGAGTAATAAACAGCCAGTCTGCAGGCCAAGTGATGTCGTGGTTAACGTGAATATTCCCGCGCTAGCATACCCTCCACGGTGCCAGAGGTAAGGATGAATACTAAGAGGCCACCAATGCCTCCCACATATAATAACTACAAGTGACTACGAAATTCAAAGGTGCGTTGTTGGGACTCTACCCTTCATGCCTTGGTGAAGTGTTGGAGATCATCGGGTCACAGCACCCGGTTGATGCAACACTACACAGCCATCACAAAGCTCCCATAAGCAGGCCTACCCCACAGTCGAGCAGAGATCGGAATTACTGTGGCTCACGACTACCGTGGCAGCAGAATACCTCTGGTCAGGCTACGTAACACGCGAGTGGGGAAATTCATCCAATTACTACCTCCAGTAACGGCCCTAGACTAGTCGCCGGTAAGTCTCTAGGCTAAGATGATAATTTCACAATCACTCATCTATAATTTTATGATTAACGAAATGCCAAATCGGGCCATGTGCTCTGTATGTACCTATAGAATCGATGGGATGTAGAAACACATTTTTACAGCCGAGATTCCATAATTAGAGAAACGTCACGTTACATGATTAGTCTGACGTATAATTAAACTCTGCGCTCCTTATCTATAAAACCTCTTGGGAGTTGAATTAAGTTGAAAGGAACTCAATCATAACTGTTGAATGTAGGGTAACCAACAAGAGTCTCTATTCGTTGTGCCCTAAACTAATGTTTAGGGTAGAAACTGTGAAAAAATCTCCCCATATTTTCTAAAATTGTTAAGAGGCACAACGACTTATATCATAGGCCGTTTAACAAGTTCTAAGTATAGCAAAACCAATATGTGCTTGCATATGTGTGTGTCTCTCCCTCTCTTTTAAGGCCTGTTGTACGTTTTCAACATTTATTGTTGATAAAGGCCTCAAATGCAAATACAATTTTTGTTTTCTTTTTTTTCCGTCTTCTATGTTTATTTGTTGCTGCCACTGCTAGTTTTGATAATGTTGTGCTATAGCAATGCCACTTATTGTCTGTTGTTGCCGCTGATTTTTGTTGTAGGAGTGAACATTTCTGTTGTTTAACATTTACAAACAAAATAAAAATCGTATGCAAATGAATTGAAAGGGTATCGTTGTTATTTGAACTCTTTTTCTTTTCCTTTATTTTTTCGAACCATATTTGTTTGATTGGTACTGCAGTTTTATCGTTACAAAATAGAAAATGCGCTTCTTTTTCTTTCATTTCATATTCATTTGGGAAGATTTTTGTCGATTTTAAGCGTTACTTTGCAGCAGACGCGTCACACTTATTTAAACATTTAATTGTTGTTGTTGCTGAACAAAGTTTTGTCAGGGAATATATAAATTGGGTGTAAATTAAAATAAATTAATTTTGATCATTGATCGGTTAATAATATTTCATTTGTTTTTTTTATTTTCTATATACATATAAAGGCAACTAAATAAGGGAATAAGTGACAGATAGTAAGATATTGGAAATAAACTTTTTCAACACATTTTCGTGTAAGATTTTGTCATAAGGTTTTACTATGAGGAGTCTTAGATTTAAATGATTGGTTTTAAAGGATGAGGTACCATCAGGATTTTAGCACTGACGGTTGCAACAGTCGGAGAATATCGTCATATGAAATTCAAAAAGCCCTAAATTACAAGAAATTCGAAATCGATTTTTTGATTGATTATGATGCACCGTCTACAATATTCTAAGCTTAACCTAAATGGGTTATTTTACGTTTTAAAAATTTTTTTTGTTTCCACTGTACAATTTTTGAAATGTAACTTAGGCCGTTTTGGATTTCATATGACGATATGGTCCATTGCGAATCAAATGAATGATACTCGAAAAAACAGTTTGCTTTGTATCAATAATGATCTCCTTGTTGGACCCTACTCTTTTGACACCCGGCTATTTTTTCAAATTTTAAAACAGAAAATAAGTGTAAGGGGAGGAGTATTCTGGATGGGTTAGCAGTCCGTAAGCAGATTTATTTTTTTTTTTTTTGTCATAGTGACAACCGCATGCATTGTAGAGCTGCAAAACAATCGACAGTACTCTAGATAGTATCGAAAGTTTTGTTTTCAGCTGATCATCGATAGTTTTTTTTCACTATACGATACTATCGTCGAATTCTAAGAGTAAGTACGGAGGCCACTAAATGTAGTCAAGGAAACATTTGCAAAAAATTGTTCGCGCAGGTTGTTAGCCGTCTGTAAACGTTTATAGTTACATAGGGACACAGTTTAACAGTTTTATGAAGTATGAATTGTAACTAAAATATGTTCGTGCATACAATTTTGACCGAAGCAAATTAATCATCGTTTCGTTAGACCATAGCATATTGTTCTAACTATTACGGTGCAGGTTTTGCTTCTGTTTGCTGAGAAATGATACATTTCGAAGACTCTTAACCATAAGTCTAGCTTCCATAAGGTTTTTTCTTATTATGCAACTTGAAACAGGAGAATCAGTTTATTTTTGGGGCTTTTTGATGACTTGAAGGGATTAATCGTTGAAGTAAGAATTAGAAGTTGAAAGTTGTTCTACGCTTTCTTCCCATAGTCTCTGCAGTTTTCTTTCACTGGATCTTATTAATTACTTTAGCTTTGGAGCACTTCATGGTCTAAAGAATTTTCGCTGTATATAAGGATTACTCTTCCATCAAAAATCTTCAGTCCATCAAATTTAATGACATACTGGAAAAATAAAGTGACCCATTTACTTGTTTCAACACTGAATATTTATTATTATTCTTTCCCTTTAATTTAAATTATAATATGGTTGCCACAAGTAGCACTGAAAAGAATCCGATAGTATCTAATAAGACCAAAAAAAAAAAAACATCAAAAAACCCAATAATACCCGGTGAGTTGGGTTTTTTTTTAATCCGAGGTTTTGCCAACCCTGGATTAAACAGAATGATTGCTTTCATCTTCTCAAATTTTCTCACGCATCTATGTATCTCTTTGACTGGGGATCTGTTTGAAATTTGGAAGGCAAGTTAAATAATGTGTGTGAAGATAAATTTAAATTTAAATAGCAAAGACGCAAACCAGGTTTTTTAGCTCAGCTTTTTTAGCTTAACAGAGCACTTTTAACAATTTAACAGTAACTATAAATTAAAGTAAGAAGAGTTATTGCCAAAATATATATGCCTGGAATATGGAAGAATAGCACATCCTAGTTGGAATGGAGCTCCAGACCGTCTTTCGTAGATCAGCTTTGGAGCCAAAGCTTTAAAAATTGTGGAATAGCAGAAAATGTATTTAAGAAAATTAATTTTTTTAAATTATTCTTCTCTGTTGTTCATTGGTTATCTCCATTCCGTGGGAAACTCAGAGATGGCCGGAATATCACACTATATGCGAAGAGTAGTCCAAGAGGTTCCTAATGAAACTGTGTTAGTGGTATTCCTAAAATAATTTCTGAACTGGAGAAATTTAAATTGAAAAAATTTGTATTTTAACGCATTTTCACTGGAGAAGATGAAGTGGTTATTGTGGGAAAACTAGAAATGACCGGAATATCACACTATATGGGAAGAGTACTCCGAGGGGTCCCTAATCAAACTGTGTTAGTGGTATTTCTAAAATAATTTCTGAACTGGAGAAATTTAAATTGAAAAAATTGTATTTTAATGTATTTTGACTGGTGAGGATGGAGTGGTTATTGTGGGAAAACTAGAGATGGTCGGAATATCACACTATATGGGGAGAGTGATCTAAGAGGTTCCTAATGAAACTGTGCTAGTGGTATTCCAAAATAATTTCTGAACTGAAGAAATTTAAATTTAAAAAATTTGTATTTTAATGCATTTTGACTGAAGACGATGAGTAGTTATTGTGGGAAACCTAGAAATGGCCGGAATACCACACTATATGGGAAGAGTATTCCAAGGGGTCCCTAATGAAACCGTGCTAGTGGTATTCCTGAAATAATTTTGAAACTGAAGAAATTTAAATTGAAAAAATTTGTATTTTAACGCATTTTGACTGGAGAGGATGAGTAGTTATTGTGGGAAAACTAGTAATTGTAACTCATTGGTTACAATTTTTCTCATAATTAAGAATAAACTTTTCTCACTGAAAGTGTTCGACTGTGAATAACGTAAAATAGCACATAAAAAAAGTTAACACTTAGCGATGTTTTCTAAATATGTTTCATTGTTTAAGTGGATATTTAATTCAATTTTTTTTTAAGTTTTTAACAAAAATGCTTATTTTAAACCGGGAATAATTTTATTCTTCGGCTCTTAAATATTTTTTTTTAATTTATTGAAATTCCTTTTTTATTTTTAAACAAGAAAAAAAACACATTAACAAAATCGCTAAATTTAAAAAATATTTTCTGAGAATTATTTTCAACAATATTTTTCGCCAAATGGCTATTGAGTGACAGTTTTTACCACACAAGAGCATTATTGCTTCGTATTTTTCGTTAATAGGCGCATGTTCGTTAAAAAAAATTTGGTTTAAAATTACGCGTGAGAAACAGCATAAATATATTTTAATATTATTATTATATTTCCGTTTCAAGAAGAAAAATTTATAAAAATAAAATGAACCAAAGAAAAAAGATATTTTATTTAAAAGCTCCAGTTACCATAGCGCCAATAAACTAAACGGAATTTATTTTTATTTTTTTTTTTACAAAAATAATTAACAAATTAATTTTGTTTTTAAATAAAATTCAGCATTTATAATTTATTATAACAGACAAAGACACATTAATTATTTGTTAACAATTATACAGAGTTTTGGTTAAATAACTGCATTACAAAATAGGTATGTTCGTTATAAAAAAATATGATTTCTTATGAATTCTTACAAAAATTCTATGTCTAAAAGATGGTTTTTTAGATCCACAATAATTATAGAAAAATTACGAATTTTATTTCTTATGAAATTATGCGTTCTTGGTGCGATCAAAGCGGCAAGCTGCTAAAACTCGATGATGGGAGCAGACTGCAATTGCTTCGTTTGAATACGTGCAATATGAGAAAAACGGCTGGAATATAAAGACAGACATGATTAAGTTAAAGTTGCTAAAAGATCGTTAGCAATGAACAAATGCCGCACCCGACGTATTCTCCAAACATTGCTCCTACTGACTATTGGCTGTTTCGCCGTATACAATATCATTTAACACGTCAGCGAATCACTTCTTTCAAAGAAATATAAAATCGGCTTTCAAGTTAAAAAAAAATTGCCTCAGTGGTGAGAAGAAAAATGCAAGCAGTGGTTTGTTAAATTTGTTAATTATCTTTTTTGGGCTAAAAAAAGCGGACCGCATTAATTAGAACTGCCAATACGTAAATTATATTTGCTTTTGTTGTAAATAAGCAACGAAAACCTTCAAATAAAAAATATCACCCGGGATTTTTAAAATATAATAACCAATTAAACCCATCTGGGTTTTATTCATTTTTTGTTAATAGAGGGCTGCCAGCCCTGAATATAACAGACGACAGTAGTACTCATATTGCTATATTCAGCATTATTTTGACGAAATAAAATTGTATAGAAAAGGGATGATAGATTAAGGTTTAATACAAAAACACACTTTAATTCTGGCAGAATTTTAGAGTCTCGAACCTGTATCTTCTGCATGTCTCGAGGAGCAGACGAGTCACTATTCGGTGCGGATTTTGGTCCAGAGACATATTGGTCCAAAAGTCCAAAACTAAAGTAACTAATAAGCTCCAGTGAAAGAAAACTGCAGAGACTATGGGAAGAAAGCGTAGAAGAACTGTCAACTTCTAATTCTTACTTCAAAAATTAATCTCTTCAAGTCATCAAAAAGCCCCAAAAATAAACTGATTCTCCTGTTTCAAGTCGCACAATAAGAAACAACCTTATGGAAGCTAGACTTGTGGTTAAGAGTCTTCGAAATGTATCGTTTCTCAGCAAACGGAAGCAAAACCTATACCGCAATAGTTAGAACAACATGCTATGGTCTGACGAAACGATGATTAATTTTCTTCGGTCAAATGCAAAATTGCATACTTCGTAAAACTGTTAAACTGTGTCCCTATGGGCCATTTTTCTTCGAAAATGAGCAAGGAGTGGCCCTAACAGTCAATGGCGATCGTTAGCGGGCCATGTTGAACGAATTTTTGTTCACAAAAATTGAAGAGGAGCAACATTTGGTTTCAACAGAACGGCGCTACGTGCCACACTCGTGCCGAAGCTACACTCGATGTTTAGTGCCCTGTTTTCAAAAAAAAAAAAAAAAAAAAAAATTGTATGGCGGACCCTCTATATGCTTAGGATAAGCTTAACTAAGTCTTAGTAAAGTACCAAAAAATAAAAATAAAAAATGTTTACCTACCTTTTATGACATGCGATTTGAATTGTTATCGTTGTAGTTGTAGTTGTTTTTTATTTTTTAAATGGTAATCCAAAGGTGTTGTTTTAATTTTTTCTTTTTGCGCAAAAAATCTGTTGCTTTTTCGTTGTTTGGTGTTTTAAACAATTTATTTTGCTTCTTCTTCTTTTAATTTCATTATATTTAAAATATCACACTGAGTTTATTTGTTTAATTAATTTTTTTTATTTATTTTTTATATTAATTTTTATAAACATTTTTTTCCATTTAATTGCTTTTCAAAACTATTTTTTTTTTTAATTAATATTTTATTTTATTTATTAATTAATTATTTTTTTTAATAATTTTAAAAATATTGGCAAGCTTTTAGTAAATTTGAAAAAGTGATTTTAAATTTATTTTTTTTTTTCTTTATTTATTTTATTATAATAAATTTTTGATAATATTTTGTAAAAAAGCGTAAAATGTTGTAAAAAATTTTATTTTTATTTTTATTTTTTGTTGTTTTATTTAAAAACAAAAAAAAGTTGATTTAAGGCTTTAAGACACTTTATTTATTTAATTGCGGCACATATTGTTTAGTATTTATTTTATTTCTTTTTACAAAATTTAAAAATTTACTTTATTTTTTATTATTTAATCGGTATAATTTTATAAATTGGCAAGATTCGTTAAAATTTTTATTTTTTATTTTTTAACTTTAAAATTTCACTTTCTTTACTTATTTTTACTTTTTCTTAAATTTTTTCTTCTTTTTTATTTTTTATTTATTTTTTTTTTTTATTTCGACTTTTTTGTAAATCCACTTGAATTTGTTTTTTTTTTTTTGGCCGTTTAATACAAATCAAAATTTGTTTGAATTTTCCAAAAAACAAAACCGAAAAGACAATTGACGAGCGTTGTTCGATTCAAATTTTTTTAAAAAAAACACAAAATGTTTGTTGTTCTTATGCTTGTTGTTGGTATTTTTTTATAGTTTTACTTCGACATATGATATAACGCGTTGCACGCACATTACCCGTCAACGTGCAGTCAACAAATAACGTTTTACTTAAAAATTGTGATTTTTCCTCATACAGTAGTAGTACGTATCTACGTATCTACGTACAACAGCAGCAACAACAACCACCACAACAACAACAGCGGCAGCAAAAAAGCACACAATATAAGAAGAAAAAAACACTCGAAAATAGTGTTAGTTTATAAGCAGTGGCTGTTGTTGTTGTTGTTCTTGTTGTTGTTGTTTCCACATAGTGTGGCATGTAACAACACAACAACGTTTAAGCTGTGTGATAACGATGATGATGATGATGATGATGATGAGGATGATGATGACGATGTTGTGGTGTTGCGTTGAGTTGTACAAATTTCGGTAGAATGCAAAAAAATTATATTGAAAATCGTGAAAAACGCCGATTTTTTCCAGATTTTCCTCTAAACACCACTCGCTTACTCTATTACCGACCGCTGCTGCCAACAATCTGTTCCGAAAAGGTAAAAACATAAACAAGAAGAGAGCGTTTCGTTATGTAAACGCGCGTGTGTGTGTCTGTGTGTGTGTGTATGAGTGTGTGGGAAATGCAGTTACTAAGGATGCTGCGTCTGCGTTAACATTCACACAAGCGTTTTAGAAATAACAACATCATGAGCACAAATTCAGAATTTTGTTGTTGTATTACTTTTTTTTTATTTAATTAATTTTTGTTGTTTTTCTCTCTTTCAAAATTTATTGTTTATTTTTTAGTTTTTTTTTTATTTTTATTTCTCAAATGATAACAAAAACAAAAATTACATCCTTCTCCACTTTATTTACAGACGCGTACGGTTCTGACGTTGAACCGATACTGCTTTAACAGCAACACTAATGGTATCAACAGAGGCAACCTTTCTTTCTAAATAGAATATAAACGGCAGCCCACCAACACACACTACTATATAACACACATACTATGGCATTCAAACTCCAACACGTTTTTGAAAATACAAAGAAAAACAAAAACAAAAGCAAAAACAAAACACAAGAGGCCGAGTAAAAGAAACAAGAAGAATAGCAACAAACAAATCAGACAATACACCTCTTTTTCTTCGTTCTCTTTATTGTTTCTCTTTATTATTTAGTCTCTCTTAGTTGTTTTTGTTTTTGATTTTACTCTTAAATTATTTTGTTTGATTTTCAAAAAGTACTTTATTTTTGTTGATTTATGCCCAAGAAGTACTTTTTGTCAATTTTGATATTTTCTGAATCGAACAAAACAATTAGTAGTCGGAAGCGCTAAGGACCGATCTAAGCCGAAACCACAGATACTCTTTATTCCGAATATTGTTATAAATGTTTACCAAATAAGTTTTAAGTATTGGCTGTCGATAGCTGGGTCCTTTGTCTATCTTATTGTCATTAAAAGGCTTCTGAACCAAAAGACATGTTTATTTTTGGGGCCTGTTTCGGAAGTGAAGCTTTTATACCAGTGAAAGCAGTCTAAATAGTACAAACCATATGATTAGCGGACGGGGCAATGTCTGAACTGTAATATTAGCTGTAGGGTGGTGCCCTCTTCCTGTTACACCTTTAGTAGTTTTGCTTGCAATACAGCTCCACGTTAAATTAATGACCTTTTTATGTGATTGAGGTCTAACTCAAAGCCACCCTTTTTATTTACCAGAAAAGTAAGTTACTTGAACTTCCAGTATCTTGGTACCATAGTTAAGCCCTTATTTGCTTTCTATATATTATACAGACCAGTGGTAGGTATGTAGGTGGGCAAAAATTTGGTGCCATAGCACCCCACCCGGAGGAAGTAAAAAAGTAAGGAAAAGGAGAGAAGAAAGGACGCCCAAATGGACGCCCGGGCATCACCTGACAGGCCAGCCATTTAAAAGCTTAGATTTAAAAATGCAATAAAACAAAAACGGTTTGAAATTTTGCCAAATTTATCTTTTTTGTTGTAAAGCACAATTGTTCCTGTTAGAAATGAAATATTATTTCATTCGTATGGCTGCCACGGCTGGCTTTACAGTACCCCATTTGATCGGACCAATTTTCGAGAACTTTTTCGCGCGTATGGGGTCGTATCTCGGCAATGGCATCACGAATGTTGGCCTTCAAGTGCTCAATTGTTTCTAGTTTGTCGGCATAACACTTGCCTTTAACGGCGCCCCACAGAATATAGTCCAACGGCGTCAAATCGCAGCTTCTTGGTGGCCAACTAACATCACCATTTCATCTAATTAAATGGCCATCAAACGGCATGAAATGTGTGGCAAGTTGCACCATCCTGTTGAAACCAAACACCGTTCACATCATTACCATGAAGAGCGGGCACAAAAAAATCGGTTATCATGGTGCGATAAGTGTCTCCATTGACAGAAATGTGAGCCACTGATGTTTCCACTCCCCAAGTCGCACCGAAAAGTCTCGTAATGGGTGCATTTGGGTTTTCGGAGCCCCAAACTCTAGCAATGAACTTGCGTATACCGGGCACTGTTGGTCCTTCTCTACAACAAAATTTTATACGACATTTTCGTACAATTTCAGAAAAATTGTGTTTTTTTGGAAATCTCAACGTTACTCAAGCGTAAATCGATTCATTTCATTCAGTGGAGATAATATACAGAATTTTGTGATAGAATAGAATGACATAAGTATTGCCAGCTTCGAAATAACCGCTGGTTCAAATTTGAATGATAGATATAACCCTTTAGGTCACAGAGCCGAGCTAACGCAACCTCACCTAACCCATTGAAAAATCCCTGTACCAGCAATTTTAGCCTGCGCCCATGAAGGTTATGACAGAGAATATATTTAACAGTCTCTGGCTCCCACACTTCGCAGCATATTCAGCAGAAATAAGTGGTGCCTGCTCCCCATAGCCCCGTTCTGGCCTTTACAACGCAGTGCGCAGTCACAAAACCTATCAGTGTCGTTAGAGACTCATTCCTCAGATTAAGGACCCATTTCGTCCTAGAGCGGTTAAGTTTTGGCCAAAACAGCTTGGAGACCCTGCAGCCTCCTCTGCCCCTCCACAACTCCTCAATTCTACGACGAGCCCTGCTATCTATTGAGAGCTCACAAAGAACCAAAGCGGTGGTCTTACAGACGCACCCACCAGTTCGATACCCTTGGCCGCACCCGCTCTCGCCAGCTAAACGGAAGTCTCGTTCCCAAGTCTTTAGGACAGTTTGGTATCACTGTCCGCAAGGTATACTCCGCACTCGTGTCCTCTTCGTTCTTAGAGCCATTCAGCAAACTGTCAACACCTTGCTAAGACTCTATTAGGAAATACTGCTGAAGGGCTTCTGCTGAAGTAGCATTCCTTGACCTTGTATTCCGTGGAAACTGATTGAGTCACCACATGCGCACCCGAGAGTAGCCCCCCAAAACTAGCAGAGTACCCATAGTCCAGAGCTTTAGCAACAAGGAATTCTTTCACTTTCATGGGTAAGTAAATGTGACCATTTTTTAAGTGAAATTAGGCAGAAAATTTGGAGAAATAGATTTGATGTTGCCTTTAATTACTGCGCCCTACGATTTTCAGTCCAAAAATCTAAGTAAAACGAAATCATCAAATACATTTATGGCGAAACCATTTGCAATTCATTTTGTCGTACCCTTAAGCTCAGGTCTTGATCAACATAACTTTCTTAGCTTGTTTTTACAAGTATTATAGGGCCCGCCATCTTACGTTTTTTGTTTTTGTGAATGGTAACACAATGGTAGTTTTATCCTTCCGCTGAACGAATATGGTTGTGCATACGCTTCTCGACTTACAGAAGATGCCGATTTTGCCAAAAAAAACCATCTTTTCAGGTGAAGCTCATTTTGATCTTGGCGGGTATGTAAACAAGCAAAATTGTCGCATTTGGGGCACAGAAAACCGGAACGCATACATTGAAAAGCCGATACACCCAAGACGAGTAACTGTTTGGTGCGGATTTTGGTCCAGAGGCATAATTGGGCCATTTTACTTCGAAAATGAGTAAGGAGTGGCCGTTACAGTCAATGGCGATCGTTATCGGGCCATGTTAAACGAATTTTTGTTCAGAAAAATTAAAGAGGAGGATATTAGCAACATTTGGTTTCAACAGGACGGCGCTACGTGCCACACAGCCGAAGCTACACTCGATGTTTTGCGTCCTGTTTTTGAAGATCGCATTATCAGCCGCAGAGCTGATGTCGTTTGGCTACCTCGGAGCTGCGATTTGACACCGTTGGACTATTATTTGTGGGGTGCTGTCAAAGATAAGTGTTACGCCAACAAGCCAGAGACAATTGACGCTTTAAAGGACAATATTCGTGAAGCCATTGGTGAAATACAGCTGCACACAATCGATAATGTGCTTAAAAATTGGACCGATCGTGTAGGCCAGCGGTATGGCCAGCCGAGGCAGCCATTTGAATGAAATTATTTTCCATTATTAACCGGAAGGATTTTACTTTCAAATAAAAAAAGAAATTTGAGAAAATATTCAGTAGTTTTTTTTTATAGCATTTTCAAAAAAAAATTTATTTGGCGGACCCTTTAAATATATGTAAATGTGTTTATTAAAATTATAGATAAATATGATTGTTATTTAAGATATAAAAAAAAATAAAAAAATATAATAATATTTCATAACAAAATATCATTTTCTGTAAAAAAGTACTTTTTCTTTATATATTATTTCGTATCAACGCTATTTTTAAAACAAAACGGGAAAATTCTCTTTAAATATCTCTAATAAAAGTCACTCTCTTACAGTTTGTTAAAAAGCAGATAATTTTACGGATAAAATATTAAGAAGAAAAAACAAAATCCATTCATTTCATGGTTGAATGAAACCACGTGCACAGTTATTATTTACCTACAAAATAAGTTTTTGTTTTTTGTTATATCTGGTTGTCTGTTCTCATTTTGTGATGTTATTGTTGTTATGCTTATGACTCGTATTTCATTTTGTTATGACGACCAGTTTGTCGGCTAGCAGTTTTATAGAGAGCAAGAGCAGCAACAAAATTTATCTCTTTTTTATCTTTACTGATTTTATTTTGTGTTTTGTTATCTTAGCACTCAAAATTAAAATATAAATGCGGAGAAGAAATATCTATTAAAAATAGCAGCGGCAGCAGCAACAACAACCACGCAACGATTTAAGCAAATGGTAGCTTAAGAGTTGTTGTTGTGCTGTGTGTTGTTTTTCGTTATTTTATTTTATGGAGGTGTGTGTTTTTATGCTTAAGGCTGTGTGTGTATGTGTTTGTATATGATTTTTTGTTCATTTCTGCGTGGGTTTTCGTTTCGCTTTTTCTTTTTTCGCTTCTAATTGCACTCCAGCCATATGCCAATGAGATAACAGTGTTTTTGTTGTTGGAAAAAAATTTATTTTTATTTTTCGTGTTTTTGGTAATGGTTGTGTTGCAGTTGTCGTTGTTGTTGTTGTTGCCGTCGTCTTATTACCATCGTTATGTCATTTTTGTTGTCGGCGTTGTTGTTATTGTGTTTTATCTCGTCTTGTATGACTGTAGGCGCCTCCTACTTTTTCATTATTTTTAATATATTTTTTGTTTTTGTTTTTCTGCTTATTTCTCTTGGTGTTGATTTAATTCGCTATTTTCACTCTTCTTTTGTTTTGTTTGTTTTATGGTTTGCTTGCTATTGTATAAGTGTTGCTGTTGTTCAATTTACTTTTCTTTTTTGCAGCCGCAAATGGCATCATTCTCAAGGGCTGCTTTAGTGTTTTTAATGAATTTTTGTTTTGCATCGATTTTTAATTGAATTTTTTGTTTTGTTTTGCGATTTATTGGCTTGTCAAGTGTCCACCTCAACATATTTAATTAAAAAATAAATAAATAAAATAGATACCTACCTAATTACTCTTGTTGCTGGTGTCTGAATATCTTTAATGTTAATTTAGAAGCTGCTTTACTTTACTTGAAAACAAAAAATCGGCAAAAATAATACAAAAGCGGTACCAAATTCGAAAAACAATTTTTTGCTTTTATTGTCGAGTTATTTTTGCAAAAAAAAAATAAATAAAAATTGCCAGGGCACAGTGAAAATATTTGTTGCAAAATCTATAAAATTATTAAAATAATTAAGCATTTTTCGGCTGTGCCCTTGAACCAGATGCCAGTAAAAAGGTGTTGCATACCTATGGGTGTTTTTTATACGGGTACAGAACTTTAAGTTGCAATAAAACAACGATGGGATTATTCGATTGACAAGAATTTTATTTGTCCAGAAGATAATTTGAAATATGATTTCTGGTATACGACCGCCACGGCTGGCGCGGATGTAGTCCAATCTGGACGTTCAATTTTCGATAACTTTTTCCAACATTTGTGGCCGTATATCGGCAATAACACGGCGAATGTTGTCTTTCAAATGGTCGAGCATAGACCAATGACTTTACATAGCCCCACAGAAAGTAGTCAAGCGGTGTTAAGTCACAAGATCTTGGAGGCCAATTCACAGGTCCAAAACGTGTCTTAAAATAAACCTATTGTGCCACGACCTGTGTGACATGTTACGCCGTCTTGTTGCAACTACAGCTCCTGGACATCAGGGTTATTCATTTCAGGAATGAAAAAGTTAGTAATCATGGCTCTATACCGCTCACCATTGACTGTAAAGTTCTGGCCACCATCGTTTTTGAAAAAGAACGGACCAATGATTCCACCAGCCCATAAAGGGCACCAAACAGTCAGTTTTTCTGGATGTAACGGTGTTTCCACATACATTTGAGGATTACCTTCACTCCAAATGTGGCAGTTTTGTTTGTTGATGTAGCCATTCAAACAAAAGTGAGCTTCACCGCTAAATAAAATTCGCTTATGTAAGTAGGGATCAACGGCAATCTTCTTTTGGGTACATTCGACGAATCTACGCCTTACTTGACGATCGCTTGGCTTCAATTCTTGCACGAGATGGATTTTGTAAGCACGCAAACCAAGATCCTTCCGCAAAATCTTCCATAAAGTGGATGGACACAAATCCAATTCTTGTGCTCGCTGGCAGATGGACTCATCCAATGCTACCCTCTACAGCAGCAATAGCTTCTTACGCACCGTACAGCGTCTCTGGGGATGCGAGTTATCAATAAGAGTAAACGTGGTACGAAAACGTTTCATGGTTAATCGAATTAACTGCTCTGATGGACGATTCTTTCGACGATAAAATGGACGAAGTGCGCGATACGTTTTCCGTACAGAACCATTATTTTGGTATATTCTTCGCTTGCACTATTCGCAAGCGTGAATCTATTCACGATGAGTTGCCAAGCCAAACTGAAAATAAATCACTTGACAGCTGTTAAATCGGCCGCCATCTTGAAAAGTAATGCCAACTCAAAGTCTGTTCTTCTATAAAAAACACGCTTTAGATAAGTGGGCAAGTGTTTTGTTGTTTTTGGAATAACTGGTTATTTGATCCTGATTTGGTAACGTGTTTTCCAATAAGTGCTAAGTATAGTTACCATATTGTTGGATCTGCGTCTGTCGTAAGTTGTTCTATCAAAATTAGTGTTCTGTGCGTTCTTCAAGCTTCGCCTGTTTATCCCTCTGAGAATACTATTTGCAGTACAGTAAACAATGATCAATACCGCCATAAAACGACGAAACGTAAGATCTACTGTAAGCATTAGCAGAAGAATCTATTGCAGTTGATTACAACTCGCAACTTGACACTGACAACGACGTGTGTTCTCCTGACCGCCAATTTCATTTGAAAATCATCTCTAGCCTTGAATCCCATTTTTGAATAGACGTGTGCACCTAAACAAACATAATTTACCGAACTTGGGACGATGCCAATGAAGTTTAGGCTTTCGTCGTCATCGATCCATATTTTTTTTTTTTTTTTTTGTAGATTAACGTTAACCAGGCCAAAGATTACCGACATTCTTTGCGCTGTTTCCGACGCCAATGCCATATGGTTTCAACATGAATGCGCTGGCCGCCGCAAAATCATGCCAGTGCTTAAATTCAGTCTGATTAATGAGCTAAACAAAGACAGAATTCTGTTTTAACGGGCACTGGTGCCTGAGAAGTGACAATTTTCCAACCTTCGGGTAGGTAGGAAGAGTCTAAAACCTAAAATGCGGTACAGGGCTATTGCAGTCATTGTAACTCTGCACTACAACTAATGATTGTCTTCGAACCTTAATCAGTGTCGTGTATAGCTGTTATCACTGCAAGAAATGCCTATTTTAAGCGCTTTTTTGTTAAGAGGTAACAAATCTTATATGTAAAAATGAGTGCATGTATGTTTGAATGTTTGTATGTCTGCTTATTGGTTTGTTTGTTTGTAATTTATGGGCTGCTAGCTAATCGGCTGAAAAGATTTTCTTACAATTTTTATCGTATCTCGTTGTATTTCTGGAAGACTCTACTCGTATATTCTATATAAATTTTAAAAATTCCAATTAGGCGGCACCACGCCCCTACAAAACAAGCGGGATAAGACAAGTAGGCGTGGTACCTCCCATACAAAGTAAATATTTATTTAAATATGTCTTGAGAACACTTAAAGCGTAAATGGGCGGAGTTGGACAAGTGGGCGTGGTACTTCTCATACAAACTTAATGTTATTTTCTGTTTATCTTGAGAACGATTAAAGCAAAACCTTCTGCATGTGGTCTAGATGAATGCATACTCACTTGAAATCCTCTGGCAAAGAGTGCAAACAATTGGAGAAATGCCCGTGATACCTGCCCTGTAAAGTAAATCCTTATTTTATATATGAGTTACGAAAATAGAACTGCCTAAAAAGAAAATACACCACATCAGTGTCTTTGAGACTGTATTGTGGGATTTGGGTCTATTGAATTCTGTCAAGGTTGTTAATGTGTTACCCTGGCAATGCCGTACTTATTTGGATATTTGACGGCACTGCCAATTCGACCATCCTTGGACAATCTTACATGTTTAAAATTAACGGACATTAAATAAAGGGTCCGCCATCTAACGTTTTTTTTTTCAACTAATGCTTATTTCGTGAATGGTAACACTTAGCTTATGTCTGATTTGACAGATAATTAGTTTTATCCTTCCGCTGAACGAGTATGGTTGTGTCCAATGCATTTTCGCTTCGCTAAGTGTGCCTGCGAGCGACTTACAGAAGATGCCGATTTTTCTTTTCAGATGAAGCTCATTTTGATCTTGGCGCGTATGTAAACAAGCAAAATTGTCGCATTTGAGGCACAGAAAAGCCGCACGCATACATTGAAAAGCCGATACATCCAAGACGAGTCACTGTTTGGTGCCGATTTTGGTCCAGAGGCCTAATTCTTCGAAATTGAGCAAGGAGTGGCCGTTGCAGTTAATGGCGGTCGTTATCGGGCCATGTTGAACGAATTTTTGTTAACAAAAATTGAAGAGGAGGATATTAGCAACATTTCGTTTCAACAGGACGGCCGAAACTATACTCGATGTTTTGCGCCCTGTTTTCAAAAATAAAAAATTATTTGGCGGACCCTATATTTGTGTCAACACTGAATATTTGTTATTAAATATTATTCTTTCCCTTTAACTTAAATTCTAATATTGTTGCCACAAGCGGCACTTAAAAGAATCCGATAGTATCGATAGTTCTTTTGCAAACTATCGAAACTAACGAGTGGGCCGACTATCGATAGTCTTACAGCTCTACTACGACTAAAAAACTAAGCCTACAATGACTTTCGGGAAGGAACAAAAACTTGGTTTATAGTCAGAAGGGGATAAACTGGGGAAAATGGGTAAAAGTGTAACTAAGATAGCATTTAAGATAATAATTAAGATGGGGATAGCGAAGCTAAAAATTTATAAAAACTCGGGACTTTAGGAATTTGGTTAAAAAGAGACTTAAATTTTGTATTAATTATTACACAGAATTATAAAATTTCCGAATTACCGTCGTAAACACAATACAAAAATAGTTCAGTAGTGAGTTAACTCGTTACTGCAGTTACTGAGTCAAAAATGGATCTTTTGAAAGGCAATGTTACATGACAACATAATTGAGCCGGAACTTTATTCGGAAATCGGCGCACAATTGAAATTCTTACTCATTAAGTCTCATGTTTCTATGTATGGAGAACATTCACTGCCAGGGCTATGCGGACGACATTGTTTTGTTAGCAAACGGTAGGTTCGAGGATACCTTGTGAATGGACTTAGAATAGTGGATCGGAGGTGTGGGACATCGGGTTTAAACATTAATCCGGGCTAAACCATGACAGTACCATTCATTAGGAAAAGAAAACTTTCTGTGGAGAAATTTTCAACTTCTGGGTGAGGAAATACCACCAAGGAAGGTGGTTTAATATCTAGGAATTGAGTCTATCTCATGAAAAGCCACGCATGTGCTTATGGTATGCAGAAGACTTGTAGAGAGATCCTGGGGTTGTAACCCTATAATATTATTCTGGATGTATACCATTTTGATCAGACCGTTACTGACATATGGAACCCTTGTATGGGTGGTAGGAATGAGTTTAGGAACAACCCAGGCAGAGCTAAGCAAGGTACAAGGATTAGCGTGCATAAGCATAACTGAGGCAATGAGGGCTTCTCCCACAGCTGCACTTGGCAGTGAGAAATAGAGCCAAAGAGACTGTGACAAGAATAATGGGAGATTAGTTTGTTACAAGGTTATGCGGGGATCATGTTAATCCGCTTAGCCGAGTGGTCGCTTACTCCCTACTTGGCTGTCATGTGGACAGGATCATGGAACTCTATGACTTTGGCAAAAGCTTCAGGGCAATTCTGAGTAATAGGAGTGAATGGGAAGGTTTGGAGACGACATACTCCTTTATAGAAGCGTAGTACTCGGATGGGTCAAAGACAGAAATTGGTACAGGCGCGGGTGCCTATGAAAAACTCGCAAGCATATTACAGACGAAGTTTATGAAATCGAGACATGAAGAGGATATATAGAGGACAGCCGTACTATCTGGTAGTCAGACCGCCATTCGAGCACTTGACACCCATGAGATTGACTCAATGCTAGTTTGAGAACGTCTTGGTAAATTACCAGCTGGGCAAAGACAATAGGGTCAGCTTATACTGGCTCCCGGGTCATGTCAGAAACAATACACCATGTAACGTCTGCGTGTACATGTCGTACATAGCCGGGACAGAGTACATCGACCGCCACAACTCGGTACACCAGCAAGTAACGCTTAAATACTCCCTAATTCCATTGGAAGAATTGCCGTCTGCAAATATCAGCCTCAATCTATCCTGGAGAACGCTAGATACCGACTATACTGGGATCGAACGATTCTGACCGATCAGAGTGTAGCAGCATATACGCCAGACGTTACCATACCAAATAACAACAACCTTCAAACAAAGCATCGCGAAAAAATCTCTAAATACCTGTAGCGAAGTCACTGATCCTATTAAAAGTCAATAGCACATCGATACAGTAGTGAGAACCGTCCCAATTATAATTTCGATTACAGGACTAATACCAAGAACTGTGCCTGAAGGAACTAGAGATACCAGAATACTTGTGGCAGATAATACAAAAGGCTGTGATATTTGCGACTACGCGAATCGTTCGTTAGTTTTGAGACTACAGTACATTGATTTGCGCTGTGATTTTAAGTCATCTGTGGAAAATTATTAGATTTTTACTTTGAATTTTACTTTTTAAGATAGAATCTAAGCTGAATTGTAGCCAATATTGGATTGAGAATAAAGACTGAATAAGTTTTTTTTATCAATGAGACCAACAGTCAGGGAATAACCCCTCTCATGCAGGGCATTGTGCTGGTAGTAGTAGTGTCTGTGGACGTTCGATTTAAATTTGCTCATATGGCGTAAGTGGCAGGGAAGACATTCGTAGACAGATTGTTCCACAAACGAATAGGGCGACTAAAGAACGAATTCTCCCTATAACGCGTTTTGCGATTTACTGGACAATCAACTATAAAGCGATGCGCTCTACGAGAAATACGAGTATTACGGAAAAATATATGATTTTTAGGAATTAGTTCCTTACGCACGCCACATTGCGACGTTGCTCTGGTGAAGCAATAGAGTTGGCTACTCTACCGTCATTGATGAGCATCTTCGCCCTCTCCTGTACGCGGTCAAGAAGCTCCAAAATAGACTTTGAAGCACCGGCCCATACATGAGAGTTATATTCCAATTTGGGTCGGATATATGTCTTGTAAATATTAAGGAGATCAATGGAGATCAGATGGAGTGAAGTAATTCTTACACCGTCTTAAAAAGCCGAGGCACTTGAATGCTTCTTTCGACACTCGAAATATGTGTTTGTTCCAACGAACGTCACAATGAATTCTCATGCCCAGAACATCAAGAGCATCTGATTCCTCAATATCGACATTACCCATTGATGCAGATGACAACACACCACCTCGTCTGTGTGTCAGAAAACAACATTGCGTCTTGCCCGCATTAAAGTCGACCGTGTTCGCGCGACCCCACTCAGAGATTTTCGACAGGTCGTTTGTAAGTGTGTCGTTCTTTCCCCAACCTCCAAAAGGCTCGGTCTACGATCAAAAGAATATGAATGACAAATGATGCTGTCATCTGCAAATGAAAGTCCTTAAGAAATATTAGAAAAAGAGTAGGAGAAAGAACAGAGCCTTGCGGTACCCCTGAATTTATCCTGAACTCGTCGGATGAAATCCCGTCTATAACCACTCTTATAGTGCGATTTCTGAGAAAGCTCGATATGAATCGAGAATAGTGACTACCGACATCAAAAGCAATAAGTTTGGATATGAGAGCCTCGTGCCAGACTCTGTCAAACGCCTTGGAAATATCCAGGGCCACAACCTTACTCCCACCAAATCCATAAATGGACCCGTTCCACCCTTCAGAAAGTAACGCCAGCAGAAACCATATTGGCGATCGCTCAGCAATTGTTGGACTCTAAATATTTCACAAGGTGATGATTAATCATACTCTCCAAACTTTGGAAAGCGCCGAACAAACTGATATTGGGCGGTAGTTTTTTAGGGATTGGTGTTACATTAGCCATCATCCAGAAAGATGGAAAAATACCCGCACGATGAGACGCACTGAAAAGATTAGCCAATAGACGCGCAATCGTTGAAGAGCACCGCTTCAGGACCAGTGCTGGAATGCCATCCGGCCTAGAAGACTTGTTAACGTTAAGATTTGCAAGAACCATTTTAACTGCACGGGCTCGGAAGCATATACTAGGCATAGTCACTGATACTCTTTCAAGTTCGGGCAGCGGTTGAACGCTCTCCGGCAAGTTCGGATTACCTGCAAACCTTTCAGCCAGCAGGCTTGCCTTATCAACCGGGATAGTGAATGTTTGGTCATCCTTTATAAGGACTGGAACCGAACTAGCGCTATTCTTAAGCCTTTTAAGCCTTCCCCGCGGAAAATTAAGAACTTTAACACGTAAGCGCTGTTCGTATAGAGACTTTTCGCGCTTAAGTACGTTGGCACATGAAGATCTCGCCTGTTTGCGTAGCGAATCAGTATGATCGCATTTGTTATTACGCCAATTTCTGAATGCTTCCTCTCTGGATCTGACTGCAAGCGTGCACGTCTGATTAAATCAAGAAATAAATCTTGATGGGATGCAATTATCCATCCATAGCTTTGTTATATTGACAACCATTTCGGCCATGGCATTCACGTTTGAAGCAAGGAAACAAAGTTTACACTTGAAATGCCCATAAAAATCATTAAGCTCAGCCCAACGAGCTTTCCCGTAATTGAAAACCAAGCTCATCGTAGCTGTATGTGAAGCGTTGTGAAGAGTGGAGAATGGACCGAATTTCCGAGAGGTGCAAGGACCTCAACTACATACTTTTCAAGGTGTGTAGTGAGGAAAAGGTCGAGGGTGTTATTTTGGTGCCCATCTACACACAATATGTAAGGTTATCGTCCGCGGCAAAAAGCTCCACGTATTGGCCTTCTGGAGTTGTGCGGCCTGAATGCCGTAATTGAATGACAAGCCAAAATCTTTTGTTTGTTATTAAGTTACTCGTTTTAAAGCCCATTTTAATGTTTACTGAGTTGAGAATATGCCAACACTATGCACAAAACATAACACATTTCTTACAGCAGACGTTCAATGCATTAAACATATTAGTGCACACTCACCTGTTAGACCCACTGTTGCTTCAAAAAAATTAAAATCAATTTTAAATAAATTTTATTTTAAAATCTTAAAAATCCTATACGAACTCTACTCATTTTCGTCCAAAGAAATTGAACAAAAAATGCAAAAAAATGCAAAAAAAAAACAACATCCAGTGGGCAGTTCGAATTGCCAAGAATGTGTCAGAGAGATAAAGCCGATACAGACATATGCGCCTGACCCACACAAAACTGGTAAAATATTTGATTTGATCGAAGGGCAATGCTAAATAAGAAAAATATTAACAAAACTTGTATTAGATTTGATTTTTTTTAAATTCATGGAAAAAATTAAAAAAAAAATTACTCATAGTGTTGCCATTCAATTTATTTATTTAATAAAGTGGGTTGTTTTAAAACAAAGTGAGAGGTCTAGAGATAGATTTGGCATAAGTCGATTCCTAGATTTGTTACTGTGATGTGGCGATTAGACGATTCAGTGTGGCTTGTCAGCACGGCTTGATAACAAGCCAACCAGCTAATCAGCTCGTGTTTTGCGAATTTGACAAACTCAACAAACATGCTATTAACCGAGCTGGTTATCTTGCCATCAAGCAGCGCTGGATCGTCTAATCACTGCTTTACACAAACAACTTGCATTGAAATGAATTGCTCGTTTTGCATTCTTTCTGTTTAAAAATTAAAAAAAAAAATATAAAAAATTAAAAAAGAATTTTTTAACTTGATCGCAGTATAAAACTCGAGCTGACGCGTTAAATACAAAAACTCGTGAGCACAAATTTTTAACTTGTTCGCAGTATAAAACTCGTGCTGACGAGTTAAATACAAAAACTCGTGAGCACAAAAAAAATTTTAATTTGTTCGCAGTATAAAACTCGAGCTGACGCGTTAAATACAATTTTTTTTTTTTAATTTTAAAAAATTTGTGCTCACGAAACGAGAAAAAATATTTTGAGCTTAAAATATGATTCGTGCTCACGAATTAAAAAATAAAACTCACTTGCACTAGTCATAAAGAGGAGCAAACAATAGAGAATTCTGCTTACAGGCCGAGTTTTTACGTACTATGCCAATAACTTTTTAAGAATTTGAACTGGTTTCCCTAAGACGCTCATTTTTGAGTCTCCATAGCCCTACAAATGTGTAAACTGACTATTTTTAATGGCCACATTCTAAACATATTCCTGCATTTTAAAATCCGATCAGTAGCTTGGAATTTACACAAATTAAACCACAAATTTATTTTGCGGTCTTTTCTACTCCACAAATTGTCTACAAAAAGCACGAACAGTATGTATATCAAGTAATGGCAACTCTAACCGAACGGTTCTATAACAAAGTATAGCAAATAAACTGTTATTTCGTAGTGCCAAAGAGAATTTTATTTAAACAGGTACACCTGTTAGTTACTACAATACGTCTAATATTACAAAAATCTTCTGTACAGTGCTGACGAATCCTATGTAAGCCGCTACAACCATTTCCCTTGAAGAGCTCCAAAGGAATAACGGGCAAACAAAATGTAATAAATTTTGTTTTCAAAATTCATATCCGTTATTCTAGATAAATTATCCATTAAAGAGATATTTTTACTTACGCACATATACTCACTCACTCTCTTACACGCTGGTTTATACACTCAGATAATGGATAATAAAATTATAAGAGTAACCAGTGCAGTGATGCCAACCAGGGTTGTTAGATCTTTTTTAAGCTTTCTCACCAAATTCAATTTAAAAAATCGCCAAAATCGCCAAATTATGTTTTTTTTTAACATATTGGCAAAAAAATTTATATTTTTTAAAATAAAAAAAACATTTTTAAAACAAATAAAAAATAATTTGTTCAGAATTTCGGAAATTTCGCCAGAAATCATTAAAATTTCGCCATAATATATATTTTGTTAATTTTATTAAGCAAAAATATTAGGAAAAACAAAAAGGGTACAGTAATTACTATAACATAGTTTCTAGTTTACAGAAAGCTAGAAAACTATCAAAAGTGATTTGTATGGTTAACATAAAATACATTTTGGATATAGATATGTAGCCTCATTATTGTTATACATCTAAAATTAAATTACACTATGCGACAAAAAAGAACGAAGATAAAATACCGGAAAAGTTATACTATTTTTCTAATAAACGCTATCGAGTACAACAAGATTCAATTTTTGAAATATTCTGAACACCTCCAAAATCTTTAATTATGAAAAAAAAATGGTTTTTCGTAACTGCATTTACTTATAGACTTATAATTTAGTGGAATACTATCCGATTTAAAGCTTTTCAGTGGATTTACAGAGAGGAGAAGTAGACCTTGTAAATGATGATATGATATACTCCATAGCTCTGAGGTGTGCATATGTAAGAATTTTTCAAGCAAATAAATACATTAATTTGTGTTCACATATTTGTCAAGTTTAGAGCTTTTTTCGTACCATTTATGGACTTAAAACATTCGTTGCCAGTTGCCGAAAATTGCATTTTGAAGTTTAGCTGCCATCTATAATCGATACACCATGTTCACGAATTGCATACAAAATAATAATTTTATTTTTAAAATTTTTTATCAAAAATAGCCAACAAAATCTTCAATTAATTTACAAATCGCCAAAAAGTCGCCATGTCACCAAACCGAAAATTAGGACGCCAAATAACTTTCGAAATCGCTACGTTTGGCGAGAGATCGCCAGATCTAACAACCCTGCTGCCAGCTACTACAGTGATGGGATGGTATTTTCATTCGGTATTAATTTAGTGACGCCGATTTATGTGTAATTACGCAAATATGGGACAAAAATCTTTTTTCTTGAACTATATTTGAACCATTAAATTTTTGTGTACTTTTGTTTCGACAGCATTTCATTTGTAGCAAAGTTTTTAATCAGGAATTTTAACTTAAGATTCAAATTTAAAATGAATCAAAAGTATGATTTTCATGCAATGAAAAAACAGTTAAATAACAGTAAAATAAGGGGCCAATTTTAAAGGGTCCGCCAACGATCGGTCCAATTTTTAAGCACATTATCGATTGCGTGCAGCTGTATATCACCAATGGCTTCACGTATATTGTCCTTTAAAGCGTCAATTGTTTCTGGCTTGTTGGCGTAGCACTTATCTTTGAGGGTACCCCACGAATAATAGTCCAACGGTGTCAAATTGCAGCTCCGAGGTGGCCAAACGACAATAGCTCTGCGGCTGATAAGGCGATCTTCAAAAACAGAGCGCAAAACATCGAGTGTAGCTTCGGCTGTGTGGCACGTTGTGGCACCAAATGTTGCTAATATTCACATCTTCAATTTTTGTGAACAAAAATTCGTTCAACATGGCTCGATAACGATCGCCATTGGCTATAGCGGCCACTCCTTTTCGAAGAAAAATGGCCCAATTATGCCTCTGGACCAAAATCCGCACCAAACGGTGACTCGTCTTAGGTGTATCGGCTTTTCAATGTATGCGTGCGGATTTTCTGTGCCCCAAATGCGAGAATTTTGCTTATTTACGTACCTGCCAAGATCAAAATGAGCTTCATCTGAAAAAATGATTTTTTTGCCAAGACCGGCATCTTCTGTAAGTCGATCGCTGGCCCGCTTAGCGAAGCGAAAACGCATTGGATGGTCAGTTGGCTTCAAATCCTGAAACAATTGGACTTTGTATGGTGTCATACCAAGGTCTTTATGCCAAATTCGTCTCAATGATGTCTCCGAAATATTCACTTGTTGAGAACGACGGTGAATTGATGTTGATGGCGCTTCACGCACACTTTCTGCCACATTTTTTGGCTTTTCACACTTTGGTTTATAGATGAGGATGCCAGTTTCTTCCACTTTTTTCACAAGATAACGAACATACGGAGCTGACGGTGCTTCTCTTCTTCCAAAATCCGTACGCAATTTTCGCACACATTCTGCAACATTACCATGAGTTTCAAAGTAATGTCGCAATATTTCCCAGCGTTGTTCAAGCGTATACACAACCATATTCATTCAGCGGAAGGATAAAACTAATTATCTGTCAAATCAGACCTGAGCTAAGTGTTACTATTCACGAAATAAGCACTTTTTGAAGAAAAAAACGTTAGATGGCGGACCCGATACATATTTTTGGTGTAGATAAGCAGAAAGCAACATTTAAAAGTATTGTTTGAAAGGATATGTTTGATTTCGAAGTATTTTTTCGTAATTTTTAAAAATGGAAAAGCGGGATGTCATTCGGCATTTCCAGGAGGGAAAAAGCCAATGAAAAATTGCAGAAATTGTCGCATTGAGTCCTTCAACAGTTCAGCGCATTTTGGAAAGGTTTGCCAATGAAAATAGAATCGAAAGTAAGTATAAAGTAGCACCGATAAGTGGTGAATCGTACAACAAGTTAAGGAAAAATCCGTTCTTTGTGCTCCCAAGTTGAGAGTTGAAGCAGAAAAGTTCTTGAGTAGGGCTTCCAATCCAGAAACTATACGAAGAGTTTTACGAGAGGAAAATTTTCATGGCCAGAACACCCGAATCAAGCCACTGATTAATGCCACGAACAGAAAACGCAGAATAGAATTTGCCTTATTTAAGCTGTGCGCCGAAAATTATGGGTATTTTTTAATTTTGTCATATTTTTTTAATTGAATTATTCCTGTTAATTTTTTGTTTAATAAAACGCATGTTTTTTTTTCTTTTTTTATAAGTAACGACATTCGAGATATGTGCCATGACTGCATCAAATAAGCTGTGAGTGACTGTATGTACATAAGTATTTAAAGGTTAATTGGGTTAAAAATCTATTGCTTTTGGTTCTCAAAATGATTAAAGAGAAGTGAACACCAATTTGGGAAATTTTCATATTGAAGTGGTTGGTCAAACCAGAACAAGTGTAAATTTTGACGGTGATACAACATTTTCTAGTTATGCATTTTATAAAAGGTTTTCTACCATCGAAATTGATGATTGAAACCTTTTTAGATTTTGAAGAGCAAAGACTTAAAGTAAAAGTTTGTAAAATAATCTTTGTTTACCAATGTTTACCAATAAATAGTGGAAACAATTGTTATCGAATTAGAATTTCTTTAAAAATATTTCTTAGCAATTGCGGCCAATGGAGATACCTATCGCACCGTGCTAACCAATCTTTTTGTGCCCACTCCTCATGGTATTGATGTGAATGATGTTTGGTTCCAGCAGGATGGTGCAGCTTGCCAAACATCACATGCCATAATAGATTTATTGAGTCAAGCGTTTGGTGGCCGTTTAATTAGCCGAAATGGTAATGTCAGTTGGCCGCCAAAAAGCTGCGAACTGACACCGTTGGACTATTTTCTGTGGGCTGTGCCGACAAACCAGAAACAATTGAATATTTTAAGGCCAAAATTCGTGATGCCATTGTCACGATACGACCCCATACACTCGAAAAAGTTCTCGAAAATTGGTTCGATCGAATGGGGTACTGTGAGGCCAGCCATATGAACGAAATAATATTTCATTTCTAATCGCAACAATTGTACTTCACAACAACAGAATAAATTTGGCAAAATTTCAAATCGTTTTTGTTTTATTGCATTTTTCAGCTTAGACTCTTACATGAGCCACCCCATAGTCATACTCATAACCAGTTACTAGCTAACGCTATGAGGTGATATCGCTGTTAAAAAAATCTTTTTCTTCTTTCAGATGGTTTGGCCGGGTATTGAACCGAGAACCTTCTGGTCGGTAGGCGGGTGCAGACAAACCAGAGGCACAGAGGCACACAATGTTGAAACAAAGGAATGTATAAAATTGTTAAATAAGAAAATATTTGTCAGAGTATCAGATATATTCGACGAATACTACGGTATTTTTAGTCGAAATGGTACTAAAAAAAAGTAAGGTTGTATACACTATCCCATCATTGAACTCTTGGGATACTGAACGCGTGCAAACATAACAAAAAAGTTGGCATCACTCAACCAGTGTTCTTTAGGAAACATAAATACAATCACAAGAACAATAACGAAACAAAGCAACACACAGAATTCCTTTACTCTTTGCTTTTGCAATGAACTTGAAATTTATAAATTAAAAACAAACTCTCTTAAGTAAGAGAGCTACTATTTACTAAAGAGAGCAACCACATATATAATCTGGCGTCTTTGAATGCGTATGTATGCTGCTTTTGATAAGTTTTTGTATCCCATCATATGTGGTTGGTGTGTTGGAATGTTTAACAATAACAAAATACATGTGCGTTTTGCGGAAAGAAAAAAAATAACAACAACTATACGGTTGGCTAAGAGTGAAGCAGAAACAATAAGTACCATGAGAAGCACCTCCGCTCTTTTGCTTCTACACTCGCATTCTCATACATTTCATTCATTCGTTCATTTACTTATTTGCTTGCTCTGTTACTCACTCATACATTCCAATAGTGTTTGGCTTGTTTGTGTTATTTCTACAAATAGAGAAATTCGCGTGAGTGTTTATAATAAATTGAAAGTGTGTGTGTGTGTGTGAGCATTTGGGTTGGTAAATTGTGGGCAGGGTATAAAATAGATGTTGCTGTGTGTGCATGTGTATGTGTTGGGTAATAAAAAAACGCGAATAAGCGTTTCGTTTTAAATCTTGTAATCGTTGCTTAGTTTGTGTATTCTATACGAGTGTATGCGTGTGCTTATGTGTGGTTTTGTTATTGTTTTTTTTTTTATTCCAATGGCTTGTTTAGTAAACAAATCTCTTTGTTTTTGTTAACTCCAACACGCACAGTGGGTGAGAATGATATGTAAATTATAAAAATAGATAAAATGAATTATTTTCATAAAGTTATTAGAAAAATACTAAAATTAAATTAATAGAACAGGTAAAGCTATAGTGTACTTTTCATTGGAACAATTAATAATCGCAAGAAGTAATGTCGGTCAAATATAGTAATTGTAGTAGAATATTTTATTAAATCGTTTTTTACTGCCCTATAATGACAGCAGTCGTTGTGATTAGCTGCCTTCTTGCCATTTCGGCTTTTACTTTGCACTCAAATTAAATTATTTGCCGATAAAGACTTTTATTAAACGCAAGATTACAAAGTCGTAAAATGCAATTCTAGAAACGATTCGCTAATTTCCATCCCAAAACACAGAAATATTTAATGTCATAAGCTAAAGTATCTATCTCGTACGTGATAAATGCAGCTATAGAGCTAGAAAACAGAAAGTAGTTTATCTATTGAATTGTCTCAGGCGATGTGCTTCTTATGTGCTTCGATTACGATAAACCGTAGCGTTTTTTAAGCGTAACCAAGCACGAAAACTATCATGGAATCCGAGTATCCATTGCGCCATTGCAAAGGCGAAATTCTAAGAAACTTGTCAGAGAAGCCGAATAAAGCGTGTTTTTTATAGAGGTATAGAAATTTAAGTTGCCATTACTTTCCAAGATGGCGACCAATTTAACAACTGTCAAGTGATTTATTCTCAGTTTGACTTGGCAATTCATCATGAATAGACACACGCCCGGCGTAGATTCGTCGAATGGGTCCAAAACGAGATTACCGTTGTTCCCGATTTTCATAAGCGAATTTTGTTTAGCGATGAAGTGCACTTCTGGTTGAATGGCTCCGTCAACAAACAAAACTGCCGCATTTGGAGTGAAGGTAATCCTCAAGTGTATGTGGAAACACTATTACATCCAGAAAAACTGATTGTTTGGGCTGATGAAATCATTGGTCCGTACTTTTTCAAAAACGATGGTGGCCAGAACGTTACAGTCAATGGTGATCGGTATAGAGTCATGATTACTAACTTTTTCATTCCTGAATTGAATAATCATGATGTCCAGGAGATGTGGTTGCAACAAGACGGCGCAACATGTCATACAGTTCGTGCCACAATAGATTTATTGAAAGACACGTTTGGTGACCGTCTAATTTCACGTTTTGGACCTGTGAATTGGCCTTCAAGATCTTGTGATTTAACACCGCTAGATTACTTTCTGTAGGGCTATGTAAGGTCATTGGTCTATGCTGGACCATTTGGAAGACAATATTTGCCTTGTTATTGCCGATATAAGGCCACAAATGTTGGAAAAAGTCATCGAAAATTGGACGTCCAGATTGGACTACATCCGCGCCAGCCGTGGCGGTCATATGACAGAAATCATATTTCAAATGTAATCCAATAAGTTTATCTTTCGGATAAATAAAATTCATGTGAATCGAATAATCCATCGTTATTTTATTGCAACTTAAAGGTCTATACCTTTATAAAAAACACCCCTTATAAGAAATTAACCGGTTACTAGTGTTATAATAAGCGTTTTATGCGGTATTCGAAAAATAGGCATTTTAAAAGAACCGTATATGACAATACTAAAAAAAACCGGTTAAAACTGGTCGAATAATAACCGTTCGATCTCCTTAGTAGTTAGGCATTTAATAATTTTCATTATTTTTTCCCAACTTTCCCACTGTGAGCTTATTTCGTAGAGAAAATAAGTCGAAAATTTCAACTGCTTCCGCGAATATTGAAATTTTTAATGAAATCTTTGTGGTGATTTTAAAAGAAAAAAAATTTTTTTTTGTTAAAATTATTTTGTCACTCGACTCCACTGTGCACTGCCATGGCAAAAATGCTTAATATGCTTTTTTCTTATTTTTCAAAGCAAAAACAACAAATTGAGTGTGGGCAACAGTATTATATGATATTTTTAATAATTTTATTGTTGAATTAAATAAATATTTTCTTTGTGTGTGTGTGTGTGTGTGTGTGTGTGTGTGTGTAGTTGTGGTTAATCTTTTAACTTAAAAAAAATTCTTTGTTATTCTGTCGCTTTAAGTTTAGTTGTTTCTCTATTACGATTATGAAAAAAACAACGACAACAACAATATTTAGTGAGTGTTTGTGTCAGTGGAGGAGGTGGCAAAATACCTCTTGTTTTTTCAAATTTCGAATTAAAACTCAACTCTAGTTAAGTTAACAAACCCACCACAATAATAGCAACAACATTTATAGACTGTTGCTCTTTTGTTGTCTTTCATTTGTTTTTTGTTCGTTTCGTTGTCATTATTATACTACAGTGCTGCCATTTTCTATTAAACAATACTTTGCTATTAGTATTGTTTTAATAATTTTTTGTTGTTTTTTGTTTTTGTTTGAATTCCTGCTGTTGTTTGTTTGCTTTAATGCTTAGTAATGTGTTGCTGCTTCAGAAACTTAATTAATAAAAGTTGTTGGTTTTTTACTACTTCTACTGCTGCATATAAGCGATTTTACTTTTATATTTGCATACTGACTTATTTTAATTTGTTTTTCTTATTATTTTTCTTATTTTGTCAACTTAAATAAATGAAATAATAATGAGACAAAAATAAAAAACAAAAATCTTGAAAACAAATCAAGACTCTTTGTCGCGACTTTGACATAATTTTAGAAGAAAAAATGTACGCGCATATGTACGTTATACCTAAAAAAATGACCGATAACTTAGATAATTAAAAAATATTTGCGTATGTATGTATCTAAGTCAGTTATGCTCATATGTGTATGTATGTATTCTTTTAAGCCTAGAATTGTTGTTGGCAAATTCTCATAATTTCGTAAAATACAAATTATTTTGTAGTTTTTTTTTCGATAATAATCTTTTACACCTAAAACCGGATTCAATTATATCAGGCGGCTTACGATACATAAAAACGTCATATGCCTTTGCACTATCAGCTAAAAATGTTTAAACGGTTACGAATGGAATGAAAATACAGTTACAGCCGAATTTGTTATATTTATCAGTGATTTTTGTCATTTTTTTGACGTTTTTGACTATAACAAAAGCTAGAAATTGATTCCACTTGGCTGGGAGATTTTGATGATGAAATTGATGGCTGAATATTGGTTGCCTAAGGTTTTCGGTGTTAAGGCACAGAAGTTCTGTATCGATGAATTATAAATCTATCCACGAAAGAGGCAAAAGGTCTTAAATATTGGGTGTATAACCTACAAATCGCCTTTTTAAGCAAATTTCGGGCATTTATGGTGCAACATTGGTCGAATATATACATTCATTCAAAGTATTGGCCACTGTTGGCTATGAAATTCTTTATCTTTTTCGCAACAAATGGATTTTAAGTTAAAAAAAAACTGTTCAAACGAATTAAGCCAATTTTATTACTCATGGCAAATAATACTTCGACGGGGCCAAGTCTCCACCATATGGAGCGTGAGGCAAAACTTTCCAACTACGATTTTCTAAATAGTTTTCAACTATTCTTGCAACATAAGGTCGAACGTAGTCATAATGGAATAAGGTGTGCTTCAAAGTGATATTAAGGTGACCTTATATTTGCTCAATTCATCCATCATAGACCGAGCCTTTTGAAGGTTGGAGCAAGAAGGATGAATATGAACGTCACACTCACAAGTGACCTGGTGAAGGTCTCCGAGTGGGGTCGTGCGAACAGGGTCGATTTTAATGCACGTAAGACTCAATGTTGTTTTTTAACTCACAGACGTGGCGGTGTGCTGTCATCTGTGTCAATGGGTAATGTGGATATTGAGGATCTGATTCCTCTTGATGTTCTGGGCATGAGAATTCACTGTGACGTTCGTTGGAATGATCACATATTTCAAGTGATCACATATTTCAAATGATTAGATTAATTGCTTATTAATCACTGGCCGTATCATTTTGACGCATTGAATTTTGCACTTATTCATATAAATTGCAATAGACATAATCTAACGGTACATTCCTAAAACGTAGAATAGTATTTGAACGTAGAATTTTCTTTAATAAGGTGACCATACATAACATTTTATAGTTGGATGAAGTGAGCAAATATCAGGGTGACCTTACCATTTTGAAGCAGACCTAATTACGGCTTCATGTCTAGTCGTATATCATATACGATTTCTAAGGAATTAATATTGTTTGCTAGGAATCCCGTGTGATCATTTGATCCAATATAAATTTGTATATAAATAGCAGCCTTTTGATCCCACCAAATATAAAGTATTACCTTGGCGCTATGGATATTCAGCCTTTTCAGTGATTTGGTTAGTTGTTCGGGCTTCAGGAACAAAAACGTGTTCTTCGGGTTGTTGTATTGTCTTGCGTTAGTGATCTTAGACTAGTTCTGAGCAGCACATACGATCCCACACACCTTGTAATCGATTGAACATATTCAGAATAAAATTCTATAAGTAATCCCTGCGCCGTTTTTCAAATTGATTAAGCAAAGCAAAACCTCTCGCAAGAAATGCTAAAAAAATGCATTGAATATGAAGGTAAGTGTCCAAAAACAGCATTAGAGCCATAATAATTTAGCATAATAAGCGTGCCGGCGAAGTAGTTTGTAAAAAAGCAATATCTCTTATAAAAAATCATTGTTATGACATTATAAACACAGCCTATGCATACACATTGTGTGCGGGAACATTTCGCGACGGAATTATGCCGAGCGTGTGGGGTTTGTGCGCACATTTAGTTATTCAGTTAAATCTCGATAAATCGAATCAACTTTTTTGTGGGTATTTTTGTACTCACAAACAAGAGCGACAGTTGTTTAAGACAAGCTATAAAGCAGCACTATGGGATGTCTGCTGTGATTTTGTATATCAGTGCACAAAGAATAGCTCATAAATTGTTTACTAAACAGCTTTCTCTAAAAGCGATACAAAGAAACTATGCCGTTACATTAACTCATAATGGTACGTTAGTTGCGCTCAAGCATCAAACGTTAAAAAGGCCTACAAAAGACAAGTCCCAATGATCCATGCTAAGCTCAAGCATATATTTAAGTTTTGCTCACTATTTTCTTTTATTACAATGGTTGTTTTGTTGTTGTTGTAGTAGCTTGACTTGACATTTCCCCCTCTCCTTCTTCTTCTTTTTTTCCTCTCCTATTCTAAGGCCCTAAAGCTGAGCTACTTCCCTCGGATTTGTCCAGAGTGATCTGTTGACTAGAGTTGTCGGGTTTGCATTACAGGCAAGCAGAAGCTGGACATCATGAGGACCTGTTGCATATGCCGGGAAGTTATGGAGAATGTCTTCATTAATGCCCGCCCAATATGAGTATAGTATTGTGCAGTGGCCTTAGTTGTGCTAGGACAACTTTGGTCTCTATGGGAAGATTTCTTTTTCATTTTCAGCTACGGGATTGGACGGCCTCTAGGTCGACATTCTCGTGAGAGTTTCTTGCACCCTCTCAACCGTATCACGATGAATATACTTCAGAGATATCTTATATGTGTACAGATCGAATGGATCGCCTAGATATCGTTGAATCTTACCTTCACATTTACGAAGATCTGGGCGAAGCGTTAAGTTTTATAGTCCGATGATTCGGATGTACCCTCCGATAGCAGGCCAGAAGGAATTGCTTCGTGAGCAGGTGTTGTGTTCCTTAACTGTCATAATCTTCGATGCCTCGTGAAGTTGTTGAGCTGATGTCTTCTGGACGCAAACGGTGGTGATTGAGAGAGAAAAACACCACATTCCTGTCTGTGACTACTAATTTGACTCCATGTGAATTTTTCTGTGCTTGAGGAGATAAATCTAGGCTTTACCAAGCAGTACTTTGTCTGCCACTGTTCAAGGCTAGAGAACTTACGATTTAGATGGTTCGGTAGCCGATTTCACGTTGCACTTTGTGATGTGCCAGTACCATATATGGTCTGAATAACATAATTCGGTTTATCATGGTGATTCAATGCATAAGGGACGGACGATAGGCAAAAGGATTGTTCTTGTCATGGTATTTGGATTAGTCTTGGAAAATAAAACAAATGCAAATGTAATTTATTGCCATATTGTTTCTTATGATTCTAGATTGCATCGACCTGTCTTTTCTAACGTAACCTATGGAAGAGATTATAAAAGAGGTTCTTTGCTTTGTGGGAAATAAAACAGATACTGATGAACCAATTTTTCCTTTCTTCTCTTTTTGTAAACATTTAAAAAGTCGTTTGAATATATAGCACATGGGCTGAAAAGTCCAGGGCCTAACAAAGAAATCACTTTTTTCTTGTTCGAAAGCAGCTTTATTCATCAACGTAATTTCCATCAAGACCAATGCAATCATTCCAGCGCCGCTGTAACATTTCAATACCACTTTTATTGAAATAGGCCTCAGTTTCAGCGATTTCCTACAGGCGAATAAGAAATTTGGCTCCCAGCGACGACTGGCTAATTTGATGGATGTGAGAGCAACTCGAAGTTTAATTCATGTAGTTTAGCCATTATGGCAAAATCATCAACACGACCTTTTTTGTGTCTAGTCAACAGTAAGCAATCGCGGCACCCACTTTAAACAGAGCCGTCTCATAGTCAAATGCTCATGCAATATAAAGCCAACACGTTCTTTAGATATCTTTACGCAAATCGATTTTGTGGATTTTTTTGATGTTTTCTGGTGTTACCGCCTCATTTCGACCTTCACTGCGTTCTGCATCATCGGTGTCTCCATGTTTGAAGATAGTAAAGCAAAGTTTTGGGGGTGGCGTGGTGTAGTAGTTAGAGCGCACGCATAACAACACAAACGACACAGTTTCAAACACCAGCAGAGGACATGATGAAGAAAAATTTAATTGTGGTTTCGAATGTTTAATAATAAAAAAAGTCTTCAACTTCTTTCCTCCAGACAACTCCATCCAAAAAATAAAGAAGAAGCCACCTTGACCTTACCACATAGCTCTGGCAATGATGACAAACATCAGCCGAATGATCAGGAAAACACGCCACCTACTGGTAAAAAATTACAATGCTAAAGTAAAGATCACCACCAAGTAGCAAGGATCTTCACCACTACGCAAAATCATATGGAGAAAGCTACAGTGGATTAATTATCTACTAAGCTTGAATGATCAAATTTATTAAAGAATCTGAAACAAAGCAATGGATCAGTGTTGCCGTTTCGGTTATTTTTTCTTTTTTCTCGAGGTAAACTTATGAAGAAAATGATTTAACGTTTACCCAGATTCTTATTGAGTGTATCCACGTAAAAAAATGAATTTTTGACAAACGTTGGGATTTTGCTGTGAGTATGCCATTAGCTTTCCCATCTTTCGGGTAAAATATGGATTTCGTGATAAAAGGCTGCTCATTTTATGAGGCCAAGAACGAATCGAGCCAATTTCGCGATCTCTGTTCTAAAGTGAAATGTACTAAGATTGAAACAAATGGTAGTCGAACTATTTTTTAAATAATTTTAACTGATCTTGCAACACCGAAGCTAGCACCAGTTCTTTCAATATTTCTCGGCATTAACTCGTGCCGTGCGGTACTTAATTTCATCGCGTTTTGAATAATTCTGCTCCTTTCAAATGTTTTGTTTGAGTAGTTTTTTGAATTTGATAATAATCTTCATAAAGGGTCCGCCATCTAACGTTTTTTTTCAACTATTGCTTATTTCGTGAATGGTAACACTTATCTCATGTCTGATTTGACAGATAATTAGTTTTATCCTTCCGCTGAACGAATATGGTTATGTATACGCTTGAACAACGCTGGGAAATATTGCGACATTACTTTGATCGATCGACTTACAGAAGATGCCGATTTTGCCAAAAAAAATCATCTTTTCAGATGAAGCTCATTTTGATCTTGGCGGGTATGTAAACAAGCAAAATTGTCGCATTTGGGGCACAGAAACCAACACGCATACATGAAAAGCCAATACACCCAAGACGAGTCACCGTCAGTCAATGGCGATCGTTATCGGGCCATGTTGAACGAATTTTTCTTCACAAAAATTGAAGAGGAGGATATTAGCAAACATTTGGTTTTAACAGAACGACGCTACGTGCCACACAGCTGAAGCTACACTCGATGTTTTGCGCCCTGTTTTTGAAAATCGCATTACCAGCCGCAGAGCTGATGTCGTTTGGCCACCTCGGGGCTGCGGTTTGACACTGTGGGACTATTATTTGTGGGGTGCCGTCAAAGATAAGTGTTACGCCAACAAGCCAGAAACAATTGACGCTTTAAAGGACAATATTCGCGAAGCCATTGGTGAAATACAGCTGCACACAATCGATAATGTGCTTAAAAATTGGACCGATCGTGTAGGCTACTGCATTGCCTGCCGAGGCAGCCATTTGAATGAAATTATTTTCCATTATTAACCGGAAGGATTGTACTTTCAAATCAAAAAAGAAATTTGAGGAAATATTCAGTAGTTTTTTTTTATAGCCTTTTCCAAAATTTATTTGGCGGACACTTTAGAATAATGCCTTCAATTCATCCTCTCCAAACATTTATGCCTGAACTGAGCGGTCTTTATTTTTCATGCCAAAATCATCACTTCCGAATTGCGTAAATAATCTGTCGCATATTGAGATCAATGGAACATATTCAGGATAAGCATTGGTGAGCAATCAAAGCAAAAAACATCGTTGCGTATACCATGTCATCCAATGGCTAAGTGAGAATAAATAACAGACATACTTCACTTATGCACTACTGTTTGGATCGGGCATTTGGCGATTAATTAAAATACATAACTGTCAGTAATGGCTATTGAGCTTAAATTATCCACGAATACATTGTTAAGCCCCGTCATAGCCAAATATATGAGAGAACGATATTTTCTATTGTGAGAAGTTTGTTAATACATATGGTACTTATGTAGTTAAAACGTTCAGCACTAAACAATTATTGTACCAAGTTTTTTGCCAAGTCTATATTCAGCCAATACTGCTATAAAATCCGTTTATAAAATAATATTTTAATGCTTCTGGTATTAAAATTAGGATTTAAAATTTGGGTTATTTTTTGGTTACTTTTTTATTGAAATTTGATTACAAAAAATTCGAAGTTATGGCAGCACTGCAATGGATGCTTTGTGGAAAATGAAAATTCTGCCTAGAGAAGTGACGGACGTTATTTTTTCCCATCAAGAAGCAGTGTAGAATTAAAATATGAAATTGTTTCTGATCCATTGTGCTGAAAATAACAAATGTAAGGTCATCTTTAGTACAATAACTCACAAACTAACTAATAAAATATCATTTCGAAGGTTGGCACTAACTGACACAGAGGTGAATGCAATAAAACTAGCGCCATCTATGTGTTAGGCAAGGGACTTTTCAGCCCATGTGTTATTTGAACAGATCTTGTATAGTAATTATGCAAAAATCATTGCACACAATCGTTTTAATTCAGTGCAAGGCTGAGTGCTGTAGCCTAGATTATAAATCATACGAATTATTATTAAGTGTGGCAATATTTCAAAAACCAAACACCTGGTGGCTATGAGTCACTTCAAGCAAAACTACAAAATTTTACAATTTTAAGCCAAAAATAATTGTTCTTTAGAATGTTTTTTTTTAATTACAGAAAAAAAGGTATTTAAACAAATAAAATAAAAAAATAAGTCTTCGAAGAATAACACCCCACCACCTCTTAAACGCTGTTAATTTTTTTAATTTTAGTTTTGGTTTTACTTTCATTTAAAAATTTTATTAAAAAACGCAGATGGTACCGCTGTTGGTGGCTAATGCAGCTTTTTTTTTCTTCTCTCTTTTAATTTTGTCAAGATCAACAATAACAACCAACAGCAACAGAAGAAGAACAAATAAATTCCGGTACAGAAGAAAAATCACGTTGTTCTCTAAGAAACGTCGACAACGAAAAAATCTTCCCACGGTTTAAGGCTTGGAAGTAACATTTTTTTTTCAAAAATAGGAAGTCCAACAATGTTTTGAGGTACAAACAAAAGACATGCCGTCACCCTCTTTCAAAAACCACCTCATTTATGTGTGTAGTACGTATGGATGTGATTGAGCAACCCCCGTAACAATTTTTTTTTTGTTTTCATTCTTTTTGTCTTTTTTTTGGCGGGAACCACAACGAATATATGCGCTAAAGATCGCTTTTGAGTGTTAACAATAAAAGAATTCATGTCTTGAGCATTTGACATTTCAAAAAAGGGGTGGTAAACGTACCACAATATATACTCAATCACACAGTTGTTATATCGCATTTATCTTAACGAGAAAAAGGTAACAATCTTCAGAGATGGGGTGTTAAGTTCGCTCTATGCCATGCATTTATCCAGTCATTCATCCATCTATCCATCCATCCATCATCCCTCTTTCCAAGTGCATTGAGAACCAACAAAGAATATCTTTTGTTTGTGATTTTAACTGCAGATTTTTATTTTCTAAAGAAAAGAAATTAATGCACTTTCAGGCAATTTTCCTTTTTGAAATTCTAAAGAAAAGTTAGTTACTGCTGCTTACAGTGAAGCAATGAAGGGGTGGTTGGCGGTAGATTTCATTCATTCATTCCTTCATATAAAGCCATTGCGCCTGCGCATTTGTTTACGAGCATAACGTGGTTTTATTATTACGAAGCCTGTCAGTCTCTCATTCTTATACTCGTAGTCCTTAGAGGTCCCTAATTGTTCTCTGTAGAGTTTTGTAATTATATTTACACCCTGAAGGCATTTATTCCTTTCGTTTTCGTTTAAATATTTGCTTTTAAATTCCTATACAGTACTGTTCAGGACCGTTGTTTGTTGCATAGTTCACATTGCTTTTTATTCATATAGTAACCTAAGAAGCTTAAAATCAAACTTAATGGTTATGAAGTCATTTCGTGATATTAAATTGATTAATTAAAAGAGTTTTAAAAAAAGAAATCAGCATGTAGTTCTTCAAGTACAGTTATTGTCAAAATATTTATTAATTTCAGGCATCACAGCACAAGCTTCCTGTGCCTTTACTTTTTATTTCCCATATTTATCGTGGGAATCGTTCAGGTGGCATCTTTTCAACATAGACGATTCATTTTGTCTTTTATTCTTTGATGTGCACGTTCTAAGGAATTATATCCAAGCTCTATACACACTTATAATTCGTCCATCTTGTAGTTCATGATTTTATTTGCTACAGCCTTTTGGCTCCTATGAGGTTGACTCAGGCTTAGATTGGAAATGTTTGGGTAAACTGAACCAGTGTCCAGGGTCATGTAGGAATTTCGGGGAATGAAAAAACCGATTAACTGGCCAGAAATGTAGCTTTCACTCGACTGATAGACTGTGAAGGGGGGCCTAGACTGGGACATACTTAACGGAAATGAGAGGCAGTTACTCTTCTCTGGCCATACGTCTGAGACAATCTAAACATTTGTTGGCTAACTATTGCAGACGAAGATTTGAATCCTGCAGAGACAGCTTGAGGTTACTGACCGACCTTTTGACCGGTCATTGTAGTCTCAAGCCCGACGCACGTATTTTGCGATGAGGAAATCGAATCACCAGAGCACATACGGGGTACATGTGAGGCGTTGATGTACTGTATGGGGAAGTATCTATGTATGTGCCTATCAGATACTAGGCATGGAGTTATTGCGGTTGATATCAACCGACATCCTGAATTTCGTAAGATATACGAGGTTGGGGTAGATATTATAGGGAAACTCTATATAGATGGAGGACTGTACAATAGATCGGATGGTCGCAGTACTTTTATTTTATTATATTAATTCCCGTAACATTCCATAAAGGAACATGGAGACTTCTCTCAGTAAATGAGCTGCACCCGATTCTATTGAAAGGGACCTATAGGTTAATGCCGGCTCCGAACAGCGAATGCATTTTTTTCTATTTTTAAGACGGTCTGGCCTGGTATTGAACCGACGACCTTCTGGTTGGTAGGCGGGTGTCTTACCTACCATACCACAGCGGCACACCTCAGTACTTTTATATCTCAATGATTATAATAATAAATGGGTTTGCCGTCATAGCTACTTTACTACTCAGATATATTAAAATTCTTGCACTTGTTCGATTTGGTCTATTGTTATTGAGTGCCTGACGGTCTGGCCTGATATTGAACCGAGGACCTACTCGTTGGTAGGCAGTTATCTTACCTACCATACCACAGCGGCACTCGAGCTATGTCAATTACATTAGCAATAGTCAATTATCAATTACATACTATTTTTTTTTGATAAGTACCAATTAAATACGTAAATTATTATTTTTTCATTGAACCAATAACCAATTATATACAATACATATGTATAATACTGGAAATTATTATAAGTAATTGATAAACGTCATTTGCTAATTGCATGTAATGCTTAATTATAAAATGTCAACTACCAATTAAAGCAACTGCAAACGGTAACCAAGTGTTAGGAATTACGAAATGTATTTCTTTGTACCAATTACCGCAAAAACTGAATAAAGCTAATTGCCAATTAGTTAAACACAGTTTAATTTTTGCTAATTACTATAAAAAGTATTTAAAACTAACTAATTGATTAAGTACAATTGCATTACATATAAATGCGTAATTAGAAAATATTAACTACCAAATGCCAGTAATTGTAAGCGGTAATCAAATGTAATAAATTACAAAATGTAATTTTTTGTTTACTAATTGCTAATTGCAAAACGCCAATTACTAATTATTTAAATAAAAATAAAATTTAATCTTTAACAATTATTATAGTAATGGATAATTGAAAAGTGCTTATTACCAGTTACTTAAACAAAATTTAATATCTACTAATAACTGTTATAAAGAGTAATTGAAAAATGGCAATTACCGATTACCTAACCATTGTGTAATTTTTACCAATTACTTTAATAATAAATGAAAATTGCTAATTACCAGTTATTAGAACAAATTCGTATCTATTACAGGGTATGACAAAAAAAAAGTAAATACCCAGTAAATTATACTATTTATCTAAGAGGTGCTGGATCTGTTTTTGATATTTTTGAAACACCTTCAAAATTACGAGTTACGGGTAAAATACCGGTTTTTCGCACTTTCATGCACTTATAAGCTAATAACTTAGATGGATATTACCCGCATTTAAGTTTCTTTTAGTATTTGGAAAGCAGAGATATAGATCGTTTAAATGATATATAGTATAGGGTCCGCCATCTAACGTTTTTTCTTCAACTAGTGCTTATTTCGTGAATGGTAACACTTAGCTAATGTCTGATTTGACAGATAATTAGTTTTATCCTTCCGCTCAATGAATATGGTTGTGTATACGCTTGAACAACGCTGGGAAATATTGCGACATTACTTTGAAAATCATGGTAATGTTGCACATGAAGCTCATTTTGATCTTGGCGGGGGTACAGAAAACCCGCACGCATACATTGAAAAGCCGATACACCCAAGACGAGTCACTGTTTGGTGCGGATTTTGGTCCAGAGGCATAATTGGGCCATTTTTCTTCGAAAATGAGCAACAAGTGGCCGTTACAGTCAATGACGATCGTTATCGGACCATGTTGAACGAATTTTTGTTCACAAAAATTGAAGAGGAGGATATTAGCAACATTTGCTTTCAAGAGAAGGGGGCTACGTGCCACACAGCCGAAGCTACACTCGATGTTTTGCGCCCTGTTTTTGAAGATCGCATTATCAGCCGCAGAGCTGATATCGTTTGGCCACCTCGGAGCTGCGATTTGACACCGTTGGACTATAATTTGTAGGGTGCCGTCAAAGATAAATGTTACGCCAACAAGACAGAGACAATTGTCGCTTTAAAGGACAATATTCGTGAAGCCATTGGTGAAATACAGCTGCACAAAAGCGATAGTGTGCTTAAAAATTGAACCGATCGTGTAGGCTACTGCATGGCCAGCCGAGGCAGCCATTTGAATGAAATTATTTTCCATTATTAATCGGAAGGATTGTATTTTCAAATAAAAAAAGAAATTTGAGAAAGTATTCAGTATTTTTAGCATTTTCAAAAAAAAAAAAAAAAAAAAAATTATTTGGCGGACCCTTTATATGTCTCTTCAGCAGCTTTGAAGAACCTGAGTGCATTTTTCAAACAAATGTATTTTCCAACCGTTTTTTTTCAAATTTTTCAAGTTTACATGCGTTTTTGCGCACTATTTTATGTAGCAAACGTACTATTGATGAATTAGTTAAGAAATTATATTAAAATATGAATAAAATGAGATTTACGGTTTATAAATCCGTGGAAAATTGAAGGAGTTATTAAATATTTTATTAAAGCAGCTTATGAAAAAATCATATTTTTATTACAAAATTTTTCATATTTTTTCTCAAAATACAATTTGAAGGTAAGAAAAAAACAACAGTTTGCTGAAAATTGTATGATTATTTCATGGGTGGCATTATCAAACATTATGAGTTATTATGAGTAATTGAAAGTCAATAATTATCAATTATTTGACTTGTATTTGTAATTGGCAATCACTTATAATGAATTGAAAAATGTAAAAATTCGATTACAACCATCTATAACTGGTATTCTTAAATTAACTATTGAATGTAATGTAATTGGTAAGTAATTGATATATGCTTCAGTCTCGTTAAAGATAATAGCCATCTATTATTTTTATGTCTTTCGATCAACAGCATAAGAAAATATGACCTCCCGCTACTACTAATGTTATCGTTGGGAATTAATAACAACGTGTGTGTCTTAAGTCTTTCGTTTTATGCATCAATTTATTTGCTATGTAACTAATAGCTTTGTCTTGTTTTCATTTAAATATTTAATTCATAAAGAATGAAATGAAATACATATTCTGAAATAAGAGATTTCTAATTTCCAATTTTCAATATAATGTCTTTATGTTTTTTTTTCTTTATGGAAATTATTAATATTTTATTGGCTATAAAAACCAATTTAAATGCTATATTTTCAATTAACGTGAGAAATTTTCTCTTAAACAACTTCTATAGAAAAAAATTGTAATGTATGGCTTACAAAATGTCTATATCCGCTATGCGGTGCGGTATTGGTTAATCTAACAATCTCTCATATCGACAATGATTAACCCCATTTGCTTGCTAGCAAGACGCTGTAATAAAGCTGAGAATAACCAGAAAATAAGTAGAAACTAAACGAGAAATTAAGATAAAAAAATCTTTAGGAAATCATTTTAAAATCTCTAAAGTGTTGTTATTTATGACCAGTTTGTTTCACTCTTGCTATCTGCTTCTAACACTGTAATACTGTGTTAATATCAGAAATAGCTGTTTTGTTTTCCTATGCAGCACCTTCAACGGAAGTTAACAATGAAGTGGCATTTAAATAATAATTTTTACACAAAATACAACAAATGCGTGTTGTTTTAGCCAAAAAAAGTAAAAATAACGTCAGATTTTTTTGTGAATTAAAACACCATACCATACCACACACGCTGATTTTAATGGCATTTAATTAATCGGTTTTTTCTTTAATTTTTTAATTTTTTCATTCATTCATTAGTTTCAATTTGTTTTTTTTTTGCTTTAATGTTTTATTTCAGATTTCAATTAAGATTTGTTTTGACTGTAAATTGTAACTTTTAAAGAATTGCGTGCGTTTAGGTTTTTGTATTTTCTGCTGTTTTTTTTTTTTTTTGACTTTTAATGAATGAAATTAACACGAGCAAGTCTTTTGCCAAATTGTTAAGTCAGATTGCGGTCGGTAAAAAAGAGTCTTTTAATGGTTAAATTAATTGAGAAAAAAGCGAAATTTATTGTCTTCTTCTAATAGGTTTTAAAAAGTTGTTAAATAATTAAAAGCGATTTAAAAGACAAAAGATCTATGAGCTAAAGTTTTTTAAAAAATTTGATAAGATTTTATAAAAAATTCGCCTTCAGCATGGCAGCAAAGGCTATATGCTTGGCTGCGGTATCAGTCGACTCATTCACTCACGGGTGAAATTAAGATCAAACTGAAATGTCAAAGAAGACCCATCGGTCATAAAAGACACGTGACAATCCGTGAACGGTTACCAACAAACCAACATCATACATAGGAAAATATCACAGCAATATATAATTGAGGCGCAGAGGAAACACTTGGTGCAAGCACATAGAAAATCTTGGATATTAAATGACACTTGGAGCCTGGTTTCTCAAAGAAGGGAACTGAAGCTGCAGCTGAATAACAAGAAATCTTGAAGGCAGCAATACCATCAGCTGGCGAAATAAGTACAAAAAACTGCAAAAAGAGACAGAAGAAAGTTCCTCAAACGAATGGCAACAGCAGTAAAAGAAGCAACTACACAGTATAACATGAGAAAACTACGCCAGACGATTAAATATTTCACGAATCGAAGGTGCATTGGAAGGATCAGTTGCTGATCATAATGGTACACTAATAACGAACAATGATAGAGAGAACTTTACACTACTAACGACAGCAAAACGGTCTAGAACAGCGGTAAGGAAACTAGTCTAAGAATATAGCGCAATCATCCCAATCTGCATAAAAAACAAGGCGGGTGGTGAAAATGGACTATCGATAGAAATTCTACTTATTGACATCCAAACCACGGCTGAAATTCTACGGCCTTACCTCACATCAGTATGGGAAGAAGAAAGGTTGCCTCCAACGTGAAAGACGGGCTTCATTGTAAAGTTAGCAAAAAGTGGCAACTTGAGAGGCTGTAATAATTGGAGAGGAATTACTTTACTTAACACCATATATATGGAGGAGTTTTGAAAGCGAAATATACACCATATTGCGACACGAACAAGCCGGCTTCAGACCGAATAGATGCTGCATAGATCAACGAATAATTATAGAAAAGTTTATAGTGCAGGGGGTACTATCTACTATTCGTTGATTTCAAGAAAAAAATTGATACCATTAGAGTAACCGCAATATGAACAGAACTAAGATTGAAAGGAGTACCCCAAAATATAATTGATGTACGAGGATGCAGAACGTTCAGTTCTTCACAACGGGAATATCAGACAACAACAACATCGTGCATTATAGTTGAACACCCATTTAGTTATTCATAACCAAAAACAAATATTTTTCACTTATATGAGTTACTATGACCAGAAATAAATATATCTTAAGATAATCGTTGTTTATAAATATTATTTGAATTCATTAATGTTAATGGTTAAATAAGACCTTTTTTTCATTGTTCTGTTATGAATCTCATATTCTCAAGTGGCACAACCAATAACACATCGCACATGATCTCCATGGCTCTGCAGGTAGATACGAACTCTTTTGTTGAAGTTTTCAATGGGCACTTTACATAAATGCATGGAAGTTTCTTAGCTAATTCACGTTTCACAGCCCTTGTTGCCATAAACCTCAAAATTTGGGTAATGCCGTAAAACACACAATCTAGAGACCTAGATCGTAAGTACACGAAGTTATTTAATTGTTTCGCTAGCTGTATGATATGTATGTAACTAGAGCATACGCTATTTCATTACCATCTTTTCAACAGTGTTCAGGTACTCAAAACAATTGGACCTTCTTTCCAAACGAAAGCTTTTGCAATGTTTGACCGGTCTAAATATCATACGGCTCGGCTTTAGTCAGCTGGGCTATCAGAGAATATGTTAATGGTCTTACTCTTGAGCCCACTATCCAGGTTGATCTCCGCACATAAAGCAATGGCATTGATCTCAATCTGGGAGACACTCATTTATCTTCCCGGAGCTATCGACAAGTCCTGGTTGGGTCCTTGAACACCCGAACCGACACAGTCATTAGAGCCATCGGTATACCAGCTTAGATCTAATTCATTCCGAACTAAGACTCCATTAGACCAATAATCCCGGCCCGGAAATTCAACCCTGAATCTCCTGCCAAAGCACAGATTCAAAGGCATAACATCAAGAACCGAAGATGGTTCTCCGACCCCTCTGCGTAGAATGAACAGACTTCCCGACTCATTTCGAGACCCTTTGGCGAAAAATATTGCTGCCAAACATGCCGTCACCCTCATCACATGGACGTGAAGCGGTGTTAAATCAATCAATGCCTCCAAGGCTGCTGTTGTACATGTTTTCATTGCCCCAGTTATACCGAGGCAAGCGAGTCAATATTTTTACAACAACTAAAGTTATACAACAAACGAAATTTACTTAAAATAAAAAAATGACGTACAAATACCTGGGAAGTGATAAAGGTGCTGTCGAGTAAAACAAGAATAAAATATGAAATGAATTGATAACAAAAATTAAGACTTAGTATTACGGTTTAACGGCCATATGCAAAAAAAATCTAAGTAGTGCACGTTAGTTATCACTACGGTGACCATAATTTATAAATCAAAATACAGAACACAGATACATTTAATAAAGTACAAGCATAAGAAAGTGGTGTGGTGTAATGGTTCAAGCGCTTGAATATATAACCTAGCAGCTCAGGTTCGAATCGCGCCGATGATAAGGAAAATTTTTTTCATGGTTTCGAAAATTAAAATAATAAACTTCGATTCGTTTGCGAGGAATTATTATTTAATATTTTTTAATAATTGTTAAGAAAAAAGTACTCTAAATTCCTACAAAGCGCCATAATTGCTGTTTTGCAGTTAGCACTTTATATCCTGAAAGCTAAGTCGATTGTGTTATGCTAGCAGAAGTTTCAAAAACTATACTCGTGTTGTGTAAATTTCATATTTATTTATGCCGACAAGTATGTAAACATGGTGCAATTTATCAGGCAGCCTCATAACTAAAACATATAAAAGCAACAGGCATTTTATTTTTGTACATGTACACTAAAATGTCAAAATTAACTTTTTTGTTTACGAAAGTGACAAAACGTTTTGTTATATTTTTCTAAGAAATTGCTATAAAAACTGAACGAAAATAAAAGTATTAAAAATAACTTATATTTCTTAAAGGTGGAAGTACATAACTCGCATTACGAGCGTTATGCGTTGCAAGCTTCTGTCAATAAAAAATTGAAATAGTGGATTTCCATAAAGCAAGTTACATGCAAAGTATGCAACGCCTCTAATGCGAAAAAGTTGGTTCACTTTCAACTTTTAAGGCGTTGACAGTTGAACAGCTGACTAGCGTTTCTTGTGATGTCTTTAATTGTTTTAAGAACGAAATTAATTCATATATTAAATATATTTCACTCTCAATTTTTACAAATAAATTAATGTCCTTTAAGTGTTGAAAGTGTCAAAGTACCAAACGCGCTAAACGCCCAACGCACGGTATGTAACTTCACTTTTATTTCTATTTTTTCCTTTTTCACACAAAAGCAAATTCGCCGTTTCAACGGCACAACAAAACAAAGGTAAATAAGACCAGCTGGTTTTGCGAGGCTACCTGATATTATTGTAAAATATATGTAAAAAATTCAACGAAATAAAACTCACGTTGTTTCACGACATTTTCATGATTGATATTTTAAACCTTTAGCATTTTTGATTAAACAGTACTGTTGAGACGGAAACCATGTCAATTTTCTAAAAGAGCTTTGAGACAGGCAGAACAAATACTGAACAGTAAATAAAATACAGAACATTTGACAGTTTTTGCCTTATGAATAATTTATACAGAACAAGGCTCTCAAATACAGTACTGTTCTGTATAATATAGAACGGATAGTCACCGTAGTCATCACACACTTTAAGCTTAACAAACATTTGTTAAACAAACGTATGTAATAACCCTATGTAAGCTAATGATTGCTTTAATCAACTTTAAGTTTTCATGCTGGCAATACCATGATTTTTTTTGTGTCAGTGATAAAAGAAAAACGAATACCAAACATACGAGTAGTCGAACAAAAAAATATGTATTTTTATAAATTTAAAATAAGACCATATTTTTTTTAATAAATCTATTTCAGTTTTCATTACATTTTTATATTTTATTTAATGCTGGACATGTTCATTGCAAAAAATCTTAAAATAATAAATACCCGAATAACGAGCTTTGTGTCTTTGTTTTGATTTTATGTACATCACTAAAGAAACAATTTTTTTATTGTGCTTAAATGAATAAATTTATTAGAAAATAATTAGTTTTAAAAGCATAGGTGCGAAAATAATGCCGAGAATGATAAAGTGGGTGTAAAAATTTATATACATACAGTGGGGTGCAAAACCAAGTACATGTTTTGATTTATTCATTGTTAAGTCCTTTCAAAAAAAAAAAAAAAAAAAAAAAAAACACTAACAAAAGGTATGATATTCAAACACTGGAATGGGATGGAATGGGCAATGATATAAAATAATCTGCATGCACTTAGTGTTGCACTTTTCGAGAGGATCTTATATTTTTTAACACTATTCTTAGAACTTCTTTTTTGTGGCCTTTTTAACGAATTTAAACCTACTCTACAATATTACCTAAAAATGCAAAAGAAATCTGGTTCCATTCATGTTACCACCGTTGCCATAGTTTCAACATGTTCCACGAAGTCCAATTATATTTTTCCAGGCCTTTTTCCTGTTGTCTAAAAATTCTCTGTTGGATTGGCATTAAAGTTTTAAGGTGATCACTAGTTTATCTAAAATTTCTGTTGCAACAGCCATTCTTTGGCAATTGATGACTTGTTCTTTTGGGTAAGGTTTTATGCCTCCAAAACGCCCAAACACGCTATTATTAGTTAGGTAGCTTCTTACTTTAATATGCTTAATATTAACGTAGGCTTAACAAAGGTATTTTGCATAAAACATTAAGGAATTTTACTTAACAAAGGTTTTTTTTTGCATATGACCGTAAGGCTGTACACTTAATTTTGACGCTCATAGTATACGCATTTGTTTTATAAGTATGTGTAACAATTTTTTTTTTTATAAAATCAAATTGCTAATAAAGAGCGAATAAAACTGTTAACCGTCTACTTAAGATGGTTTAAAGATTATTTTTTTGTTTAATAAATCAATTATGATCTCAATTGATTTCGTAGTCAAACATCAGTCTTACAATTTGATGATCAATAAACTTTCCAATCAAAACGTTGTTTTTTTTTACTTAATCTCGAGACAAGGTAACCACCAAGAAAGTAAGTGAATGAAGCAGTGAATGAGTGTTGCTGTATAAAATGAACGCATGAAAGAATGAATTTATGATTCGTTTTGTTTTGTTTTTGTTTTTTTTGTATTTTTTTTATTTTGACCAGTAACTCTGCATGTGTTAAAATAATTCTTTTTTGTCTACTTTTTGGGGAGGGGTATTTTGTTGCTGTAGAGAACAGAGATTAGCTGATTTTTATGAGTGTATTGACCATAATATCTTTTATTTATGATCACTGTAACTAATTTAAATTTTTTTGGTTTCTATTTTGCCTTTTATTATGGTTTTTTTTCTAATTTTTGATTGAAAACGGGAGAAAAAAATTATCGATTTAGTATTGCGTTCCCACACTTTTACCCAAAACATTTAAAATGCTTAGAAACTTGTGTTTGGGATTCTTTCTATTTTATTTTATTTTTTTCAATAGAGAATGTAGCGGTTTAGAGGAGCTTAAGTGTAGTTCTTTTTTTCTTTTATTATAATTTTGTTTTTGTTGTTGTGTGATGTTGTTCTTTTTTAAAGTTTATCTGAAACAGGTGAACTTTTTTCTGCCATCAATAGTACGTTGTCTAGGGAATCTTTGAAATAAAAAAAGAATCAGTTTTGTTACGTTTAATAAACGTTTAATAAACGTAACAAAATAGAAAACAAATAGGAATGTTATTTTCGGTCAAGTCTGATTATGTGGTACCCTACACATAATATGGAACTGGCCATTTTTACTACAAAAGCCATATTGTTAGATTTCATCAAATTATATTTTAAGGTTTTCGAGAGCCGGATTTACGTAGAGAGGCTCTAATTTTGAAAAGACCCACTGGCCTTTTATAACAAGCTCGCTAAGACCCGGTGTGCTTCTCTACCCCGTTCTTATTTATTATCTGAAATGCTCTCCTTTCCCCCTGATAAAGGCCCACGATGGCTAGATCAACTACGGCTTCGGAGCAATTCACTGAATGTGTATAAGACTGATGCTCGTTCGACTTTGCAACTCCAAGCTGGGATGCATACCCCGAGCAGCTCCCACTCTGCCACAACGGGAGCATCGAGGATAGCAAACCTAGAGCTAGTTGAGAACGTTTTCAGTACAATGGAGATTGAGACCGGCATTGTGTCTCCGCTATCGGACTAGGGTGCAGATCAAACGGTGGTTGCCCTTGATGCTGAGAATCACTCAAATTAATCTCCATCGCTCCAAAATCGCTTAGGCGGCCTTGCTCCTACGTCTTGTCGAAGAGGATTGGAAGCTCATGCTTGTCCAAGAACTATGGGTCATAAATGGCAAAATTTGTGGACTCAACGTCATTTAATACCGAACGGTGTATATCCACGCCTGTATTATGGTGAGGGCCTCTATTAATGATTTTATACACACCGTGTCAATAGTTATCGATTAGGTCGAAGGATCTCTCTGGGTAGTATCATCGTACTAGGCACACGATTATTTTCTTGGTCTTCCGCAAGAACCCGTAGGCCAACTAGTTGCAGAGGCACAAGAAGCGGGTAGTTCAGTAATAATTGGCTGCGACGCAAACGTACATCACGGGGTGTGGAGATATCAATGGTAGAGGTAGTGTCTTTCTGATTTTATTGTATCAAATAATTTGATTTTATTGTTAATCGTGGAGGGAAGTATTGGACATCATCTGAGTTAGTGAATACTCTTCTGAAATTATCAGTAACTGGTATGTATCTGGCGAATGTTCCTTCTCGGATCACAGATACATTACCTTCTCTATCGGTATATCTACCTCACCTAGTAGGGAGATCCTATTCTCTTTGAGGAGTATTCCACAGACTCCTCTCCATATCCGTAATTGTTTGGATGTCGATAAAGCAGCGGTAATTTTATCTACTGCACTTAAAATAGCGGCTGCATCCTCGACGAGGCGTTCCGCGTACAGGGCTCCTTGCTGGAATGGGGAAATGGAGGATCTTCACCATCTCTGTGGCAAGCTCTTTAATAGAGCCAATGCAACCGGCGAATGGGAACTTTATAAGACCAAAAAGAAGGAGCTGAAATACGCGATAAGGCGCGCGAAAAGAGCTTCATGGAGGAACTTTTGCGAAGGAGTCGATTCCTCTACTGAGACCAGTTGGCTTTGTAAGATCTTCCTCTGACGAATCTTTCGATATTATTCGGAGGTCTGATGGAAGCTGGACCATCTGGATTGAGGAAACCATCGATTTGCTACTTGATACCCATTTACCGGGTAGAAATCCCTTTAATGGTATTGGTGATTATCAGGCTGTTGCATCCTCTGATTCAGATATCTTCCGCTCAATTAGAGAGGGCCATCAGATCATTTGAACCTTTCAAATCACCTGGATCGGACGGTATTATTCCGTCTGATATCAAATATGGGAAGGATCTTACCCTTCCCTAGCTATGGGCTATTTATAATGCGTGTCTTTGGTCTCATTTACATTCCTCTGTGCTGAAGGAGTGCCAAGGTGATGTCCATTCCCAAGACCGGAAGGCCATCAAGTTCCTTTCCCTTGAAAACACTGGAAAGTGTTTTTGACCTCCATATTAGGAACTCTATCAGTCCTTCATGTTTGTCTGCCATTCAGCATGCATATAAAAGAGGCAGATCAGTAGAGACAACGCTGCACTCGTTGATATCCCAGATGGAGAGATTCTTATCAATAGTCAAAGCTCAACGTGACTTCGGCGTCGGTAATAACTTGGTTGCGTTAATCGATTTCCGTCTTAGATCTCGGCTTGTTACCTCTTTCGGGGATGTATAGCACCAGAGAACGGTCAGCAGGGGTATCCCACAAGGGGGAGTCATGTCACTGCTTCTATGGAACCTTGCGGTTAATACGCTCCTTACTAGGACTCTTATGGCGATAGAATTGTCGTGTACGCAGATGATATCACTATTGCAGTGTCTGGCATTTGACCACAGACATTGTTGGACGAGCTCAATTTTTCCCTGAGGATTGTATCTGGGTGGTGCAAGGAGTTTGGACTTAGAGTGAACCCTTGTGAGACCACAAGGAGGTATAAGATACCTCACTTTTCGTTGCCGAGTGTGAATGGAAGCAGACTTAGCTTAAGTCCTACTGTTAAATATTTGGGCCTTATTCTTGATCCCATGCTAAGTTGGAGAGCCAGCTTGGCTGAGATAGCACACAAGGCGGCTTGCGCCACCTGCTTGATACTGGTTGATATTGACTATGCCTCATCTGGATCTGGACTGTATTGTGGATTCCGTTTCATGATTCCTAGTAGGGAAGATTGGCCTCCTGGCTCTCACATCTCCAGTGAGTCAGTGGATGTCTGTTTATACGGACTGGACTACTGCAGTTTATTTCCGGCCGAAGTGATGGCCATTTTTCATGCTACAGAGTTGAGCCGTGGTAATAGCGCTCCTACAGATGATATATATCTGTTCCGATGGCCAGGCGGCAATCATATCGCTTTCGGGTGTGATCTCCAACTGTAAGCTGGTCAGGGATAGCCGTGATTCCCTTGTGACATTAATTAATTGTAATCGTGCTGCTGATTAGCTCCTGGGTACACTTCTTCCGGACATTTATCTTCACGTGAGGGTGGGTGTGCCTCTTATCTGCGTTAAACAGGTAATCAATTAGCATATGTTGGATGCTGAAAGTGTCTGCCAAGGTTGGATATGAAGCGTACCAGTCAACTGTTTAAACTGAACCGTCGGAGCATCTCCTCTGTTGTAGGCACGCACAAAGTCTGCGCTTGCCTGCATATGACTTTTTTCGTGGCTATGGATTAGTTGAGGAGGAGAAGACGGTGGACCACTTTATCTTTCAGTGTCCGTCTCGCGCACAGCAGAGACTTCACACACTGTGCTATGAGTGCTCAAATGTGACTTCTTTTTCGAGGCTGCCACTCCATCCTATCCTACCCTTCCCTATCCTAAATGAAGAATAACATCCATAATTAACGTTGTAAAATGCTACAAACACCATCACAAACACAATATGTGGTGTAGTGTAGAGTACAAAGACAATATCTTAGTGAAAATAAAAAGATAAGATTAGAAAAGCGATGCTGATGATAACGACGGTTGGTTATCTGATAGTGAGCAATGTTAACAAAGTTATGATGTCTGGCTATTGATTGTCAAGTTTTAAGTTTCATTCATCCATTCCATTCATTACCTTTGATAACTAAATCGACACACATTTACTTGAGGCATTCATTGCTATCTCCCAATAGATCTTCTATTGTAGCTTCATTATTGACATAATATATCTGTTATTTTGGTTATCAATGCTATGCAGACGATTGTCTCTATAATTGGATTACAATTTGATTGTTCAGCATAAAATAAATTAATCAGAAAAATTCAAAACTTTAGCTTATCCCAACTTAACAGAGATTGGAGATTTAATTTTGGTATTTTTTTGGAGATTTAAATACACTTAAGCTTTTAAGCTTAAATAATTTAAATATTTGCTTAATGACTATTTTAAATTTAATTCTTAAGTCATCGACTGAAATTGAATTAATTAAATAAATAGAAAGTGTAGGCGTTTTTTTAAATTATTGGGGGAATTAAACGAAATTACTATTCATTTTATTTGATTTTCAGTGATAAAATTTGTTAATCAGGTGATTAACACTATTTGTTGTAGGAAAAAAGAAATGGAAATTAAAATTATTTTACAAGACCACCAGGAATTATAACATGTGGCGGCCATTATAAAAATCTACAAGTATTTCAGGTGTGCCATCTATCGGTTTGAATTTGAACCAGCGGTTATTTTATTCTGTCACACAATTCAGTATATTATCTCCGCTCAACGAAATGAATCGATTTACTCTTGAGCAACGTTGGGATTTATTGGAAATTTATAAATTGGAAATTGAAAAAAAATCACCTTTCGGATGAAGCTAATTTTCAGCTTAGTGGGTACGTTAAAAAGCTAAATTGTCGTATTTGGGGCTCAGAAAACCTAAACGTAGTCTTACAGAAGCCAATGCACCCACTATGAGTGACTGTTTGGTATAGCTTATGCAGCGGAGGCATTATTGGCGCATATTTCTTTGAAAATGAGGACAGCGCAACCATTACGGTCATTGGAGACACCTATCAGACCATGATAACCGATCTTTTTGTACCCGCTCTTTATGGTATTGATATGAGCGATGTTTGGTTTCAACAGGATGGTTCAACTTGCCGCACATCTCATGCTACAATCGATTTATTGCGTCAAACGTTTGATGGCTGTTTACTCGTAATTAGCCGTAATGGTGATGTCAGTTGGTCGCCGAAAAGTTACGTTTTGACACCGTTTAACTATTTTCTGTGTTATGCCGACAAACTAGAGAAAATTGGTCTGTCGGAAAGAGGTAATTTGAGGCCAGCCGTGGCAGCCATATAAATGAAATGGTATTTCATTTCTAACCGGAACAATTGTACTTCGCAACAAAATAAATTTGGCAACATTTCAAACTGTTTTTAGTTTATGGCATTTTTTAATTTAAGCTTTTAAGTGGCCAACCCTATACATCAATTTATTATAATTCTTAGTCGTAGCTAACACTTTCCTACCTCTCTGCCAACCTATGATCCAGTGCCAAAAGAATTGCTCGTCCTTTAGGCCAAAGATGACAAGCCACATTCGGACATGCTGTTCTGAGACAGTTAGTATTCCAGTGAAAGTGTTTTACAATGATCGAAACAAATGATTTTCAGATTGGGCAAGTTCTGGACTTTAAGGCGTGTGAAGCAAAATTGTTTAACCACTTCTTTCTAAATCGCTGTAAACTGGGTCCACGAGTAAAAGGGTTTGCCACCTGGTCTTGGAACTTGTGGCCAATCATTTGAGGAGATGTTACGTATTCGTTCGAGCATTCTTGGACCAATGCTAGTTACGAACGAAACAAAAGTGTGTTTGACATTTATATTCAGTAATTTTACTGCCAGATTTGGGCTGCTTAAAGTTGATAAGATTCTTTAAGTCCTATGAAGTACAGATCAATACCTTGACATATAAATATTGCGTTTCGGTTGTCGCAATTCGTGATTCTTTTGCGTGGTATAACATATCTCATTGACCATGATTATCTCTTTCTGTACAGGTTTTTACTGAGTTCGTTAAATAGTGGCTTAGATGACTTGGCATGTTCTAAATAAAGGGTGGTCCAACCAAAACGCTCGATGTTAAATATAAATAAGCAAAAAATTGTTCAGATAATTATCTTAATATTTTTAAGATAATTTATTGTGTGGAACAAAATTTTGGCTAAATGCTAGCCACAGCTTTAGTGGCATACCATTATCCGTCAGTCCAAATTTTCAATGACTCTGAAACGTCCTTGTTGTGCTGAATCTCATCCTTTAGCTCTCGAATTGTTCTTGGCTTATTGACGTACAGTTTTATTTAAAATATTCGCAAGGAAAGAATTCAAACTAATATTGCCATTCGTCGGCTGTGTGACCAGTGATTACCATCATGTTGGAACCACATATCGTTCTGGTCCATATCCTCAATTTGTGGCCACCAGAAGTCCGTTATCATTCACGGTAACTGCTTGGCCGACCTCAGTTTCAAAGAAGTACAGCCCGGTTACGCCGCAGAAGATGATTTTCTTTGTAAAGTCACCATTTACTTCTGGCTGTTCAACTAACTATTCGGCGTATTGACGAAGCTTAAGATGGTCAGTAGGCTTCAGCTCTTGAGCCAATTGAATCTTAAAAGCGTGTAAATTCAAATTTTTATTCAAACATCGCCTCAGTGATATTCGTGAGATGTTCATTTGTTGGGCACGACGATGAACCGAGGTTGACGGCTCTTCTGCCACACTATCGCGAACAACAGCAATGTTTTCCACAAAGCGGACCGGGCGAGTATGAACAGCTGTTTCCACTATTCTTATAGACCCGGTTTTGCTAATTTTTGCACACGATTCTCCTGATTGTAGACACATTCGGTCGATTATCCTGATCGAAGAAAAAATCACGAGGTACACGAAATGCATTTTGATTTCACCGGACATTTTTGTAAAAGGCTTCTGTTCACGCTGGTCACCCTAGTTTTAAGTATTAATCTGCTTAGATTTGAAGAAAGATTATCTTTATGTACGACCATGCATTTATATGTTGATATAGAAGAAGAAATTAGTTTTGTTTTTGTATTAAAAACCTGCAACCCGAAAGGTACGTTTTTTTATCTATTAAAAAAAAAAAAAATAATTTTCTTTCATCCCCATCTCGACTGAATATTTTATGTTTATTTTCCCCACTCCCCCCACACAGTTTCAACAATCCTAACGCCGTGCTCAATTGTGTACCTCTCCATGGCTGAATTTGTCAAACGTTGAAACAAAGAAATATTAAATTAAGTCTGGCAAAAAACTTGATGTTAAGGTGTGTGTGGCAAGGGTTGTTGGACACTCTTTATATGTGAGTGCCAGACCGTGGTCGGTCTTTTCAGTTTTCTCATACAATTCTATACAACCATAGACCAGCTAACAGAACGTTTAAAAAGTATCTGCTTATTTTATTTTATACCTAAAAAGCTCTATAACAGCGATGTGGTTCTTATTATCTGACCACTAAGTGCTGAATATGGACTTCCTGTTGCAGACCGTCTCACCTGAGTCATAAATCATGAGATAAAAAAAGCGTATATTCAATTTTACTAGTTATAATAGTTATGTTGTAGCAGTGTTTATTTATTATGAAATTAAAACTAGCATACTCAGCGGCTGATACAATCAGCCGCATTCTAGCACCTTTCATCCGTTTTATTTATGTACGAATATAAATTTGTGTTTAAAAATTAATTATATAGGTTCCGCCAAATAATTTTTTTTTCGGACAACAGGGCGCAAAACATCGGGTGTAGCTTCGGCTGTGTGATACGTAGCGCCGTCCTGTTGAAACCAAATGTTGCTAATATCCTCCTCTTCAATTTTTGTGAACAAAAATTCGTTAAACATGGCCCGATAGCGATCGCCTTTGAATGTAAAGGCCACTCCTTGCTCATTTTCGAAGAAAATGGCCAATTATGCCTCTGGACCAAAATCCGCAACAAACAGTGACTCGTCTTGGGTGTATCGGCTTTTCAATGTATGCGTGCGGGTTTTCTGTGCCCCAAATGTGACAATTTCGCTTGTTTACATACCCGCCAAGATCAAAATGAGCTTCACCTGAAAAAATGATTTTTTTTTTGGCAAAATCGGCATCTTCTGTAAGTCAATTGCAGGCCCACTTAGCGAAGCGAAAAAAAGCGTATATACAACCATATTCTTTCAGCGGAAAAATAAAACTAATTATCTGTCAAATCAGACATGAGCTAAGTGTTACCATTCACGAAATAAGCATTAGTTGAAAAAAAAACGTTCGATGGCGGACCCGTTATTATGTATATACAGTTTGTCGAATTTTAAAAATTATATTTTCATTTGAGAATTTCAACAACAAATACTTAACATTTTTTTGTACACACCCCGCTACTGTACCTCTTAAGCACTTTGAGATGTCATTAGTTTTGAAATTGAGAGGAGAAAAGGGAGGAACATTGTGGTTTCAGAAGGCAGCAATATGGTTGTGTTGTTCTAGACCGAAAAGGGCACAATAGATCCCCTGGATCGCAGTGTCCTGCAATAGCCTAGTCGATATGATGATAATGATAATAATACATTCGAACTAGTGTTGCCTGATGTATGGAATCCTTGGGTTCATTTCATATGATCCAATAATACATATGTGTATACAATTTTAGTTATATTTCAGTGAATGAAATATTTTCAAATTTAAAATAAATTTCGCTTTAACATTGTCTTTGCATAGTCACCAAAGAAAAAAAAAAAAAATTATTTCTTAAGAATTTTGTTTACTCTGAATTTTACTTGTTTTATTATTATTTTTTTTGTAATTTAACTAAAACAAGAAGAAAAAATTTAAAAAAACTCGTGTTTTTAAGAAAAAAATAACACAAATCGTCTTCCGGTTGGGCTTTTTTTACTTTTAATTTTTTTGTCAGCCTTTGATTTGGCCAAAGCCAGTATACACTACATGAGTATCTTTTAATCGTTTTTTATGTTTTTTAGTTCTTTTTTCATGTTTTTTTCACTTTTTGTTTTAATCTTTTAATGTTTTTTTATGTTCATTTAAATTTTTATGAATGAAAAGAAGGTAGAAAAAAAGTTGAGTGTCTGCCGGTATTTGTTTCTTTTGCTGTTTTATCAGACAAAATAATCAATGAAATCATATAAAACTCTACGAGTTACTTTTATTACATCATTACACTTAAAATACAATAAAAGTAGTTTAGTAATTTCAGTTAAAACAAAACCTATAAAATAAAATCTTAAAGGTTTACAAAATGTTCTATTAAAAGACAAATAAAGAAAATAAAAGTAAATTTGAGCTTCTGCTACAGACTCTGATTAACTTGCAATGAATTTCATTCAAAAAATTAGTTTTATCTTTGAAAATGCGGGAGTTTTATGACGTTTCTTTCCGGCAACATGTCTATTACGCTCCAAAACAACTGCTCATTTGTGCATTTGTAAATAAGAGAGTTCTGCATGGATCGAACCAAATGTTGGTGAGACGGCTAAGGGCGAATTAACAATTCTCATTCGCTTTGTTTTCTCCGTCACTTTCTAGAGAACAGCCATTGGTTTGTCTCAATTTCATTAACCAAGTTGACTTTTCAGGCTAAGTAAGTGATTAATCCACTGTAGCTCTGTTTTGGTGAAGTTCCTTGCTAAGTGTTGGTGGTGATCTTCACTTATCATTGTAATTTTTTTTTGTCATCGTCGCCAGTGGTAAGCTATACGGTCAGGAGGGCTTCTTATATATTTTTTAGATGGAAGGAAGTGGAAGTCTCTTTATTAAACACTAGAAACCACAAATAAATTTTTTCACCATATTCTCTGCTGGGCCTCGAAGCTTGACCGCTTGTGTTATTATGCGTGCGCTCTAATCACTACAACACGTCACCGCCTGGTCTCGAACTCCAGGCGTTTTTGGCTAATGCTCTCTTCAAACAAATTGTGTTCGGTACAGGTCCCCCACAATTGTCTCGTGCGATTTAAGCACTCATAGAACCATTCTTGTTCCACCAAATATAGAGCATTAGCGTGGAGTCATGGATGGCAGTGATTCGGCTGGTTGGTCGGGCTCAACAAATTACTTCTTACGCTTCGGGCTATCGTAATGAATTAATTTCTTTTTATCGCCAGAAATAAATAATTCGATGCCAAAATGTCTTCTTTTTTTTGGCGTTGAAAAATAATAGTCATCTTACAAAGTCACTCGGCTAAAACTCCGCGAATCGTTTTTTTTACTCGGTGTAGTTGGCTTTGATAATGGGTGAGCAAATTGAGGTTAGGAAGTAAATTGGCTTAAAAACACATTTTTGACAAATTGAATTTAATTCATACCAATATAAAATAGAAATATGGGATTTAATAATGAAATATGATGTCTGGCAAATGTCCTCCTCCAGTACTTCGACAGACATATGCTCTTTTCGCCAAATTTTTGACCACATTTTTCAACAAAATCATCTTTAGTGATAAGGCCCGTTTTCAGTTAGGCAGGGGGTTAAAAAACTCCACAAACAGTCCTTGAAAAACTATTACATCCAAAGAAAGTGATAGTTCTTTGTGTTTAGTGGCATTATCGGCCCGTATATTTCCGAAAATGAGCAAGGAAACGCCATAATCGTGAATTCTCTGCGCTATCAAACAACCAAATTGACAATAACAACATTAGCAGAAAGGTAGTAAGTAAAAATAAATGTCAACAACAAAAACAGGCAGAAAAGAAAACAAGTAACAGACAATAGCAAACAACAAGAACTGAAAGCAGTACTTTATTACATTCGCATGTCTCATAGGAACTAAAAAGAATGTAAAGGAAAGAAATGGATTCTACCTGAAATATCGAGAGGTTTGAGAGCTTTTGAACTACTGTTTACTCAGCCATATAAAAAGCTCATCGATGCGAAAAGCAATCAGTATATTGGTGCAAGCTCAGCGAGTAGAGTTTGTTGGTTTGAACTCAAGTTGTAAAGACCAGTATGGTTGGAGCCAACTCAGTAAAGAGAGTTAAGTGTGGATAACTCTGGTTTAAAAGGTTGTGATCGAACCTAAGCTGAAACAACGATGTAAACACAGAGAGTAAATAAAAATATAAATTGTTTGCAAAATGGTTACAAACACAAAACTGTGTGAATAAAGGAATTACTTATTCAAAATCAGTCAAAAGATTTATTTTATTTTAACTGCAGCCTACGTACTCATAAATAAACGTTTTTAAAAAGGTCAAAATGTAACAATATTTATGTGCAGGCACGATTTCTTAGCACCCATAACGATTAGATACAAAAGGCTAATGACTGGCTGTTGCTCAATGGTGGGCGAGATACTCTTGATTCATCCCATTGAATGAAGAATCGTTTTATGATTCTAACGAATAAAAAAGTAGTGTTCGATCACAATAATACATGATTCTATGCTTCAAATTGGTTTCCCATATAGATTTAGCCCCTTGCGACTATTATTTGTTTTACAGTATAACGAAATAAATCGATGGTAAGAGGTTTTGAGTTGGCTAACCTTGATTACTTTCTCTACGACTGCACCGAGCTATTAGTCTATATTTTCGAAGCCGTCATTTTGTTAAGAACCAGAAATCAACACACCATTGATAATGTATACGGTTGTTGAATATTTTAATATATTTGCTTATCGTTTCTAATTGATCACCCGTTATATCCTCTCTTAAGAAGATAGAAAATAAAGAGCAATTTCAAACTCATAATTGTAGGTGTAGAATAACTCCACATGTGTTTACAATAAATAACTGTGATGTCCTGCAGAGTCAATCGTAATCATGCACTTGTTACCGTTTCTACAAAACGCACAGAAATGGAAAATAATCCTTTAATTATGACTAAAATTCAAGGCAATTAAAGTCTCATTAGGAATAATTGTTTTCCTTTTAAATTGAGTATCTTAGCATTGCAAGTGCAACACAAGACACAGATGTTGCACTATTCTGTTGTTATACTTTTGACACTTTTCACCACGAACACGCTGATGATGATGATGATGGTGATGACCAGCAGCAGAAGGAACTTAGGAAGAAACCGCAATATTATGACTTTAAATTTGAAAGAAAATAAGAAGAAATTATGTTTTTGTCTTAACAAAACATACTTTAAAACCAGTGAAGAGTATGTTGCCTACCGTAATTTGTTGCAACAACAAACGATTACATTTATTTCCCTCCATTCTTTTTATTTCCAAGATCCAGTTGATATCCTGCAGTTAATGTTACTTTTTTTTGAGTTTTTAAAGAAAAAGGAACAGAGTAGTAGGTCATAACCTTTTCATAAGACAACCTAAATGTTGCATATGCATAGGTATGTACAATATGTCACATAATTAGTTTTTATACAAATGTATGATTGTGTATGTGTATTGTGCAATACTTTTCTCAGCTGCTGTTGATTATGAAAATCAAGATTTTCGTTTTTCTCTTCATTTGATTCTTTGGTATCGATTTGTTTCCTTTTTTGCTTTTTCTTTAAGTAAATTCATGTTTTCGTTTTTTTATTCATAAATAATTGTTCATTGTTGTTAGTGTTGTTACTATTTGTCATTTCGATTAAATTTTTATGCAATGCTTAGATGCTGCGGCTGGAAGTGAGGGTGAGTTTTTCTTTTAAAGAAATTGTGTAAATTTTCGGGAGTGCCAGCTGTCCTTAATAAAAATTTATTAAAATTTTCTTTGAATACGAAATGAGTGCCTTTTATTTAAATGTCTTAGCTGATGCTCTCCCGAAGGGTATAACTTATTAGTAACGTTACGGTTAAGATTCTCCTTTAGGCTGATGACACTGTTTTAATGTTTGATTCGCCAAATGATCTTCAAGCAATGATTGATGCCCTAAGCATGTACAGTAAATTATGGCATTTAAGGGTAATTATTACAAAATCTAAGGTAATGGTTTTTTGTGTTGGCACAAGGTTACCAAATAACTTAAAGCGGATGTTTGGAGAAGAGCTTAAAACTGTTAACTCATAGAAATATCTTGGGATTGATCTAACCTATAATATGTCATTTAGTGAACATTTTGAAAATAAACTTACAACGTCAAAAACGGCAATTTCTTCTTGTGGGTCTAAGTGCATAAACAGCCCAAAAATGTAATAGATATTTTTGATCAAAAAATTTGCGGAATAATCCCCGTATGGCAGTCCCATTGTTCCGATTTGTGTTTTTGTTTTTTGTTTTGTTAAGTTGGTACATCTGTTGTTAATATTCCCGCTAAGTCTTAGCGTGATAGCTTGACATTTACAAAAGCTACGTAGCCAAGAGTATATCCATCTTTATGCGTGTTGGCAATTTCTTATAATTTTAAAAGAGGCAACTGAAACGCGTTGCCCGTAATGGTTTTTTAACTCGATTGAATAGAAAGAAGTCACAGAGTGTCAAAACAGGTGAATTCAGTGGCTGTTAGATGGTATTTATTGCTTTTTCGTAAAAAAATTTCGAATACTGATGGCAATGTGCGAATTTCGGCGAATTGCTTCACGCAAACATCTAATGACGGTTTGTTTGTTTGTTTGCTTACTGTCTGGCCTTCTCTTCACCTTTGTAATCCATGAAAACTGTTAGCATTGCATTCTTTTTTGACTGAAAACGGCGTGGTGTTTTTGGTCTCGGCTCATTTGGTGAAAGTCATTCACTTGCCTGCTGTCTGGATTTCGTGTCGTACTCATAAACCCACGTCTCATCTTCAGTATTGATCCTTGCATGTGGGATTGGATTTAGCCCCGCAAATCATGTCTTTTGCGACCTAAACACGATCAAAATCGTAAAAAGTCGCCAACACACATGCAGACAGATGTACTCTTGGCTACGTAGCTTTTGCAAATGTCAGGCTATGACGCTAAAATTTAGTGGGAATATCAACAACAGATGTACCAACATAACAAGAAAAAAAAAAAAAAAAATCAAATCGAAACGATGGGACCGCCACACGGGGTTATTCCGGAAACTTTTTGATCAAGGTAGTATTAAAAACAAACTTAAATATTTAACACTGCTGTGTGTGCGTACGTATGTAGACACAAAAACCCTATGCTGCTCAAAAACTCTTCAGATTTTTTATTAAGAAGATTCTATGTGCATAGGAATACTCTAAAGTATATGATCCTTTTATAGACTGGTTTGAGTTTACCATACCTGGATACTCTTAAATTACACTGCAATTATATTAATAAAGTTCTTGCAAAAATGATGATTGCAAAACACACATTTTAGGCAGAGGACTGGACGAATTTGTCAAATGGGCATTGTTCCAGAAAATAATTCGGTACCTCTTAGTAAATAATCCAACAAATTTTACACGTCGTTAGATTGCATAAAAACCAGTTTTCTATGCACTCTTTGTGACTTCGATGCTATAGAAAATACTTCGTGTTTTATTGGCGTTTGTCCTATCTTTAGTGGTATCGGATTTAAATCTTTCTGAAGTATTAGATATTCTCAATGGTGATGCTTGTAATTTTGGTTTACTTGTTAATTATTTAGAGTCTTGCTTAAGGTATAGAAAACGAATATTAAATGAATTCGCTTAATTTCAATTTTAAACTCATATTAAACAATCATTGTTAGTTATATTATAGTTTCTGCTAATACATGTACAGGCAGCGTCAAAAAAAGTGTACACCTTCATTCTCTAAAATTAAAGGAGTCTTCTTTTCTGACAAAAAATGTTGCACTTCGTTAGTTCTTTTCCATAAAACATCGTCAAAAATTAAGAAATAGCAAAGATTATTAAAGGCAACATAGTTAGGGGTAAACACAGTACCCGTTCCTTGTATTAAAGTTTTAAGAAAGGGAACACAAAAGAAGTAAGGGCAACAAAGTGCAACATTGTTTTATGCAGAAAAGAAAACGCCAGAAGTTTTTATTTCAGTCTTTAAAAATATGATGAAATTAAACATTTTATATTTTTTAAGACTCTATTACGGCTTTATAAAAAAAGAATAAAGTAAAGTACCTGAGAATTGATACCATTTTTTAAAGACGTTGTTCAGTACAACAAGAATCTGGTTTGAAAGTTTTTAAAATACCTCCGAAATCCTGAGTTAGGGTCAAAAAACCGGTTTCTCGTACATTCAAATACTTATAATAACTTAGCCAGTTATTAGCCGATTTTAAGATGTTTAGAAGATATAAAAAGAAGAAGAAAAGACCAGTTAAATGATGTATACTTTACTTCAGTTAACTTGTGGAATCTGTGTGCATTGCTTAAGTGAACGCATTTTCCATTCAACTTATTCCAAATTGTTCAAGTTTAGGGATGTGTTTAGACATAATTTTATATTGGAACCGCACTATTTATGAATTCATTCTTGAAAGAAATTGGATAAAATATGCTCTTAAGTTTATGAACCTTCTTTCAATGTCTTCTAAACATCTTAAAAACGGTTAATGTGTAGCTAAGTTATTAGCTTATAAGTACGTATTATATTATTATTATAAGTAAGTATTAGCTGAAAGGTACGAAAAACCGGGTTTTTAACCGTAACTCCGAATTTTGCAGGTATTTTGAAAACTTTGAAAGCAGTTTCTTGTTGTACTCGAGAGAAACTTTTGAAAAAAATGACATCACTTCCCGGGTATTTTTACTTCATTCTTTTTTTGGCATAGTTCGTTGATTTGTACACTTTATTTTGACGCGTAAAAAATAGAGTAACTTTGTAACTGGATTGTATTGTATAATGGATTTTATAAAGTCGTAAATACAGTCTTAAAAAAATACAAAATGTTTAAATTCATGGCATTTTTAAAGACGGAAATAAGAACGTAATTTTAGAAAATGAATATGTACACTTTTTTGACGCTGCCTATATATATGTATAGGTTTCAATATAAAGGCCCGCCAAATAATTTTTTTTTTCTGAAAATGCTATAAAAATATTTTCTCAAATTTCTTTTTTTATTTGTACAATCCTTCCGGTTAATAATGGAAAATAATTTCATTCAAATGGTCGCCTCGGCTGGCCATGCAGTAGCCTACACGATCGGTTCAATTTTTAAGCACATTATGGATTGTGTGCAGCTGTATTTCACCAATGGCTGCACGAATATTGTCCTTTAAAGCGTCAATTGTCTCTGGCTTGTTGGCGTAACACTTATCTTTGACGGCACCTCACAAATAATAGTCCAACGGTGTCAAATCGCAGCTCCGAGGTGGCCAAACGACATCAGTTCTGCGGCTGTTAATGCGATCTTCAAAAACAGGGCGCAAAACATCGAGTTTAGCTTCGGCTGTGTAGCACTTAGCGCCGTCCTGTTGAAACCAAATGTTGTTAATATTCTCCTCGTCAATTTTTGTGAACAAAAATTCGCCATTGACTGTAACGGCCACTACTTGCTCATTTTCTAAGAAAAATGGCCCAATTATGTCTCTGGACCAAAATCCGCTCCAAACAGTGACTCGTCTTGGGTGTATCGGCTTTTCCTTGCTCATTTTCGAAGAAAAATGACCCAATTATGTCTCTGGACCAAAATCCGCTCCAAACAGTGACTCGCCTTGGGTGTATCGGCTTTTCAATGTATGCGTGCGGGTTTTCTATGCCCCAAATGCGACAATTTTGCATGTTTACATACCCGCCAAGATCAAAATGAGCTTCATCTGAAACGATGAATTTTTTTTTTTGGAAAAATCGGCATCGCAGGCCCAGATTCCCAGCGTTGTACACAACCATATTCGTTCTGCAGAAGGATAAAACTAATTATCTATTAAATAAAGACATGAGCTAAGTGTTACTATTCACGAAATAAGCACTAGTTGAAAAACAAAACGTTAGGTGGCGGACCATTTATATGCTTACAAGCAAGGGTTATGGCAGATCATGTATACATACATTTGAATTAAAATGTTGTATATGAATCTATATATGAATCTATAAAATAAATAAAAATAACAGAATAGTTTTTATGTCTTTATATCTCTTTATTATCTTGAATACTGCTATTTTTTTCAACACGTCTATTAAAAAGAACCGTTTTCGTATTTAATATTTGAAATCACACTAACCTACAAAAAGAGGTCCGTTATTAGCCTCTAATATGTGCACCTAAAAGATATTTAAACAGTTAAATTCAAAATGATTCAATAATTTTCTAAAGTCCAGTAGCAATTTTACCCAAAAGAAAAAAAAACATTTACAGTTTTAATATCAATTTAATTCGTTTAATAAAAAAAAAAAAAAATCAAATAATTCCTATCATTCATAAAAATATAGAAAATCTAGAAACACGCAATTTAACAATTCGAAAATATCATTCCATGATCATTTCACTTCGAATCTAAAAATATTCAAATGATTTTTTTATGCAACAACCGACTCAACGACTTCCTGAAAATTTGTTGGTTAAATATATAGAAGAGGCTCAAAAGGATTAAAAAAAAAAAACAAATTGTGCGTGTTTTTAAGTATGAATATTTAAAAGTCTTTAGGTTTTATTCTTATTTTTATTTTGTTTTTATAGATTATAACTATAGACACACATATGCCCCCGGGCACGCCCACTTAAATTGCGTGCCGCTTGTCTTTCTTTTTTTTGCTGATTTCTATACATTTTCTTAACCTTAAGATAAGCAAAAGAAGGCATTTATTACCAACGTCGTCGTTGTTCCCCATTATCAGCAACAGCAAGAAAAAGAAAAAAAAAACGTTAAAAAATATTATGTACAACTGCAACAACAAGAACAACAGAAGCAACAATATAATTTGTTATTGTTGCTGTTGTTGTGTTTCATATTTATATACAATCTTTCATTGAACATTAAAAGCATATGCAACATATACCACATCGTTGTATTAAATACACAAATACAGCAGTTACTTACTTACATATACGCCAAGCAATTAAATTTGCATTTGTTGCAACAGGAAAAGAGACAGAGAAGATCTTTTCTCTATAGTCCTTAATATTTTATAAAACAAAAACAAAATAAAAAAAATTATTTTTATTTTTGTATTTATTTTTAAATGCTAGAGTCCAAGTCTTGTAAAAACTTCAAATTAAAATCGTACAAAACAACAGAGTCTTCTGGCATTATTCTGTTATTACAATGCGTAGGAAACATTTATCACTGCAGCAGCATGAATTGAGACAAAAAAGAGACAAAAAAAAAAAAAAACAGGAATGGAAGAGAAACTGAAACATCATTCCATTCCATTTACCCCCGACGCAAAGTAAAGTAACAATTTTAATACAAATTAAAGGAATTTTTAAAACACCATGTGAAGATCTGCTGGCTTGGTACCTTTTTTTATACTTAAAGGTACTTTTTATTTCATATGCTTAACCGACAAAAGGGGGCATTAAAAATGCAAATTACCTTCGTTTGATCAGTCTTACATCCTTTTAACTTAAAGACGGTGGAAAAACCCCTTGACGTTGTCAACATGCCGATGTACGAAAACAGCTCTGCACGAGTTTGTGAGAGTTATAGAGAGTTCACTCGAATTTAAAGAAGATGCAAAGAAGGCTTTTAACAACGTAACTACTTCCGATGTCGAAGAGTACATTTGCAACTGATTGGTATCTATTTGAAAGCAAGAATATTTAGCGCAAATATTAGTAGCAGCGTTAAGTCCACATAGGTTGAACGGGGTACAAAACAGGTCGATATGATTTTGCCACAGCTTTGCTTATTGTTACTAAATGCGGAGGATTTTTGTGCAGTCATATAAGGAAAAAACTTAAGGGCCATCACGTCTTTCGGGTAGTCAACTTGCCTTTGCAAAGGGGGCTTTCGCGGACTTAAAGTAACTTCTTCTGCAATTCAACAGGATCTTATTTTCCTGGGTATTGAAGAACGTAGAACATTAGCAACTGATTGGTATCCAAGTTTAAATCGAGAATAGTTAATGCAGGCCGTACTTTGGCTTATTGTCGTCAACTCGCTTCTTGTTACATTGTATAGTAGGTGTTGCTTATGAGGATGATGTGGTTGTATTAGTTTCTGAATTGTTTTTAAACGTGACTAATAGCAACATCACTCAATATCTGGCATAGAAAACGTGGTATAGAGATAAGTCTGGAGCCTATTTCTGTGAAGAGAATCGAAATTAGACTGTCAAAAGTGGTGAAATACCTGGGCGTTATCCTCTGCAGGAGACTGAATTGGAACAGACATTTAAATACCGTCCTAGGTAGAGCTACACGGGCAATGTGCGCTTGTTGTGGTCTTATCGGCAGGACCTAGGGTCTTAACTCCAAGAAGCATCTTTTGGTTGTACATCGATTGTATGGTGGCCCATGGCTCAACACAGGCGTTGCGTAAATAGATGGATGAGGCTTTAGAGGCAGGCTTGCTTGGCCTTACAAGGTGCAATGGAACTTTTCTTATTGTGACCATAGAAGCCTACTGCACATCTTCATTATAAAATCTGCTGCTCTGGGGGCGATCAGGTTGTTGACAAGAGACGGTCTGAGTTAACTCAGTGGAACATAAGGGTCATATAAGCATCCTGGAGTTCATCCCCTACTTTGAGCTACTGCTGGGCAGGAGTAACATGTGCACTCGTGGCTTAAACTGCGGTCGCAATTTCGAGGTTACTATACATGATTGTGAGGAGTGGGACCATGGGGTCTCTAAGATCAATCCCGGCTGTATACAGTGGTCTACAGATGGATCTTAAAGAAATGGTGGTGTGGGTGTCGGAGTATTCGGGCAAAGTCTAGGAATGAATGGGAAAATGGCCCGGCATTTTCCAGACATGTAGAGCGTGGGATCAGGGGCGCTTCTATTAACATATATACTCCGATAGTCAAGCTACACTAAGGATCCTTTTTTCGAAGTATATAAACTCCAGACTAATACTCGAGTGTAACGTTTTGTTGGGACCCTGGACATAAAGTTATGAGAAACGTGTTCGTTGAAGAGCTGGCAAGGCGGGGCTCGGCCATTGGTTTCGTTGGACCAGAACTGTACTATGATATAAGCTGGTCCACGGCCAGTAGGAAAATCGACGAATTCATGGGCTGCGCTCGTCATACTGGGTACAATGCTTGGGGCTGAGGCAGGCGAAGCGACCAAATAGTCTCTTCAACCATAATAGGGAGTTACGCCATATGGGAAATATATCTATTAGGAGACTTATTAGTTTTCTGTCGGGTCACTGCTGTCTCAGGTATCATCTCTTCGGCTTAGGTGTGGTGGCCGATTTGGAGTGTCACCTGTGTAGGGAGTAGGAGGAGACGATAGAGCATATTCTCTGTGAATGTGTTGCTTTGACAAACATTCGGTGAGGAACTTTTATGTGGTCTTTTATTTGGCCTGAAGTAGTTCGTCGACTATCCATCGGAGGCATTGCCGTCTTCATACTCAAGGTAAAGGGTATTCTTCTGGAGACCGCTCCGTTTGACGCTTTCAGACTGATCGGACTACGCCTAGGCGTATTAACTGGATGGGATTTCTATTGCCGTTGGCCATTCCGACACCGAAGTGTTTGGCTCAATAGATCTGGTTAGGTCGCAGTGCCATGGCCATTTGGATCTCTCCGATTCAATTTAATAATAATAACTTTAATAAGCCAGACTACCGCTGTTAAGAAAATGAGAAATTCCCTTTATTGAGCCCCTGGGATCAACAATAATCTTTTTAAGATCTCTCTTCAACTGCAGCTGACCTCTAGGAATAGATTCCATCCAAGTTTGCCGTAGTCATTTATTACAGCGTTCTTCCAGCGCAACTTGGGTTGACATCTGAGCTTATTTTCAAAATTACCTTATTCAGTAATATTGACTTTTTGTATATTATCCTCGACACGAAAATATCATGGAGGCTTAATACCTAACATAGAGTTAAGGGGGCAACGGTGGCCTACTAATTTCACGTAGCATGTTCGGTGCGAAATTGGAATTTAGTCCTAACATTGTTAAATGGATGTATACGACTATTGTTAGTCCTATTTTTATATATACGTAGATTTTTGATTTGGTATGATGCGACTAAGAGAACAACTTTGTGGTGGTTCAACTATTTAGAGCTTAGAGATCGGTGTGTATTTATATAAGGGGCGTGCTAAGAACTATTGAGATTCATATGTTGGTCACGCTTTATGGCGTTACGTTAAGTAACGTCTGATTCAACCAAAACACATTGCAAACAAATGTGCATGACTGTAATAGTCTGACAAGCTCTTCGTCAAGTTTCGTTAAGTTTGATTCGTTTAAGTAAACTTCATTGCAACTGAGATTAGTTTGAACTTGAGTTCAAAAAGTTTATTTTAGCCACTAAAAGCCTTCAATAAATTGGTTAATTATTTGAAGATTAATTTTTGACTGCAGTTTAAGTTAGCAAAAGTACATTAAGTCTGTAGATCCATTAAGATAAATTCTCATTCATTTTACTTTCAAAGTACTATTTGGATTATGGTACTTATGCAATTTAGTATCTCTTATTTAAAATCCTCTCACATAATGATCAGTAAGACATACCAACAGTCACATTTAGTTTTGAACTGTTTCACTTTTAGTTTTTATTTCTGTCTCTGTGAAAAGTATTCAACAGACGTTTTTCTCTTCTTTTTTGTTTTTGTTTTTTTTACCAAGATTTCTACGTTTAACTGCAAAAACATTTAATAACAGGGTACTTTTTGTCAGAACAATTATATGAAAACATTTTTCAAATAAAATACGAAAATGAAACGAGAAAAGATGACTTGGTATGGCATAAGAAATGATGAAACAGTTAAGGAAATCATCAATGGCCTAAACGAAAATGCTTAAATTTAATGACATAAAAAGCAGTGTTGCCAGGAAATATTAAAATGAAATATTTTTTTCGTTTTTATAGTTTTTTTTTTATGGTTGAAATGATTAACTGCGTATAATTTGAGCAGGAGTTATAATGTTATAGTTTAGATCATTGGCAGTTAAATAAATATTTTGTGTAGATTTTTTTTTTTTTTAACGGACTACGATTGGTGATTGTAAGTCACTTATACATGAAAGAATGAAGCACCTAGGCGTCTATCAAGCAAGTAGTAGGAAGCTATTATAGTGAAATCGTATTCTAGTCGAGAGCAGTACAATATATCAAAATGTGGCGGTATTTTAATGCTTCTTAACGATAATTACAGTAATAATCTGCCATTTTTTAGTCCATTGCTCGACTTCTAAAAGTCTATTTTGTAATTTTACAGTTACTTTTTCACTCTCTTTGTTAAAGGACATTAAGACGACATCGTTGGCAAGTGTACCTATTTGGGTATAGAAGTTAATAATGTCATTTTTTTGCTTGAAAAAAGCATAAAAAAATGAACTGATACATTATTCAAAGTATTGTTCATTGTTAGCCACTAGTTTTCCCATCTTTCGGGTAGTATATGGATTCCCCGGCAAAAGACCTGCTCCAGTTTTGAGGTAAAGAATGAACCAAACCAATTTATGATACACTGTTCTAAAGTGAAGCGTATTTTAGTTAGGGCGTTCTTCATCGATCGAATCAAATGGTAGTCATAATGGGCAAGGTCTGGGCTACAAGGCGGGTGAGCCAAAATTTCCCATCCACTCTTTTCCAAATAGCTTTTGATGGGAGGATTGTCATGATGGAATATTATGATTATGATTATGTTGATTGATCTTTTCAATCGAATCAATTGTGCTCGGTATAGATCCCCTGTAATCGTTCGACCCAATTTCAACAGCTCATAATACAAAACATCCTTCTGATCCCACCAATTGCAGAGCATTACCTTGGCGTCATGAATATTCGGCTCCGGCGTTGATTTGGCTAGTTGGCCGGGCTTTACATATGTTTTTTTGCGCTTGGGGTTATCGTAATGTATCCATTTTTCATCACCATTAACAATAAGATGCAAAACTTACTGCCTTTTGTAGCGTTCAAGCACCATTTCCAACATGCAAAATAGCCTTTCAACGTCTCTCGGCTTAAACCCATATGGGATCCAATGTGTGACTCCCTATGATAACGCAAGTTGCGTTTGATAACAATCTTCGTTGAATAATGCTTCTACTTCCTCATCTTCAAACTTTTTCGATTGACCAGACCTCTTCTTGTCTTCTGTGTCGCAATCACCATTTTTGATTCGCGCAAACCATCGTTCACAAGTTTTTTGAGTTGGTGCATGTTGACCGTAAGCCAACATTTTCTTCAAATGAAATAAGGTTAACAGACTTCTCCGCAAAACATCTTTTTTAGGCACAAAATTCGACATTTTTATAGCGATTATAGCGATATCGAATACTGAATCATTATTGACACAAACCATATTTGACAGTTATGCCATATATTGTTCAAATCGCCATTATTAACTCGTATACCCAATACCACAGTATGGCTCTGGTCCAACGAAACTCGTGGCCAAGACCCGTCTTGCCAGTTCATCAGCGAACTCTTTCCCCATAACATCAGTGTGCCTGTTCCTCAATGCCAGTGTGTTGGCATTCGTATAGCACTCGAGTACCAGTCTCGAGTCTACTTATATACTCCGAAGAAAGGGTCCTTAGTGCCGCTTGACTTTTGGAGTATATATTGATAGAAGCGCCACTGATCCCGCGCTTATATTAATGCACGCACAGATGGAAATAGGCTGAATCTGTGACTGGAAAACGCTGGGCCATTTGCCCATGAGTTCCCTGACTTTCGCATTGGGCCAGAATATTTCGGCACCCACACCACCATCCATTTTAGATTAATCTGTGTACCACTAAAAACAGCCGGGATTGAGTCTCCAGTGCACATGTCACTTCTGTCGAATTGTAGCTTAAATTCGGTGATACGCCTCAGGATGCTCATGTGACTCCTATGGTTCACTGAGTTAAGACAACGCCGTGTCAACAACCTGGGGGCCCCCAGAGCAGCAGATTTCATAATAAAGATATGCAGCAGCCTTATACCAATAAAAGCTTCTATGGCCACAGAAGGACAATTTCCCATTGCACCTGTTAAGGCCAAACAGGACCGAAGCAATGGAGAGAGAACTCTCCCCTGCGGGCAGTCTCTGTCAGCCCAAATTGAGACCGACTTTACACTCAGCATAGAGGTGGTTTCACCACTAATCAGCATGCTCCGAACCTAGGAGATAGTACACTGTTCAACCCACCGTTTCACCAAAGCCCTTTCCAGTAAGCAATAGCCAGTCTTATCAAAGGCCCCTCAATGTCGACAAAGGCTCACAATGATTTCCCGAGCAGAAAAGGCTGTTCGATCCTAGAGATCAGTTTGTGTAAAACAACCTCCGTAGACCCAACCTTGCAGTAAACAAAAGTGATCGGTTGAAGAGGGAGGGAGAAATTAATCTTCTCTCTGATTCTAATATTTGACAAGCCATTTACTACACAATTTTTTTAAATAATTTACCCAAGACAAGGGTGAGTAATATTAGGCGATATAAGAATGAGTTGATTAGGCCTTTTTCTGCCTTTATCATTATCATCATATCGACCAGGCAGTATTGTAGGACACTGCGAGCCATGGGATCTATTGTGCCCCTTCTGGTCATTAGTATGTTCAGCAGATCTGTTGTCTTCCTAACGAGCACCAGCAGATCTAAGACCATAATGTCGGCTGTGTCACCCAGTGAAGACCTAGGTCCACTTAAGCCTACCAATTTCTCTGATGCCTGTGAGCACAGTTTACAAACATTTTCTGGCTTTAAGAACATAACAATTTCTGACATTGTCGTAAGGCTTGGCATGTGCTTGAGTGGCATTAATGTGCTAACTCTGACTGCGCTCTGATATGGCAAGTGTTTTAAAAGGCTATTGTGCTGATTGTATTAAATAAAAGCGAAAGTAATAAATACATAAATAAAAAAATTTTAAAGAAAACTGTAACGCACAGCCGTTATCTTAGTTAAAATAACAATTATTGTTTCCCTTAGAATTACAATATTTTAAGGATACCGGATAGAATCTGGCGCGTAAACTGGTTGGAGACAAAAGATTATTTGAGCATTTTTAAGAACAAAACACATGAGAAACAGCTGATGAGATGTACGTACAAGCTGAACAATAATTGCATGATTTTAAGACTGAATGCATACATTGAGACACAAACACACATGCCACTGAAAACGCAACATAATGTGGCAGCAACTGTATGTTACAAAATCTTCAAAGCAAATAAGATTTGCTATTTTTCTGTTTTTTTTTTTTTTGGATTTTTGGTAAATAAAATTCAGGTGATCGTAGGTGAAGAAAGGAAGGATGACAAGCGTAGATTGAAGTTTTATTTTATTGAACAATAGCCCGAATCAATAGTGTAAATATCGGTGTGTTTGTAGAAATTCTCTTGGAGAATATGAGGGTGGTTTCTAATAGCGTCTTACTGATGATGATCATAACAATGGTTTATAGGAGATGGTCGTTTTGTATTAATTTTTTCTCTCTTTTTCATTTTTGTTAAAGCGCGTGTCTGAGGCTTGGGAGATGCTAGCAGTCTCTCAAGGAATGTAAACCTTAAATGTATGTTTATTTCGGAACATTTCATGTTTTTAGTATGAAGAAATATGTTATGATTTCTAACGAATCATTTTCAACGAATATCTGCTCCGATTTATTAATATCATAATCAATGGGACCGCCCGTTGGCGTGGTGTAGTGGTTAAAGCTCAGGCATAAAACATAAACGGCCAGCGTTCGTATGCCAGCAGAGGACGTGACGACAAAAATAAAAGTGCGGTTGTTTCTCCAGACAATTTCATCTAAAGAAGCCCCCGTAATGAATATATGAATAAGGAATAATGACGAATGATAGAGAGAACAATACCAACTATTGGGGAAAAAATATTCTAAGTAAGGTTCACCCCCACTACTTAGCAAAGATTTTCACCTCTACACAATCGTATGGAGGCGAAGTACAGTAGATTAATCATGCACTTAGATCGAAAATCAACTTGAGTTATGAAACTGAACGAAAGCAATGGATGCTTGGTGGAAATATGCTGCCTAGAAGAGTAATGGAGTAAAAATAGCACTCTTATGGTTTCAATATATACAGAGCATTAAAACGAGATATATCTTGGCGCCTTAGATGTTGGGTTTTGATTTAATGTCATTGGTCGGTCGGGCTTTTCATATTGTTACGTTTTAAACTTTTTAAAACATTTGAGTTCGTTTAAATTGCGTTAAAATAAAATTAACACCACTTTGTTGTTGTTTACAGTTTTTATTTGCTCACTTATCTTTTATACAGTTTAACTTAATACAACAACTTAATATTCGTTTATACAACACTTTTATTTACGCCTAAAAACGACTATTCTTTATGACCGCCAAACGGTAACTACTTGACGTAGGTAAAGCAGCCTCCTTATTTACCTAATTGCCTACACTTTGGAAAGTTCCGGGAATGTCTCCAACGCTCTCATATCCTCTATTTTATATCCGTTAATTCAAATGTAACACACAAAAATGGTCGAATTGGCAGTGCCGCCAGATACGCAAATAAGTACGCCATTGACAGGTTGACACATAATTACCAAATACATCAGAATATATATCTGTGTGGTCTTGTTTTCTGTATAAAGTTTACCACTTCTGAGCGAAACAAAGTGTCTTTCGCTTTACCACATATCAAATAACCTTCGTTAAGCAATCGATGAGCTTTGGACGGCTTTTTTATACAAAATAAGAAAGTAAAGGATAGGCATCAATAAATGGAAAAATTAAACATATTCTAAGCAAAAAACTTGATTGCTTAGGTTGTTTCGTTCAATGACTAAGTGAGAATAAGTGACCTACTTTACCATTAAAAACTGCCATATTATATATCAAAACATACATCCTCCGTCTAATCAAGGTTTAGAAAATTGCCAGATGTTTAGAACACTGGAATGCTCAAAGGAAACTTTTTCACTCTAGGGCGGTGTTCAGTGTGCAATTTGTCGCTCTGAGGTTTTGAAGTATGGCAGGCCGGACTTGAAACTCCTAATGAAATTTCTTACCGGCTATTGTGGACTGACTGAGAGCGCATCTGAAGAGGATGGTGGTCACAGATGTGGAGGTTTGTACACTTGCTGACAGATATTAGAGACAGCGGAACACAGCGGTTCTGGAAAGGTTTAGATGGAAATGTTTAAGGAGACATAGGGTCTTGTTGGGAGACATATCCACCGTTAAGGTTTCAGATCTGCAGGCGTTGATTAGGAAGGCAGCAGATCTGCTGAACCACATATAGACCGGAAGGGCAACAACAGATCCCAAGAATCGTAGTGTTCTGCAATTGCGACAGGTCAGAATGATCATATTGATCAAAAAAGCACAAATATTGTGTAAAATTTACAGCATTTACCCTCACAAACTACTACAATTCCCATATTTTTTTTTGCCTTAAATCACTTCAGGATTTTGTAGATGAATATTTAATTGATTAACTAATTTGTAATCTACATGGTTCAATGCTTATGTACTTTTGTGAGTAATAGGTTTAGTTCAAGGTTTAGATGATCAATTCAAAACTAAAAATATTTCTTCCCTACCTTAATTGCAATCAGGCCGCTATTAAAACGCTTTCTGTGTTTACTCGACACTGGTCGACATCTTTCGGTATGATGGCGAGACATTAAAACCTGAGGATAATCTTGGTAAGGGATTACTGTGTCACCTAGAGTAGTTGTGTGGTAGATGAACTAGCTCGGAGTTGTTCTGTTCTAAGTGATTAAGAAGATTGACCAACTGGTAGGGATGTCACTTTCCTCATGCAGAGGACTAATTCTGCTATACCTGTAGAAAAGAGCACAGCAACACTGGGAAAGTAAGACGTTCGGGTTTGATTAGAGTCCTTTACACGAAAACCCTGACATCGGCTACGTATTTTAGTAGCTATATTACCGAGCACTTCTATGCTTACACGACTACTATAGAATTTTTCGGAATGAAAAAGATGAAAATACGGTGGAGCATTTTCTATGGTAGTGTCCAATTGTCATGTCAGATTTAGCTGGAATATTAGCGTGCTTTGTTCAGTTTATAAGAGGGGTGATTCAGCCATCTTGGCAAATTACCGTGTGATTAGTCTGATTATTATCGCTTCAAAGTTGTTATAAAACGTATTCTGCGAAAGGCTGATCGGGCCCTATCATTGCGGATTTAGGCCTGGTAAATCCACCATCGAAGAGATTTTTACAATACGTCAAATCCTGGAGAAGACTCGTGAGAAGAACATCGGTACACAGCACCTATTCGTCGATTTTAAAGCCGCCTTCGACAGCACAGATTGTCTGTCCAGCGTGTCTGATTTTGGTACCCAAGCTAAGTTTATACGGCTATGCAGTATGACGTTGAGCGTGACTGAAAGAATTGGAAAGGACAAGTCCGAGTCGAGTGGGAGACTCTCAACTTACTGCTACAATAGTAAAATGCATTAATAAAAGTTGCCATGACGCTGGTCTAAAGTGGACCTCGTGGTGGTTAAAGACAAGACTAAATATCCACGCGTCTTGGACAGAGCGTCACTGTTGACGACCACAGCTCGGAAGTAGGATTTTGTTTATTTTGGTACCAGTATTAACACCTTGAACGACATCAGCCTGGAGATCAAACGAAGAATCAATCTTGCCAACGAATGCTATTTTGGGCTCAGTAGACAATTTAAGAGCAGATCAAAATCTCGACGAACCAAAATTACGCTCTACAAAACGCTTATCATACCTGTCCTGGTATATGAAGCAGAAGCATGGACACTGCAGAACAACGAAGAAAATGTTTAGGAGCGTTCGAGAGGAAAATATCGCATACCTTGTAGAAACTCCGGCAAGGCAGGCTTTTGATAAAGTACTCCAAAGCGGAAAGCGGGGAAGAGGACGACCAGTGTTGCAAAACCTGACGTCTTTGGTAGTCTCAGACTGCTGATAGCTAGCGCAGAATAGATCCAACTGACGTGCTTTTTTGGACTCGGTAAAAGCCGGCAGACGGTTGTAGTGCCACATAAGTAAGTAAGTAAGTAAACCAGATCTAACAAACGTGAATATTAAAAAATTCTAAGAAATGAAAAGAATTAACTCCTTTAGTTATCTGATTTTTTTAAGTATAGGTACCGGAAAGTAAGCAAGTACGTGTATTGTGCAACATCTACTCAAACTTCTTAGCGGTCCCAGTACAAGGCACAAAATTCATGTGTATGTATGTATGTATGTACGTTGCGTACATTGATCATCAGACCTTTGTGTCACGAGTTGTAAAAGAAGTAAGTTTTTGGCGCTAAAATTTTTCGTTTTTTTTTTTTTGCTTTTGAAAAAAATGAATTTCTTTTTTTCTATTCATTTTTTGTTTGTTTTTGATTTTCAAACAGATTGTGGTGGGTGTGCTATTTTTTATACATTTTTTTTTTGATTAAATTTCAATTTAAAAAAAATATATCTTCTGTTGGTTGTACTGACAAAGTATCTGATTTCTTATCCTTTTTGTTTTTTGATTGCATTAACAAGCACGTGATTTTGTCGTTCATTTGATTATTTTTATTATGATCAATTTTTTTTTCTTTTTTTTCAACTCACAATGACATTTTACACCTTGAATGAGTAGAAAGAAAAAGGAATTTGTTTTTTTTGCAATTTGTTGTAGGCTGTCACACTCTTTACATCCGTTACGGAAGTTTTGATTTAATTTTGTTTGCTTCATTCTAGAAAGAAATTAAAGGGTTTCTTTGGCTAAAAAAGTGAGCATTTCTTATAAAGGAAAATCAATGAATTGTTTACTTTGTATGCCTAAAGCAAATTATTATGATTAGAGTTGTAATATGAGCATTTAATTATTTTTTTTTATTCAAATTGAAATTATGAAATTTTTTTTAGCATTAAAAAAAAAAAAATTGAGCGACTACTCATAATTATTTGCTTTATTAAGTATATCACATATCAGCGACATGGTCAAGGATATTTTTTTTGGTATTCGGTTGCATAAAAATATTTCCTGCCATCATTTTTTATTGCCGAATACATTGTTTAAAATCAGTATAAAATTCCTCAGATTTGGTTACACGATTTGTAAATAATAATATTGGATTTTGTTAGTTATTACAATTAAAACTGTAATAAAAAAATGCTGCATTAAAAAAATGATATGAAGCATTAAAATTGCATTTTTTATGGCAAAATAATTCCTTTGAATCCTTAAGCCCAGCAGATATTAAGCATAAAATCATAAACAATCACTTGAAATTAGCAGTTTGGAGAGTTTATTCGCCTTTCGTCATGTATTGGCTCATATAAAAAGTTGGGTTGTGTTGATACCCATATAGCAGGCAATACTAATTCGTTTCTCTCAAAAGAACATGAGTTTAAAAGATAACATTTCAGATTGTAATTTTAAGGAAAATAGATTTTTAATTTAATACAGGGTGTCCGCCGGGAAGGTATACTACTTTGTTTTGCCGCCATTTTGGTAAATATTAGTCTGGACAGTTCATAAAGGGTCCGCCAAATAATTTTTTTTTTAAATGCTATAAAAAAAACTACTGAATATTTTCTTATTTTATTTGAAAGTACAATCCTTCCGGTTAATAATGGAAAATAATTTCATTCAAATGGTTGCCTCGGCTAGCCATGCAATAGCCTACACGGTCGGTTCAATTTTTAAGCACATTATCGATTGTGTGCAGCTGTATTTTACCAATGGCTTCACGAATATTGTTCTTTAAAGCGTCAATTGTCTCTGGCTTGTTGGCGCAACACTTATCTTTGATGGCACCCCACAAATAATAGTCCAACGGTGTCAAATCGCAACTCCGAGGTGGCCAAACGACATCAGTTCTGCGGCTGATAATGCGATCTTCAAAAACAGGGCTCAAAACATAGAGTGTAGCTTCGGCTGTGTGCCCCATATGTGCCCCAAATGCATACCTGCCAAGATCAAAATAAGCTTCATCTGAAAAGATGATTTTTTTTGGCAAAATCAGCATCTTCTGTAAGTCGATTGCAGGCTCAGATTCCCAGCGTTGTTCAAGCGTATACACAACCATATTCGGTTAGCGGAAGGATAAAACTAATTATCTGTCAAATCAGACATCAGCTAAGTGTTACCATTCACGAAATAAGCACCAATTTGGCAGTCGTGAAGTAGAGACATTGCAAATTTATTATGGAAAAATATTTAGTAAACCAAGGTGTTTTAATCGTTAAAACATTTAATCAAAATCAATCATCGATTTTCATGAAAAAATCATAATGAGCGACGAGGCACATTTTCATTTGAATGGTTATGTGTATAAACAGAATAGTCGGTTCTGGGCAATGGAAAACCCTCAAATTATTCATCAGTCACCTTTGCGTCCATTAAAAGGAGGAATCATTGGACCTACTTCTTTGAAACTGAAAACGACGTAACGGTAACTTTCAATGGGGAGTGATTGAAAACTTTTTAACACCACAACTGCATGCTTTGGGCTTGACTAACATGTGGTTTCAACAAGACAGAGCCACAGAGCATACAGCCAGGATTACAATAGAATTACTGCGAGACCTCTTTTCACAACGAATTATTTCAAGGAATGGTGATATTGATTGGCCTCCACGGTCGCCTGATTTGACTACACTGGACTTCCTTTTGTGGGGATATCTGAAGAGTAAGGTTTATGTAAACAAACCAGAAACGCTGAAGCAACTCAAACAAAATATTCGTGGTGAAGTTAATGAAATGCCGCGTGAAATGTGTGAGAATGTAATGTAAAATGTGCTCAACAGAGGTTCCATTTGTGAGGCTAACAGAGGCGAGCATTTATCTGATATTGTATTCCATACATAATTGCCGACATTTAATAAAACATTTATCAATATAAGATCCATTCTTTATCATTTAATCAATAATTATGAGCAAACAAAGTAGTATACCTTCCCGGCGGATACCCTGCATTTGTCTGAGAATGCGAGATATATGATGTTATTATCAGTATAAGATATTTCGTTACCAATTGTGCCAAATTACCATCATTATTCTGCTCTATTACCATTGTCGTTCTATGTCGTTGTTGTTGAAGTGTCGTTTCATTCCCATTGCTCGTGTCTCTGAAATTCATAGAAACGACAAAGAAAAGCTATCGCAAACTACAAAAAAAACTTGGCAGCGCTACTTTATTTTGTTTTGTTTTAAGACATTTTTGGGAGTAATTTTGTTTTTCTTTTAAATAAGAAATCATAAAATAGCTAGTTCGGTATATTTTTTTCAAGGTTCAAGATGAGGATGATGAAGTGGTAAACAAACCATACATACATAGCAAAATGTTGCGACAAAATGTTGTGTCTTTGCTATTCTAGATTCAGTGTAAAAAAAAAAAAAATTTTTAGATTTATTCACACATATGTACCTAAATTTCTTTTTAAAGATTTGTGAACACACAGTCAGACTTAATGAAACTGGATTTAAATACGAGTTGGAAAAAATCGGGTCAAAACTAAAATGCAACATTCGAATATCTGCAATTATACCTTTATTGTTGGTGTAATTGCAACTGCTTTACGTTTTTTTAGCTCAGGAATCCTATCAGTTAATAACCCTCAGCTTAACCCTGTTGGCATCAACGTAAGCAGACATTTTTTTTCAATTTTCGATAGAAGAAGCACCTACTTCTTCCATAAAAATCTCCTCAATTTTTTAACCGATCCTTTAAATTGCATTAAATTTGAAACCGCTTTTTCCAACGATGACAATATAATCTGTTTATTAGCGCCATCTCTGTTACTCTAGCTTCAGATTTGTTGGTCATCAGCTTCTTTTTACAAAAAAAAAAAACAGGCAAATGATACCATATTTCTGCTAGGCGCTGTCGAGTAGAACAAGGATCTGTTTTTGAAATTTTCGTAACACCTCTAAAATTTCGAGTTACGATGAAAACGGTGATGCCATATTATCGTTTCTATTTCGTTTTAAAACAAAAATGACAACAGAAGTACAGCCGATTGACTTTCATTTAACAATTTCTGGGCAATGCCTATGAAACGGTTCTTCTGAATAAAATTAGGCGGTTTGCTTCCTATACTCAAACAAGTAACAATAGTTGCATGGCACAAGACGACTAAGATGCAACATATTTAACAGTAATTTGACGATCAATTTTCTTATTTTAAATCATTTATTAAACGGCATCTTCCTCGCTTTTTTTAATATCTAGTACCAGGTACCAGTACTATCGAAAGTATAATGTACGGCCACCTCTTGGGAAAAAACTAAATACAAATATGAATGAATGAAGGCTCCGAACCACGACTATAGCAAATATACAGAGGCAGTTGCTCCTAAGCAATGACAGATGGATAGCAGTATCACATTTAACCTAGACTGTCACTAGAGTAGACCGAACACTTTTTTAGCTGGAAGACAAAAATGTAACAAGACGAATATCCCTTGTGGAAGCCATATGCATAATATGCGGGAACTTTGTTTTACTTATTCAGTTTGTAAGATAAGAGCAGCGGTAGCACATTAGTTGCTTACCAAAGCCTACTCAGAATAGAAATAATTTTGATACGCAAAATAAAGAACAATCAGGTCAACTAAAAATATGCCAAATTGATGAATTTAACTATTTCCTAAAGAAAGATTATCGCGAAACTCAAGATGCACTTGCAAAATTATTTAAAGTTGTTAAAGTAGCAATTTTCAAACTTTTGCCAACAGCAGCTTTCATCTAAAACGTATAAAACTCACGAGCAACATGATTTTAACGTCAGAAACAACCCGCAGCGCAACAGATCATATGTGAGCCCGGCCGAAAGCCGAATATCCCGAATATCAGTGGCTTCAAGGCAGCATCAGGCAAACTAATATTAACGCATTTAATAATTGTGGTAGTAATTTGAAGTCTCTCACTCAGGCCACATTTTTGCTGCTGCTCTCTTTACTTCTCTTTGTTTATTTTTTGCTTATGCGTGTGAGCAGGTACGTGTGAAAACAAAAGAGCAGAGCAGCTCTTTGCCTGTCGATGCTTCAAGGTAATGTTCTGAATCTACGATCTGTTACTAAATGCTGAAATATGACCACGGAGGAAGTGTGCCGAACGCAATTAATTAGTTTGATGCGATTATTGGCAAAAAAAAAATGCCCGGAATATACGAACAAACATAAAACCATCAATCATGACAATGTTCGGTTACATGTTAGAAGGACAGAAGAACTGAGAAGTTTTGCTTCGGCCGCCTTATAGTGAATACCTTACCCCGTCCGACCACTATTTATTTTGATTGTGGAAATACGCTTTACTTCAAAATAGGGCATGAGAAATAATTTTTATTCATTCCTCAAAAATTTGCAAATTTTTTTTTTTTTGGCGCCAAACCCTTGTTCTGCTAGTAATCATAGCTAACGATGACCAATACCTTAAATTTATATTTTCTATCAATGTTTCAAAATAAATGGGATTCATAAATATTAAAAAAACCGGATTTTTATAAGTCTTTTACCATAGAACCAGTTTCAATCAAATGCGCAGTTGGAATAGGCGGTTTTCTAAAGAAACACTAATAAACAACACACCCCAATATCTTATTTTTTTAAGAAGAGCAGCCGGTTTACAGTTTTTTTTTTTGCCTTCAACACAATAAATCTTTGAAGAAAATGCGCAATTTTTGAATAAAAAAAAATTAAACTTTGAAGAGGGTGCTTTTTTCCCATACAATAGATCAACGCAATGTCTTAGGAACTACCCCACCACCTCTACTGTAAGCAGTTACAGTTTAATGCCATGATACGGGCCAAAGAACTGAAATAGTAGTTCGTTGTGATATGATAGGGAATGAAAAGAATTTTATTTTTCATTTTGTGAAATAATAGAGAAAAAGCTTTTCAAAAGGCACAGCTGTGCAAAGCTTGAGAAAAAAAAAGAAGATAAAAGGGGCTTTAAAAAAGAAAAGACAAGGGAAGATGCGCAGTTAAGGAATTTCGCACATTTTTTTTTGCTACTTTGAGAGAAAAGAAAAACTTTTTTGATTTATTGTTTTCAAAGTATCTTCGTTTTGCTTTAACTACAAGATAATGGGAAGTATTTTATTTTAAAAAAGTATTTATGTAAGATGAGTACATACTTATGTAAATAATAATTCAAACACATGCTAGTTTTTAATATTCTAAGCTGCTTTTCAAATAATTTCCTACTGATTTTACATATCAAATGTGTTGAACATGCGTAATTGTCTTGTAATTTTTAAATGTCTTATTACAAAAAATAAACGAAAATTGACAAGATTTCTTCTACGATTTCTTTATTTGCATTTGAAGTCTTTTTAATAAATTTGTAACAAACAAATCTTTTAATTTGCATACAGCATTTGCTTCCTTTTTTCTATTCTATACTGCTTGGCATTTCCTGGCATTTTTTCTGTTTATTTTTCACTTGATTACAGCACGTGCTTCTAACACTATTCAAATGTCTATCAATTGTTTAAAATGTGTGTTGTCTTCCTTAAGACATTTTGAGTATTTTATGTTTGAAAATTTTCGTTTTCTTCTGAAGCTTTAAGCCTTTTTTTTTAACTGATCAACACAACAACAACAGCACCAGGGATGACTTGACTACTGTGGCTGTGTGGTTGGGTGTAAAAGAGAAATTGTGGTGTTACATCTGATTGGATATGTTGTCTTAAATTGTTTTCCTATTTGTTTTTTTCCAATTTTTCGATTTCTTATTTTTGCTACAAATCCTCTTGAATTATCCTATCCATTCAAGAGTTTATTCGTTTACTTGGTCGTTGGCTAGTTGATGGCAACGCATTGAAATGTCAATTGGTTTTCTGTTTAGAATGTCCAGGAGTGACATCAAATTACTATTTCGTATTGGATATGGTGATTAACCATTGCTATGGTATTATCAAATAAGAAACCAATTGAGTTGCCTCGTAAATACATAGAATGTGAAATTAAACAAAAGACTTAAGACACAAACCTTGTTTTATCTTCTGTAATTTTATTTAACAGAGCATATCGTCATCTTAAATGTAAACGGACGTAACTACGCGGAAAATCGAAATCGAGTTTTACATTGCAACAAAAACGATCGAAGTTGAAATACCTGGGAAATGATACTACTTTTCTGATAGGCGCTGCCGTGCAGAACAACAATCTGTTTTTGAATTTTTCGATATACTTCCAAAATCTCAAATTACGGATAAAAATCCGGTTTTTTGGATCTTCACGCATTATAAGCTAATAATTTAGCTGAATATTATCCGATTTTAAGCTTCTTTTTGGATTTGAATTGTTTTACTAAAAAAATTTAATAACTCCGTCAATTTCTAACGGATTTCAAAGTCGTAAGTCTCATTTCAGATTCTTCAAGGCTACTTAAACGACATATATATCATTTAAAAGGTCTGTTTCTCTTCTCTCCAAATCCAAAATTTAAAATCAGATGGTATACAGCTAAGGTATTAGCTTATAAGTTCATGAAGTTCCGAAAAACCGGGTTTTTACCCACAACTCGAGATTTTGGAGGTGTTTGGAAAAATTCAAAAACAGACACTTGTTCTGCTGGGCAGCGCCTGTAAGAAATATAGTATCACTTGCCAGGTATTTTTTTGTTGCACTGTGTTATGGTTGGCTTTACCAAACTACATATTTATGCAAAATTTTAGCCTCCTGCAATTAAAATGATGACTTTTTAAGGAAATTCAAACTGACTTAACTACAAATACTTTGCAAAAACAAATGTCTCTGTATTTTTTTTTCTCCGTCACTCCTCTAGAGAGCATATTGGCTTTCCACAAAGCATCTATTGCTTTGTTTCAGTTTCTTTAATCAATTTGATATTTCAAGGTTAGTAGATGATTAATCCGCTGTAGCTTCCTCCATATAATTTTTTTTTGTGTAGTGTGGTGGAGATCCTTGCTAATTGGTGGTGATCTTTACTTTAGCATTGTAATTTCTTCCCAGTAGGTGGCGTGTTTTTCCTGATCATTCGTCTGATGTTTGTCATCATCGCCAGAGGTATGCGAGAAGGGTCAGGGTTTTTTTTTTTAGATGGAGTTGTCTGGAGGGAAGAAGTTTAAGCCTTTTTTATTATTAAGCATTCGAAACCACAATCAAATTTTTCCTTCGTCATGTCCTCTGCTGGGGCTCGAATCTGGGTCGTTTGTGTTGTTATGCGTGCGTTCTAACCACTACACCACGCCACCCCTTCTGTACCAAAGCACAATGTTAATTGTGAATCATACCTTAACGTCAAGCTTTTGCCCGAATTAATTTGAAATTTCTTTGTTTCAGTGTTTGTCAAATTCGACCATGGAGAGGTACACGATTGAGTAGCGCGTTAAAATTGTTGAAGCCTTTTACGAAAATGGGCGTGTAAATCAAAATGCGTTTCGTGCGCTTCTTGATCTTTGTGGTCAGCATAATCGATCGAAATGTGTTCATAATCGGGAGAATCGTGCACAAATTTCAGTAAAGCGGGTCTGTAAGAAATGTGGAATCACCCGTGCATGCTCGTCCAGTTCGCTCTGGGGCAAATATTGCGTTGTTCGCGATAGAGTGGCAGAAGTGCCGTCAATCCCGACTTGTCGTCGTGCCACACAATTAAACATCGCAAGAACATCACTGATGCGGATTTTGAACAAAGATTTGAATTTACACGCTTACAAGGTTCAATTGACTCGAAAGCTAAAGACTACTAGTTAACTGAAGCGACGCAGTACACTTTATCCCCAGTGGATTCGTTAGCAAGCAGAATTGCCACATTTGGGCAAATGAGAATTCACGAGTGATTGTTGAAAAGCCGATGCATCCACAATGACTGACTGTGTGGTGCGATTTATAAGCTGACGGCTGACGGCAATTCAATATCTAAATGATGACTTCGACGCATTAACGACGCTGAACCTCAATTATGCCCCAAAGTCATTGAAAATATGTACCGACGGATAGGGGTATGCCACTGAAGCCGTGGCGAGCATTTGGTCGATATTTTGTTTCACACATAAATTTCATAGAACCTTCTATCATAATAGGAAATATTAAGATAATTCTCTGAAAACTTTTTGTTTTATTTACAATTAACTTCGTGCGTTATGGTTGGACCATCCTTGGTAAGTAAATTTTGTAACGTTTTTTATCTCTGCTGTAAAAAAAAATTAAAGTGTCAGTATATCCATTCGCATTCAAGGTGACGATACAGGAGTTGATTAGAATTGTAAAAATATGTTATAATTAGGGTGTGGATTTTTCAAAAACTCTATTTTGTATTCAACTGAATCTGCTTTATCTTATGGTTTTTCATACAATTGGAATATATGACCGCAGTTTTAACTACAAAACATATTTTGTGCTTCATTGTAGGCATTAAATTTAATAGCTTTGTTGTTTTTGGCTGAAGAATAATAAGAAATTAAGAAAAATCTAAAGTTACGTAACAGACGGTGATAGGGCTATATGACCTAAACTGTATGAGTCAGGTAGTCAATTACCTGCGTTCCCTATTGATTATGCTGAGCCTACGCATAACTCGTCCGGCAAACAATTTGCCGGCATTCCATTTGGAACTCAATGAGCACTTTTCGCCAATCAGATTTCAAAGGTTGGTCTGCATCTAAAAACCTCCTCTAGTGCACTACGTTTTTCAGTAAGTCTGTCGCATTCGAATGTAATGTGTTCCGCCGCTTCAGTTCACCTGGGCAGTCTACATGAGTAGAACTATCCGGCGGCCCGAAACAATGCAGGCATTGCTGAAAACACCCATGGCCAGATAGAATCTCTGTAAGATAATAATTCAGTTCGCCGTGCCGTCTCGTAATTGCCATTTGCACACAGGGTTTAAGAGCATATGTGTATTTGCCTTTCTTGCTGTCATTCGCCCACCAATCGTGAGTGCTCTTTTGATTTATAATCCTGCGACGGTGCTGCACCTTGAACACTGTAAAGCTCTCTTGCATGGATATCTGTCGGCATCTTTCCCGATATTACGGACACTGTCCTGTATGTGCAGAGCGTCTCTGAATCTATGCCTATCCTATATAACTCTGCTGTCAATCCAGAGTATACCATCTACTTCCATCAGGATTTTTCCATTGGATTTAACTCAACAGACGCTCTACTTCTGATAGCTTCCATTTTGGCCCGGCATGCTGATAATGTGTATCCAAGTAGTCGATTTATGTCTTATTAAAGCTCTTATTACCATTCGGCTGTTGGTAAATATGTAAGCCTCCTTCGATTACCCAAATGATGCGTTCCGTGATAGCTCTTACTTCTCCCTTAAGCCGGCATTAAGGTACGGCAGGTGCAAAGGAGTTTCGGTTTTCTGATTCTCAATGTAGGTTCAAAATCACACTTTCTCCCTTAACTTGGGTTTATCATCCGTTAAGGAACCAGGATTGAGTAATGTCATCAATCTTTGTGTCAGTTTCTTCCCGTCATATTCGACTAAGGTATGCAATCGGACTCCTTCGTTCAAGTATATCCGTGAGTATATCAGTGAGTCAAGGATGAACTGATAATGTGACTCCCTATTCAGTTCCCCCAAGGCCAATTGGCGCTCCGTAAATGTCAGTTAGAATAATGTGTATTAGGGTTTCTATGGCTCTAGTCGAAGTGGCTCTCGTTACCACTTATTCCCAGACAGCAAGTACTCTGAAACCCTTGTAGTGGCCTATTGTTACATTTTCTGTCCACTCTAGTTCATCAGATTAGGTTTCTCACTATGGTCCTACAGAGTCAGTAAATTATTCTAGGGCTTGTGCCTTATTTTAAGCCTACGGTCTTACTACATAGTGCCCAACATCGATATGTCTTATTAGTTCTTTCCTCTATTTGTTGTCTCGATTTCAGCTTCCGATACAGAATAGCACTCTAGTATTTAATCTTGCCGAATACTGCTATACTTTCACCCAAGAAACAGGGTTGGACTTGCTTAAGGATATTCGATTTTCACGTGAAAAAATAAATTTCTGTCCTTCAAAATTGTGTGTTCGGATCTGTGGCCCTGAAAAATATTACAACATCGTTTGAATGAATTTTGTTTTTGGGAGTTGTAGCAGCTCTCAGCTCGCAACTGTTGTCCTAAATTAATATCTTTAGTTCCTTATGATTCACATCAAAGTTTCATGCAAGTGCTAGCAGAGCATGAGCGACTACTACGTTGATAAATTCTGTTTCTGTTGTCATGAACAGATCCAGTTTCTTTAAATTTCTCAACAATTAGCTTGATGGCACGATTTGTTAGAGCATTTTCTCTACCGAATTTTGTTCTAAATTTTCTTTTTTTGTTCTAAGATTCAAAATTTTTCTATTTTAAAAAATGTTTTAATAATAAAAACACGTTGTTCCTTCGTGTAACGTGCCATATTAACTAACGGGAATGTATTTAGGATCTGTAAATTCAAATTTAGAATAAACATTTTTTTTCTCCGTCACTCCTCTAGGAGGCATATTGGCTTTCCACAAAGCATCCATTGCTTTGTTTCACTTTCTTTAATCAATTTGATATTTCAAGGTTAGTAGAGGATTAATCCACTGTAGCTTCCTCCATATAATTTTGCGTAGTGGTGAAGATCCTTGCTAATTGGTGGTGATCTCTACTTTAGCATTTTATATTCTTTTTCCCAGTAGGTGACGTATTTTCTTGATCATTCGTCTGATGAGCATAAGTAGAAAAAAATGGCAGTAAGGAATGATATTACGTCTTCGCCTCTCATAAGCCCAACAAAGATTCCACTTGATTCAAATCGAGGGCTGGAAAACAATTTTTTTGAAAGGATTGTTTTCTGCCTCTTATGAAATTAAGCGGGCTTAGTTTGAAACTGTAGAAGGCATGATTTTCATCTATTAAGAGTGTGAATTATTAATTTTTTTCTTAAACTTATTAACTGTCATAGTGTTAAAAGGTTTTTCTAATGTTTTTATTGCCTAATGACTTACCCCTCTAAAATGAATCAATTTGAAAACTATTACGTTTCGTAATATTTTTTTTTTCTCTCTCCCCATATTCATTAGATGACGTTCGTTGGGGACTTACAAGTGTCTTTTAATCTGTCTTTCTTATCTCTCTTCTTCTTTGGTAAGTGTTGTCATCTTATGCGTTGGAATAAAATTGATTTTAAATTATTTTATTGAAAAGCAAAATTGACTTGTTGCTGAGTAGAAATAAATATACAAACGATATAATACAATATTAGCATAAGAACAGCAACAACTACAAAATACTATGACATTTCAACACTTGTTGTCAACTTGTTGTTTGTAATACTATCAATGACAAGCGAAAAGACAAGAGCGTCTCACGTATACACATGATACGCTGCATATGCCACATTTCTTTCGGCCTGCGAATATTTTAAAAACAATCTGGAGAGAGAAAAAAAGTAACATTTTGTAGAACCAAACCGGGCAGACATCAATTGTCAGTTGTGTATGCAAATCGCCTAAAAGCTATAACATGAGCATTAAAACTACTACTACAACTACTGCTGGCTGTGGCAGCTACATTGAGGTATGCTCCGTTGTCCATAGCAGAAGCAACTTAATGTTGACAGCCAACAATACAAACATACATACTTACACGTTCATACATAGGTACACATATTAGAGCAAAGTTGTAAATTTTAGGACACACACTTACACACACACACACACACAGAAATTTAAAGAAACTTTGAAAATAAAAGAAAATTCAAATTCAAACGCATACGAGTATTTAATGTAAGTTTTGGTGTTGAATGTTGTTGCTTTAATATATTGCTGTTGTAGTTGTTGTTGTGCGTGTTTTGGCAGTGACAAAGGGGAGGTGTGAAGATATGCTGCTAAAAAAAGTAGGCAAAGAAGCGAGATCTATGAGCGAAATGTGATATTTCACACGATTTATGGTTACAATGCTGTAAACACAACAGCAGACAACACATGAACAGGCAACCAACAACTAACAGCCACCAACAATAGCATAACAATGACAGCTAACGTAAGACAGACAGACAGACAGATAGATGGACCAACAACAGATGGACAGTAAGACAGATGGACAGACAGAAAAGTTGTGGGACAGACAGTTAGTAGGACGATCAGTTAGTTGCGACATAAATGTGGTAAGTTGTTGTTGTTGTTGTTGCTGTTGTTGCTGTTGTTGTTGATTTCTTTGTTAGATGCTCTGCATGCCACAAATCAACATTAGTTTCAGTCATATAGAAAAAGAAACTATAGCTCCCATTGGTACCACACATAGACCCGGTAATTTCTAAATATTTAAAATCCAAAAAAAGATCTTTTCATGTCTTCAGCGTTGACCATTCAAATGCAATCCCTTAAGACACACACACACATACATACATATATATACACGTACATTTCAATATGTTATTGATGGTGGGTTTTGTTTTTTTTTTGGTGGACTTGGCAACATTTTATTGTTGTTGCAGTTGTTGTTACTTACTTCATCATCATAATAAACAGCCATTACAACTACAATAAAACAAATCTTAAGTTCTGCTTAAAAATGTGTTTGTTTTGTATTATTATGTTTGTTGTTAGTATTGTTGTTGTTGTTGTTTTGCTTTAGCCAAAGTCTTTATTTTGAGCGGCTTAAAGTCTTTCTATTCCCAGGCGATAAGTAATGAGACCACACACGTTGCATGTTATTTTCCTCTTTGTCTCTCTCTCTGTGTGTGTGTATAACCATATGCAGGTCTGTGGTACTTTTCACTATACTGTGAGTTTCGAATTTGTCTGTCCAATTGGTTGGTTTGTCGGTTTTTGTCGGTAGGACGGTGTTCTCTGTGTCGCATATTTCAAGTATGTTTGGGAGTATTTTTTGATTTTTTTACTTTTATATGTTGTTGCTCCCGTTGTTGCTGTTATTGCCATGTTGACATTACCACTAGACTTAGTTTGTTTCAAAGCTTACACTTAAAGAAATTATAGCGCATAGTTTACTTACTATTAAGCAGGTGGTGAATTTCATGTTGCAAATTTAGAGTTAAGTTCTGTTGCATTACACCTGAAGTCTTAAATTGACAAACCATAAGGTTTAATCAGATTTGACTTGACGTAACGTCATGGCCGTATACGTAATCGGCTGTCCAAAACTAACCTTATGTCACTTTTGTATATAATTATGATAAAATGCCATAACGCCATAACCACATATATCAATTGACCTTTAATTTTCCACCATAACCATAAGCAGTTGATTGCTAGATAAGCGTGCATATGTGATTTTTTTTCGTTAAGAAATCTGATCGACTTTTGTGAAACATATTGTTACAAAATCAGATCGGGCACCCCTGTTGTTTATTACATTGATAAAAAGAATAAACAAAAGTTTCTGCTTACAAATAAACAAATCTACAGCAACAACATTAGCAGAAATGAAGTAAATGAAAATAAACGGCAGCAACAAAAACAGGCAGAAATGAAAACATATAACCGACAATAACAAGAAACAACAACCAATAAAAACTGAAAGAAGTAGATGTTTACATTTGCATGCCTTCATATGAACTAAAAAGAAAGCTAAGGAAAGAAACTGAATCTACCTGAAATATCGAGAGGTTCGAGAGCTTTCGAAGTATAAATAGCTCATCGATGCAGACAGCAATAAATCTATGTGTTGTAAACTAAGCGAACAGTTTATGTGTTGCAAACTCAGCATGAAGAGACTTTATTGGTGTGAACTTAGTGTGACAAGTTTAAGTGAAGTGAAGTAAACTCAGCGCGTAGAGTTCATTGGTTTGAACTCGGTGTGAAGAGAGTTTCTAAGGAGTAAACTCCTGAAGTGAGTCGTTGAAGCGAACTCAGTAAAAAGAGAGTTAAGTGTGAGTAGCCTTTGGTTGAAAAGGTTGTGATCGCAGCTAAGTTGTAATATCGATTGGGTTGGAAGATCTTTAGGTAGAAAGATCTGTCGAGTAATTGTTGTTGATTACAAAGTTTTACACAGACGGAGTAATTAAGAATAGAAATTGTTAATGTTCGGGAAAAGGTTAAGAGCAGTGGTAGACAAAACTGTGCTAATAAAGAATTATTAGGTTAAAATACAAAATTTATTTTATTTTAACTGCAATCTAAGAACTCATAAATTAACGTTTTTAAAAGGCAGAAACTTAACAATATTTTAAATGAGTTGTGGGACGTATTTTTTTTTTATATCTTAAAAAGCAGGAAATATTTCACGGGAATATTCTTCCGTAAATCAACAGTGCGATTTATTGGACACTCTACCAAAAACGTATGTGCTTTTCGAAAAATACGAAAATGGGCATTTTTACTGAAAATAGTGCAATATAGTAACTTGGTATTTTTAAAGGGTGTCCTAAAATAAACGCAACGTTTGAATTTGTCGCAGTAAAGTGTTGGCTACCCTACAAAAACAATTCTACAGCGGACTGTTTAGGGTTTTGTAAAAATGGAGCGTTACACGATAGAATAATGAAAGCTTGGCGGTCGCAGTTCGAAAATTTCATGCAAAATTTAGTCGAAATTATGTTTTATCTTCTTCAGCTAAGGCGTTCAAATGTCAATATCCAAGCAGTGCGTAAGAGTGTCGGTGACTATTCAGAAACCTCAATTCGGCGTCGTAAACAAGAATTGAAAATTTCAGGAAGCTCTATACAGCGTATAATCACTAAAAATCTGTGTCTCAAATAAAATAATAAATGCTTATAAAATGCATTTAACACAGCAACTGGAGCCTACTGATCATGCACAGCGAACAGAGTTCGTTGAATGGATTATTGAATATCAACAAATGGATGCTGATTTTTCGGGCAAAATCATCCTAAGTGATGAAGCGTTTCACGTTGATGGATTTGCTGATCGCCAAAATTGTTGCTTTTGTGGTTTTGAGAACCAAAATGTGATTATCGAAAAGCAAATTCACCTGGCTGGAGGCATAATTGAATCATACCTTTTTGCAAATGAAGCCGGTCAAGCAGTGACTGTTATTGGTGCTCGATATCACGACAATGATAACACAGTTCTTTCTGGCGAAATTGAATGATATTGATGTGGCCAATGTATGGCTTAAACGAGACGGTGCCACGTGCCACGTAGTTCTGAGAATCCACATGTGATTGTCGAAAAATGAATTCAGCCGCAACGTGTCACTGTTTGATGTGGATTTTGGACTGGAGACACAATTGGATCATACATTTTTGAAAATAAAACTGGTCGAGCAATGAATATTACTGGTGCTCGCTATGTTAACACCCTTCTTTCTGCCAAAATTGGATGATATGTGGTTTCAACAAGACGGTGCTACATGTCATACTGCCCATGTAACAATTCAGTTACTGCATGAGATATTTCCAGGCGCCCTAGATCGTGTGATTTAACACCATTAGATTACTTTTTATAGGGTTATTTGAAATCACAGATCAATGTCAACAAGCCCAAGACATTATTGAAAAATGGTGATGGAAAATTTCGATAAACGACTGCATACGTCCATATAAAGCCGCGGAAGGGTCGAAAAGACATAACATTATAATAAAGGGTGGATAAATTCAAGGTTAGGAAGAAAAGTGGCTCAAAAACACATTTTTATTTGAAAAATTCAGGCTTATTCATACCAATATAAAACAGAAATATGGGATTTAATAATGAAATATGATGTTGGGCAAATGTCCACCTCTAGCACGTTGGCAGACGTTCGCTCTTTTCACAAAATTTTGAACCACATTTTTCAACAATATCATCTTCAGGGATGAGGCCCATTTCCAATTAGGCGGTTATGTAAACAAACAAAATTGTCGCATATGGGGCTCACAAAATCCACAAACAGTCCTCAATAAACCATTACATCCAAAGACAGTAACCATATGGTGCGGTTTGTGGTTAGATGGCATATTTTTTCGCATATTTTTTCGAAAATGGGCAAGGAAACGCCATCACCGTGAATTCTCTGCGCTACCAAACCATGATAACCAATGTTTTATGTCCACAATTGGCTAATGTTGGTTTCAGCAGGAAGGCGTCACAAGCCACATAGCCAGCCAAACAATTCAGTTCTTGCATGAGAAATTTCCCGGTCGCGTAATTTCACGAAGGAGAAGTCAATTGGCAACCTCATTCCTGTGATTTAAAGCCACTGGATTATGTTCTATGGGGTCATTTGAAAGACCGGGCTTATGTGAACACACCACAAAAAACTGACACTCTGAAAGATGAAATTCGGCGATGCATTGATGAGATAAGCGAAGTTTTTTGCAAAATATGGTTCAAAATTTTGTGAAAAGAACGGACTTCTGCCGACATGCTATAGATAGACATTTGGCCGATATCATATTCCATTATTGATTCCCATATTTCTATTTTATATTGGTATGAATAAAACTGAAACTGAATGTGTTTTTAAGCCAAACCTCAATCAGATGTAAGTTAAGGTGACTTCATTTTGCCAAAATTCATTTAAATTTAACCAAATTTAAGTCAATGTGTTTAAAGGTAATTAACCTTTTTCAAGTTTAAGATTGAAGGCTAAGATCATAATTTAGCATAACAAAAATATGTGGAGTTCATTAGGTCTGAAGAACTCATTTCAATTTTTATTGACACCATTTTATTATCTTTTTCCCTGAGTGTAAGTTCAGTCCGGTAACAAATCTGTGTCCAACAGATCTGTTTGCCACATGATTTCTTTCGTTTCTTTTAATTTTTCCTTATTTTTTATTTGTAAAATTCTCATTGTATTTCTTGTGTAATTCTGGCAAATTTTAATTTGAAAGTTTGTTAACATGGCTACAAAAAAAAAAAAAAAAAAAAAAAAAAAAACAATAACAACTTTAATGGCCATATGTGTGATAGAAGTTATACCCTTTTTCTTCTTTATTTTTTGCTTTTTTTATATAATTATTGGCGACATGGTGCGATTTTTTGCAACATTCTAATGTTATGTTAATACAGCTGATGCTGCTGACGTTGCTAATGGCTTGAATACCATCCTAAAATATCTATTTATGTTTTGAAATCCTTAATTATAATTATTTTTTAATCTTAATCATCATTATGATATAATAATAACGCAATTATCTATTTCTTAGTTAATTTTTTATCATCATCGCACGTGCTTTAATATCAAAAAATGTCTCTTAAAAAATGTTGAAATCATGTTTTTCTACCTCGTAATTTTCTTCCTCTTTCTAATGGTGGCTAAGCAAACGGTTTAACACTAAAGCACTTCAGTTAGAGCAAAACACTCCTCTTAATAAACTGTAACATGTTGCAATTGCTCTATATATGGTCTAATATGCACCTGTTAATTAAAGGAAAAAAAAAAGCGAGCCAGCGGTGTATTAAGTAAATATTTTATTGTTATTGTTGGTGATACAATTTTTATTGTCTTTACCACAAGTAGGGATATATGGCCTACGTGGTGAGAGAGAGTGATCGATTAAGACAGATTGGAAAAGATGTTAAAAATCATTTTGTTTAAATTTAATTTTTATTATTGTGAGCACTCTAAGACCTTTAACAGCATACTCGAATGGGTTATATTATATTATACTCGTACTGTCTTAGTACCTTCGCTTGCCCAGAAATTGAGAAAGCTATCTGTAACTTAACTAAACCATTGGCAGCGTAAGCCTTCCTTTGCTATTTAGTTTTAAACCACAATCGCCATACAAACTCTCGGAGGGGCCACACACAGTAACTCGAATGGAATGTAGTTACCCTAGGCTTCAAGACCAGTATAGGTACACTATTCGGTACATTTCTTTCCCTCAGGCAGCATATTGGCTATCCACAAAGCATCTTTTACCTTGTTTCAGCTTCACTAATAAGGTTGATTTTCAAGATCCTTGCTTAGCATTGTCATTTTGCCCCAGAAGGTGGCGTTTTCTGCTGATCATTTGTGTGATATTTGTCACCATATTTCTTAGGGTATTTAGAGGGAATAAATTGTAAAAACGGTAAATGTGACCAAGAGGAAGTATATGTTGTCGAAAAGTAGGGGCGTATGGCGTAATGGATTCCAGGTTACGGAATCGAAGTGGTGAATGTTTTTATCTACCTTCGCACGGCCATTACTGGCAGCAAAGATGTCAGTATGGTTATCAAACCTAGAATCACTCTTGTCAACTCTGCCGCGCGATGAAACTAATACTTTACAAGTCGCTCACCCTACCTGTTCTTCTTTATAGAGCAGAAACATTAATGTTGTCACGCACTGATGTAGCTGCCTTGGATATATTCGAAACAAAAATTCTTTATATCATTTTTGGTCCTTTGCGGCTTGAGGATAAATTCCATATTCGAACTAACCGTAAACTGTACAAACTATATAACGATATGGTCATTGCTAATTAACATCCAGCAGCTACGCTGCCTAGGACATGTATTTCGAATGGATGCAGATGCTCCAGCAAGAAGAGTGTTCGATGTGGATTGCGCATCGGCATAGAGAACGTTCTGGTCTGTGCTGGAGAGCTCAGAGTGAAGAAGCCCTCTCCGCGATGGGTGTAACTCATTGGCTCAAATGCTCGAATCTGGTAAACTAGTTTTAAAGGCCAAATATGTATGTATGTACGTTTTAAAAACATCCGCATCGAGAAGCTCAACATGTTGTTACGTTTTAATCTTTTTAAAATGTTTTTTTTTTTAAATTGCGTAATATAATATAAACGCCACGTTGTTGTTGTTTTACAGTTTTTATTTCCGCACTTTATCTTTATATAGCTTATCTTAATACAATAAGTTATTTATCTGGCAACTAATACTCGTTTATACAACACTTTTATTTACGCCTAAATACGACTTTACTTTATGACTGCAAAACGATAATTATATACCTAATTGACTACAGTTTGGAAAGTTGCGGAAATGTCTGAAACGCTCTCATATCCTCTATTTTATATCCGTAAATTTTAAACATGTAAGATTGTGTTACCCAAAGATGGTCGAATTGGTAATGCCGTCAAGTACACAAATCAGTACGGCAATAATAGGATAAAACATTATCAATCTTGACACAAAACTAGACAAAAATTGCACAATACAGCTACGAAGGCACTAATGTGGTGTATTTTCTTTTTTGCCATTATTATTTTTGTAACAATATTATGCACGTTCTGAAGTTGTAGAATTTGGTTAAGCACAGCTTAAGAGATTTCGATATGGAATCGAATAACAATTTAAATTTTTTCTTGTGTGTTCGGAAAGTTCTTGGAAATAAAAGAAGTATTTCTTGTAAGTAAACCCAAGCCAGAGACGTTTAAATTCTACACCATGCTATTTAGCTATTTAGCTGAAGATGCACCCCTCTTGAAGCAGTATAATTTGGATGATGAATCCAAGACAAAAATGTTCTTTACTTTCTGGTGTTACTCTAGTTGGAAGCGTTTATCTTGCCTAAAACATTTTTTCATATTTTTTCAGTTTCTTTGATCGTTCTACTGTTGTAGGTCTAGATTGAATAATTCGGCTGCTATCTGATGTTGCCTAGAAATAATATCGTTTGTGTATTTAGTGTACTGGTGGGGAGTCTTTGCTTATCATAGATTTCTACCTTTTTTTCTTATCCTATTTGCTCCCTTAGAGGTGGTGTCGGCTAACTTTCCTATGATATTTTTTGGTAGTTGATGTTGTTATTTTTTAAATAAACGGGTTGGTCAGGAGAACTCAAAGCTACTTTAATTATTTAAAGTTCGAACCATGATGAAGAAAAAATCCTGTCATCGCCGGGACTCGAACATAGGCTGCTATAGGTTTTGTTGTACACCACGTCGCCTCAATTTCTTTGCTTACTTAAGTTTCAAGGGAAACTTAAATTAAATCTTTTTGTTTTACGTTTAGACTTCCTGAAATAGAAAATATATCGGGTCTGCCATCTAACGTTTTTTTTTTTCAAGTAGTGCTTATTTCATGAATGGTAGCATTTAGCTCATGTCCGATTTGACAGATAATTAGTTTTATCCTTCTGCTGAACGAATATGGTTGTGTATACGCTTGAACTATGCTGGGAAATATTGCGAGATTACTTTGAAAATCATGTTAATGTTGCAGAATGTGTGCGATATGTTCAGATGAAGCTCATTTTGATCTTGGCGGGTATGTATATAAGGAAAATTGTCGCATTTGGGACACAGAAACTCCGCACGCAAACATTGAAAAGCCGATACACCCAAGACGAGTCACTGTTTGGTGCGGATTTTGATCCAGAGGCATAATTGGGCCATTTTCTTCGAGAATAAGCAAGGAGTGGCCGTTGCAGTCAATGGCGACCGTTATCGGGCCATGATGAATGAATTTTTGTTCACAAAAATTGAAGAGGAGGATATTAGCAACATTTGGTGTCAAGAGGACGGCGCTACGTGCCACACAGCCGAAGCTACACTCGATGTTTTGCGCACTGTTTTTGAAGATCGCATTATCAGCTGCAGAGCTGATGTCGTTTGGCCACCTCGGAGCTGCGATTTGACACCGTTGGACTATTATTTGTGGGGTGCCGTCAAATATAAGTGTTACGCCAACAAGGCAGAGACAATTGACGCTATATAGGACAATATTCGTGAAGCCATTGGTGAAATACAGCTGCGCACAATCGATAATGTGCTTAAAAATTGGGCCGATCGTGTAGGCTACTGCATGGCCAGCCTAGGCAGCCATTTGAATGACATTATTTTCCAATATTAACCGGAAGGATTGTACTTTCAAATAAAAAAAGAAGAAGAGAAAATATTCAGTATTTTTTTTTAATAGCATTTAAAAAAAAAAAAATTTATTTGGCGGACCCTTTAGGAAATTCAGAGTTAGCTAAGCATAAATGGAAGTTAAAATAGCATGGTCAGCTTAAAAAGCAAATTATGGTGTAGAGTCTTTGTATAATCGAAATTGACCGTCTCTGTCTCTAATAATATTTTATTTTTATTAATCCTTCTCTGTCCCTCTCTCCCTCCCTCTCTCACTCTTTCTGTAACGTTTAATTAAGCAATTCTGTGCCTTTATTTTATTGTCACTTTGGCTTTTTAATCTCCTCGTATACCAAATTTGTTAAATATGCAGTGTTTGGTGGCTTATTAATTTTATTGAGTTACACACTTGATTAGGCTTTATTGCAAAATGCATACATATATACAAATAATTTATTATTGTTGTTGTTGTTGCTATTTTTATATTTATATTTTGTATAAATATTATATATATTTGTTATTGTTTTTTGTAAATCTTCTAGTTTTGTGCGTTAAAAGTAAAACCATTCAAACCATATTTATCGTTAAAGACATGTCATCGTCATATGTCTTTGGCTTACAGTTCCTTTTATTCCGTTTTTTCTGTATTTTTTTTGCATTGGCAATATATTTTATTTGCAATAAATTGACGTCAATAGTTTACTCCAAGTGATTGTTGTTGTTGTTGGTTTTATGAAATGACATGTTGTTTTAGAGGCCTTAAGTTTGGCCGTCCGCTGCGTTTGACAGTAAACAGTTGCTAAGATTCATGTTAAATTATCACTTTGACAATAAACCGTATTTGTGCAGAAGAATTTTGTTTTATCAGTTTATTAATTGTGCAATTTTGAGTTGCTGTTGTCGTTATTGCTGTTATTTCTTCTTCGTTTTTTACTTGATTACATTGGCAAACAGCAAACTCCTCTCTGTTTAAAGTAATGCTCGCTCGTAAATAGTTGTATAAAAACAAAAGACTTAGAAAACAAACTTGTGCCGTTTTAAGTGCACAATTAAGGCATCTTGTTTGGTTTTTGTGAATGCATTTTCAATTGATTTTTTTCCTACTTTTTGTGATGCCTTTAATGTGATTTTAATAAGTTTATCATAGAAAATATTAATTTTTTTTTAGATTTTTATTTTTGTAGAACAAAATGAAAAACAACAAATGTGCAAAAAATGTCATGAAACAAATATATGACGGCTGCTAAGGTAGTCGAACTCTGTTTAATGATTCTGTAAGGCACCAATGAATTCTTGCTTTATTGCTTGAAGAGGTATATTAGGTGTATTACTTAAAAATGGCAGATTTTGGGCAAATTTTGGATGTTTATTATTGACTGCATATGAATTCCGAGCAAAAACAAATACTTATTCTGAAGTGAAGCTTATTCCAGTGAAAACGATCGCTTCAAACAATAGTCGCATGAATCAAGGTCAACGCTATAAGGTGCATGAGGTGAAGCTCTCCAATCATTATTTGAAAAACGTTTTTTGTTACAGATTTTGTAACATGTGTCCAAGCTTTGCCATGATATAATATTACAGCTTCATATCTGTTCGTATCCTACCTTGAACAAAAAGTTTTCGGAATAATCCCCGTGTGGCGGTCCCATCGTTTCGATTTGAGTTTTTTTTGGTTAAGTTGACATTTGCAAAGGCTACGTAGCCAAGAGTACATCCATATCTATGTGTGTTAGCGATTTTTTATAATTTTAGAAACGGCTGTTGAAACGCGTTCCCCTTAATGGTTTTTTAACTCGATTGAACAGAAAGAAGTCACAGGGAGTCAGGTGTTTTTCAGTCAATCCTTGATTTTAACAAATCAATTTCATTTTACTTTTTCTTCAACTTTACGTGACCAAAGAAACTGAGGTGGCGTGATGTGGTAGTTATGTGCTTGTATGCAAAACCTATAGCAGCCTAGGTTCGGGCTCTGGCGATGACACAAACATTTTCTTCGTTACAGGTCCTTGTAATCGTCTGGCCCGTTTTTAGCAGCTTATAGTACATTAATGGCAGCATTTCGTCTTTTAACGTTTCTCGGCCTTTATTCGTGAGTTGTTCCATATAATCTTGTTTTTAGATGAATCCTGTTATTTGCAAAAGTTTCGGAGTTGCCGCTAAGTGACTTTGCATGTTTTCTTGAATTTGACAACAATCCTCATGTCACCAACTTATTGTCTTTAAAGATTTTGTGTGATTTGAACGGTTTTTGTCCATAGTGTCGAAATCATCACTTCTGAATAGCACAAGGCAACTCTCACACTTTGAAATTATTGAAACAGATTGAGGCTAAGCTTTGGTAACTAAACAATATGCTTCAACTGCTTTATTTACTTACTTTATTACCAATTGAGTAGTAAGAAAACCTTCTAACTACCAAGAGATCCTTGGTTCAATCCTAGGCCAGTCCATCTAAGCAAATCTTTATCGAAGGCTCTAACTGAAATGGAGCTGTATATTCTTGGAGTCGTCAAATATAGCTCACCCTATAAGGTTACCGAAACACCATAGCGTTTTTCACTTGGAGGTATAAACCACACGAGCTGTCTTGACAAGAACAACCAAAAAAGATTTTGGCATACTTTTGGTAAGCTAGACGGCTGTAGGAGTTCTGGGATATCAAAAACAGTATCAACTGCCGCAGATCTCTCAACGAGATGGCTGAGCAGTATAAACACTTCATATTATATGGGTTCCGGGTCACAATGATATTTCGGAGAACTCTCTAGAGCTGATGAATTGGCTAGGCATAGCACTACTATCGAACTTACGAGCGAAATTTCCATGTTGGGAATACCATTAGCAACTTGTAAGCTTAAGATTCAGCATGAGGTAATAGACTCCGTCAACACCATGGGCAGTTTCGAGGACGTGCAAGATAGCGCAGCAAACCTGGCCAAAGTAGTATCTCAAGCGCACAAGACAACCGCTCAATTGTAGTCGGTATCATTACTGGGCATTGTATAATTGGCACTCATGCCAGGAGGCTGTGACCGGGTCAATGACGGTGAGGAAGAGAAAACAATTCCTTACCTACTGTGAGGCATAACGCCGGGCATGTAGAAAAGAGCCATCAGGGCTTCTACCATACGACTGGGCTTGGAAAACTCTCGCGTGGTTCAGTGGTTTTATTATGACGATCCATTTGTAGTATCACAACGGGCCTACGTGTACCAACTTTGAGAGCAGTCAATTCTAGGTCCCTAGCTATGGATACTATTGAAAACTTCTCTAATACATTTGCCATTCGAAACTGTGGTTAAATTGCAGGTCTCTTTCCATGAGTTTTAAAATATAATCGGGTGCAGCTCATTGACTGAGAGAAGTGCCCCTGTTCTTCTATGGCATGTTATGGAAATTATCGGATGAGTAACCTATCGGTTTAAATTTTAACCAGCGGTTGTTTCGCATTTGGCAATACTTATGCCATTCTATTCTATCATAAAATTCGGTATAATATCTCCACTGGACAAAATGAATCAATTTTCGCTTGAGCAGCGTTGGGATGTATTAGAAATTTATTTCCAAACCAAAGACAATTGATCGGAAATTACAAAAAAAAAAAAAAAAAAATAAATAAAAAAATTAAAAATAAAATAAAAATTGCAGAAATCGTCTTTTCGGATGAAGTTCATTTTCATCTGCGTGGGTACGTTAACAAGCAAAGTTGCCGTATTTGGGACTCAGAAAACCCAAACGTGGTCTTACAGAAGCCAATATATCCATTACGAGTGACTATTTGGTGCGGCTTGTGGAGCGGAGGCATCATTGGCCCATATTTCTTTGAAAATAAGGATGGCGCGACCATTACGGTCAATGGGGGCACCTATCGCACCATGATAACCATTTTTTATGCCCTCCCTTCATGGTATTGATGTGAACTATGTTTGGTTTCAACAGGATGGATGGCAAGGTGCAGACATCTCATGCCACATTCGATTTATTGTATCAAACGTTTGATGGCCGTTTAAGTAGCCGAATTGGTAAAGTCAGTTGACCGCCAAGAAGCTGCAATTTGACACCGTTGGACTGTTTTCTGTGGGGCGGCATTAAAGACAAGTACTATGGTGATAAACCAGAGACAATTAAGCATTTGAAGGCCAATAAATGTAATGCCATTGCTGAGATACGATTCCATACACTCGAAAAAGTTTTCAAAATTGGTCCGGTCTCAAATAGGGTATTGTGAGGTTAGCCGCGGCAGCCATATGAATGAAATAATATTTCATTTTTAACCGGAGCAATCGTACTTCACAACAAAAAAATAAATTTGACAGAAATTCAAATCATTTTGGATTTATTGCATTTTAAAATATAAACTTTTAAATGGCCCAACTAATATTATTACTGGTGTAAGTCTTAGTACACTCAATATCTTAAAAATTTTTTTAACAAACTTCGTGTGTACGTTATCTGTTCCCAGTACCATTCAGAAGACATCAGCACATATCATACTCGTATAGTTTAAAATATATCATCTGAGAATGATTTTTATTTAAAAAAAGAAGTTTTTCTTTGAAGACTCCCACAAACTTTATTGCTGCTGCTGCTGCTGTTGCTGCTGCTGCTGTTGTTGTCGTGTTGTGTGTGGTGTGGTGGTGGCTCGTATAAAACGTAACTGAACGCGTTTACTGGTTGGTTGTGGTGATCATGTTGAGCGCCTACAAAATCATGTTGCACGTCAAGGCAACATCATATAACAACAAGAACATTCATTGTTCAATACAACATGTTGCTATTGCTTTTGTTTTTTATTTTCTTTTTGTTGTTTTTCATTCTTCCTTTGGCTGTTTATTGACTGTTGATACGTTTTTTTTTTTGTGTGCAGTTTTTGTCTGAGTCTGAAGTGGCTTGTTGTTCATTGTTCATTTGATCCATATGATACTCAGCAACAAAAAGAACAAAAACGATATGTTAAATATAAATGTGTGGTTGAGCATTTTTATAACAACATGTGTCGAATTTAATTTGGCAGTTTTATGCTTAAAGCTAATTTTACTTTATCGATATTGAAGAAAGGACAAAATCAAAAAATAAAAAAACAAAAACATTGAAAATAAATAAACGAATAAAAGAAACCATAAGTACAAGTATTACTACATAAAGTCGTAAAGTAATAAGAATAAGTAGCGGAGCAGAAAAATAATAATAAAAAACAAGAAGTCTCAAGGACTACGACAATCTGTAGAAAATATAGTGAAAAAAAATCAATATCGCGATACATGAGACGACCACCACCAACGCAAATTTCAGTGACCACAGTGGTGTTTGAGACTTTGCTGCTGTTGCTGCTGCCGCTTTAAATAAATCCACACACAAAAATATAAATTACGATTTGAATAGATTTTTTCGATTTCGCATCAACTTGAGTTCACTTTTCGCGTTATTTATTTCTTATATTTCATTTTAAATTTTTGTTGCTATTGCTGTTGTATGTTGTACGTTGCTATTGCTATTGCTGTGCTGTAAATATTGTTTTGGGTGACATTTAACACAAGTCTGTTACATGTTGCTGTGTGCTGTTGTTCAACTGCGACAATTTTTAAAAGGAGTCTTATTTATTTATTTAAAGACTTTTTTCTCTTAAATGTTGGCAGCGAAATAGTAGTAGACAACATACTCTAGTAAGTTTTTCTTCTATAAATACTTTGTTGTTGTTGCAGTGTTTTTCTTAGCCATTTGGTAACTTCTTAAAAACATGATTTTGACAAATTGTTACATGATGTTTTAGTTACACTCAGAAAAATTGTTTCAGTTACTGTTTAATGGCTATGCATGTTAAATCAGCAGCAGTTTGTGTAGTTTTTCCCTAATAAAGTAGTTAAAATGCTAAGACATATACAATTGTAATGTTAAAACAGAAGGGGTTAAGATGCTTAAAATGGCAAATGAAATATTAGACATTTAAAGTTAACATTTGTAGCTCAAGAACATTTTAAAGCATCTTTATTGAGTGAATATTATCAATAGATATCTGGTTGAAATCTTTAACTTCAGCATTAAGGTAAGAGGAGGAAAAAGAAAAAAAAACTGTACTGTACCACAATGGTGGTAAGTACAAACATCGAATAAGTCATAAACTTTATGTCAACATCGACATATTCGGCACTTGAAAAAGTATTTATGATCATTTGTTTCTTAAAGGCCCATATACCATATATAACCCTAATACAACTGTCTTAAAAGATATATTGGAAAAGTCACATTTTAAACCTAAAATGTTACATATTTTACACACAAAATTTTTTTTTCGTCATTCCTCTAAGGAGCATATTGGCTTTTCACAAAGCACCCATTACTTTATTTCAGTTTCTTTAATCAATTCGATCTTTCAAGCGAAATAGATGATGATTAATCCACTGTAGCTTTCTTCATATGATTTTGCTTAGTGGTGAAGATCCCTGCTAGTTGGTGGGAAACTTTACTATAGCATTGTAATTTTTTCCCAGTAGGTGGTGGTGTGTTTTCCTAATCATTCGTCTGATGTTTGTCATCATCGCTACTTCTTTTTATTTTTAGTTGGAGCTGTCTGGAGGGAAGTTGAAGCCTCTTTATTAAACATTCGAAACCACAATTAAATTTTTCTTCGTCATGTCCTCTTCTGGCGCTCAAACATGGGTAGTTTTTGTTGTTCTTCGTGCGCTCTAATCACTACACTACGGCATCCGCATATCGATTTGAAAATGTGTGAAATATCTGAAGAAATACGGGATATTGTGTAATTGGTTAAACACCACACGGTTTTGGAGGCCTTGATTGGTTTAGCAGCGCTTTGCATCCATGGCTCGAGGGTGGCTGCATGTTCGGCGGCAGTGTTATTCGCCAAAGGCTCCCGTAATGCATTTCTCGACTTTTTCAAATATAATAGTAACTGCTTGCAATGTTAGACCCATGACGTTGATGCCATCAGCATAAGCTATATTCCCGTATAAACTTTTCCAGCGAGATGTTAAAAGGATGGCAAAATAGGCTATTTCTCTGTTTGAAACCTAGCTTGATACTGATCGGCTCGGAGATATTCGCAGAGAGAGTGTCATTCTACAATGTTGTAATAGTTTTGTCAAAGGAAATCAAACTCAGATCTGGTTTGAAACACCTTTGAACGTATAGGGCTGTCAAAATCAGCCTTGTAATATATATTGGTTTTCAAGGTATTGGCGTAATATTTTGTCGATGGTGGATCTGCCAAATCTAAAGCCGCACCGATTTGACCCAATTAGCTTGTCGACTTTAGGTATTATTATTTCACAGAGAACGCACGTTAAAATTTTATATGCGATGGGAAGAAGACTTTTTCTCTGTATACTGTCATATTGTGTGTCTCCATTTTATGCATGGAACATAATATGCAAAGGTGCCCATTTAACCAGATTGAGCAAACAAGCTTATGCATAAGCCATATCAGAGTGTCGCCTACGGCCTTGAACAATTCAGTCGGTAACCCATCGCGGTGTTACTTCCGTTTCGAACTCATTCTGGCTAGACCGTATGCACTCAATACCGTCATCTGGGATTGGTTTCGGGGTATTATCATCGATGCTATTATCGGACATATACAACCGTGCAAAGTGTTCTTTCCACATCTTCAGCACATTAGCGATATCTGTCACCAGACTTACTTTTTGTTGTTTGGTTATGCTATCAGTCTGACTCTCTGGTAAAATATGCGGGCCTCATTTTGACTCCTATACATCTCGATCCGCTTACACTCACTCTTTTAAATTTCTCTTTTCTTGCTGCAAAACAAGCGTTTCTCATCTCTCCTTAAAAAAATATATAAAAAGTGTCAAACCACACTTGACGTCAAAGTAACAGTTCGATTTCATGAAATTACACTATTCAATGGTTTTGTGAGATGTATATCAGATAGCACCGATATTGCTTCATAGCTGCCATTCACCTAAACAGTATCTGTGAAATTTATTCAATATAATGCTGTAAAAAATGCTCTTCTTTAGTAAAAATTTTGAGAATAAATCATTTTTCAATTATAACCATATAGTACAACCCCAAATAAAGGGCAGCTAATTGAAGGTACGAAAAAAAATTGAACGCATGTAATAAAGTACTACAGCAACAATAATAAAAGCCATAAATAAGAAGAAAACTGTGGTGCAACTAAAGCAGATTAACAATCAGAAGCCATTATCAATGAAATTGCTTGAATAATAAACCATAATTTTTGCGATAAACCCAAATTGAGGCAGCAACATACCGAAATAAAAATAAGAAAAAAAAAAAAATCGAATTAAATAAACTCCCAAAAATATAAAGAAAATAACGAAAGACTTAAGATACAAACTTTATAATAAAAAAAAAAACATAACCAACCAGCCGGAAGAGGAGGTGGAAGCATTCATATATTTTTTGTTGAAAAAAAATTTAATTCAAGTCCTGAAATATAGCAAAAGTGCACTTTTTGAAAAGAAGCCCAGAAAAAAAACAGCATCTCCCGCATACAATAAAACAGAGAAATGCAAGGTTGAAAAGAAAACAACAAAAAAATAAATTGCAACATGAAAATAATATAGTAAAGGCTTCAAAGAGGAATAAATGTTGTTGAAGTAATTTAAAACTCACTCACAATATGTTCGTATATGGAAAACAAAACAAAAAAAATGTACGAAAACTACGACAATAAAATATTCAAGTATTTCAAGCGAAAAGGCTTCTCTGTTGCTGTTACGGCTCCTGCTTGGAACCGCAAATACAAAAAAGTGGGAGGATGCAGTGAGATAGTTTTTCTTTTTTGTTGTTTTTGTAGTGATTTCATAATATATTATAGCGACTGTTGCTGCCGATGTTGCTTCTTTTTTACCTCATATGGCAGCAGCAGCAGCACTCGCAGACTTGTTTAGCCATAAGGCAGTTTTAAGAATGAAATCAAGAACACAGTAGAATTAGTCGGCAACTTCAACATCAGCAGCAAATCAAGTTAAAAATCACTTTTTGCCCTAAGGGGGCGAATAATACAACAACAGTACAGCAGTTAAATTATAAATATATATTATATATATATGATTTTCTTCTTCTTCTTATTTTTAATTTTTGTTGTTGTTTGGAGGTGATTGCTGATAGAGGGATAAGTCAGGAAGGGTACAGAAAAGTAAAAACAAATTTGATCTCATTAAACTAAACAGTTGTCCAAAGAAAACAGCTTTAATTGCCAGAAACAAAATCTAAATCGGCCAAGAATTGTGTTCATCATTTGTGCAGAACGCGCCCAGGGATATAACACTTGGGAAGCTTATTATATTTGATCTTACGAAAGCAGCCAGCAGTTCTTAGAACGTTGAGCCCGGCGAGCGATACAATGTTGTATGCTAACGCCAAGAGATTATTTTAATACTAATTAGATAAGGAATTCGTTTTTGTCGCGCTATTTTAGACGGCTTTTAGGTGTGTGTGTGATGTATGTGCGATTCTATTTCATATTTTCGAAGATGGCGCTGATAGGTTTTCAAAATAATTTTCTACTGCGCATGTACGTCATAATAGAATAAAGGACACGTAAATAAAGTCCGAAGGTATAGTTCGAAGTGTTATGATAACAATTCACAATTATTTGGACGAAAGACAGCTACAAATATCGATTGGTCTCACGGACCGACGCCAGCCAAACGAAATTTCTAATGCTGGTCCTCAGAGATTGGCGTCGGGCCCAACGTGTTAAACAACGTGTGCAATACTTCCGAAATCTTCAAATTAAAATTCGTCTAAAAATTAAATGTTTCCAAAAACCAGTAAGTAATCTGTTAATGCATTTGATGTTCCAAAAATTAAGTCCTGAAGTCTGTAGTAATGAATACAACAATTAACGCCATATCAAGCTTACAACACTTCTACCCCTCATTTCATTTTCCAGTTGCTCTACGAAAGCAGATAAATCTATCGTTCTTCTATTTTCCGGTATAAAGAAATTGTCCAATCAACCACTGTACAGTACTGATTCTCCCACTTAAGTGGCTTATATTCTCCACAAAGTTAGACAGTAGTCCTAAGAACGCAGATAAAACTTTTGGGAGCAATGTGTAGAATATTTTAAAAGTTATGAACTTGAAAAGTCAACCAAATATTCTATTTTTCTAGCTTCAAGAAATTGTTTGATCAAGCAGTGTACACTGTACAGTAAAATGAATTTTGCCATAACCAAGCTGATAATATTCCCGACGAAAGAAGCCAGAAAGTCTGAGAATATTACCAAACTACAGTATTCATAAGCCTCAAATTAAAACATCGCCCAAATATTCCATTAGGAGTTCATTTAGCTTCAAGCAATCGTCTGACCAAACAGTGTGTAATAATGATTTATTAAGTAGTTCCCTCTTAATATGGCATAGAGAACACAAAGGTTTTGGAATACTTTAAGTAAAATGCTTATTATTGGGATCTCATGAGGAATTTAATTCAAATTTCTTGGGATTTTCGATTGATTTACTACTTTTATATTTAGCTAAAGCACCCACAGATAGACTGAAAATGCTTGCGATGCGCCAAAGGAGCCAAAACTATAGAATGTGTTTATAAGAATTCACACTCTTCAAGCTAGAAATTTGAACCTGGATGAAGAAATTCAAGCAGCAACTAATGCAAACAGAGGCAGAGAAACTTCGTTAATCAAAAAGGTGAGGCCGTGAGAAGATGAATAACAGGAGAAGCAATGACAGCGGAATTCGGGAATTGAATCTTGAGGCTTTATGGTTTATTAAAGTCTACGTATACACTCTCACTAGAATCAATGCCTTTAACTCGTTCGTGATTAAATCGAAATATCTCCTCAGCTACATGCGCTCACTGCCCCAACTAGAACGGAATCATGCCGAACTGATATGGGTACCGCGTCATGGGAGCATCCGAGGGAATGAAAATGCTGATGAGTGTGTTACTAAAGGGTTCTTTCTGGCTCTTGCGCAGGGTGACATGCATGTGCCTCTGGGTGCATTGTCGAGCTTGATACACAGATGTGCACTGAGTAAAATGGAGCATAGGTGGATCAATATCACCATTATCCAGAGTGATTTTCTCTTCTTTTTCTATGAAAAGGACAAAGTATCCTCTGAGGTTTGGAAGGGGTTCATTTGGCTTCTTTTGAGCATACTTACCAGGAATTGTAAAATAGATAAGACGTATGTCAGAGCGCATGAGATGACCTGGTCATGACTACTGTAAGAGCTGTCAGGGTGAGGAGGAAAAGGATTCTTTACAACACCTTCTCTGTGACTGTCTCACTCTAAAGGAGCTTAGACTAAGGCACTTGAGTGTAAGTCACTTCCATGGTCTGGACTGTCTTAAGGATGTGTAACTGTCGTAGTTGATTGGCTTCGTCAAGGGTACCGGTTGGCTCACGTGAGAAATTGACATTTTTGGGTATTAAGGTGGGAATCTTTCTGAGTCTCTCATGTCCGACTTCTCGGCCTCTTTAATGAATCTGTCCTGCAAAGAGTAGCACAATGAGTCGTAGGCCCTCCGAGTGAACTCATAAATAGCGAGCGATCTAGATAACCTAACCTAACCTAATGAACCTAACTCACAACGAAGTAATGTCTGTTGGCAGTGAAGGCGAATAGTACAAAAGCAGAATTGAGTCAAAGATTCCTAGATTATGCAAATATGATAATTATAATTCAGTGACTACCATTTGCTTTTTAACGGTTATTTCAAGTAAATGTGTGCTGCGGCTCTGCGAGAGATAGTCAATCCAGCCGTGAGCTCCAATTTTGGCATACCTTCTTCAGAATTTCCAATGACAGTTGTACTATAATGTCGTCTTTCAGCGCTAGAGTACATCTGAAACCCTATGTTCTCCCTCCAAAGAGGCCCTATATCTCCCCATCCCCATTTAAACCTATCAAGAACTCGACATTCACACAATATGTATTCCGCCGTCTCTGATGCTTGTGAACATATCTACAACCGTGATTGATATTCTCAGAGGCGCTCTTAGTCTACACTGGCCCGTAAGAAACTCCGTAAAGAGATTCAAGTTCGACCTGCTACACTTGAAAACCTCAGAACAACACCGAAATTGCGAACTAGAGGGGCGAAGTCCCATTTTAGCATTCCAGTGTTCCATTAGGCAATTTCCCAATCCTTGATTAGGATGGTAGTGAGTGATGCCTCACAGCAAGGTTCAGGACCAATATAGGGTGTCATGGAAACCTTTTTAGCCAATACATCCGTTATTTCCAGGTTGATCTCCGCACATATAGCAATCGCCATGATTTCAGATCGGACGACATTCCGTGATCTTCACAGTGGGATCGACAAATCTCGGTCAGGCAGAGTCATTCACTTTTGAGCCATCTGGATAGCAGTTTAGATCAAACTCACTCTGAACTAAGGCCCCATTAGAGCAACAATCCGTGTCTGGGATCTACCGTCAAAGCACAGATCCAAGGACATAACATACAGTTCCGAAGATGGTTCTCCGACCAGCCTGCGTAGAATGGACAGACTAACCTTGCATTTTGGGGCCTTTTGTCGAAAAATTTTGTCGCCGAACATGCCATCACCCTCATCACATAGATGTGAAGCAATGTTAAAACAATAAAGGCGTCTAAGTCCGCTGTTGGACATGTTCTCATTGCCCCAGTTATACCGATGCAAGCGAGTGTCTATACCTTAGCCTTTCTCCACCAAGCTCTCGCCGCATAAGTGATAATGGGCTGAATAATAGCAGTATATGGTATATCCATAGTGTCATTCTCGGCGAAAGACCCCATGACTTCTCGTAGGAGAAACGACAGCCCGGAGGGCTCTAATCGCCTTATTCTGTGCGCGTTGTAAATAAGCCTCCAATTCAAAAATACACCTAGACACTTGACCTCCTTAGAAGTTGATGGTGGCACCCATAAATGAAATACAGTCAACGGTTTTTAAAGGATTCACCGCAAGCGTTGAGGACCGATTCTGAACATCATAATCTGGTATTCTGTTCCAATTTTCGCGCTAATATATGTTTTTTAATGTACCTGTACGAATATATATTAGTCACACTGTACTGGCACACACTTGTTTTGAATAATCAAATATTGAAGAAGAAAAAACCTCAAAAGCAAACGATCAAAACAAATTCTTCAATGAATTTTTAATAATTTAAAGAGGCATAAAAAACAAAACATGCGTAAATAGAGGATCAAGAAAACTCAAAAGTTCCCCTTTTTAGGGAGCATAATACTCCTTCATAATTAACCTTTAAAAGTAATCATAATAAAAGATTTTTTTCTTCGTTTTCTTTAGAAATTTAATGGCCAGATGAACCTGTTTTCGTTCTCTTAAAACGTTTACTAAGTTGTAAATTATCGTATTATTTGTTATTTATCTATGAATCTCCATTTTATCTATTCTATTTTATAAATAAAGTGCAGTAGCTGCAGTAGTATTTATAACAGCAATTGTTTCAACAACACAATTAAAGGTTAATCAATTTTCAGTGAATGTGTTTGTACGTGGCCCAAGTACTATAACACCAATGAAATCCTTTTTTATCTTAAGTCATACTCCATAGAATACCAGTTTTGTTTAAGCCAATATCTATATATTTGTTTCTTGTTGTTGTTTTTGTTGTTGGTGTTTTCAACTGTTTGAGATTTTATTTTAATTTTTCGACTTAAACAGCTTCTGCAGATACAGCAGCTAATTGCATTTTTACTCAGGCTAAAAGTCTGCTGCCTTTCAGACAGTTTTCTTAGATTTTTTTCTTCTCTTTTTTTTCTTTGCAGTCATCATCTTGTACTCATATTCATGCATTATGCCAGGCACTTTGCCACCGCGCCATATTCAACCGTCCAAAAAACATAAGGTGAAGGAGGCCTTTAGGCTTTTAAACGCACGGTTGGTACATACTCTTGTACTATATTTCTTCTAAAGATCTATTCAGAATTTTCAGCTGAAAGCTGATGATGCTGATGCTTTTGCAGAGATTTGTTTTTTACGATAATAGCTCTTGCCAAACGTAATAATCAGTTTGAAACGCATTTAATAAAGAATAAATTCCAGAGTAAAGCACAAGCGCAAGAACAAAAAAAAAAAAATAATCACCAAAATAACTACATTCATCTGTGCACCCCTACTTTTCATACAACTTCAATTGAATGAATTCGAGAGCGTAGACCTTTTGTTTGCATTGTGATGAGCGCTTAAGAATGTTTAACAATTTTTTTATTTTCTTTTTCTCTCAATTTTGCTTTGAAAATTAAATAATTTTCCATTTCCGTTCCAAAAGTCTTAAACAAGTTTCTGTTGTTGATGTCGCGCAGCCATCATTTGTAATGACTTTCTTGAGATTCCCTCAAACGTAATACGTGTTTATACGGAATTGTCCCATCTAATATTGCTGGGTTTGTTTTAGGAGGGACATATCATTTTCACCTGGTTTGAGATTAGATTTGATATTTAACGTTCAATCGTCAAATGACATTGGAAAAGTATTGGAAATTTCCTTATAGAATATGATATCAATGAAATCACCTCAATTCTGTGCAGAACCATAGTTAAAAACTGATAAGTGCGTTATTAAGAGGTGACTTTACGAGTTTTTTTTTAAACAAATTTTTTTACTTTTTTACTTTACTATGTTTCTAATCAAGAAGCACTTTTTGGTACTTTTTAAAGCAAAAGGCTCTTAACACTAAAAAGTGTCTGACAGTACCTTGTAATTCTCAGCCATAAGGTACATTCAAGTTGCTATTATGGACTACACGCTCTAAATGTGATATTCCTTTATTACCTAATGATTCAAGCTTTCCCTACATCGTCATTAGCGGCATTGGTTGGTTGTATTGGTAAGGTGAAAAGACAACCAAGAATGGTATTGCTGCATCTAGTTACTGGACACGATCCAAAGTCGTAATATTTTCGAGTGGTTGTGCTACAAGTGTTTGAGCTGTGGGAAAACGCGTATGTACTGAGATAAGGCAAAAGGCTTTTCTCCTTTCCGCTAAGTAGATTCCGAAAGCTACTTGGGCTCAATAAGAGCGAACTTAGGGTATTAACGTGCTTGTTTACCAGACATTGCATATCTTGGGAAATCTTATGAACGATCAATGTAGATTCTGTAGAATGTATGTTCATATTTCTAAATAAGTACTTTGTAAATACCTTGTTATATCGGATTACAAAAAAAAAAGTTCCTAGGGGGCTTAAGTAACTTCTAAAAATAGTTTGTTTTCTCCCGAATGGGATAATTGTCTTTATTCATAGCCTGGTAAACATATAGGATTTCACAGAAGATTCTCTGTCTTGTAGTGCGTTTGGCCTCAATCAGTGGATTAGGCATTGATCAATGTCTTCTTCAACTTACTTAGGTAGCAAACTAACCTGCTTCGATGCATCAAATCCAAAATATGGACCCAAGAGAGTCATCGATGGAATTTTTTTAGTTTTGGCATTAGCTCTTAAAGTGATGCCAATTTAAAAAGTCCGTGCATACCCTGGTCACGAGATAATTGGATTACTATTAGTTTATATTATTACTATTAGTTTCAAGTAGTGTTCTGGGACACCGTTTTGAGTATACCTCACATCAACTTCCTCAGGTTGAGATATCCGAGAATAAAATGTGGTTCAAAGTCGTGTAGTCAGTTTATAAGAGCCAGACATTTATATTTTCCTACACCTCTTACAGCTGCAACAGTGGTTGTTGCACCGTAACGTTGCCGTTTTGGTTCGATCGAACCAACATTGATAGTTTTTTGTTATATTTTGTTATTTTGGTTGGTTGCTTGGTTTGTTGAAATTTTCTTTCTTTATTGATAGATTTTTCGTCTCTCAAACACACCGGACATAATTAAGAACAAGAGTGTACCGTTACTTTGATTTAAATAATTAATTATAATTTTCACTAATGCTAACAATGTCTTAAAATATTTTCTAAGTACAATAAGTCTACGAGTACGTAAAATATCACGTAAAATCTAACTCCAGTCGCCGATATGCATCGTCATATCTCCATCGTTGATATAAAATTTTAGAACTGAGCTCCCAGTTTTTCCACCAAACTTTTTGTTTTTCTTCATACTCAATGATTCCAATTTGATGTCTCAAGACAGTTTTACTTCAAAATTCTTCAATACAACTTACATGTTATATGTGAATGTAATGCATCTTTTAGAATCCACATATTTCCTGAAGGATGGGAAAAATATGTGGCCCAGCAATGGCCAATACTTTGAATAAAATGTTTTATACTTTCGCATTAAAAGTTAGTGTTTTATTTTCATAAAAAAAAACTCATTTCATACCGATACACCTGGTATGTTACAATTGCATACTTGAGGCTATGAATGTAAAGGGTCCGCCATCTAACGTTTTTTTTCAACTGGTCTGTGCAGTTTTCTTCACTGGACCTCATTAATTACGTTAGTTTTAGAGCATTTCATGGTCAGAACAATTTTCTCTATTCTCAAAACATTCAAAACATTCTCAAAACATCAAATTTTATGACATGACGCAAAAAATAAAGTGTCCCTATTATTTGTTTCGATACTGTGTATTTATTATTATTAGCATTTTCCTTTAACTTAAATTCTAATGCTTTTGCCACAAGTAACACTTAAGACTGAGTTAGTGAAAACGTATCGTGTACTTGGAGATCAGCTACGAAATTCTCTAGCATAACCACAGCATGTTGATGCTTACGTTTTCATTGTCACGTAGAAAATCTACAGAATTTTATTTTTACGTTGTAAATGTCAACTTTGGCATTACTTTAACGATAAATGGCTGACTGAACTGGGCCGGCTATCGATAGTTTTACAGCTCTAGCTCGTAGGTGTATTCTGAAATGCAAAATATCTGTTACTTAAACAGTTTCGTTGAGAACTTGCAACGTGGCCATAAGCCAGTCTAAAATAAAGTCAAATAAAATTCTTAGATAATGTGTGTGTCCATTTCATAAACTTTGACCCTTCGAATGTGTTTAGTACAATAAACTGGTTAGACTTACTTTGAGCATTTCTAGTCCCCATTCAGAGCCATATATCTAGCTTTCAAGTACACAGAATGTAGCTTAAGTATGCATTCCTTCATATGCAAATTTAAAAATTCTTTAATTTGCATTAGAAAATATACTCTTACCTCTTAAATTAAAATTTACATATTGTTTTCATTTGAATATAATTCACCCACTTCATGTCTTTTTTATGCCATGAAACTACTGCAGTTCGGAGGACATGTAATAACCTTTTCGCCATAGTTTATTAGAAATATTTTCGAAACGAATATATATTGCGTGTCTTTACTATGCGGGAGGTCAATATGATAATTTTGTCGTTTTAAAATATTAAAAAATAAAAACAAATACAAAAAAAAAACAAAACAATCGTGACAATAAAACAATGCACAATACAAAGACTCTTCTTCTAAAGGAAAACTCTACGGCAAACGTAAAGCGTTGTTTTATTAAAGTAAATGAAATGCATTTTCAAATAAATATGTATGTGGATACTTACTCACTCACTCGTACAACACTCTATTATTAGTTATTGTAAAATATAACAACTATTATAGCAACAACAACAAATAAGAAGAAATAAAAAAAATTAACATAGAAATGACAGTTTTGCAAACACTCATGACAGAACATTTGCATTTTTCTGCCAAAGCTTCCGGTAAAAGTTTTCAACGCTTAAAGGAAAAAATTTTTTTATTTTTTATTTAGTAAAGAAAAAAGCAAAAACAATCAATAGTTGTATTAAGTGCGGGGTAAATATAGAAGATGATGACGTTAAAAAACACTCGTATCTCTAGGACAAAACAGTAAAATGCGTGCAAATGTTAAAGACAAAAAAATCTCAACTGCATTTACGAACAAAGTTTTAAAAGAATTAATTGTTTAAAAATTGTTTTTTCGTGTGTGTTTTTCTAGCGTAAAGTTACACTGGTCAACAATATATGAGTACATACATCTAATCGCAAGTTTCATTTATACGAGCATAGTCATACAAGTTTGAGGTGCATGCTTGCTTTAAAATTTTTTTGCGGTAGAAGAAGTTTTGCTAAGAAATTCGCACAATTTTTTTTTGCCTAGACCTCTTCGTCAATTAAGCTCTTTTTATATTATCGGATAACAGTTTGGATTGGTTATTCTATATAAAGTCTGGTCGCTTTAAATATCTCTGCCACCTTTACAATCACCGGCACTTGATGGCATTATTCCGGATGACATTCAGTCTGGGTAGGTGGTTGTCTAGCTATAATGCGCGTCTTGGTCTCATTTACATTTCTCTGTGTTGATGGAGTGCTAAAGGGTTTTTATTTCCAAATCTAAAACCGCATCACACACTAATCCAAAGGACTTTAGACGTATCGGTCTCTGTTCTTTTCCGTTAAAGACACTGGAGAGAGTTTCTGACCTTCATATTGTTACGTTTTAACTTTTTTAAAACGTTTGAGTTCGTTTAAATTGCGTTTAAAATAAAATAAATACCGTTCTTATTTTCTTGTTTTACTGTTATCTTTTATTTACTACATAATAACTTTTATACAGTTTACAACAACTAAATATTCACTATACAGCACTTTTATTTCTGCTTTAACACGTCTTTATCTTACGGCAGCCAAATGATAACTAACTTTTCTATTTCCATATCCATTAATTCAAATGTAACGTAAAGATATTCGATGTGGCAGTGCAGCTAACTTGACATATACCACTGTTGGATTTCTCCTCTATGACATAAAATTTTTCGTCAACGGTCTTTTCTAGATTTGCCACACTTGCGTCGACGTCATCCACCCTTTTGCTTACCATCTCATATATTTCTTACAGCTTCTCTGTTGTTGCACTCGACGCTTCTTCAAATTTCTTTTTAATTTTAGCCAGAAAATTCTGGTTCTCTGCTCTAGAAGTTTCCTGTACCCGCGCCGACACTTTTTCATTATCAGCTTTAGAAATTTCTTGTGCTTTTTATTATCAGCTCTAGAAGTTTCTTGAATTCAGCTCTACAGCTTTCTGGTAATTTCGTAGAAGTTTTCTCAAGTTTTGTTTCAATTTTTGCCAGAAAGTTCTGGTTTTCAGCTCTAGAAGTTTCTTGCGCCTCAGCCACTACATTAATTTTTTCCAAAATACCACAATGCAGAGTTGTATTTTTATTTTCGTAACAATATTATAAGCTCGATCACTTTTGTCTGCCTCTCAGTATACGTATACGAGGTGTAAATCAGTTGAGATAGCACTCCACTCGCTGGTCTTGCAGGTGGTAAAATCCTTACACGTGACGGAGTATTCGCATGCTGTCTTTTTTGATATTAAGCGAGCCTTCAATAACGCATGACCTTGACGTCGATACTGCTCTCAAATTTGTTCTAAAATTGTCTGTATTAAGGCAGGGCCTTCTTTTAGCTGCACAACGATCCAAGTATATCAAATTTGGATTCTTCAATGTAACACACTGGGCCTTGAAAGTCATCAGAGTTATTAATGCCTTAAAACAAAAATTTTAACAAAACTGCACGTTTGCTAGATTATTGCATGTTTCAGGATGGTGACTCAAAGCTTTATTTTCTAATAGTAAGATAATGACTTCAATCCTGTCGAATATTAGGTCACTCAATAAGTCCGTAGGATGACATAAAGATGGCATTATATTATTGGCCTATAAACGGTACCTATATAATTTTGACAGCAATCTGACTACTAATTCCGGAGTTACAACAGTTTGTGTAAAGCAACTTTTGTTAAAAAAAAACAAAAAATGGAAGAAATTGATTTTCGAATTTTGATAAAGCGTTGCTTTTTGAACAGTGGAAACCAAATAATGGTTTGATAAACATTATCCGAACTCTGTTCCATCGAGTTAAATGGTCGAGAAGTGCAATGCTGAATTGAAACGGGGTTGTCCCAGCACAAATAATGCAGAGCGCAGTGCACGCCTGTTATTCCAGAAAACATTAAAGGTGCACGAGCTAGCTGACATTGTAAATATATCAGATTGTAGTCTTTTTACCATTTTAGACAAGCATTTAGCAAAATACTGTACAAAGCGGGTGCCGCATGAGCTTACAAATCGATGAAAACGATGAAAAATTGAACGAATTGGGCTTCGAATTGCTTACCCACCCACCGTATTCTCCAGATTTTGGCAACAGCGACTTTTTTCTGTTTTCAGATCTCAAGAGAATGATTGCTGAAAAGAAATTTAAATAGAATGATGAAGTAATCGCTGAAACTAAAGCCTATTTTGACGGGAAAGAAAAATCGAAAGTTGGAAAATAGTTGTAATATTTGTTGTATCGACTTCGAAGGCAATTATGTTGAATAATAATATCGAGTTTTGTCAAAACTTTCTTTTTTTTTACTTATCCTACGGACTTGGTGAGTGATCTGTTACCAAAGCGAAATGTTCTTAATTCAGATTACTCATAAGCGGCTTCTGCCAAAAGCCCTCAATGCAACAGGTTACCTTATTTAAAAGACAGTACGAGTATGTTTACAAACTGTTCATATAAAAATAAAATAGTCGTATGCATTCTTGGCAATCATGGCATGATCTTCATTTCATTAAATAATCCATAGTGTACCATTATCTCATGTTCGAAAACTCAGGTCAAAACAATTCTAAAGTGATTAACATTCAAGAAATCATCTATTAATATTGTAATCTTATAATATCACCCCTGTATTAATGTCAGTATATTCTGAGATCTAAACAGTCCTTTCTTTCTTAGGACTTTTTATAGAAATGTCTGTTTCATAACACGATTGTCAACGTTTTGTCAACTGTGTATGTTCCGTTTTCTCATATAAAAGTTTATTTTCGTCTAAAAATGTATATTTTTAATCAATTTTATTGCATTTTAAATGGCATTACTGTTACATTTTTCAATTCATTGCACGGTGCGACAGAAAAAAAAATATTTGGCAAATAAAAAGAAAACTAAAGGGTACGCCATCTAACGTTTTTTTTTCAACTAGTGCTTATTTCGCGAATGGTAACACTTAGCTCATGTCTGATTTGATAGATAATTAGTTTTATCCTTCCGCTGAACGAATATGGTTGTGTATACGCTTGAACAACGCTGGGAAATATTGCGACATTACTTTGAAAATTATGGTAATGTTGCAGAATCAAAAATCTTCAGATGAGGCTCATTTTGATCTTGGCGGGTACGTAAACAAGCAAAATTGTCGCATTTGGGGCACAGAAAACCCGCACGCATACATTGAAAAGCCGATACACTCAAGACGAGTCACTGTTTAATACGGATTTTGGTCCAGAGGCATAATTGGGCCATTTTTTTTCCAAAATGAGCAAGGAGTGCCCGTTACAGTCAATGGCGATCGTTATTGGGCCATGTTGAACGAATTTTCGTTCACAAAAATTGAAGAGGAGGATATTAGCAACATTTGGTTTCAACAGGACGGCGCTACGTGCCCCACAGCCGAAGCTACACTCGATGTTTTGCGCCCTGTTTTTGAAGACCGCATTATCAGCCGCAGAGCTGATGTCGTTTGGCCACCTCGGAGTTGCGATTTGACATCTTTGGACTATTAATTGTGGGGTGCAGTCAAAGATAAGTATTACGCCAACAAGCCAGAGACAATTGACGCTTTAAACGACAATATTCGTGAAGCCATTGGTGAAATACAGCTGCACAAAAGCGATAATGTGCTTAAAAATTGAACCGATCGTGTAGGCTACTGCATGGCCAGCCGAGGCTGCCAATTGAGTGAAATTATTTTTCATTATTAGCCGGAAGGATTGTACTTTCAAATTAAAAAAAGAAATTTGAGATTTCAGATTCAGTAGATTTTTTTTTATAGCATTTTCAAAAAAAAAAAAAAAAATTATTTGGCGGACCCTTTATGTAACGCTACACTCTTAAGCAAAGAAAAACTGAACGAAAACAATGCATTTTTCAACAAACTCATCTTTAGGGATGAGTCACATTTTCATTTAGGTGGTTATGTAAACAAACGAAATATTCGCATATGGGGGCTCACAAAATCCACAAACAATCCTCGAAAAACCATTACATACAATGAAAGTGACCGTATGGTGCGATTTGTGGTTAGGCGGTATCATTGGCTCGTATTTTTTCGAAAATGAGCAAGGAAACCCCGTTACCCTGAAGTCTCCGCGCTAACAAGCCATAATAACCACTTTATTGTGGCCACAATTGGCTAATGTTGACATCAGTGACTATTGGATTCAGCAGAACGGCGCCACAAGCCACAGAGCCAGCCAAGCAATTCAGTTATTTCATGAGAAATTTCGCGGTTGCGTAATTTCTCAATTTGGCGATGACAATTGGCCGCCTCGTTCTTGTGAACCACAAACAACTGACACTTTGAAAGAGGAAATTCCGCGCTGCATTGAAGAGATAAGCGAATTTTGAGAGCGGACTTCAGCCGACGTGCTAGAGATAGACATTTGCCCGATATCATATTCCATTATTAATTCCCATATTTCTACTTTATATTGGTATGAATACAACTGAATTTGTTAAAAAAGTGTTTTTTAAGCCAATTTACCTCTTAACCTCAAATTTGCCCACGTTTTATGTAATTGGTAACTGTTATCAGTTACTTAATAATTGTCTGCTTACGCACTTTTGAAACTCTCACAGACACAAAATGATTTTTAAGTTTAAAGCACTGTCTGGTGGGGCATTTGTGTTCTTAGTGCAATAAAGGGTGCCAAAGGCATTTTGTAGCAATGAACAATTGTTGTTGTTGTTGTTGCTGTTGTTTTAGCTGATGTTGCAATGAATAAGAAAACAATGGACAATTGGGTCAAAAAATTCAATAATTTCTAACTCACCATACACATACACGTACACAAAGCGCCATTGAATAGTGGGTATATATGCGTATGAATATAAATGTGAATATGTGTGTCTACACATATGTATGTATAGATATTGGTATTAAATAAATGCTAAGATATGCGCATAGTTTTAGAAAGCCAAGTACAACAACTACAAATCAAACTAAATGTCATTTTTTGTTGTTGTTTCTGTTCTACTGTTTCTTTTAATTTTTATTCTTTTCGTTACTTTGTTTTTTTTTGTTCTTTGTTTTCTAAGGAAACTTTTTTTCGCTTCTAAACTGTTGCCCAGACAGTAGAGAGAAATAGAAGCTGAAAAAACTAACTTACGAAACACGCAATATTACGCACTTTTTTAAATTATTTTCAAATTCACAAAACAATAAAACAAAAACTAATAACGACAAAGAAATATTGGAATACGGACTCGGGAAAAATCACAACAAAAAATTGCTGAAACACTTGTCAGTATTTATTACAGACGTTGTATGTGTACGAGCGGTATGTGCGGCACATGTCCATAGCTTTTACGTTTAAATAAAAGCTGGTTCACGCCCAGAGTTGTGCAAACGAAAGGATTATAAGTTTAGCTCTTCAGTTTTTAAACATTTTTATTACAGTTTCTTCTCATTTATTGAGTAAAGCGAAGTAGGTTTTCTTGTATTCATACCAAATTGCTACCCAATTGCAATTTCATAGTGTGAACACTTTACAGAACATGATTTGAGATCGCAAATACTCCTTTGCACTCTAAATGCTTTTTCAAGCGCATAAGTTTTTTTAACTCAGCTTTTCTAAATGCTTATTCAAGTGCCTTAACTTTACCAACTCTGCCTGGTTTTTGAAAATAAAAAAATATTTTTTTTTGTTTTATTTTAAAGCCTCCATTATGACCGTAATCACTGATTAGCTATGTTCAAAGTTTTATTCGATTTTCCATTTTTGTTGTTTGTTTTTGCTTTCGATGACTAAAAAAACTGTAAAAATCAGCGCACGTTCTCCCAATTGCAACTTGTCGACACAATCCAAATAGATGCACAGTTTTTTTTTGCTTCGACTTTTGTAATAAAGAAGCGATTCCGAATTACAATCATTGAATGAATAGACAAACTGTAACTGCAAATTATTGCAACAATGGTAACTGTTATACACATACACACACCCAAAATAACAATAGTGATGGTTGGTAATATGTGGCAAGTTGCAAGCTGAAAAAATTGTTATTACTGCGGTGGTTTCTTCTGAACATTTTAGTAACAGTAGCAGCAACAGTATTTTAACCAACAACAAAACAGAGTCATCAAAATGCATTGCCAGTAGGCCAGGCAATTTCAAATACATTAACTTCAGATAATTATGCGACACACAATTACACCGACAGTGATTTGAAGAGAGTATTTTAAAATTTTCCAAAAATCTATGGAAGAGTTGAAATACAATTTTAGAATAAAAAGTCGATTGACAATGGGATGTTTTTTTTTTTTTTTTTTTGGTATTATGAAGAACGAGATTGTGTCAAGCGTTTACCAATGTCTCCGACATCTCTACAACAAACTAAATATAAATGAGTTGCGGTTCAAATTTAAGGGAAGAAGCGGTCAGCCGTCTTTAGTGAATGCACCAGTAGCACTTTGTAAGGCTTAAAGCCAAATTCTTATGCAAAATTCACCATGTAATCTTTGTGAACGGCCCCAATTGTTCAGAACACCGAAGAACTGACAAATTTTGGTCTTCTACAATACTATGACTAATTACTGCAATACAGCCATTGTCAGAGCTTCTACAATTGATATGTAATCGAATAAAACGTTTAAGCTGCCATCACATTATTAATTAATTAATAATTATTTACTATCAACGTACCGGAGTTCAATATAACTCTTTAGGAAAACAAAGTTTTTATAGAAAATCTTGATACTTTATTTTTGCTTACTATCCAATCTTACGCTGTGGCCTATATTCACAATATTGGTTACAAGAAAAGTCAAATCAGTTAGGCGTATATTGCCTCTGTTTAATTTGGAAGCTCAAACTCAAAGTGTAATAGGTCCTCAAAAGTCCATCTGAAATTATACTGGCACATGTTGTAAACGCACCCTTAATTTTAATTTTGCTTCCATCTCTCTCTTTTCACAATTCAATTCAATTCAATTCAATTCAATTCAATTCAATTCAATTCAATTCAATTCAATTCAATTCAATTCAATTCAATTCAATTCAATTCAATTCAATTCAATTCAATTCAATTCAATTCAATTCAATTCAATTCAATTCAATTCAATTCAATTCAATTCAATTCAATTCAATTCAATTCAATTCAATTCAATTCAATTCAATTCAATTCAATTCAATTCAATTCAATTCAATTCAATTCAATTCAATTCAATTCAATTCAATTCAATTCAATTCAATTCAATTCAATTCAATTCAATTCAATTCAATTCAATTCAATTCAATTCAATTCAATTCAATTCAATTCAATTCAATTCAATTCAATTCAATTCAATTCAATTCAATTCAATTCAAAAAAAGTTGCAACACATGGCCTGTGTGAGAGACACTCAAATTGCTAGCACAATTGTTAAATGCACTGATATTAGTTTGCCCATGCAATGGTTAGCACATGCAGTAATCAACTGAGTGGAACAATGTTGTGTTACATGCTCTTTAAATTGCTATTGATACGAATTATGTGGCATTTCTGGGTGGCGGTGGGTTCAAAATGTCTAATTTTCCGTAACTCTGCAGCATAAATTAGACTGAATTTCATTGATAGCATGGCTTATGTTCGCTTTGTGAGCAGCTGTGGTCTTTGGCTTATTCGCATAGATCTACTTTACTACTACTAAGAACATGCCAAAAGAAAAATCTAAAGGCGTTAAGCCACACGATCTTGGTGGCCAGTTTACATCAATTCCAAAGGAGATGAGATGGCATACTCTCAAATCTCTCGTACAGAATGTCTAATGTGGCGCCATCCTGTCTTCTAAATCATCCAATTGTCTAACATACATCAAAAGGTCGTTTCCTTTACTTAAAATATAAATATACATACTCGTACGTACATACATAATCCCAAGTGAAACAACGGACACTTTTCCGAACTGCAAATTCATTAGTAAAAAAAGTTTTCATATCGTAAATACTTAAAACTCATTATTAGCAATGTTATGAGGTGAGTGGTATCACCACTGAAAATTGTTAGATAGTCTGGCTTTGGACCTCTTGGTTTGTAGGCGGGTGACTTACCCACATACCATACCTCAACGACCCTCACTTAAAGCACTTTGGATTAATGTTGGAATTTAGATTCATAGGGACACTCTTGATCAACAGGGTGATTGTCTTCTCTATGGGGTCAGCCACCGTCTAGGGTGGGTGAAAGAGGCACCCTACAGAAGGGATTCTTTCCCCTCTCCTGTGGGATTTTACCGTCAACACTGCTCGTTAGGCTTGATTCTAATGATAATGATGATGCTGCTGTCCGAAGAATGTCTCGATACAATGTCGCAGCGCCTGCAAGCATCTCTGGATTTTCTTGTTCACACTCAGGTACAAAGTTCCATCGTTTTTCTTACCGAACCCGCACGAGCTTGAACTGGAGCTGTCGAAGGCCTTGTTTGTACTTCTTAACTGGCTTTCAGTAGACCCGATGGCTAAGCAGATAGCGACCATGTGTGCGATAAGATTGAAGGTGGTAAGAGCTTGGTCTGTTGAGAACTACTGGCATGAAGCCATCTTTCGGTATTTGGATACGATGCCTGATACGATCGATTACTGTCCACCCGAACATTCTATGAATAAAATTTTCTCCGTGTGCATCTCACCAGAGCCGATAACTGGACACGGTTCTGTTGATGTGTACATGAATGGATTGAAATCCTCGGAAGGGGTTGAGGGCGGTGTCTTTATTCCTGCATATGCGGTGAGAGTGTCCTTTAAACTGCCGGACCACTGCAATATCTTACAGGCAGAGGTCTCAGCTATAAATAGAACAGCCGACTAGTTGATTTACTACAGGGTATATGATGTTGAAATACGGATGTGTACGGACGGTCAGGCTGCGATCAGAACGATCTCCGGTGTCTATTTGACATCGTCACTGGTGTGAGAATGCCGGGCATCTCCGAACGAGATGGCAAGACATACACAGACTTGGAGATTATTTGGGTAAGGGTTCACTCTGACACCCGTGAGAATAGTATGGCAGACGAACTGGCGAGGGTGGGCTCTCCCCTCTGTAACGAGGAGATTGAACACATGGAAGGGATGCATTTTTCCTCTGTATTAAGGTAAATCTGGCCCTTGTGCGGTCGGGCTCGCTCAGAGACTATTATGGGGATGTCGCGACATAAACTACGTATTTTGGTAGCTGTCAATACTGGGCACTGGGTGGCTGGTGCGCACGCTAGGATATTTGGTCTACCGTTCAATGACTAAATATTTCAGTTTCTGCATGCCATATCGGATCTGACTTGTGGGAGTATCACTGGGTTTCTTTCTTTGTGCATGCGTCTGGTTGGTTCGGTTCGGATGGGAATGCGGACATGTAGGTCCGTTTGGACGCTGGCAACTATGGGTATCACAGTGGGATTAGTATTGGACCCAAGTGAGCTAAACCAGTGTCTGGCTACCCTTCGTAACCAACTGACTAACTAAAGTTGGAATTTTTTATTTGTTACTCTGCTTACTTTAGTCATGTTAACGCGAAGTTTGTCAAATTCTTAAAACACAATTTGTTTGATGGATGCATCGTTTTAGTGCGCTATCGATTGAATTGGTAAGCAAAATACGTTGTCAAATACAGTCTTTCTTGCAATAAAATGTAAAAATTATTTACAAATTGGTTTTCAAATCATTATTACTTCGGAATGTTATTGGCAACATGTAAATATTTGCAGCAAATAAAAGGCAATTAAAATCGTATTTTCATTGGAATGGAGTGGAATAAAAAATAGCATAAAATAAAGTAATAATCAGTCTGGTCTAAAAATAAATTTAATACCGAATAATATGAATTAAAGAAAAAGAACAACAACAAATATATGCAAATCTTAAAAACAGCCCTTTAATTCTATTGTTGTTTGCTGTTTTAAATATTTTCTGTCTCAAATATTGCCACAAGCATTCTTGGAAATTTCTTACTCAAGCGTGTTTTAACAATCACTTTGAAGAAGAAAGAAAGAAAAAAAAAAAAAAACGAAAATATTAAAAATTCTAATATTTTAATACAAAGAAAGGGATTTAGAATGAAAAAAAGAGGAATAGAACACAAGACTTTAACAATCAACTAAAGATTGTGTGGGCGTTTAAAGCATAAAAATTTTAATTTTGCCACAGGAATAAAATTAAAAAAAAAAAAAATACAGAAGGAAAGAACTAGAGGATCATCATCATACTATTGGATGATCTCAGAAGGACATTAGGGTGCTAGCAATTTAGAGGATTTAAGGTAATGCAAGTTTACGTTGAATTTATAAATAAACTGTACCGCCTTACCTTGGTTTGGTACTGATTAGTTCGTTGTTTTTGAAAAAAAGTTACTAATTTGCCTTCGGCATTTGTCTGACAAAATTTGTAGAAGATATTCTATAATTTAAAAAAAAGCAGAAACTTATTAGTTTGTAGAGCTTAAATGATAAATTAATTTTGAATATTTAATACCGACAAAAGAACATATTCTGCGGAAAAAATATTTAAAGGTTTCAGTTGAGCTTAGAGGCAAAAAATTAAAGTTGGTTTTACCTTATTTGTTGGGCATTGAAATAATTGGTTTAACTAATTGCTCTCAAGCTTAAGGGCTTTCATAAGTGAAGGTGTGTTACCCAATAATAAATGAAACTTGATTAAACGGTGCGACAGAAGAGAACGAAGTTAAGATACCTGGGAAATGAGTAGAACAAGAATCTGTCTTTAAAATTATTGAAGCACTTCCAAGATCTCGAGTTACGGGTAAAAATCTGGTTTTTTGGACCTTCATGCAGTTATAAGCAAATAACTTAGCTGAACGTTAACCGATTCTAAAATTGTTTTCGGATTTGGAGAAAAAAGAAATATACCATTTGATGGATACATATATCGTTTAAGTAGCGTTAAAGAATCTGTGTATTTCTAAAGCAAACACATTTTCCAATAAATTTTATTCATATTTTGCAAGTTTATATGCGTTTTTTCGTATTTTTTATATAGAAACTGTACTATTTATGTATTAATTAATGAATTATATTCAGTTATAAATAACATAAGATTTAAGGTTTAGAAATGCGTTGAAAATTGACGGAATTATTAAATTTTTGAGTAAAGCAACCAGGATTTAATTGGGTATATATTGTTACGAAAGTAAAAATGCCTAAAATGAAAATACACCACATTAGTGCCTTTGTGACTGTATTTGTGGTATTTTGGTCTATTGGTTTGTGTCAAGGTTGTTAGTGTGTTACTCTGGTAATGCCGTACTGATTTGTGTTTTTGGTGGCATTGCCAATTCGACCATATTTGGGTAACACAATCATACATGTTTAAGGTTAACGGACATAAAATAGAGATTTTGAGAGCGTTTGAGACATTTGCGGAACTTTACAAATTGTAGGCAGTTAGGTATATAAGGCTGCTGCTTTGCCTACGTCGATACAGTTATCGTTTTGCAATCATAGAGTAAAGTCATGTTTAGGTGCAAATAAAAGTGTTGCATAAGCGAATATTAAGTGCAGATTAATAAGTTGCTGTATTAACATAAAGTGTATAAAGTAAAAGTGAGAAAATAAAAACTGTAAAACAACAACAACGTGTCATTTGTTTTATTTTGACGCAATTAAAAAGAACTCAAAGGTTTAAAAAAGATTAAAACGTAACAATATTTAAAATAACCGTTTATTTAAAGCCGTTTATTTACAGCAAAAATAAGTATAATTTACGTATTTGGAGTACAAATTAATTTGTTCCGTTCTTTCTTAGCTAAAAAAAAAATGAATTAACAATTTTATCAAATCCTTTTAACATCTTTTACCCACCTCTGAAACAATTTGCGAAATCCGTCGTAGAAAAACTTCTCGCTCTTTGAGGCAATGCAACTTTGAAGCCAATTTTATATTAAAAAAAGATTCGCATGCCAAAAGATATTGTATCGTCAAAATAGAACAATAGTCAGGGGTAGCAATGTTCGGAGAATACGGCGGGTGAACATTTTATCGTTTCTAACAATTGTTGGGCAACTTTTGCGACGTGTGGCCGAGCGTTTTCATGCAAAAGAATAACTTAATCATGTCTGTCTTTATGTTCCGGTCATTTTCACCTTGATTATCGGTTCAAACTAAGTAATCGCAATCTGATCACCGAGTTTTAGCAGCTCATAGTACGCAATGCTGCCTGGATTCTACCAAGAATGCAAAATTGCATTATAAATATTAAAACAACGTAATTATACAAGCAAACAATCAACAAATATTGTCAAATTGATAGAAATTTGGAAGAATTTCAATAAGAAGTTACAAAAAAACCCGGGTTTTTGTCAACCCTGAAAGCAACTCATGAAAAATTATGTGACTGTTAACCAAAAAAAAAAACCTATTTCGCTTAACTTATGGGTTATTGTCTACGTTTTTTTCTTCGTTTTTCTACGTTTTTTTTCTTTTCGCAAAGCATCCATTCCCTTCAGTTTCATTAATCAGCTGCAGCTCGCCTCCATGTTATTGTGTAGTGCTGAAGATCCTTGCTAACTGTGGTGGTGGTGATCCTCACTGAACATTATCATTTTTCCCCAATAAGTGGGGAAAATCCCCACACTTTTTCCTCGCTGGGGATTCGAACCTAGGCCGATTGTAATGTAGGCATTTTGGCCACAAAAACACTTATAATTCAATTTCTTCTATATATTAATTCAGCTTCTGAAGCCAATGTTAATTTTAAAATTAGTTTTCCATGCATTTGGTAAGTGGCAAGCAATTGCTTTTCGGCAATAATTTTCAGGGTTACTAGCCTAACGTCAATATTTTAGACATATTTAAGGTGATTAAAAATTCCTGGTGTCGAAGAGCCTTTTGAACTTAGAATTTAAAGACACTCAATATATCTAGACTTATCGATTTCGAAATATTATCACACCTCAGATATCTGTAGAAACATAAACGCATGCACCACATAGTAAATAGTGTTTGCCACTGTTGTACGTTAGGTAAGATAGCCGCATACCAACCCAGAAGTTCTCGCTTCAATCCCAGGCCATCAACAGGAGTATCACCTCACAACATTACTAGCGGCTGGTTATTAGTAAAGCTTTACTAACTAATACATCTGCGGTTCTGAGCCGGGTTTCGTAGGTCCCTTTAAATTAGTCTAATTGATAATCACTCTCCATATATTTATAAAAAATTAATATTTATTTATAGAACAAAAAAAAACTATAAACTGATTTACTTCAGCATTAGGGGGATAGATTATTCCACTTTTTTGAAAAACCGGTTCCACAAATAATTCGAAAAATGTCAAATTATAAAAACCGGTTTTAGGTTATAAATTTATGAAATAACCGGTTAACCGGTTCTGATATTTAAATAAATTTTTTCTCAATTCATGTTATATTAACAATTAAATTGATAAATTTTTGTCCCATGTTGTAGTTTCTAGCAAGTAAGCATGTTAGAAAAACGTTCGGCTTTTTTAAGTTCTTAACGCACATTTCTTCTACGACATCGCAACGTGCTAATATATCATCCAGTGATTCATTTTTTACAGCGTGTTTTGTAAGAATTCTACTTGCCAGCGACTACAGACTACTTGGTATAGAATCATATCGAAGAGCTTTTTCATCTAAGTATTTAAGGACAATCAATATATGTAGACCTGACCTTTCCATACATTTCCAAATGTTTTCATACTTCAGAGGACATTTGCAGAAACATAAATGCATACATAATGTATCTAATAGTGTGTACCACTGTAGTAGGTTAGGTACGACCACCATCTGGAGATTTTCAACAGCGGTATTACCACACAATATTGCTAGCGGCTGACTTTGACTATTTACCTTTGAGGACCTTTACTAACTATAACATCGACTGTTCGAAGCTGGCGTTTGTAGATCCCTTTCAATGAGTCCAGGTGATCATCATTTTCCATATGTAAAAAATTAATATTTATTTTCAGAAAATGAGAAAAAGTTATTGTTGCTCAAGTGGGCATATCTTTTTTGATCTACAATGGTTCTCACGTCATTTGTGCGACGTTCAAGGTAGTCAAAAAATACTTAAACGAAAAGTATATTTTCGGCTTATTCGGTATTCGCAAAACGGACATTTTAAAAAACCGTATTCGACAAAACCAAAAAGCCGGTTAAAACCAGTAGTATAATAAGCGTTCGATCTCCCTAGTTAGCATCGATGTGCTCTTTATCAGGGTTAAAATTGCTTGTTTTAAAATAGCAAAAGCATTAAAATTGTTGCTTCGCATCAATTTTTAGCTGAAAATTAAAAAACTGTGTTGCTGAATGCTTACCGAAGACTTTAATAAATAATAAGCAAAAGGAAAAGGCATAAGCAAAAAAGTGAAATAGTATTTATATAACTCGCTTAGTAAGCAAAGCAACCACTTTATCAATAATTGCTTTTGCTGTAAGCAATAAGTTATTGTTCACTTTTTTTACTGAACTGTGTTCGTATTCTACGACTCCAATAACGTGTAAAAAATTAAGAAATTAAAGAGTCAGAATTAAAATAAGCGAAAAATAATTTAACTAATTTTTTCTCCATGAAATGACATCGAATCATGAAATTTAAGCAACAGCAACGTAGTCAATGAACAAAAAAAAGCTAAAGCATTTTTTGATAAAGTGGTTGCTTTGCTGACTGCTTAAGCAAACAGCATACACATGCTGAAATTTAGAAAGTTATTTACTATATTATTTTGTTTGCTTTTTACTTTTGCTTACTGTCTATAAAAGTTTTCAGCAAGTATTCAGTAACGCAGATATTTAATTTGAAGCTAAAAACTGAAGTAAAGTAAAAATTTTTATGCAGTTGTTGTTTTAAAGCAAGCACTTTTAACCCTGATAAATAGCACATCGATGCTAACATAAATCAGTTTATGTAAGAGAGTTTATTTGGTGTAAATTCAGCAAACGAATTATTGGCTTGAACTCAGTGTAAAGAGAGTTTATTGTAGCTAAACTCCGGCTGAAAGGTTGTTTGTGATCGAGCAAAAGTGGTAACAGCTATCGGGTTGGAAGATCTTTAGGTAGAAAGAACAATCGAGTAATTGTTGTTGTTTGCAAAGTTTAAAACAGGAAGAGTAATTAAGAATAGAAATAGTTATTGCTAGTGAAGAGGCTACAATCAGTGGAACACAAAACTATGTTAAATAAGGGATTTTATTTTATTTTAACTCCAATCTGCGAACTCTTTTAATCAGTGCTTCTAAAAGGTAAAAACGTGACAATATATAAAAACAAGACGTTATGTTTTAAATTTAGAAAAATACTTAAACGATGAGCATATTTGCAATATAAACTATAAAAACGTTTAAAAATTATAAATATTTAAATTAAACGGTTATTCGTGTTCAAATAACCGGATAAGTCGGTGTTCGAAAAATTGTCATTTAAAAAAAAAAACCGTATGCGACAAAACCAGAAAACCGGTCGAATTATAAGCGCTCGATGTCCCTAAGGTACTCTGCATATGCTACATATGCCCTGGTAATGTACTGTACTAGCTCATGGCATTATTAGTTTTTTATTTCAAATTTAAATAAATGCGTATTTGACCCCATGATACTTTTGAAATGTAAATTACAAAAAACATTATGTGACAACAAATACAGAAATAGTAGAGGTGGACAGAAAATGTATTTCGCTCAAGGAAATATACATTTCAACACTATTTCCGCCACCACCGCATACTACAATACAACTCACACGTATTTGTTTAATGCAAACGTATAACAAATACAATTTTAAATCATCTTTATACAACAACAACAATATAGCAACAATAAAAACAATTAAGTTTTTTTATTTCAAGCGTATGGACAACTATAAACTAAATGCGTTATACTTGTGTGGCATACATGTATTTTCTATTCGTTGAATGAGTGCATTAAGGTCTCTTTTTTGTTTTATAAAGTTTAAGGGTCAAGTTCTATTAAATATAAAATAATGGGTCCGCCATCTAACGTTTTTTTTTTAACAAGTGCTTATTTCGTGAATGGTAAGTAACACGTAGTTCATGTCTGATTTGACAGATAATTAGTTTTAGCCTTCCGCTGAGCGAATATGGTTGTGTATACGCTTGAATAACGCTGAGAAATATTGCGTGCGATCGACTTACAGAAGATGCCGATTTTGCCAAAAAAATCATCATTTCAAATGAAGCTCATTTTGATCTTGGCGGGTATGTGAACAAGCAAAATTGTCGCATTTGGGACACAAAAAACCCGCACCCATACATGGAAAAGCCGATACACCTAAGACGAGTCACTGTTTGGTACGCATTTTGGTCCAGAGGCATAATTGTGCCATTTTTCTTCAAAAATGAGCAAGAAGTGGCCGTTACAGTCAATGGCGATCGTTATCGGGCCATGTTGAATGAAGTTTTGTTCACAAAAATTGAAGAGGAGGATATTAGCAACATTTGGTTTCAACAGGACGGCGCTACGTGCCACACAGCCGAAGCTGCACTCGATGTTTGCGCCCTGTTCTTGATGATCGCATTATCAGCCGCAGAGCTGATGTCGTTTGGCCATCTCGGAGCTGCAATTTGACACCGTTGGACTATTATTTGTGGGGTGCCGTCAAAGATAAGTGTTACGCCAACAAGCCAGAGACAATTGACGCTTTAAAGAACAATATTCGTGAAACCATTGGTGAAATACAGCTGCACACAATCGATAATGTGCTTATATATTGGACCGATCGTGAAGGCTACTGCATGGCCAGCCTAGGCAGCCATTTGAATAAAATTATTTTTCATTATTAATCGGAAGGATTGTACTTTCAAATAAAAAGAGAAATTTGAGAAAATATTCAGTATTTTTTTATAGTATTTTCTCTAAAAAAAAATATTTGGCGGACCCTATTTAAGAAAATAAGCTGCATTATTGATTACAATATTTATTAAAAAAACGTTTAAATTAAAAAGAAATTCCATAATTCAGTTTTCTTTCTTATAATCACGAATTAAGACAAATTACTATGTAACTAGAAAGTAATGAAAGCTGAAAAGATGTCAATGATAAACATAACTCAGGAAAAAAACATAATAAAACTAAAAAAATATATAAGTGATCATTGGTATCTGTGCATGTCTACGTAGAGTACAATATCTGCCTACACAAAGGATACATATAAATTCTATGAAATTTCAATACTGTACCAACCAAGTTTGTCCAGATCTTTCTGGATATGACGTGGTCGATTGTTTTACACGTTGTTATTCTCTCAAAATGCACTTCACACGATTTCAGTCTAGCATTTGAATTTTCGACGAGCTGTTTACTCTTCCTAAGGATCTTATGGTCGCCTTGCTATGAGTAAATAAAGGGTGGCAAATATGAGGTTCGGAAGTAAATTGGCTTAAAAACACATTTATTTTATTTAATTCAGTTTTTTTTTTAATTCAGTTTTATTCATATCAATATAACATAGAAATATTGGAATTATTAATGGAATATGATATCGGGAAAATGTCCACCTCTAGCACGCCGGCAAACGTCCGCTCTTTTCACATTTTTCAACAGAATCATCGTTAAAGATGAGGCGGTTATGTAAACAAAAAAATTGTCGCATGTGGGGCTCACAAAATTCATAAGCAGTCCTCGAAAAACTATTACATCCAAAGAAAGTGACCGTGGTTTGTGGTTAGGCGGCATCATCGACCAGTATTTTTTTGAAAATGAGCAAAGAAACGCCGTCACCGTGATTTCTCTGCACAACCGAACCATGGTAACCAAATTTTTGTGGCCACAATTGGCTAATGTTCACATTAGTGAAATAAGTGAGAAATTTCTCGGTCGTGTAATTTCACGATTTGACGTTGTCGTTCTTGTGATTGAAAGCCGCTGGATTATATTCTCTGGGGCTATTTGAAAGACCGGGTTTACGTGAACAAAGCACAAACAACTGACACTCTGAAAGATGAAATTCGGACGTTTGCCGACGTGCTAGAGATGGACATTTGCCGACATAATATATTTATTTGTATGAATAAAACTGAATTTGTCAAAAAAGTTTGTTTTTAAGCCAATTTACTTCCTAACCCTTAAATTAGCCCACCCTTTATAGAGATATGCTGTCATATAAAGCTTTTAAAACGTTGCTATATTCAGGCGGCTTTCGATATTGTTACGTTTTAACCATTTAAAAAAATGTTTATTTATGTGTTCGTAGATTGTAATTAAAATAAAATAAAGTTTGTGTTGGGTTTTAATATAATAACCCTTTATTTACCACACTTTTGTGTTACACTGCTCGTAACCTTCTCGCATTTAAACTTTCAAACTACAACAACTACTTGACAGATCTTTCTCTATTAAGATCTTTCAACCCTATCTTTGTTACAACTTGGTTTCGATCACAACCTCTTTAACCACACTAAACTCTCTTTACACTGAGTTCAAACAACAAACTCTACTCGCTGAGTTTACGCCAAATAGACTGATTGTTGTGCGCATCGATATGTTTTTTATATGGCTGATTAAACAATACTTCGAAAACTCTCGAACCTCACGATATTTCAGGTAGATTCCAGCAGTGTCTGCTGTGAATTTTGCCTCTTATGACCTTTTTGTGATTTTTTTTAAAGGCTAAGATTTTCAATAATTGGGGAAATTAAAAGAAACCTTTTGCGGCTGAAAGAGCTCCAGGCTATAGCAATAAGTGCTTAGATTATTTCTAAAAGCATTTTACACGAATGATTTACATAAGTGTACATATATAAGAAATTACTATAAAACGGAAAAAATAGATATTGAAATCAACCTATTCATCTATTTCTTTCCAGCAATTTATTTAAAATAAATTGCTTATCACTGTCGAAACCTTATAAGGAACAGATAACAATACATATTAGCAAATATTTAGTTTAAAAAAAATTGTTTAAGATGAAAATGCCATGAAAAACGTCACGAATGTTAAAAAATAAAATATTTTACACAAAATCTTAGTTTTTTCCTCGACATTTGTATCTACAACATTTGTTTGATTTCTAACAAATAGAGTGTCGCCTACAAATAAACAAACGAATAAAGATATTCAACCAACTAAAGTAAATAAATTCTAACGTTATAGTTTAACGAATTTGACAAACTCACTTGTTTAAGGGCCAAATAATTGTCCATATGTAGATAAAAAAAAATCAGATAAAAACGGACGCAGTAGGGCACAAGTAGTTACTTGTAAACTGCGAAACGAAACGAATGGAAAAAATGTTTTCAAAATCAAACAAACCTTTTATAAATATTTGGCTTGGAAAAAAGGAGTAACAAATGCACAGATTGTATGTACAGGTAAACGAATACCTTAAATAGCAAATACGTATAAAAAAATTGAAATTTGGCATTCCCATTGTACAGCAGAGACCCGTGTTTATTCATTTAAAGGTGAATAACAAACATATCGATCAAGATAATATACAATCTAATCCATTTACAAGTTAGCTTAACCAACACTTACAACAAAATGATTGCGATTATTTGAAAAAAGTGGAAGAACTCAAAGAAAAAATAATTTAAAATACACACCGAAAAAACAAACGAATCAAGTGAGATATTATATACGATAAGGCTTATGCGAATCAATAAAACACTTCCTTAAATACTTCTTTGTATTATAAACCACTGCTAAGGCTTGTAACACTTGGCCTTAAATTTAATCCAAAATTAATAGTCGGATTAAGACAAGTCAGATCTATATTTAGCCTATAGAATTTCAGTTACAATTTTAGTAGAAATGGGTCCAAAATAATCCCTAGCTGATATGTATGTAACTTTTAAATAAAGTGATAACAACACATTTAAAAAAGTATTAAAAAGTAAGTGTGGCCACCTTAATTAACACCTAGTTTTTAACGGATACATTTTTGTTAAGAATAATCGAGCTGAAGCGTCTTTAAAAAGTAACTTATATCAGTTAAAGTTATTGATTTCTTTGGAAAGCCTAGCACTGGATGAAAAAGCCTTTTTTGCATAAGCCGCTGCATTCCTGACGTAGTGAAAAGAGCCTTTTTAGGCTTGTAAACAGTAGGAGTTCTTAGAAAACTAAAGCCAGTAAATTTATGTACATATTTCCATGGTTCCTAGTTGGAAGAGCGTATCAAATGAATTTTATCTATCTACTATTGCCTACTAATCCTAATAGTCCTAATACAAGCACGTCCTAAGCAAGGTTCGTCGTGGACATTTTCTCAACTTTCTCCCAAAATGTTCTTTTTTTCTGCACAGAGTTAAGCCAGGTAAGACCTCTGTAAATATATACAAATGCTTTCGTGTACTTGATTTTATTTCTTTACGCATCATTTGATACAAAATTTTGGATCCACTACTGGCCCAATCTAACCTGACACTAGCTTTCATACAGGCTTGCCAAAAACCGGGTTTTTTTTTTAAACTCAACCCAGCAGGTTTTATTGGCTTCATAACTACTTCCTAATTTCGTCCAATTCGACAATATTTTTTATTGTAATGAAATTTTTGAAATTTTGCACTATGGGCTGCTAAAGAAGACCGTGCTTTATGAGGAAAATGGCCGAAATACAAAGACAGAAGTGATTAAGTTATTATTTTGCATGACAAAGCTCGGCCTGATGTGGTAAAAGTTGCCAAACACTTGTCAGAAACGCACAAATGACGCAATCTCCTTATTCTCCGAACATTGGTTGCTCTGACTATTCATTGAATCACTTCTTTTCAAGAAATGTAAAATCGACTTCAAAGTTGGATAGTCTCAAAAGATGAGAAGTTTTGTCTGACTCAGAAGTTGGGAAAAAATGTAAGCAGTGATTTCATTCAGTTTCATTTTGATTCATTTGTTAATTCATTATAATTTTTGAGTTAAAAATAAGGGACAAAATTAATTTGTACTTCCAGTACGTAAAATATACTTATAAACTACGAAGACCTTTAAATAAAAAACCTACCCGGGTTTTATTTAGATATTATCGGGTATGTTCTGTAAGCCGAAAAAGAGTGAAATTGAAATGGAGTAAATTTTCAAAGATAAATAAAACCTAAATGCGACAATTACTTTAAAGTTTTGATAATCAAAGCATTTGTTTTAAGGGTAATTAAGCGAAGTCATAAAAAAGTATTAAAATTTTGTCAGATTCCATAGATATAAAGCATGTTTTTTATAGAGGTATAGAACATTAAGTTGGCATTACTTTTCAAGATGGCGACCGATTTAACAGCTGTCAAGTGATTTATTCTCAGTTTGGTTTGGCAATTCATCATGAATAGACTCACGCCTGAACAACGCTTGCAAATACTGTAATTTTAATTTTTCGCCAGCGAATTTTTTTTTCAATTTTCATAAGCGAATTTTGCTTAGCGATGAAGCGTACAAAACTGCCGCATTTGGAGTGAAGGTAATCCCCAAGTGTATGTGGAAACACCGTTATATCCAGAAAAACTGGCTGTCTGGTGCGCTTTATGGGCTGGTGGAATCATTGATCCGTACTTTTTCAAAAACGTTACGGTGAATGGTAATCGGTATAGAGCCATGATTACTAACTTTTTCAATCCTGAATTGAATAACCATGATGTCCAAGAGATGTGGTTTCAACAAGACGGCGCAATATGTCACACAGCTCGTGCCAAAATAGATTTATTGAAAGACACGTTTGGTGACCGTCTAACTTCACGTTTTGGATCTGTGAATTGGCCTCCAAGATCTTGTGATTTAACACCACTAGACTACTTTCTGTGAGGCTATGTAAAGTCATTGGTCTATGCGGTAAAGCCACAAACGCTGACCATTTGGGAGACAACATTCGCCGTGTTATTGCCGATATACGGCCACAAATGTTGGAAAAAGTCATCGAAATTTGGACGTCCAGAGTGGACTACATCTGCGCCAGCCGTGGCGGTCATATGCCAGAAATCATATTTGAAATGTAATGCCACAAGATTATCTTTCGGTTAAATAAAATTCATGTCAATCGAATAATCCATCGTTGTTTTATTGCAACTGAAAGTTCTATACCTCTATAAAAAACATCCTTTAGAAGTATGAAATTTCATTCGATTTCGGCTTACAGAACATAACCGAAGACCTAATAAAACGCAGGCTTATTTAAATCTAACAGCCAATGAAACCCGAGTGGACGTTATCAATTTCATTGTGTTATTATGTCTAACTACCAATTACTGCTATAAGTAATTGGTGAAATTCAATTATCCACTGCTTGCAAAGAGTTAGTGCTAAATATCAATAATTTGTAATTTTGTAATTGAGTTTTGCATTAATATACTTATTGGCAATAATGATATGTGATTCGTATTTAAGTATTGTCAGCTTGTAATTGAATTTTGTAAATAACACATCTAAAATGTAATTGGATTCAATTATAAATTGCATACTTATGGTAATTGATATTTTCAGACTTTAGACCCTCAATTACTTGTACATTAGAAGTGATGGTAATTAAAAATGCCAATTACAGTAGTAATTGAATGTGTAATTGACAAAATGTAATTTGAAATATATGCAATTGATAATTTCAAGCTTGTACGAGTAATGGGTAATTAAAAACTATAGATTACCAATTGCTTGTAATTTTTTATTGAATTTTATCAATTGCCGATTACAATTTGTATTTTTGATTTTTTAATTATTTACTACATTTATTGTGATTAGTTAGTAATTAATAACCACAAGCTTGTTGCTTAGATTTATATACACAATTACGACTAGAATTAAACCATTACAACATTCTAATGACAGAAACGTAATTGATCAGACCGTAATTGCACCAATGCTTTTGTATAATGCCTGAAATTATATTTTGTAGGTTAAAATATGCGTTACTAAATGGTTTGGTCACTTACACTTTCAAATTGTTTTCATCTAGGAAGAATACATGTCAAAAGAAAGCTGAATAAAAATTGTGTATAATATGGTACCCTCCAATATACGATAAGCGGTGCCACGATAGACTTGCAGTGGTTTTAAAAAGAATAGACTTGAATAAATTTTAAAGTAAATTATGATTTAAAAACAGTTAAAAAAAAAATTAAGGAATATTTTAGCAACAGACTACTACAGTTTAATATATTTATAAAATCATTGCCTTAAGTCGACTTAAGTTATATATTTCTAAGTACATATTTTACAAGCTCAAACCTGCAACACTTAAGGTTGTAACATAAAGCACTTCTAATACCAGTAGAAGAAACACTTGCACTTGCACTGGCACTTTAGTAGAACGTCTTTACATATTTTAGGATACAAACCAGTCAAACAACGTAACCAAAGTTTAATTGTGCCACCGAATGAATATAGTACAGAGTTGGATAATAATGTTTTAAAACAACAATCGTCGCACATAAATTTCTGTTGATTCTCTTACTCGACTAGCAGTACTATAGAGCAAATACAACTAAATATAACAACAACTAGTCGTATCTTGTTAGCTTAATTGAGCCATTTTCTAATTACGAGTAGTTTGAAGGTAAAACTAATAATAAAATTGTAATCTCTAAACAAAAATTTCCTGTAAGGAAATTGTAGAAATTATTTTTCAAGGAAATTGTTTTCAAGGCAAGTACTAAAGGGTCCGCCATCTAACGTTTTTTTTCAACTAGTGCTTATTTCGTGAATGGTAACACTTAGCTCATATCTAATTTGACAGATAATTTGTTTCATCCTTCCGCTGAACGAATATGGTTGTGTATACATTTCGCTAAGTAGGCCTGCGATCGATTTACAGATGCCGATTTTGCCAAAAAAATCATCTCATTTTGAAACAAGCAAAATTGTCGCATTTGGGGCACAGAAAACCCGCACGCATACATTGAAAAGCCGATACACCCAAGACGAGTCACTGTTTGGTGCGGATTTTGGTCCAGAGGCATAATTGTGCCATTTTTCTTCGAAAATGAGCAAGAAGTGGCCGTTACAGTCAATGGCGATCGTTATCGGGCCATGTTGAACGAATTTTTGTTCACAAAAATTGAAGAGGAGGATACTAGCAACATTCGGTTTCAACAGGACGGCGCTACGTGCCACACAGCCGAAGCTACACTCGATGTTTTGCGCCCAGTTTTTGAATATCACATTATCAGCCGCAGAGCTGATGTCGTTTGGCCTCCTCGGAGCTGCGATTTGACACCGTTGGACTATTATTTGTGGGGTGCCGTCAATGATAAGTGTTATGCCAACAAACCAGAGACAATTGACACTTTAAAGGACAATATTCGTGAAGTCATTAGTGAAATACAGCTGCACACAATCGATAATGTGCTTAAAAATTAGACCGATCGTGTAGGCTACTCCATGGCTAGCCGAGGCAGCCATTTGAATGGAATTATTTTCCATTATTAACCGGAAGGATTGTACTTTCAAATAAAAAAAGAAATTTGAGAAAATATTCAGTATTTTTTTTATAGCATTTAAAAAAAAAAAAAAAAAAATTTATTTGGCGGACCCTTTAGAAAAGTGTAGCTTAATGGACATAAAAAAGTGGGGAAGAAAAGTACTAGACAACAACTGATTTATAGCCTGTTTACACCTGAACGAAATTTACTACGAGATTTCTACGAGATTTCGATCAAAATCTAGTGGATTTCAACTGGATTGTCAATACGAAGCAAAATCTACTTCGTCACGAAATTTTGTCGAAATCTAGTTGAAATCTAGTAAATTTATTGACTCAACTCTGTACTCTGCACTCTTGAGCCAAAATAACCTTTTCTCATCTTCTGTAAATAAATATTGATTTTTTTTTATGAAGAATGATCAACTAGACTCATTGAAAGCCCATAAACCCACTAACGCCGATTCAGAGCAACAGATATATTAGTTAGTAGGGCTTTTCACAGCGTAAATACACACAACCAGTTGCTAGTAATGTTGTGAGGTGATATCGCTGTTGTAAATTGTCAGATGATGTGACCTGGGATTGAACCGACGCCTTCTTTGAAGGTGGGCTCTTACCAAGCATACCACAGTGGCGGCACATACACTATTAAATGCGTAGTGCATAAATTTACGTACAGTGCTGCTCGAAATCTAAGCAAATTTTCTTGTCGAGGCAATTAATGACTCGTGTAGTACTTACAGATTTATTCAAAGTAAAACATTTAATTTTTGTTATCTTAGGCACCTAAATTTTAACTATAATAACAAGCCTTTAGCTCCATTCTATACCGAGTAATACAACAAAAACGAAATTAGCTCCTTGAGTAGCTGTTCGAAACTTACGCACTTTTCAGTGCTTTATGTAATAAACCTTGTTTTTTATGGCCTTCGCACACCGTTTTGGATTAGTTTTCATAAGATTTGTTAGAGTAATTGTTAGCATTGATTGTCACTTTAATTTTAAGCTCTCCATCAACTTCTGCTTATTTTTAAAACGACGTGGTCGAGCTCTGCGCTTCAAGAATTAGGAACAATTTTATTTACATAAAAAACCGTTTATTTGAATTATTATTAATCGAATTATTATTCGAATTATTCGAAGACCGGTTTTTGAAAAAAGTCGAATAATCGATCTCCCTAAAAAATACCAAAAAAATACAACTCTGAAAAAAATATTTTTTTTAATTATAAAATTTATTGACGAAATTATGGTTTTTTGGCAGAAAAATTTATGAATAATATTTATACAACTGGTAGGTATCAAAGGCAATCAGAAAATTTAATTCCTTTCTCTCCTATTTCAGCCATGTGAAAACGAAATATCGTTTAATGTCAAAAAGTCTAATGAAAACGCATTAGATTTTATATAAGATTTCAAATCCAATTGATAAGATTTCGATCAGGTGAAAATGCCCTGTTATAGACAAAATAGAAATTTTTTTCTATCGAAATATAGTAGAATGATAGACAAGCTTCATTTATTATAAATCTAGTAAAACATGGTGACTACGTTTAAATATGTATTGGCCTTAACTAAGCTAATTAGTCCACAGCTAATTTGTCCATTTCTCCACTGCATATGTTGTTCGAGTCTTACGCGAAGCCAGCTAGCAAATCAGAAAAAGTCTCAACTTACTTTTCCAAGTGGTTTAAGTCTTACACTAGACGAACCAGCTAGCAAATCTAAAAAAAATTATTAAACTTTTCAAAGCATTCTCCGTAACATACTTATGGTCACCTCCTCGTGCTTCTATTGATAGCTATTTAACTTTATACGAACACATCTAGTCCTTCCAACGTGTATCGAGTCTTACACGAAGCCAGCCAGCAACTCTAAAAAAACCTTTCAAAGCATTCTTTTAATTCTTTGCTTTCTCCTAGAAACGACGAGTTGCACAAAAATTGTTGCGTTGTCACCTCAATTTTCCCACATTGCTAGCTCTATAACTTAAAAAGTATGAGCTATTGTTAGTTCTGCTCTAAAAGACTGCCTAGTTTTTGAAGAAAAAAAAGATCAAACCAATTTTGGGTACCCTTTTTAACTGCTTTATTACTCCTCTTGCGAACATAGGGCTTCAACGAAGCATTTCCTTCTTACACGATTTACTGCTGTTGTCTTTGCCTCTTACCATGTTAGACCGTTTTGCCTCAGTTCTTTGATAATTGTGCGTCGCCAGGTGTTTCTTGGTCGACCGCGGTTCCTTGATTCTTGAGGATTCCACTCAAGTGTCATCCCTGTAATACTACTGGGATTTTTCCTTAAGGTATGACCGATCCTTTTCCACTTTCTTTGCATTAACTGCATGGTGTTAAACAGAGTAGTTCCCTTCCAGTAATTGCAATCTTTCAAGTCATCACTCACTCGTAGCTTCACATAATGCCCTTCCCCCAAGTTGATGGCAGCCTCTATTCCTCTCATGCTGATGTGATATGAGGCCGTAGTATTTCAGCTTTATCATCCCCCAATTTTACTATTGCCTCTCTTATCCCATTCAAACTGGGAGGGCTAGATGGTATCTTCAATGTATTTTGTATAGGGTTATTATGGTACATTTCGATGTCGTCATCCGTGTCTTTTATGTTGCCAGTTTCCTCGAAATGTTCCCTCTACCTTAGCATCTATGCTTCATCATTCGATGTAATTGTGTTACTGTAATCAGTAACTGCGTGGTCCCTACTACACCATCCATTTGCGAGATGATCTATCGTTCGGTGTCGTCCTCCACGCTACCCTGTCCAGCTGCTCCCCTCGCTGTCCCCGCCAGACCTTCTAGGAACTTTTTTCTATGGGTACGCTAGTCTGAAATAATTGGACAGAGAAAGGTATGGCTTATAACGTGGATGAGGCGAAACTTCCCAACTAGTACTTATGAAATTAACTGTTTAACATATGACGGAGCGTTGTTAGGATTGGATATTAGAACCTTATGTCTGTTCGAATATTCCAGCCGTTTTTCCACCCTTTCAAGTTAGATTCAAATGCAATTTTTTGCTCTTTGGGTTTTAGTAATGAATTTTATTGCCCACACAATACCAACAACAACTACAATAAATTCGTGTAAAACAATAGACTTTCATTAGGTTCCTCTTTATGGCCATATTTCAAACGAATATTCTGTGAAACAACACAAGTTCCAACTGTGCTGGCAATTATGCCAAAACTTATTAGTAAGACATCACGTATCAAAATATAACGATAACGTCCATAACCAACGTTGTATTTCACACACAAGTCCATAAGGGCTGGCAATACAAAACCCAAAATGGTTAAACAAAATGAGCCGACTAATGGTAAAAATATGGAAATATCGGGTGAGACAACGGCAACTAAAACTAAAGGAAAATTGTATGAAATATTCTGTTCACAATCTCTTGATATATAAAAACTACTTACCAGTTGCCAAAGCGATTGAACATCTCGTATTATATTCCATAAGTGTTTGATCTTCAGGTTTATACAGGCGTGTAAAGTAATGATTCCACAATACATCGACAGTAATATAACTCTGTAGGGAATACGTTGCAAAAATAGCCAGAGCGAACATTATTTTTATCAGTTGTGAGGTGCTTTTATGATAGAAAAACCGAAAGATAACATTTCAGAAACTTAAAATTAAATTTAAATTTATTGCTTACAAGCTATCTGGTGGTAAATTTAAAGTGATACTGCCATACACTTGACAGCCATAACGCCAATAACCAAAAAATCCAAATGAAACATAAATTATGAGAGAGACAAAGGAACCAATATTTAGGATGCCGGTCATACCCAAATAGGACTTGGGAGTGGCCATTTCATTTTCAATGGCAATGATCTAAAAGTAGATTTTATGTTGAGCTAAATTAGAGAAGATCATCTTGTATTATCAACTAATTAATTTCTTCAAATAAAATTGATGTAAAACAGTGAAGGAAAGAAAGTTGTAGCCATTCGGGTGTGATTATTGGATGCTTCGCGATATAATTGAATTATTACATACTGCAACTTGTATTGAATTATATACTAATTTTTACAAATTCTGGCCTATTTTTTTATAAATATTGACCAACTTTAAGTCCACTTTGACTTCTTGGATATTTCGGCATATATGCGATTTCCCAAGCAACTCAAAAGAGGCGTTTGTTGAACCTTATCCAGAGTTCAAATTTAATTTAGCGGAGATGTTTGCTGCATAATTCCACAACTTTTGCCCTACTGATTACATACATATATATCGAGTGTTTTTTAGAGGCTGATAACTTTGAGTTTGCAACACTGCTTTGTTTCACAACCGATTTAACAGCTGATAGTTGCTTTTTGCTTAGTTTGGTTTGACATTTGGGTTTGGATAGGCTTGCAAATTAGGCTGAAGCACAGAAGCACAAATTTATATAGTTTTTCCATTCAAAATTGTTTTCCATTCAAGCACATTCCTGGTTAAATTGCTAAGCAAAAAAGCAGAATTTTCGCATTTGGAGTGAAGATAATCTACAAGCTTCTGTTGAAACACCATTACATCTACAGATAATTACTGTTTGATGCGTTTTATGGGTTGGTCGTTGGTCCATATGTCTTCAAAGATGATGATGGTCAGAATGTTACTGTCAATGATGAATGGTATAGAGACATGATAGAAATTTTTTTGTACCTTAATTAGCTGGAATTCATCTTGCTGACAAGTGGCTCTGTCCTGGCCACACTGAAGAAAATAATGAGGGTGTATAAGAAGACACGCCCCTCGCCCTGGTCATCATACAAGGGAAGGGAGTCTCTAGTTCCAACTAAAAATTTTAGTTTTCCAAAAGCAACACCCTGAAAGTGAGAAAATAGGTGCCTTAAGTGTGGTGAGGATTGCAAAGATTGTCCGGGGAAGCAGTACAAATGTTTCCGTTGTTAGCTACCGTTCGTTCGAGTACTCCAAGGTCAAGATAGAAAGGAAAGTGAAAAATTAAGGCGAACAAGTGAATATGGTTCGATGGGGGCCCGGACTGATTTTTAAAGGTATTTTGGTGAGAGGCAAAACTTTATCGGCTTTAGTAGACAAAGGTTGCGACATCTGCACTATGTTGTGTGATATGCTATTCGTAGTGGGCGAAGTGAAATTTGTACCCCAAAATGTCAAATTGTTTCGAACTGGTGATAGCGCCATAATTACCATGGGCCGGTTGGGTTATTTTCTTTAGAGTTATGTAAAGACACTTGTCTATGCCAATAAACCAGATACAATTGAATACCTGTAAATCAACATTCGAAGAGTTATTGGCCAAATAGTTTTCGAAGTTTGGTGTTGCAATTTGCGCCTTGTACGCATCAGCAGTACAATCAGACCTTTAATTTTTAAGCGACGCTCTAGTGCGCACCCTTGATCGAAGAGAAATGTTTTTTTTAGCAAGATGAGATCGCTTTTGGATCAAATCAATATTGCATCTGCTCCGAAAGCTCTCACTGATATTTGCCGGTAGTCATTGTAGCCTTTTCAAGGTAATCGAACTGCAGGCATCGCAAAAAACTATGGCCATAATCTTGTCGGTAGACATACCCACCATAGCCATCTGTGGTTCACGTTCATCAAAGAAACCCACTATTTTAATTGTTTTAAAATCTTCGATAAAATGCAATGAGTTAATGTTTAGCCCATGTATCGTCCATAATTACGAAATAGCTTAAAAATACTGCTAAACGCTACTTTCAGCGGTCACACGGTCAAACATTTGCTCGATGGCGACCGGTCGTGGAGCGCAGGGCACGATGTTAATTGTGAGTCACATCTTTACGTCAAGTTTCAGTATTTGATAAACTCAAAAATGGAGAGGAACACGATTAGATGTTTGAAGCCTTTTACGAAAATGGGCGTACAAATCAAAATGCATATCGTGCACTTCTTGATTTTTTTTGGTCAGCGTAATCGATCAAATGTACCCACAATCGGGAGAATTGTGCTCAAATTTCAGATGAGAATCCAAGAGTGATTGTTAAAAAGCCGATGCATTCACAAAAAAAGTGACTGTTTGGTGCGGTGTTTGGGCTGGAGGCGTTATCGGGCCGCACTTCTCTGACAATAAGGTCGACCGAGCAGTTACCGTGAATGGTGTTCGCCATCGCGGTGTGATAACGGGCTTATTTGTGGCCAGAAATTGAGGATATGGACATGGGCGATATGTAGTTCCAACAGGTTGGTGCCACTTGCCACACAGCCAACGAAACAATGGCTCTTTTGCGCGAGAAATTCAATGGCAGTGTTATCTTATGCCGTGACGACGTTAAAAGAAGAAAAATGTGCGTCAATAAGCCAACAAAAATTAAGAGCTAAAGAATGAGATAATTCGGCACATTAACGACATTAAACCTCAACTATGTTTTAGAGTCATTGAAACTATGGGCCGACGGATAGATGTATGCCACCGATGCCATCGCGATCATTTGACCGATATTTTGAGTCACACATAATTGTCAAATATCCTTATAATTTTCTGAAAACTTTTTGTTTTTATTTACAATTAACATAGTGCGCCTCGGTTGGGCCACCCTTTATTTAATTAACACATTTTCCTCTCCTCGTAATAGACGCAGTTTGCTTGAAATTCGACAGTAGTCTAGCAAAAGATGAAAGTTACTGGAAGCAATATTGAACTGAACGTTACTGAACTCTCTTATGTTTCTGCTAAATTGCTATAAGTCTTGCCAATCACTTGAAGTCCTGAAGGAAAGTCTTTATTAATGGCAATCAAAATAATTATTGTACAAAATTTCAGTCGATTGCAACAGACCTTTGTTTAGTAGTTCAATAGTTTAAAAATAAAATTTTTATCGATTGGGTACATAAAAGGCCAATTCCAAATGTAGGTTTAAAATTATAAGTCTTTTTGGGAGCATATGGCCACCAAAAGTCACCTTTGCCTTGTTTCAGTTTCTTTGTAATTATTTTTGTCTTTGAGCTAAGCGGAGAGATGTTGGTGCTGCCCTCTGTCATTGCCTAGCAACAACTCCCTGTGTATAGTAGTGGCTTGAAACTTGCTGTTGTTGTTGCTGTTCTTTGCTTTGTTTCAGTTTCTTTCTAACCATTTTTGTCTTCCAGCTAAGCAAGTGAATAATAGGTCTACTCTAGGAGGTGTCTATGATAGTTGTTGGTGCTGCCATCTACCGTTGCCTGTGTATATTTGTTGCAGTGGTGGTTTGGAACACTGCTGTTACTGTGCATTATAAACTCCTTCCCTTTTTTTCTTTTTGCCCCAAAAGGTGGCATTGCCTGACCCTTCCGATAATGTTTCTCTCCGGAGAGTGCAGATGAGAGTTTTAGGGGGTTTCTGTAAGGGAGCTAAAGTCTCTTAATTACTTAAAATACGAAGTAGCGATGAAAATTGTATACACATGTCCTCGCTAAGATTAGAGTTTGGGTTACTTGTGTTGTATGCATACTATCCTTCAAACAACGCGCTAAATTTCATCATTAAAAAAAAATGTTGACCTGTTTGATTACAAAATTTTGATTAAAACACTAACGGACGGATGTTAAACAATTAAATCTATATAAGCCTCTAATACGGCTCAGAAACGAGTAGCTAGTTTAAGCAATTCGAAATGTTTAAAAAAAGTTAAAACAAACAAAAATATTTTACAATTTTCCACTTACCACACCCACCGATTCCATGGCAAACAATACGGTGCCAAAGAAAAACGGATATCTTTCGATTCTATTAAACATTTTTCTTTCATTCAACGCTGGCAGATCATTAAAAATATGGATAAAAATCAATATCAAGCCCAAACCCAAGAAGATATTTGCTACAGTACTGAATGGCACCAAATGCTTTAGGTTACGAATAAGAGATATGGATACTAAAGGCAGCGTTAGGGCCAATACATGCATATGAAAATCAATAGGATAATAATAAAAATCCGTCAATTGTTTAACATTATCGGCTATGAATAGGACATAAACACAGCCTACACCGAAGTGATAAAGCCACATAAATATATCAACACAGCAGCTATAAATAAACACAGCTTTTACGTATAAATTTAAGATTATAACGTAATACTTAAGATCTACTTACGCTGCTACAAGGGCAAATTTTTGCAGGCAAGGTGGTCCCTCATGCATGGCAAAATACATACATTCCGGATAGCTTAGAGAAGCTTTCTTATGACGTTTACAGATTTCATACATGGCATGAAGCTGTTTTAATAAAAATTATGTTTTTATTTGTTAATTTGTTTGTTTTTTTCGTCTATTTATGTTACTCACCAGCAAATGTATAGCATAGACCATAATGCTGCCTATGACAAAAGTTCCTATAATGCCATTTAACCAGCCAGCATTGCAAAATGCTCTGGGCATTTCCAGACAACCCGTGCCAACCGAACATTTTATTATGCTTATAAAAGCTTCCAAATTTCTAAAATGAAAAATGATTTTTATTTAGTAAAACATTGAATTTTGTTTCGTATTTTTACGGATCTTACGTTATGGGATGACGGACTTTGCGATATAAATGTGGATCATACGACTGATTTAAAGGTTTTACAAAAAGTTTTATTTTTTTTGCTGGAGGGAAATAGGCAACAATTGTGTTCATGTTAAAAATTTTATTATTACTGACATTGTCTTTCTATTTTATTTTCTTTTCTTTTCATCGGAATCGATTATTTGATAACGCAAAGTCAAAGTTGCCATATCGAAACAAAGCAATAATCTAATAAGCCACATGACCTGGAATATATTGTTACGTTTTAACCTTTTTAATAAATAACACTTATATTGTTGTTTTACTTTATGCACTTATTTATTTCCACACATTTACGGTATACAATTATAACTATACAGTCTTCAACTTATTTATCTTGCACTTAATATTCGTTTAATACTCAAACATTTTATTTACGCCTAAACGCGGTTTTTATTTCATAACTACACAACAATAACTGAACTAACTAATGTATAAGGCGCCGCCATTTATAAACAGTTGATATTACTTCCGAACGCTCTTGTTCTTACAAGTGGTTACACTCCTAATAACAAAAATTATGTATGACACTACCAAGGTGGCCTTGACACAAACCAATATCACAATAAGGTTTATAGCTGAGACAACTACTGTAATAATTAAGTGTGTCTTTTCTTTGTTTATTTTCGTAACACTATTTAATAACTGTCTGATGATCAAGAGTAATAACACGGTGCGAAAAAATACCTGGCAAGTGATACCATCTTTCTGATTGGCGCTATAGAGTACAACAAACACCTAAAATATTTTGAATTACTGGCAAAAAACCGGTCTTTTGGATCTTAATGCATTTATAATACCATGTTCACACATAGATTTTAATTGAGTCAATTAATTTTTAAATTGAACGATCGAATTTGCTGTTCATCACACATCGTGTAATGGCAGAACAACCCAATGATGAAGAAAGAGTATGACGTTATAAAAAAATTGGGGATAGAACTTTGTCTAACTCATTATATAAAAATTGGTAATTTCAATATGTAATTTCTGAGAAATATGAGTTTAATACTCTGTTATTGACTTCCGTAGCTGGGGTCGAAAATATGTTCAATTCTGCTGGTGTTGTTGTTTTGTTGCATATTTCTTCACGGTTGTCAATTCTCTAAGAATAGAATCATTGGATAAAACAATATTCTGTTCATTTTAAAGAAAATTTAGTATTGATCTCAAAGCAAATAATTAAATCAAATAAAAATTGTAAATTTAACAGATCACTTAGGACTCGAACTCGGTTTTTTTAAACAGTATTAAATAAAGAGGTTTTATTACATAAAAAAACGGATCATATATTATATCGTTTTTTACAAAAATAATAAAATTCAAACGAATAAACTTAGAAAGGGTGTTTTTATAGAGGTATAGAACTTTAAGTTGCAACAAAACAACGATGGATTTTTCGATTGACATGAATTTTATTTATTCAAAAGATAATCTTGTGGCATTACATTTCAAATATGATTTTTGGCATATGACCGCCACGACTTGCGCGGATGTAGTTCAAATTGGACGTCCAATTTTCGATGACTTTTTCCTACATTTGTGGTCGTATATCGGCAATAACACGGCGAATGTTGTTTTCCAAATGGTCAAGCGTTTGTGGCTTTACCGCATAGACCAATGACTTTACATAGCCCCTCAGAAAGTAGTCTAGCGGTGTTAAATCACAAGATCTTGAAGGCCAATTCACAAGTCCAAAACGTGAAATTAGACGGTCACCAAACGTGTCTGTCAATAAATCTATTGTGGCACGAGCTGTGTGACATGTTGCGCCGTCTTGTTGAAACCACATTTCCTGGACTTCATGGTTATTCAATTCAGAATTGAAGAAGTTAGTAATCATGGCTCTATACCGATCACCACTGACTGTAACGTTCTGGCCACCATCGTTTTTGAAAAAGTACGGACCAATGATTTCACCAGCCCATAAAGCGCACCAAACAGTCAGTTTTTCTGGATGTAACGGTGCTTCCACATACACTTGAGGATTACCTTCACTCCAAATGCGGCAGTTTTGTTTGCTGACGTAGCCATTAAACCAGAAGTGCGCTTCATCGCTAAACAAAATTCGCTTATGAAAATTTAAAAAATTTAAAATTGAAAAAAAAAATTCACTTATGAAAAATGAAAATTGCACTATTTGCAAGCGTTGTTCAGGTATGAGTCTATTCATGATGAATTGCCAAACCAAACTGAGAATAAATCACTTGACAGCTGTTAAATCGGTCGCCATCTTGAAAAGAAGAGCCAACTTAAATTTCTATACCTCTATAAAAAACACGCGTTATTAACTCCAAACCACATAGTGCCATTACACAGTCGACATCGAATCGTGTACATACTATATGGTCAAGGTGGTTGAGAGTTTGCCGTAGCTCGCATAATATTAATTTTTGCTAGAACCGAGTTCGAGTCTCAATCGATCTGTTAAATTTACAATTCTTATAATCATTGGTTCATTTGAAAGAAAATGTAGTATTGATCTCAAAGCAAATAATTAAATAAAATACAAATTAAAAAATATTTTTTAATATCTATTCGATTAAAAATTAATAATTTTTAAAAAGCTATTTGAAACACTGTATGAATACTGATTTTCCATACTGTATATAGTTGTCAGTTCTCACTGAACACACATCATACATAGTTGCTACTCCTCATTCTACCGACTTAACACAGAGTTAAATTGTAAATTGGTTTCAATTAATAATACAATTAATTACTAATTGAGCAATTTATTAATTGTGTTATTGTATAGTAAAATGAGCCCAACTAAGGCCTTAATTGCTTAAAATCCCTTAATTACCAATTAAGGCTTATGTGTGAACATGACATAAGCTAATAACGTAACCGTCAATTTCTAGCTAATTTTTAAACCTTAAGTCTTATTTTATTCATAACTTAATATAATTTCTTAACTAAGTCATAAATAGTACGCTTTACATGACAAATAGTGATTAGAAACGCATCTAAACTAGAAAAAAGTGAAAAAATTGTATGAAAAATGTCTTTGTCTAAGAAATACACACAGATTCTTCAAGACATATTTTTTTTCTTCGTCACTCCTCTAGGGAGCGTATTGGCTTTCCTCAAAGCATCGATTGCTTTCTTTCAGTTTCTTTAATCAATTCGATCTTTCAAGCTGAAAAGATGATTAATCCACTGTAGCTTTCTTCATACAATTTTGTGTAGTGGAGAAGATATTTGCTAATTGGTGGTGATCCTTACTTTAGCATTGGAATTTTTTCCCAGTAGTTGGCGTGTTTTCCTGATCATTCATCTGATGCTTGTCATCATAGCCAGACAGAGGTATGCGGAAAGGTCAGGGGGGCTTCTTCCTTATTTTTTAGATGGAGTTGTCTGATGGAAAGTTGAAACCTCTTTATTAAGCATTCGAAAACACGATTAAATTTTTTTTCTTCATGCCCTCTGCTGGGGCTCGAACATGGGACGTTTGTGACATATGAAAAAACATATGTATCATTTTAAAAGTTTGCTTCTCTCCTCTTCATATTCGAGAAAAAATTTAAAATAGCCTATTAGCTGAGAAGAGTATGGAAGTCCGCAAAACCGTTTTTCTTTTATCCGTAACTCCAGATTTTGAAGGTGTTTTGAAAAACCCAATAACAGATAATTGTTCTGGGTGCCAGGTATATCTACTTCGTTCTTTTTGGTCGCACCGTGTAATATTAGGTGTTGCAAATGGTGCTTCTTTTTTTTAAAGGAAAAACAAGATTTCAATATATCAACGGCTTCCAATGAGTAGTAAGGACATTAATTTCATACCACTCCGATTCTGATCATATTAATAGGTCATTGTCATCTCCATTCACATGTGGAATTTTAATGAGTTTTTATTTATAAAATATTTGAAAATTTCACCTGGAAGAAGAACTTTTTTCTTGAAAAATAAAATGCAAATAATGCATATAAAAGGCAGCCACCTTCATTTGCACATAAACACTTTCATACTGGCAACTAGTAGAAGCTGCTGTTGCAAATAAAAATCATAAATTCTCATGTAAATAAAAATCAACATCATCAGTATTCTTATTAACAAGACTCACTCGGAACACACATCATTCAGAGGCAAAGCAGACAGGAGACGACTGACCAACAATATTAACGCTCAAACGCTCGCTCCACAATTCAACGCCACTATATCATGATTCTTATCTAAAGTGAGAATTTATATCAGGTTGTTTGGTTTGTTGTATGCAACACAACACAACAACAAGCAGTAGGCAAAAAAGAGAAACAACAGCAACTAAAAACCAGCAAAAAGCAAAAAGATGAACCACAAGCAAGAGTAATAAGATGATAAAATGGAAAAAAAAGAATGAATGAGCAGCAGCTGTAAATGTGGCATGCAACACTGACTTAAGCAGAAGTTTAACACAAAAAAAAACCAGAAAAACAAAAGTTTTATTGTAGACATAACGCATAAAACTATAAAAATTACCAGCGTCACCAACGCCTCAAAAGTACCACCTCTATTGGCTTCTGCTACAATGAAAAACGTTGATGAGCTGCTTCACTGTCGGTTGCCTGCTGATGTTGCATTTGATTCGTTTCGTTTGGCCAGTATGAGCCAAAGAGCCAACATAATTGGCATGTTTCTGCGCGCCTACAACGCCTTAATGTTTCAACATTCCTAAGGAGTTGGCTGCAGCTCCCATCAAATGCCTGGAAATCTCTCTTAAGAATTATTGGCAAGACTCACAGCAAAGATTTGTTTATTTTTTTTTGTCTATATCCTCTCTCTGCCTCTTTTAACACCACCACCACAGTTTGTGCCACATTTAGCACACGCTCTTAACTTTATCTGTCTGCCTAATTAAGATCTGCAACCACAATGTCGTAAATTAAATCTTAGGGTTAAAGTTTAAAACACTCACACTTTTATGGCAAAAAATAACCAAAAAATAAATAAATAAATAAATGCCACTCCGTCTTCTAAATGGCAAGAATGGGTGGTAGACTTAATTGTGCACCAGCAAATTGGCTGGGTGTCGTCTAGTGGGTTTAATATTTTGGTAAACTTTACCACAATTAAAGCCAACTAGTCAGTGTAATCTGGCTAAAAATAAGGTGTACTCGCACTGCAAATACGAGTGGTGCTACTAACATGTGCGCTCAATTTGTGCGTTCATACCGCAAATATATTTAACCATCTATGGGCTCATTGAATACGACGAGTATCTTCTCATGAACAAACATAGTCAAACGCTTCTTGTTGTGTATGCCATTATAAATACCAGAAGAAAACTTGGTAATATGGTTCACTTATGGAGCTGTTTGGGTGGGTTTGCATCATCACCACCATCAGCATTGATGTTGTTGTCATTTTCGTTACTATTTTTTTTATTTTTTTTTAATCATCGACATTGCGTGTATATGTTATGTGTGTGCATGTAGAGGCATGAAAAGGAATTTAGCAAAATAGGTGCGAAAACCATAATGTTTATTAGCTGAGGTAATTTTTGCCTCATTAGATATTGATGCTACATTTACGTCATGTTGCATATGTACATGCACACATACGAGTACAACACGCATATACTTTTCTGTTAATTTTTATGAATATAGACCGACTAGTGATGCTATGCATTATGTTAGGAAAATAATTGAAGCCGAAATGGATATTATAGGGTCTGTGTTGTACGCTACTTAAGGGAATAATAATACTTAAGGCAAGGGGACGTTTTTAAAGGAAATTAACGACAAATAACTAAAACTTTCCTATATTTCTGCTTATTTTTCCTAAAGTTTTTCGTCTAGTTAAGACAATATACGACTATCTGTCTGAGAGAGTGTTGGGACAGTTGATACGATCGTACTTTTTTTGATACTGTTTAAGACAAAAATGAATAAAATCGAAATACATGTCACTATCGAGTACAACAGGAATCTGTTTCTGAAAAAAACCTCAAAATTATGAGTTATGGGTAAAAAACCGGTTTTTCTTACCTTCATGCACTTATAAGCTAATAACTTAACTGAATGAATATGAAAGAAGGATTTACAGAATCATTGCCACGCGGTTTGCCCTATATTATAAGATATTCAATAGGGATATCTTCGTGTTTACATACGTTTCCTGGAAAGCTTACAAAACATGTCGAAAATTGCTCATAATTGTAAAAAAAATTTCAGAGAATTATCTTAATATTTTCTATTATGATAGAAGGCTCCATGACAATTATGGGTGAAACAAAATATTGGCCAAATAATCGCGACGGTTTCGGTGGCATATTTTCAATGACTCAGAGACATAATTGAGGTTCAATGTCGTAAAAGTGCCGATTTATCTCTTTCTTTAGCTCATGAATTGTTTTTGGCTTATTGACGTACACTTTGTCTTTTAAATATCCCCAACGAAAGAAGTTGTCAAATCACATGATCGTGACGGCCAATTAACATCCCCACAGCATGAGATAACACGGCCATTGAATATTTCTAGCAAAAGAGCCATTGTTTCATTGGCTGTGTAGCAAGTGGCTCCATCCTGTTGAAACCACATATTGCCCACCTCCATATCCTCAATTTATGGCAACAAGAAATACATTATCATCCGTGATAGCTAACACCTATCACGGCAACTGAGTGTCCGAAATCATTTCGAAGAAGTAAACCGTGCCAAATAGTCACTCTTTCTGGGTGCATCGGCTTTTAAAAAATTACTCGTGGATTCTTATTTGCCAAATGCGGCAATTCTACTCGCTAAAGAATCCACTGAGGTGAAAGTGTGCCTCGCCGCTGAAGATGATTTTCACAATTCACTTCTGTCTGTTCAATTATCCATTCGGCGTATTGACGATGCTTGATATGCTCAGTAGGCTTTAGCTCTTGAGTGTCAGTCGACACTCAAAATTCGCTTCAGTGATGTTCGAGAGATGTTCAATTGTTTAGCACATTGACGAGTCGAGGTTGACGGCACTTCTGCCACACTACCGCTAACAACAACAATGTTTTCCGCAAAACGAACTGGGTGAGCATACACAGACTCGGTTTGCTGAAATTTGCGCACATTTTTCCCGATTGTGGACACATTTGATCGATTATGCTGACCAAAAATAAAAACACGAAGTGCATGAAATGCATTTTGATGTGAACGCCCGTTTTCGTAAAAGGCTTCAACAATTATAACGCACTAATCAATTGTGTATCTCTCCATGGCTGAGTTTGTCAAACTCTGAAACAAATGTCAAATTAAGTTGGGCAAAAAACTCGTCGTTAAGGTGTGACTCACAATTGACATTGTGCATTTGGTTTAGATCCCAGATATTTTTAGATGAACTAGGTAAACATTTGACAGTTATCCCTACTTGGGGTCGTAGACATGAGGTTATTGAAGATAACTGCGTGGAAGATGTACTTGACCACCATTTTAAATCTGAACGGATCGATTGGCAACATCGTAGCGGCTGCTGTCACTAAACTTTCTCAAACGGCGGTCCCACGAGGCGGAAATAAGCTTACTTGCTATGAGATTAAAAGGATTTATCCATATTTGGATTATCGGAGAATGTGGTAGCTGTTGAGGCCTTATATAGGTTATTACTAGCCGTTGAGTTGTTGGCAGAAATACTCAAAGAATGGAAATTCCATATAATTATCTTTGCAAAAGTTTCAATAATGAAGAGAATGAGCAGTCTACGGAACTAGACGATTTGTAGCTTAAAGTGCTTGATTCGGCGATAAGGACTACTTTTAACATACGATCTGAACAAAATCCTTGTCCTTATTAAAGCGACTGAATGGTTAACTGTTGCCAGATATAGTAACACACTGGACCTACAGTTTGGATACAAATGAGTCGATGGTAGCTGCCAGACTAACCTAATCTAACCTAAAAATAGAAGTTATTAAGTTGTTTAGTAAAGCAGCTCATTAAAAATCTTTTTGTTTTATGAAATTTGTTACACTTGTTGTCTAAAAAGTACTCTTGAAAATTCTTTTTGATACCGATCGAAAATTCCATTTCCTATCACTTGTCTGAGACTAATCTTAAGTCTCAAAAATACATCACTTTTCATATTAGCTGCCGAAATTGTTCAATATAATTTTTACAACCATAATCGCTTTAAATAAATCAACTGTGTTTGGTACTTTTTGGTCCGATTTAAGCAGGTCATAATACAAAGGAAACTTTTGCTCCCGACAAACACTTTGGCATTAGTCCAGCCTTTATACATTTATTTCCTGCACTTTGAATTGTCATTATGGATAGTTTTTCCATCGCCAATAATAATTTGATTCAAAAATAACTTCTTTTTATGAATTTTCATCTGTATTACGTTTCTATAAAATCGTCTTTCAACTGCCAACTTTAACTGGCATCCAATTACTTAATATTGAATGGCAACTGCTTCATTATTTTCGAACTTTTTTAGTTGATTTAGGGTATCTTGGTCTTTCGTGTTAAAATCACCTATTCCGAACCGCATAAACTAACTCCCGCACATTGCAAACATTCGACTTTTTTCGAACAAAAAAAACTTTGTTGCTTAGACGATTATTTTCAATGATTAAGTGACAATAAATGATGAATATTTATCCTCAAAAATGTAATTTGGTTCAAGACCGGGCAGAAAAGATGCATTTTCAGAGACAAGTCCGTGTCGTTATTACAGACTCAACGGGAACTTGTCCACTGTTGCCTTTTAAAGTTTTATTGGACTCAAACCACTGTATACTTTTTTAATGAAATCTATTGCTTTGAGGGCTATTTGGCTGCTGACACGAACCGGGCAAAACTCAGTGAACTACAGGGATCTCATGTGTACAGAGTATATCAGACCTTAATCTACAATTGAGTAGGCGTAAATGGTCATGATAAACGGAACCATATATACCCTAAAGTAGATCCTGACTGTTTGAAATGGTATACGGATGGATCTAGAAGGGATAGTGGTGTAAGCACAATAGCGCAAACATTCGGAGACGAACGTTTATGCAGCCATTTATTGAACCTGGATCTCGATTATTCTCATTAGTTGTGCTAAAAACTCAACAACTTAAGAGCAATTGAAGGTCAACATTACTCATGCTAATAATGAGATAACATTAGTAGTTCTGGAAAAAGGGCTTTGTCTATCATAGTGCCAGCATTAATATAGTGAACAACGTCAGCCTAGAAATCAAAGAGAGAATCACTCTTGCCAACAGATGCCAATTTGGGCTGGACAATGGAGGAACAGAACACTGTTTTGACGAACCAAACTCTAACTCTACAAAACGGTTATCTTTTCTGTCCTGTTATATGGCGCAAAAGCGTGGACACTGTCAAACAACGAGGAAAATGTTTTAGAAGCGTCCAAGAGGAAAACACTTTGTAAGATCTTTGGTCCTCTCTAATTAGAAGATGAGGACTGCATACGTTGGAACAGTGAGCTGTACAATCTGTACATGGACGTGGATATAGTTAAGCGCATTAAGATACAGCGGCTACGCTGACTTGGCCGCGTCTCTCGTATGGATGGTAACCCAAGACAGAAAACAGAGAGACCAAGTGTTGCAGAAACTGACGGCAGTTAGCGCAGTACAGATCCAGCTGAGATACTTTTTTGGACTCGACCAAGACCGACAGACGGTTGCAGTGCCACATAAGTAAGTACGTAGTTCTGGAGAAAGTGTTAGCAAAAATGGACTGATGGTATGCGCTATATAAGGAGCTATTAATAACGCAGCTAGTCTATGCCCGATTTATCCTTAGAGGTAAAATTTGTTTAAGATTCTCCTTTAAGTACTACTTTAAACTATTTTTCTAATTTTATCTAAATTTTACCAATCACCGATAAATTCGCGTAATACTCCAAGTAGCACACATACTCTCGGTGTGTAAATGCTTCGTAGATGGTCAGTAAACAAAAACAAAACAAAAAAGAAAATACGAGAGCAGAAAAGAAGGTGCGGTTGTAACTGAATGGTTTTAACACTTAAAGTAGCATTTAACGACATCATTGTCACCGTCTCACTGATGTCAGTGTAAACTAACATATATAGTGAGTTGGTGATAATGAGGATGTTGTTGCATACTCATCGCCAACACCATCAGCAGCAATGGTAACAGCAACTGCAATAGCGAAAACAACAAAAATAATAGGAATCCATTTAAATGCACAAGAATACGCACAATATTGATCTGGAATTTATGCCAATATATGGTAATACAAAATGAACGTGTCTACTCCCCAAGTGCATCATCATTGTCATCATCATTATTTGTAATGCCCATCTCTACACACACACACACACACACACACGCACATACAGACACATGTCAAAATGTAATCTTCTTTAGTCAGTCTTGCGTTACAATATTTCGATTTATTTTTTTTTTTTTTTTTTTAATATCTACCCTACACCCAAAGTAGGTTATTGAAGTTACGTACGTATTGTTACGTTGTAAACTTTTTTAAAAAATTAAACTCTTACGAACGCCTTAACACGACTTTACTTTATGACTTTTAAATTAGAACTTTACACTATGACTACCAACCTATAATTTACTGACGAAGGCAAAGCAGCGTCCCTTATATAGTTAAATGCTTACAGCTTAGAAAATTCTGGAAGAGCCTTAAACCCTCTCAAATCTTCTATTGGTCCGTTAATTTTGAAAATGTAAGATGGTCGAATTGGCAATGTTGCCAAATAGACAGTTAAGTATGGCATTACCAGTGGGACACATTGACAGCCTTGACTAAACTCATACAATACAGTTTTAAAGGTACTGATGTGGTGTATCTTCTTTTTAGGCATTTTTATTATCGTAACAACAGACCGACTCTTTTAACATTTTCGGATAGGGTGTGGAGTTTTCTCTGGATATCCTCAAAACGATGAGCGAATAAACTAATATTATCCGCGTATTCTATACCACATAGGAGTACTCCCATGTTCCGCTGACGCCCTGTACCCGCCAGTACTGTTTCATACCCGTGCTCATCTCAAAGGTTCACCATTCATTCCACCTACATCGCACTCTGCCCTTCGCATCCTCATAAACTCGTGGACTAGGTTTCTAATGCTGGTCTGGATACGTTGTCTAAGGCACGACCAAAATCAACAAACTGTTGAAGCCCAATGATGATTCGTACCGTATTTATATGATCTACACATGACCTTCCCAGCCTGAATCATGCCCGTTCCTTTCGGAGAATGGTCTTCACCGTTGTGGATATGCGATTCAAGGTTAATAATGTTTTATCAATTGCTATCAGCATCCCGTGATCGAAACTTGCCCCATACTTCTCCGGTTATGGGTGTTAAAGCCCCTTAATAGGCTCGCCACCATATTTCAATAATTCGAATGGGATGTTATCTGGATAGGGAGCCCTCGAGTTCTTAAGGTTGGACAGTATGTACAGTATTTCGTAGAATGTTGGGAATACGTTAGAAATTTTCCTACCCGGTGCGCGACTGCTCTCCGCCAAGTCCAATTCTAAATTTGGGGTATACTTGGTAACTGAGAAATAAAGAAATCACTCCAATCGTTACTATTTCCGGCCTTAATTACTTCGGCCGTTGGTACACGCCTTCCTCTCAGCAATTAGTGACACACAATTTCTATGAAGTCGTATAATCCGATTCCTTACTAAGGAAATATGTATATTGCTGTTACATCACTGTGTAGGGTATTTAATAATTGGGTTGTAATATCATTCTTTTGTTTATTTCTCCTACTTTTTGTGTAGTTTTATTACATTTCTGGTATTTGGAAATGTTTACCACTGTTTGTTGCAATTGAAGTTGATATTCTTTTACTGAACTTCTGTCGTTTACATTTCATTGTTGTTGGTTAAGATTTCTTTTTTTTTGGTCGATTGGTCAGATTTGGTCGGCTCATTATGTTCAAAATGCTTAAACTACAGAGTTACACATACGATGTACAGTAAAACTATTGATTTCCTAGATTGGTTAAATATGTTGGTTAGTTGGGGTTTACGTTTCATTTCATTTGCTGGGGTTATGCGTAATTTATAGTTTTCGTTCACTTGATGAAGTGGTGTCACAATGCATTATTGACATCTTGGCATTCCTATGGTACGGTACGGTACGGTACGGTATAGTATACGGTAATGCGTAAGTATTTGATTATTTGTATGTGGACTTGAGTGTGCACTATAGGCAATTGCAAGCAGCAGGTCGTTTTGCTTGATTTTTTTTTTTAGTAGGTGATGTATCAGCATATGCATATACTCGTATACACCGCATCCAATGCCATATCATCATTATCATCATCAATGATAACATTTTCCCAATTGACAGTCATTATAATGCCACCTTCTTCTTCTTGGAAACTCATTTTGACTTTATTTGTTGTGTCATCTTCATGTATAGCCATGTGTGCTTACGTACACATGTGTGGCTATTGATTTGACTTGTTTTTAGGTTGGTTCGTTCGTTGCTCGGTTGCACCATTAAGCTGTAAAATAAATCAAGACTTATTGTTACATCAGACACAAATTAAGTGTTGCATTTTACCTTTCAAGTATGTGGTCAATATTAAAGTTATCCTGCTATCTATGGGATGATTATGTAAAATACATATCGTACAGTAAGTATAGGAATAAATTCGAGTATAATTATACTAATTTGGTTATTTGATAATATTTAAGGATCTAAACCATTATGGTAACCAATATGGTAAATCAGTAATTGTTGTATTAAATTAAAATTAAATTAATGGACAAACACTTTGACAAATTTAAGAAAAGAAGTCGGAAAAAGGAAATTATATGCCTGCTTTTTCAAGAAAATATACATAGAAAATAATGCATTAGATTGTTAACTAAATAGGTAGATAGAAAATTAATATCTACTTTGAACACTTTAGTTGATTTTACAAATCTATTTTATCAAGAGTATTTTACGTATACGGAAAATACATCCATTAACTTATCATATAGGCCCTTAATTAAAACAAAAAAAAAACTCTATTTCTTCAAGCGTTGGCTATCATAACAGATTGCGTACCTTTGCGGTTATTTCGATTGTGGCAATGTTATGTCATTCTATTCCCAACTGAACGAAATGAATCGATTTACGCTTCAGCAATGTTGGAATTTATTGGAAATGTATTTCCAAAACAAAAACAATTGGTCGGAAATTGCACGAAAATGTCGTACAAAATTTAGTCGCAGAGAAGGACCAATACGCAAGTTTATTGCTAAAATTAGTGAAACTGGTTTCATTGTTGATACGCCAAGATGTAGGCTTGCTCGTACAGTGAGTACACACGAAAATTTCGAAGCTGTGGCCGAGAGTGTGAACATTCCATGCACCAGTTTACGTTGAATTTTGCAAAAAAGTTCGGTATAACGCCTTACAAAATTCAATTGGTTCAAGAGTTGAAACCGCATGACTATCCGCTTCGCTAGACGTGCCCACGAGAAACTACACGATGACGTCGATTTTGCCAAAAAAATCATCTTTTCTGATGAAGCTATTCTTCATCTTGGTGCGTAAGTTATTAAGCAAAATTGCCATATTTGTGGCTCAGAAATCCCAAACGTGTTTTTACAGAAGCTGATACACCCATAAAGTGTGACTGTTTGGTGCGGCTTGTGGAGCGGAGGCATCATTGGCCTATATTTCGTATTTTGCAACCATTACAGTCAGTGGAGACACTTATCGCACCACGATAACAAATTTTTTCGACCCGATGTGTGAAACAATGTTCAGGATGGTGCAACTTGCCACACATTCATGCCACAATCGATTTAATACGTCAAGCGTTTGATGGCTGTTTAATTAGGCGAAATGGTGATGACAGAAGCAGCGATTTGACCGTTGGACTATGGGACGCCGTTAAAGGCAAGTCTTATGCCGCTAAACCAGAGACAATTGAGCATTTGAAGGCTAGCATTTGTGATGCCATTGTCGAGATTCAACGCCTTACACTCGAAAAAATTCTCGAAAATTGGTCCGATCGAATGAAATAATATTTCATTTCTAGCCGGAACAATTGTACTTCACAACGAAAAAATAAATTTGGCAGATATTCAAATCAGTTCGGTTTTATTGCAATTTTAAATTAAACTTTTAAGTGGCCCACCCGATCAATCATAGAGGGCTAATATGTGTAATTTATTTTTGCCTAGTTTTTGAATAAAATGAAGTTTTTGCATTAAAAATGTCGTTTTTTGTGCCAACAAAGTATCAACTTATAGAAGTTTTTCTTTACTTATTAAATTTGAAAAAAGAGCACATCGACTGCTCTCCCTAGCTTATCCAAAAAATGTTCATTCGATTTCAACGGGCAACACATGGTTTGCGTGCATGAGTAGTGATAATTTTGACACGAAACACAAACACCGTACATGTCCACAAAAATGTTCGATAGCAAGTAGCAATTTCATGATAAATGGAAGCAGCAGGACTTAGTTAAAAGCAAGAAAATGGGTTTTGTATGTCTGAGTATAAGTTGCTCACGCTTAGAATGCGATTATGTATGATCCTTAATATTCCGTCATAACAATTTATGCGATTACAATGTGATTACACAAGAAGCCGTAATACTCCGTCATGACAGCGCTTGACCAGATGTTGTAACAGCAATTAAAAATCTTAATAGTTTATACCTTGCCCCTTACACGTACAATTTGCTTCCATGGATGCTGAAAGCTCTCACTGGAATACGCTTCACATCTGAACTGGGTATACGAAATTGGTTTGATTCGTTCAAGGCTTCAAGAAATGAAAAGTTTGTTTCGCGCTGAGCCCATATCTTGACCAATACTTTATACTTATATTTCGGGAATAGCAAATAATAACAAATATTTTTAAATGAAAATGGCTTTATTGTGTTAAAATAAAACTCTATTTTTATTTTAGTTGTTTTACAATCTGTCTCTTTCTTTATTAATTCCACTGTACTTTAATACACCAAATTCGCTTTTAAAACACTTTTTATTTGCGCCTTAAACAGACTTTACTTCTTGACAGCCAATTCAAAACTAACTAACTCACCAGCCGCAATTCGCCGCTTTTATAGTATTTCATCTTAGTTTAGAATGTTCTAGTACGGACATGAATCTTCGATTTTTCGCCATTAATTCAAATGTTCTAAAATAACACAAAAAGTAACCGATCCATGCACTTGGCAGCACTCTTAATTAGAACAGGTAATTTTAGAAGTTTTTAAGCCTTGACACAAGCCAATAAATGTTTTAGCTAGAAGCTCATAATAAGCTCTGACGTGGTGAATTTTGTCGTTAGCATTTTCATTTTCGTAACAATACATTTTTGCATTCGCTTAAACCTTTCCTCAAAGCAGTTTTTCCATTTCTTTTGAGACACATTCAAAACATAGTTTTTAAACGCTTCAACTGCTTCTTCGGCGCTAGTGAACCGGAGGATGACACATCAAGTCGATGTTTTTACTGCTCAAAAATCACCTGTTTGACGAGATGTATGAGAGCTCGCATTGTCATGATAGAAAATGATATGTCTTCGGCGGTTTTACGAATTTCTCTAAGGAGAAACAAAAAAATGGTCGTGCACCACTCAGAATTGACCGTCCTAAGTTGCTTAAGCGAAAAAGTCACCACATGACGCATTCGGCCGAAGAAACACTCGACCACATGCTTTGCTGTTCTTTTTCCATGAACAACTTTTATTGGATTTAGTTCGTCTTGAAATACCCACACCGTCGATTGCTGTTCTGTTTCCTGCTCATCCATGATCTCCCACCTGCACGTGAAGCAACAAGGTCGATCTTTTCAATCATTTTCTTACACCAATCTACGCGAGACTTTTTTTGAGCTATTGAGAAATTATGGGGTACCCAACGAGAACAATTCTTTTCTTTTTTATAACTAAGTATTTATGCAAAATCGTATATATTGAAGTAGAACTAATGTGCAAGGATGTCTCTATCCAACGTTGCCAAATGTACAGATTCACATGTATTTTGCAGTTCTTTTGAGCATTGAGCTGTTTTGCAGTTTTTTGTTTAAAAAATAAGTTCTTATGTAAATTGTGTAGATTTTACAGTTTTTAACATTTTAGTTTTTTACTATAAATTTTGTTATTTTAATTACGACATCTAAAGTTAGAATTTCAAACCATTTGCCTAATATAACTGTGCTGAGGTGGTTAACACGTAGCCTTTTTAATGTGTCTATATAACTACTGAATTCACACAGTGTGTGATACTCACAGAAAGAAAGTAGCGCAGATTAAAAAAAGCCTTAGCCTTTCTTAAAGCTAATTTTATGGAGGAAATCCGGTTTTTTACATTATTCAATAAACTCAATCGTTTTTGACTGACTCGAATATATGTACTATACTATTCCATCGAATTGGCGGATGAAATGAGGCGGATCAACTTCTGCCGTCGTGAAGGCTCAGGACAGGCTGCAGTTATAATCAGCATGGGAGTGCAGCTTAAAAGGAATATGGACATTCTGCCTTGTACCTACAATATTCTCTTGGATGGAGGTGAAGTACTGTCAGCCAAATTTTTGTATGAGCCGGTTCTTTTCTGGTCATGGCTACATACTCCTATATACGCAAACTGTGTGAATGATGTTGATGTAGAGCATGGATGTCAGTCCATTCCAGCTGCTCAGAGAAATGATGATTTCCGAAATCAGATGAGTGTTTAATATATTATGCAACCTCTAACATTTTCGAAATAACGGTATATCTCGAAAACAAGAGCTATCATAAAAAAACGGTTACCAGCACTGACTTCAGCGTACTCGAATTCGGTTAACCCGCCATGTGCCATGCTCGTCGAGGAAAAGTGTCATTATATCATATCATTTATGTATATAACATATAATTTGTTGTGCTATGCTTGAAAAAAGAATTCACTATGAAATAAATTATTATTGAAATTACTATAGTTTTCAAATCAGACAAGAGTTTGACAGTTTTCGTTATTAATTCACTTAATTACTTTTCAAATAACTTTTTTGCTTTATTTGTCTTTGAAAATTTACTCGATTTCAATATCACTCTTTTTCGGTTTACATAACATACCCGTATATGTATATTTTTTTACAGTTTTTTCACTTGAAAATCAGTTTCTTTCTTCTAAATTTTTAGTTTTTGTAAAAAAAAAACATGGCAACCCTCTATCTCATAGTATGTCACAAGACGATCTTGCATTGTCAGTTCTTCCACTGCATCGATGTTTTGTGGCACAATAACCGATTTTGGATGACCTTAACTGAATTCGTCGGCGACCGAACTATGACCACGATTGAGTTCACTATACCAGCGATATACTGTTGTTTTTGATGGTGCGTTATGGCCATACAAAGAACTGAGTACATCGACACATTCTCGTTGAGATAACCCACGTCGAAAGTTGTAAAAAATAGTCCAACGAACACCTTTTTCTGAGGCGAGGAGACTTGATGTAAGTAACTTAGAAATAGATTCTAAAATGATGGATAGATTAACAATTTAAATTTTCTGATTTTAAGAACAGCATTTAATAAATTTAAAACGAAATAATAGTCAGTTGGGAAAAAAGTGTTAAGCTGCCTACAAGACACTTAAAAAAACAGTATTTCCTGTAGTGTTTAGAGCATAAATTAGAAATATGCCGCCGCCTAAGTGCTCTATATAAATATATGAATTAAAAGTCTCATTAAATAATCCTCATCAAATATGGTTTAAAGATGAAAACTGACATCGAGCTGTATTAACAATTAGTTTTAAAATTCATTGCTCTATTAAGATATAAAAATGTTAACGATTTTTCAAGAACATTTTTATTAATTTAACTTAACTTCTCCTCTCCACTATAAGAAAAATCTGCACGTAACTGAATGGCTGCATTATTATGGCCAACCAAACAGCCAACAGAAAACACAGGCGCACGAATTGGAAAGCAGCAAAAAAAAACAGTAGAAATCATTACGGCAGCACCACTTTTGGCATGTGCCATGGGGAATAGAAACCCGACCAAACTAACCAACCAACATTACATTGTTAAACATCTCCAACTTAAACTCTGGTTTACAATAAAAGAAGAGCAATTGGATTTTTCTTTTTTGCTCTATGATAATGGCTGATGGTTGTTGGTCAGATGAAACAAAGCTAGAAATGGTAAATAATCGTTTAATTAGCTACGCGATCTACATGCAAAATCGCTAAGGGAAATGAATAGAAAAATCAATTGGAAAACAACAGACAAACAATTGTAATGTGATACGGGCGATCATTTAACACAAAAAAGAAAAAAAATTCAAACAAATTTGGTTGATTGTGTCAACCAAACAACCTACAAATGATATTAAAAAAAACACCAACACAAAATGCAACAACAATTAGGAAAAAAATATGATCTATTGCTTTTAATGAAATATTACAATACAACTCGTAATCGAAACCATATGAGAAACTTGAGAGTAATTTATGATCTAAAAAATATGGTCAATTGACAAGTATTTTTTTCGATTTTGATTTCATTCCACCATTCAATTCATTTCTTTCTTTCTTTTCTAGTGAATTATTAGCAAACTTATCATTTAATATTATTTTTATACTTTTTTTTTATATAAAATGACTTAAAAATAAAGAATAAATGGTTGGTTAGATGGCTCAATGGCTGGCAAGCTGTCATGTGGTGGCATGGCAAAAATGTGCACTCTTTTGTACGCTGCGCTCGTCTGTCTGTACATACATTTTTGGAAAGTCACTTATCAAACGTGAATGCAACATTATTTTTGCACTACAGCCAGCCGGTCAACTAGCCAACACGTGCTAAACATGATCATTTGTGTTGAAATGAAAACAAACTGCATACTATGTATTCAGTAAATAAATATTTAACGTTTTTTACAAAAATAAATAAAAAAAAAAATCTATGTACAGTGCACTATGGGACAGACCAAATTTTTAAAATTAAATCGAATTTCTAAGTCTACACAAATTATTTCCATTTATGTATTAGTGTTAAAAAAAACAATTTAAAACAGTATTCGGCACACCTGGCCGCGGGGCAAATTAACTGCCAAAAAATGCAAAAATGCTGTTAATAACTAAAGATGACTGCCTTGACCTAGCCCGTAGTTGGTATTTTTTTTTAGCTACAACACAACTATCGATATCGGTATGAATTACTATGAATTGACAGCTGAGAATGTCAAAGTTTGATGATATCTCTGTTCAGTAGGGTTTGGCAAGTTATCATGAATTGTTTAGTTCTAGAACAACGCTATACTTTACTCCACTAAAATTGGCTGTTTGGTGCGACTTACACGGTGGTGGCATCATCGGCCCTTATTTCTTTCAAAAGTAACAAGGAGTTGGCGTTACGGTGAGTTGTGGGCACTAGCGAGACATGCTTACTGAATATTTGTTTCCAAATATCAACGACATTTGGTTCCAACAAGAGGGCGCAAATTGTCATATAGACTGCCTAACAATCGATTTATTGTAAAATCAATTTGATGACGAATTTATTTCTAAAAGAGGTCTTGTTGACTGGCTCCCTAGTTCTGGGGGCTGTGAATGTCATGTGTTTATACAAACGTAGACGACATATGGCAACCACTGATTATTCAAGACCCCAGTAATGACTTACGGCCAGATTTAATCGAGAATGTTGTCAAAAATTTGACTGATCGATTATTTAATAGATTATGATAAAAAAAAATTAATTCCAACAATATTTCTGTCTTGTATTATCATTTTAAGCTCTTAAGAAAACACCCTATATATCTGGGTATTATCCTAGACTGATAATTATCAATGGGGTTTTATATCCAAAACAGGTTTAAGAAGGTAACGTTGGATTTCTACGCCTGTCGTGGGTGTATACAGTTATTGTTCCTTCTATTCAAACAAATGAATATCTGGTATGGTTGACTGCGCCTTGTCCCTATATACATACTTCCGAATGTTGAAGTACTGCCAACTGTATTGAACCAACAGTAGAGCTGTTTACTCGTTAGATGGATTTTGATAAAGTTTTCAAAACCAGAATAATCTTTAATGATGGTCTGTAGGGTACTATATGACCTCAGTATTCCTGGCAATATTGGAATTTTTTTAAGAGCCAAAAGGCGCTTCGCTCTTTCAATTTGTATGCTATTACATCTCTTTTGGTTAGATAAGGCTGGGTCGTCTGTCAGGCATTACTTTAGTTTAAATCCTTGATCTAAGCTGGTATACCGATCGTATCGGTGCTAGTGTTCATGAAACAAACCGAGACTTGTCGATCCCACTGGAAGGACGCTGAGTGTCTTCCAGTCTAAGATCATTCCATTACTATATGCGCTGAGATCAAGCTGGTCAGTGGGCACAAGGTTAAGACCATTAATATATTCTCTGATAGCCAAGCTGCAAGGGCGCTTTGCTCGAATCGTATAACATCTAGATTGATCAAATATTACTACGATACGTTGCAAAAGTTTTCGCTTGAAAATAAGGCACCTTGCCCTGCACCACCACTTACTACCATCTTCAATCTAATCAAGAATTAGGAAACTGCCAGATGCTTGGAACTCTGAAATGCTCCAAGGCTACTTCATCACTCATGGCGACAAAGAATCAGCAATATGGGCGTCGCTCTGAGATTTCAGGTGTGTCAGACCGAACTTGAAGCTCCTTACGGAGTTTTTTACTGGCCGCTGTAGGCTAAGAGCGCATCTGAAGCGGGTAGTGCCGCTCACAGATGTTGATGTTTAGATAGAAATGTTTAGGTAGTCATAGGGTCTCACTGGGTGATATATCAACGATTATGGTTTCAGATCTGCTGGTGTTCATTAGATAGGCAGCAAATTTGCAGAAAAATCTATAGACCGGAAGAGGCACAATAGATCCCATGCCTGGTCGGTATGATGACAATGATAATGATAATCATAGATGAATACGACACCTGAATACGGATGGTTCAAAAATAAGCTGTGATATTGGATCTCAGCGTCTTCCGGATAACTGTAGTGTTTTCCAGAGGGATATTTTCACCGTAATAATGGCATGTAGGGTACTATATGACCGCAATATTCGTTGCAATATTGGAATTGTTTTTTGAGGGCTAAGCGGCGCTTCTCTTTTTGAATTTGTACAGTAACACATTTCTATTAGTCAGAAAGCTGTGTCGTTTGCTGGACATTACCTTATCTTGAATTCTATCGCATAGGGCCCACTATGGTAATGGACGGGATCTGCTGAATATCTACAACGCGGTTTCAGTTTCAATTCCGTTCTGATTTATCGAATGAAGTATCTTCAAGCTGTTTGTTCAGACGGCTGAGAACAGGCAGCTCATAATTGACGGTGACATTGAATATTAGGTGAATTTATCTTGGACTACACTTCAACGATTATTTTCAAAGTTTCAGTCACAGGAAAACGGAGGCAAAAATGGCGATAATGATGAAAGGCGCTACCAGATTGACATCTACGAAGCTACTTGTCGCTCTGCTGTGCATGCTTCCAACTGAAAAAATTAAAATTCTAGTTTGACTATCTAACCTGTAAAGAGCATTAGGTCTCTTTCTCTTCTTTCCAAATCAGCTAAGTTATTAATAATAAAATATATAATAAATATAATATATATTCTAAATATTCAGCTAAGTTATTAGCTTATAAGGACGTGAAGGTCCGAAAGACCAGTTGTTTACCTGCAACTTGAGATTTTGGATGTGTTTTGAAAATTTCAAAAACAGATCGTTGTTCTACTCGATAACATCTTACAGAAAAGTTGTATTATTTCACAGGTATTTCAACTTCGTTCTTTTTTGTCGTACCGCGTATTTAATAACCTGTTAACCCTTTTCTCTAAAGACAGTTAAAGGCTTGGGTCTTTATCTACTCGCAGCGTTCTACGCTTAACAATCATATCGAAGTTGAGATTTTACCCTTTATTTTGCCGATATTTATTTTTAAAGATAGCTGCCTCGGCTGGCCATGCAGTAGCCTACACGATCCGTCCAATTTTCAAGCACATTATCGATTGTGTGCAGCCGTATTTCACCAATGGCTTCACGAATATTGTCCTTTAAAGCGTCAATTGTCTCTGGCTTGTTGGTGTAGCACTTATCTTTGACGACACCCCACAAATAATAGTCCAACAGTGTCAAATCACAGCTCCGAGGTGGCCAAACGACATCAGCTCTGCGGCTGATAATGCAATCTTCCAAAACAGTGCACAAAACATCGAGTGTAGCTTAGGCTGTGTGGCACGTAGCGCCTTCCTGTTGAAAACAAATGTTGCTAATATCCTCCTCTTCAATTTTTGTGAACAAAAATTCGTTCAACATGGCCCGATAATGATCGCCATTGACTGTAACCGCCACTCTTTGCTCATTTTCGAAGAAAAATGGCCTTATTAAGCCTCTGGACCAAAATGCACACCAAACAGAGGCTCGTCTTGGGTGTATCGGCTTTTCAATTTCTGCGTGCGGGTTTTCTGTGCCCCAAATGCGACAATTATGCTTGTTTACATACCCGCCAAGATCAAAATGAGCGTCATCTGAAAAGATGATTTTTTTTTTTGGCAAAATCGGCATCTTCTGTAAGTCGATCGCAGGCCCACTTAGCGAAGCGAAAAAAGCGTATACACAACATATTCGTTCAGCGGAAGGATAAAACTAATTATCTGTCAAATCAGACATGAGCTAAGTGTTACCATTCACGAAATAAGCACTAGTTGAAAAAAAACGTTAGATGGCGGACCCTTTATAAGTTATATATTAACAAGCAATTCTTGTTTTGTAAATGTAAAAAGCAAAAAAATGGCACCACTTTAATGCAATATATTTTACCAAGAAACAGCTGTTCTTCTGGCAAATGAAGTTGTACTGCCTTCTGTCGTTTATGTATTTTATGCATTATATTGTTTTGGGGTATGTGCCAAAGTTAAAGCCACGCTGCAACTTTTTAACTTAACTGCCTGTTTGCTTAATTTTTCAAAAATATTTTAGTATATTTTATATACAATTTTCATTCTGGTAAAATCGCTTTTCTTACGGAAGCAAACGGTTATTGAATATTTTTGTTTGTTTTATTCTCAAAAGAATAATTAAATACAAACTTTTTTACGGTACCAGTGGCAAAGCACGCCATTTATTCACTCAACTAAGGTGGAGCATCAAAAATAGTAATTTATTGGTTTTAAATATGGTTAAAATAAATTTATTTTACGCAATTAAATTAATAATAACTTAAGAAATTTTCTAAAAATATTTTACTGTATGCTTACCATATAAAAAACAATTCATACCCATATTTATACCCAATGTGACCATATACGTAGACATGCCTACACTTTTCAACACTTGAAATACCACCAAAAAACAAGCAATTTTAAAGTTTAAAAGGTTAAACGCTTGTTAAAGCACCTAATCGATCTAAGCATTTGATCATAACAACAAATCACATTATGGCCAACTTGCAATAACACGATGAACAATTTTTACGTTTAGCCAAAAAGCATTACACAAACAATAGTACTCAAGAAACAAAACAACAACAAAAAAATAGCTGCACAAATCGTACCATAATTTTCATTATCATCAGCCTTTGTACGAAAGTCATCTTTAACAGGCTCATTATCATCATCGTCATAATCATTGCAGCCACCACTCAGTTGTCTGAAGATGGTCATTTTTGTATATAATTTGTGTTTCCTTGATTTGCTCATTTGATCTTGTACGAGTACAAGTAAACGATTTGTTCTACCTCTCTCTTCGTTTATCTGCCTGTTCTTTAATTTTTGCTGTCTCTTCTCCTGTTCCTTTCTATTGGGTGTATACCTTAAAAATGTGTAACTTTGGCATATTTTAAGCTGTTCCCAACTCTCTGGCAACATATGGTTTCCGCGTCAAAAGTGTTGCATATTTTTGTGGCCAAGAATGAATAAAGCCAATTTCCGATACCTTGTTTTGAATTTATTTCAGTGTTTTTCAATAAGACGGACTCGGACGAGGCGAGGTCTGGATTATAAAACAGCTGAGGTAAAGGGTAGTCCCACCAAACCGCACGATGTTAATTGTAAGTAAAACAAAAAGTTTTCAGAGAATTATTTTAATATTTTTTACTGTAATAGAAGGATCTATGACAGTTATGTGTGAAACAAAATATCGGCCAACTGCTTGCTACGGCTAATATGCCGAATTATATCATCCTTTAGCTCTTGAATTGTCAAATCCCATAATCGTGATCGCCAATCAACATTGTCACGACATGAGATAACACGACCACTGAATTTCTCGCGCAAAAAAGCTATTGTTTCGCTGATTGTGTGATAAGTGGCACCGCCAGCCTATAAACCGCACCAAACAGTCACTCTTGGTGGGTGCATCGGCTTTTCAACAATCACTCGCAGATTTTCATTTGCCCAAATGAGGCAATTATGCTTATTAACGAATCTACTGATGCGTAAGTGAGGATGATTTTGTAAAGTCACCATTCACTTCTGTCTGTTCAACTAACCATTCGGGGTATTGACGATGCTTGAAATGGTCAGTAGGCTTCAGCTCTTAAGGTAATTTAACCTTATAAGCGTGTAAACGCAAATCTATATTCAAAATTCACATCAGTGATGTTCCTGAGGTGTTCAATTGTTGGGCACGACAGCTAGTCGAGATTGACGACTTTTCTGTCACACTATCGCGAACAACAGCAATGTTTTCCGCCAAAAAATCTACGCGAGCATGCACAGGTGTTTCCACATTTCCTACAGATCCGGTTTGCTGACATTTGCGCACAATTCTCCCGATTATGCTGACAAAAAATGCATGTTCATATCTGCATCTACGCGAGCATGCACAGGTGTTTCCACATTTCCTACAGATCCGGTTTGCTGACATTTGCGCACAATTCTCCCGATTATGCTGAATTTGAATGCCCATTTCATAAAAGGCTCCAACAATCTTAATGCGCTGCTCAATTGTATACCTCTCCATGGTTGAATTAACACAATTAACATCGTGTATTATGGTTGGACCACCCTTTAAAACTTTCCAACCACTATTTTCTAAATAGTGCCGAAGTGATCTTGAAACATTTTGCCGAGTGTTTTTCTATTGTAACATTATGGTTTCATATCTGTTCTCATTTATTAGGAGTTTTTCGGTTATGGTTCTCTTTAAACAAATCTATTGTGATCGGAATCCGTGTCAATGATGTAAAGATTCCTGGCTATAATTTTGCAGCTCAAATACTTTGGCACCATTGATTTTTGGCTTTGGTATTGATTCAGTTTGTTGGCTGGATTTCACATACGATTTTTTTCACTAAGTGTTGCTGCAATGGATTAACTTTTTGTCGCTAGTAATGATTGGATGCAGAAATTAATTATCTTTAGGGTGTAAAAGCTGCATTTCGTAGCTACGAAATTGGATTTCAACGCCTCCCGATTTCCCTATTTTAGATGGATACCGCAGCTTAAAGATTTGACAGGTTCCTCTTAAGTCTACAAATAATCTTTAACTCAACATCATCAAATTTTTTTTGGCTGGCGATCTTTGTCTGCCGTGTTAAAGTCATAAATCTATGTGGTTCAGGATATTATATTTCTCACTCTAAAATTAATGGAACATACTATATTCAGGATAAGTGATTAAAGTGCCCGCGACAATTAGACCTACGCTTTGTAATGATTCGGCTACTTACCGACCAAGGAATGTTAACCAATCGCTGTTTTAAGATCGAAAAGTGTTTTTCCTCAGGAAAGAACACTCGATTGCAGCCAGCTGTTTCAACGACCACAAGCGGCCCAGATTCAGATCCCCTGCAGAGGATATGAAAATAGTTGAATTTCGGTTTTCGTGTTTTTATTTAAGACACCTCAACCCCCTACAGACAAATGCATTCAAAGGAAGTCACCGTGACATTCCAGCTTGCCTCTGACGACGGCAATGCTAAGTAAAGATCACCACCACCACTTAGCAACAGGTGGGCTGGGTTGCCAACCCTGTTTAGCAAGGATCTTCACCAACTCACAATCACATGGAGGCGAGCTACAGTAGACTAAACTTTTCTAAGCTCAAAATCAACTGACTAATAAAACAAGCTACTATGGATATGCTAAAAGAGAAGTAAAAAGGTATCCAGGATAAGCTATGTTCGACATTTTTGTAGAAAAAAATCTATTTTGTTTACACATTTTGTCCAATGGCCAAATGAGAATAAATTGCAGGTACTTAGCCTCCAAAAAAGCATAACAATTATTAAGGACACTAACCATTTGTATAAGATTGTAAAACCCACATTTTTAAGTTATACACCCAATAAGTAGATTTTCATTTCTCTTTCGTCTTTGGCTTTTTTTTGGCGATTTTTAAGCAGCTTGTTAAAGCAGCTCAACATTGTGGTTGACCAGTTGATGTAGTGTTGTTGTGTTACTGTTGTTTGCAACAAAATAATTTGGCCTCATGCTGTGATTTTTAACCATCAACAAGTGAAATTCGTTGTAGAAAGTGTGGATATGTGTGTGTGTCTTTTATCGAGCTGAATATTCCTTTGATAGGCATTAGGATTCAACATGTAAATTTTTATTTTTGAATGTCAGTTTGGACTTTGTCTTATTGTTGTAGTTAGCAAGTTGGTTACGTGTACATTTTGTCCATGAATGACTGTTTTATTACGGTAATGTTTTAAAGATAAATCAGTTAGAAAGATGATGTTTTATTGGATTTTGCCTGAAGACCTGTTGCCTTATTAGGAAAAGTTTTTTTATTTTATTTTATTTTATTTTATTTTATTTTATTTTTTTCCTGAAAGAAATTAGCAGAACAAATAAGTTTTATGCAGTAAATTTTAATATGAACAAAAGCGTGTTATTTTCTAACACGTAATAATCCATGTAATAGCATATCTAAGGACTTTCAAAATTGGCACTTGTTAAAGTAATAACCTGCTCCTCGTTTGACCTAAATTTCTTGTTCCTTGTTTTTTAATACATCACTGCTCTGCATAATGTGTACATCAGTTAAAATGATTGAAAATACAAAAATTGCTTTGGGCCTTTTTTGTTCATCATAATATTTTTTAATTATATTGTTTTACCCTTACGAATCACAAAAAAGTGAGATTAGTAAAAGCACCGTAAAATAATTCTATGATGTAACAGTGTGTTGCTTTTACCGTTGGCATTTTAGAAATACTTCCAAAATCTCGAGATACCGGTAAAAAATTGGTTTTTCGGACCTAAACCCAAAGAAGAGAAACACCAATTTTAAATGATATTGTTACAAAAATCAGGTTGGGCGCCCCTGTCGTTTATTACATTGCTAAAAAGAATAAACAAATGCTGCACAAACAACTATACGTTCTCTTTACGAATAACAAAATCAACAACAACAACATTAGCAGAAATGTAGTAAATAACTAAATAAACGGCAACAACAAAAACAGGCGGAAAATCAAACAATTAATAGACAATAACAAACAACAACAATTTAAAGAAGTGAGTGTTTACATTCGCATAGCTTCATAAGAACTGAAAAAAATAAGGGAAAGAAAAAGAATCTACCTGAATCGTAAAATTCGAGAGCTATCGATGTATTGTATAATCAGTCATATAAAAAGCACATCGATTCGAACAGCAATCAGTTTATGTATTGTAAACTCAGCGATAGAGTTATTGGTATGAATTTAGTGTAAAGAGAGTTTAGTGTGGTTAAACTCTGGTTGCAGAGGTTGTGGTCGAACCCAAGTTGTAACTACGACCGGGTTGACAGATATTTAGGTAGAAAGATCTGTCGAGTAACTGCTGTTGTTTACAAGGTTGTAAGCAGAGAGAGTAATTAAGGATCGAAATAATAATTTCTCGTGAAAAGATTACACAAAACTGTGTTAAATAACGGATTTTAATTAAAAATCAAACACAAGATTTTTTTATTTTAACTGCAATCTACGTACTCTTAAACAAGCGTTATTAAGAGGTAAAAACGAATGTTGTTTAAGTAGCCTTGAAGATTCTGAGTGAATTTCTTAAGCAAACGCATTTTTTACCAATTTTTCCACATTTTTCAAGCTTAACTAACTCAAGATTTTGGAGGTGTTTCGAAAATTCAAAAATAGATCCTTATTTTACTCATTACCGCCTATCAGAAAAATAGTATGCATAAGTTTAAATCAAATATATATTTTTAATATCAATGAATCGGGTTTTATTGGATAGAACATTTTATGATTGCGCACACAATGCTCAATTAGAAACACCAATTTTTACAAATTTGCTCAGCATATGCGTCCATTTTTGGCTTTGTATTCTGATTTCAGGATTCAATTGTCTCTGTCTTATCGACGTAGACAAGTGACTTTACATGACCCCAAAGAAAATAATTAAATGGGGTTAAGTCACACGAGTTTGGTGGCCAATTAATTGGGCTATTACGTGAAATTTCTCAATCATCAAAAGTTTCTTTGAGTAAATCAATGGTTCCGCACGCTGTGCGGAATGTGAAAATATTTCTAATCATGTCCCTCTACCGTTCACTAATGACAGAAACATTCTAACCATCATCGTTTTGAAGACATATGGACCAGCCCATAAAGCGAACCAATCAGTAATTTATTGTGAATGTAATGATGTTTCGACGAAAGCCTGTGGATTATTTTTAGTCGAAATGCTACAATTCTGATTACTTACGTGACCATTCAACCAAAAATGGGCTTTATCGGAGAACAAAATGTTGAAGTTTGACGAACAGTACCATTATTTTGATAAAAAATTTTACCCACTTGCAGGCGTTGCTCCGGTGTTAGTCTCTTCATAATGAAATGTCAAGTCCAACTAAACAAAAAGCAACAAACAGCTGTTAAATTGGTTGTCAAATAGAGCAGTGTTGCCAACTCAAAGTTATGAGCCTCTAAAAATAAACACCCGGTATATGTCATACGTTAGACCGATTTTGAGTGGGATTAAAGTGGAATTATGTTGATAGATTTCCTTTGTATAAGCCTACCTTGAGCCTGGTAAAACTTTCTACATGGGACGTCTGTAATATTAAACGTAGTCTGCTTTCTAGCATTAATTTTTAAAGTTATATGTACTCGTATTTGCGTTATTACACATAAAGATCCCTTTGTAATACTGAGTTTGTTAATTGCTTTTATGTTAAGCTAGTAAATAAGTTCCAGAGCTGAACGTGTCTTTACGTCATGAAAACGAGCTCTTCGCAATCGGATGAGGCTGCATAAGTAAGTGGTCTGGGACCGTTAAAAAAAAATCTGTTTAATTTCAATCTTCTTGTCTTATTACAATTATTCGTATTTATTGTCACTACCATCATTGCTGTCACTGCCATTATTATCGTCATTCAAACAATAATAATCATCACGTTAATCATGACTACTTTTGCATCTAATGATTTGACAATATGACATATTCTTTCTTTCGTTGACGACGTTGCTGATGCTGCTGCAGCAGCTTCTCTGTTAATTCTAACTGACTTTAATAATATTGACACAGTGTCACCACCAACGATTTTTCGTTTTTCGAAAGTTAAACATATTTTGACTTTACGTTTAATGTGTGCGCTACCGACCGATCGGCAACCACAGAACAGGCGGCAAGCAATCAAGTAGGCAGCAGGCAGGCAGGAGTAAAAAGGAATTAAACGAAACGTTTAAGCGACCGCCTGGAATAGATTTTCAGTTGTCAAAATATTGTCAACATTTTATTTGTGCATTCGTTTTAAAAACGAACTGCATAACACGGAATGGGTGATAGTCTTGTAAAGTATCAATAGAATCAAAGTGACAGTAGTTTTGTGGCGGCGTCTCAGAAATTGTTTTAGACTTTATAGCCAGTTCGTTAGCCAGATAGTTTGGCTAAAGCTAGTCGGCTCATCAGTCTTTTATGGTAGTGGTGGTAATAGTAATAGTAGTAGTAGTAGACAACATGTTACTGTTTACCAAATTACACCACTATTGAACATGACGACGATGACGACGCCAACTTACAACAGAACAAAAATATAAAGTTTATGTTGATTTTTCGTTGAATTTCAAATTGAACTTGAAAAAGCGCTCACTCAGCTCACTTGGTTTTAGAAATCTATTGATGCCACTGCGCCTTTACAGTTGGTGATGTTCTCATTTTTGTTGTTTCTGTTGTGTTTCTTTTTGATTTTTTCTAAAACTATTACTGTGGCGTGGTCTTTTAAGTTTGTATTGTTTTCATCATCATGTCGTCAACATTATCATCGTCAGCATCAAACTCAGTTAAATTGTAATATAATTTCGCCATTAACTGCTACCAAAACACAAGCTTGAACATTTTACGTTTAGCCGAATATTTAAGAAATTTGATGCTATTGGTTGGGGGGAAAAGTTTAATTCAGAAGCAGGCGATTATAGATTTTCAAGAGATTTAATAGTGTCTTTAATAGCATGAGATTATAACATGGTTCTACTGGCGCTTCTGTATTATAACCGAATGCCAATTTAAAATAATGTACTTGGATCTGACCTTTGCTTTCGTGAGAAGCAGAGCTTGTCAGAAACTTATGTCGCTTACCTTACCATTCACATAAATTTAAAATTTATCTAAAATAGCGGGACTTAGGCAAGAAATGTTACGATTCTATTCCTTTATTTCAGAACACGATCACACATGAACTCAAATTACTTTACAAAAGCCTTATGCAGTCGGTATAAAGCACAGATGAAAGCTTATTAAACTAGCGACTTATCGAATTTACTCAGCGCTACCAGAAGTCAGTCCGAAACATTGGCCAAAAGTCGTCATTATAACATTATTACAGGCAATCAATAGCTTACCCCAATGTTGCACTCTGAAACTGACAGTTTAGAAGAAAAAGACTGCACATACCTAAGAAAGTAAAAAATATTAATATACGCCAATTATTTGAAGCTTTGATATTCAGATAAGTTATTTGAAATGTACGAGTAATTAAGTGAATTAATAAGAAAACAATATCAAAATCTTGTCTGATTTAAAAATTATATCCACCTGAAGTTTCTTTAGATTTCAATTTCTCTCGATTTCGATTTAAAGAACATTCCGAATAACTTATTTGATAGTGTACTTTTTATTCAAGCTTAACACAACAAATACACAAATTTTGTGATATAATGACACCGTGCTCGAATTTGACACCTTTTTCCGACAAGCTTGGCAAGTGGCAGATAAACCGGCTTCAATTACGCTGAATCCAGTGGTGCTAACTGCTTTTTTACGTTAGCTCTTGTTTTAGAAATATTTCGTTATTTCAAAATGTTGGAGGCTGCCCAACTCAAAAAAGGTTTAGTTTATTGATTAAAATAAAAAACGCAAATTTCGCGATAAAATTGCCTTTAAAGGTTAGGATTTTATTGATATTTAAAATTTTTTATTAGGTATGAGACAGGTCATTGAATAAGTCATAAGTAAGAAAAAATCAAAATTTTGACAAAACTTGATGTTATTATTCAACATCGTTGCCCTCGAGGGCGATATTTCGATACCACTTTTATTGTATGATTTCTCTTTCCCGTCAAAATAGGCCTTAGTTTTAGCGACTACTTCATTATTAGACTTGAATTTTTTTCAGCAAGCATTCTCTTGAGATCTGAAAACAGGAAAAAGTTGCCGGGGGCTAAATCTAGAGAATACGTTGAGTGGGTAAGCAATTCGACCCCAATTCCTTCAATTTTGTCATCGTTTTTATCGATTTGTGGCACGTTTTGTGAGCTCACGCGCCACCCACTTTGAACAGAGCTTTAGCATACCGCTGTGGAATGGTAGGTAAGACATCCGCCTACCAAACTCGGTTCAATACCAAGTCAGACCATCTGAAAAAAAAAGTTTTTCAACAGCGGTATCACCTCATAACATTAGCTAGTAACTGGTTATGAGTAATATTACTATTGAAAACTTCTCTAATGCATTCGCTGTTCGGAGCCGGCGTAAAACTGTAGGTCCCTTCCCATGAGTCTAAAAATGGAATCGGTTGCAGCTCATTGACTGAGAGAAGTCCCCATATTCCTTTATGGAATGTTATGGAAATTAATATTATATTAGGATAACCAAATGGTTACGTAAAATGGTAAAAACACCACCATCTGATATTATTACAATGTCAGCTAGCTCCTGCACCTTAAATTCGTTTATAATCAATTTGTGGATTTTTTTTATGTTTTCTGGAATAACAGCCTCATTTGGGCGTCCACTGCGCTCTGCATAATTTGTGCTGGTAAGACCACATTTAAATTCGGTAATCCATTTTTCTACCATTTGTCCCGATGGAGCAGAATTCGGATAATTTTTTTTTTTTCATAAAAAAGCAATGCGCTATTAAACTCGAAATTTACTTTTTTCTATTTTTTTTCAATAACAAAAGTAGCTTCACACAAAATGCTATTACTCACGAATTAGTAGTCAGACTCCTGTAAAATTTGTACACTTATCGCTTGAAGGTTAGTACTAAATAATAATCATATGGAAAAAATTCTACGGACTTATTGAATGACCTGTTATATCACTAATAAGTAAATACTTACGTAGTATGTAATGTGATCCCACTGTTCTTTTGCCAAAAAATTTTTATTTCTGAAACGACTGCGCAGAAAAACGCAACATTCTTAGACTGAAATGTGAGTATCACACACTGTGTAAGTTCTGTGTTTCTTTGTGATCAGTGACCAAAAAAAGGAATAATTACATTGTCGTATTAAGAAAAGGTACGAGTAAGCCTCACCACAGTAATATTAAGAAAATGGGTTGATATTCTTACTTCAAAAATTTTAATTAAATTAAGAAAATTTAAAATAAAGAAATAAAATGTTAAAAACTGCAAATTCTGCATAATTTATAGGAAAACTTTTTCTAAGCAAAAAACTTCAAAACTGTTTTGCGCAATGCTTACAAAAACAACAATGCTTAAAAAACTGCAAAATACAGATAAATCTGCACATGTATCAACGCTGCCTCCCATGTTCAATCGCACCCACGTTTTAAAATATGGCTACACTGTCGAAGTGTTGCAATCTCCACCAACTATGATAAATGTAAAAAGCTTTTAAACTCACTATATATAAAATAACTACAACAATGTCGAGAAGAATTCATAAACCCGGTTAGTATGATTGTGAGAAAAATTCCGTGGGCTGTTGCGAATGGTGAGCTAAAAATTCTATGATAGCAAGAAGAATTAAAAAGTTCTTGTAGGTAATTCTAGGGAGCAGGTATCGGGTTATAAATGTTTAAAAAGTTTTCCTTCATTAAACAAACTAAAGCTTATATATGTACAAAAGATTATATAAACTCAATGAGAATTATAACATTTTATGTAATTTGCCCAAAAACATTAAAATTTTTTTAACGTACCGCGTTACAAATATTTTTGATGAACGAACGGATATGACAATTTGTATTAATTAATTATTTATTAAACATACCAAACGGAATTACTGTCACCCTTTACCAATATGTATTATATAGTTGCATGATTTTTTTTTTTTTTTTTTTGTATTGCTTTAATGCTCCCATTTCCATTTCTTTTCTTACCTTTTTTTTAAATGAGCTTTTCAAATAGTTTTTATTGCCGTTGTTGTTATTATTGTCGTTTGTTGTCGGTCTTTTGAAATAATTTTATTTCATTTGTTGACTGTTTTGTCCACTGTTTTCGTTTCATTTTATTTCTCATTTTGATTGCATATAAAATGTCGGCAAAGATGAAACGGCAGCGGGCGCACGTTCCCTCGCATCATTTCAGCAAATTTTTGTCATTGCATCTCTTTTGGTGTGTTACTTGTATTGTTGCCGTTGTTGTTGTAGTTGTTATTGTATAAATTTTGGTTTTGTCATCGCGCATCTCAGTTTTATCGGCATTTGTCGGCGGTTTTTATAATTGCACTCCAAAATGCAACAACAACAACAATCATAAGTAAGAGTACCACAATAATAGCAATGACCTTCCTTTTTTACCTTCCTGTCTTTCTTTCATCTATACGCCCCATACATACTGGCTCACTTGTATTCCTTTTTTTCTTGCCACATGGTTGTATTTGTTTATGTTGTAACCTTAACTAGGACTTTTTAACAGGTCTTACCTTTTCTCCTTCTCTCTCCCTCCCTTTGTTGGATTTGCTGTTATTATTTTTGTAGTTGCTGTTGTTGTACATATATATGCTTGTGACACATAAAGTTAAATGTGACTTTTTGACTGACTTAGTGTTTGCAACTTGTTGTTGGAATGTTTTGAATTGTTTTTTATTTTTTTTTTTTATAGATATTTTGGGTTTTATCAACATTTAGAGGAACATTGAAAAACGTTTTAGACATTTATGCATACACATGCACATTCATTGACAACTAAATAGAAATGGAATAAAACAAAGATGAATTTTTTAAATTGACACTGCCCTGTTACTGAAGATGATTTGCTTTGTAAAGTCACCATTCACTTTTGTCTGTTCAGCTCTTGAGTCAATTGAATCTGGCAAGCGTGTAAATTCAAATCGAACGAACTGGGCGAGCATGCACAGTTGTTTCCATATTTCCTAGAGACTCGTTTTGCTAACATTTGCGCACAATTATTCTTCCGATGTTGAACACATTTGGTCGATTATGCTGACCAAAAAAATAACGAAGTGCACGAACTGCATTTTGATTTGAATGCCTATTTTCGTAAAAGGCTTCTAAAATCTTAATGCGCTGCTCAATTGTGTACCTATCCATGGTGGAATATGTAAAACACTAAAGCAAAGAAATATCAAATTAAGTTGGGCAAAAAACTTAACGTTAAGGTGTGACTCACAATTAATATCATACATTACAATTGAACCACCCTTTTGTAGAAGCTACCTATGACTGATTGGCTTCGTAGCGTGATGTTACCTATGCTAACGTTGCTAACTCTAATTGCTTCGCCTTTATGATATTTATATTAAGACCTACATAGCGAGCAAATTTCTCCGGATCATCTACTTTAGCTTGCATGATCGAGATCTTGTGCAGGAGTATAGAAATATCATCCTCAAATAAGCTGAGAAACTTTATGTAATTCCCCATGTCCCTGAACAGACTTCGCTCATGACATCATTCAGTACGATAGTTAATAGTTGAAGCGTTAATATGAAATGGCTGGCAGACTTTCCTATTGCGAAGCACTGATAGTTCAGCATGTTCGTACATAGCTCTGATTATTCGAATTATTTCCCTTTTTTCTCAATGAATTTTAGAGAGCAGTCCATCTGATAGTACCACATTTCAGATTTAAATTTGTATTCTTTAAGTTTGGGAATAGCAAAAAATCTCCGAGGTTCAAATTTTGTATATCCTATTCTGAAGACAAACGTATTGCAGTTAGAGCGTTCTGATGAAGCAAATTTTGAACTATAAAGCGTTTTGTATGAACAAAAATTAATAGTTGGAAAAATATATTATCCAATTAAGCTTGACTTGTATTGTTGGTGTTGCTGGGTTGAAAGTCCTTGGCTGAAGACCAATGGGCTTCCGGTAGTTCCGATATATAGAACAGACTGCCGTGGAAACGAACTAAGAACATGTAAAAATTGTTGAAAATTTGTTTAATTGTTAGAGCAGCTCTTTTTTATTAATTTCTTTGCGGTCTCATCTTAATCAATCGTTGAGTAGAACCAGTTACGTATTCACCGTTGTTGTTTGCGATCTTTGATTGCTTTTTCTATCCGCCACTCCTCTTGAGAGCATATGGCTTTCCACAAAACATCGATTGCCTTTCATCAATCAGTTGCTTTTCAAGCCAAGTACTGTAGCTCGCCTCCATGTGATTGTGGAGTGGTGAAAATCCCTGCTAAATTGTGTTGGTGGTACTTACACTCGTGTGATGTTTGTCATCATCTGGAATGTCGGCGGAGCTTCTTTCTCTGAATTGATTTGTCTGATAGAGGGTTGAAGTCTCTTTATTAAGCACACGACATCATAACTGAATTTTTTCCTCATTTCCATTGATGGAGATGCGAAACTTGTCCTCTAACAACTCACCATGTCGCCCACAACTTTGAGTGCTATCTTTACAGAAACACGTTAATAATCCATGCAACTCGCAAAGTGATTTTTAGTCGATCAACATAATTAAGAGTGAATTAAGGTTAAGGTTCGTCTTAGATTTGTGTAGAACAATCAATGACATTTAAAGAGAAAATCAAATGATTTAATTTGTGGTGTGTTTACTTAATACGCAGTACTCTTTAGTTGGCACCTGCTTTACCCTCAATCTACTTTGCTTTGGCTTAATTTAAATCGAATTTCATATGTTTATTACCCTCTTCCGAAAACATAAAAAGATTATGTTGCTTCATATGAATGAATATTTGAAAAATTCTAGTGTTTTCTTGTTTTGTTTTTTAGCATATTTGGTCTATATGTTGTGTTTTGGTGTGTTGCTTGTCTCATGGGTGTGAGATAAGGTTTGGAATTATACGAAATCTTTGTTCAAAAGAAAAAGCAGTAATTTGATATTAATCGTTTGTTTTACGTATAGAAATATGCATTAATTGGTTGGCCAAAGGGATTGATAAATTTTGAAAATTTACAAAAAAGAATTGTCTTTAGATAAGAGAGAAGAGTTTATTAAAAAAAGAATATTTTTGTAAAAATAAGTAAAAAAATAAGATTTAATGTTAAAGAAAAACCGCTTGAATAAAATTACTTTAAGGCTGCCACTCTCCATAATTCTCCTTATACAGCAATTGACAAAATGAAATGTTGGTTTTCCTGTATCATCAATAGCTTAAAAATGCTTAAAGAAATCTTTAACTTTTTAACAGTCACCAAAAACCATTTGCTTTGTATATAAAAAAAATAAAATTATAAATACTAATCGTTTAATAATTGAAATAACCGTTTGGAATCCTAATTAAACAATTAATCAATCACTAATCACTGCCAAATAATAGAAAATAATATTGGTGATGGTGATGCACTCACTCACTCACTCCATGCACTCCATGCACTTAACGAAACTTTCAAACTTCCAACAATAGATCAAATAATAGAAGAAAAAGCCAAAACGTATTAATAAAAGCATTAGAAAGTTAACTTTTTTATAATGCTAATGGCCTGCCACATCACAGGTGATGTAGCCAGGACCGAAACAGTCAATAAAATAAATCTTTAAGTTTAACTTTTTTTCAACGAAATCATACAAAATCAAATACAAAGACACTCAGTATGTATCGTCAAGAAGAATACAAAATGACAAATTGCCAATAAATAAAGTGCCATCGAATTCGATTTATATTCGAATGCAATCGAAAAAAAAAAAACGCAACATTTTAATTGAATTAATTCGAGAAGTGATTTTTTTCTCTTCGTTTTTGTTTTTGTTTTTGTGAATGAAAACAAATTTATGTTATAATGTTCGTATATAAAATCGGTTTTTATGTGATTTGACTTAATTTGATTGGCTTTCGAATTTTAAGCGGGAATGTTTTTTTCTTGTGATCATAGTCGACCCAAATGTCAAAATATTCAACAGGTTAAAGATTGAAACTTATAAGCAGTTTTTCAATTACTTGTAAGACATGGGCAGCAGTTGAAATGCATTTGAAAAGACTTAAGACATTATGAAAAAGGTTTCGCACACATTTCTTTCTGTGATTCGATATGGTTAGTCTCGAAATGCAGACAGCAGTTATTAAAAATTCTCCGATATGGAACCCACTGTCTTAGCTTTATATTCGTAAGACGTGAAGGAATAGTGTTTAGGGACAAATCGATAAATAAACTTCAATCAATCGAAGCAGTTTAAAGTGGTTTTGAGTGGGCAAATGCAGAAAATTTTCCTAAGAAAAGAGCGGGCAGTAACAGAAATAACGAGAAGTCGTCTATTTCTCCTTCAGGAGGCCGTGTTTGCCATGCCACCGCATGTGACACTTTCACCTTTAGCGAAGTGAGGGGAATGCCAAGCCAGTGGATCAATCTTCAAAGCAGGTATTACAGTACAGCTAGACGTATAAAACTTAAAGTTGGCAACACTTTTTAACTGGCGGCCATTTTGTCAGTTGTCCATGATTTATGTTTAGTTTGGTTTAACATTCCAACATGAATACGTCTGAACTACACTTCGAAATGGGCCAAATATGCCCAAAACAAGATTGCTGTTTATGCAGATTTTCATAAGCGAATTTACGTCAATAAACAAAACTGCCCTATGTAGGGTGATGATAATCCCAAGTGCACCTTGAGACACGGTTATATCCACAGAAACTGACTGTTTGGTATGCTTTATGGGTTAGTGGTATCATTGGTCCGTACTTCTTTAAAACGTTATAGGAACATAGAACCATAGAACCGTAATTGCTGACTTTTTTGCTCATCATTGAACGGCGGTCTATATTTTCAATGACTCTGAGATATAATTGAGGTTCAATGTCGTTAATGTGCCGATTTATTTCATCCTTTAGCTCTTGATTTGTTTTTGGCTTATTAACGTACACTTTTTCTTTTAAAAATCGCCAAAGAAAAAAGTCCAACGTTGTCAAATAACATGATCGTGGCGGCCAATTAACATCGCCACGACATGAGATAACACGGCCCTTGAATCTCTCGCGCAAAAGAGCCATTACTTGGTGCTGTGTGGTAAGTGACACCATTCTGCTTCAACCAGATATCGTCCAGGTCCATGCCCTCAATTTTTAGCCGTCATTATCTCGCGATAGCGAACCCCATTCACGGTAACTGCTTGACCGACCTAATTTTGGAAGAAGTACGGCCCGATGCCACCGCCAGCCCTTAAACCGCACGCAACAGTCAGTCTTTGTGGATGTATCGGTTTTTTAACAATAACACGTGGAAATTTGCGCACGTGCACTCGATTGTGGACACATTTGTTCGATTATGTTGACCAAAAAGATGACGAAGTGCACGAAATGCGTTTCGATTTAAATGGCCATTTTCGTAAAAAGCTTCGCCCATCTTAAAGCGCTGTTCAATTGTGTATGTCTCAATGGTTGAATTTGCCAAATTAAGTTGGGCAAAAGACTTGACGTTAAAGTGTGTCTCGCAATTAATAACGTACATTATAGTCGGACCTCCCTTTATATCAAATGATCAGAACCAAGTTAAGCACTGTAATAAATGTTTACAAACAACTTTCGAAAATAAATGTTGTATAGTTTAGCTTATATTGTGTGGATGTAATTTTTGAAATATTTGTGTTGACTTTGACTTAACCGATGTTAATAAAGGTGCTCTAGAGCCATTCTGTAAAGGTTTTACAAATAACACCACAAACACAATAAACCCATGCTAATGTAGGGTATTGCTAGCACTTATTGCAGGGTCAGGTGTTTGTACATAATGAGGTCTTTACAATTAAGCACTGGCGTTAAACACCTCTTTGGTCTTTGATAAATAAATAAAACAAAACACAAATTCATTGTCGTGTTGTTTGTTTCCAGTTTTAACTCGAAATCAAAAACAACAACAACATCATCATCTTAAAAAAACAACATGTTATTGCTGATGCAGCAGATGTTGTACGCTGTGGTTCTTATTCGTATTCTTGATGACAATGGTGGCGCTGTTGGAATAGGAGCTGCTAAGGCTTTTAATTCAATTAAATATTCTCATCACAAACATGTAAAAGCTAATGTCAACAGTAGGCTTAACATGTGTTTGTTTCAAACAACAAGCCAACGAAGTCATCCATTAAGCAAGTAAGCTTCTACTTGGAAAACCGTCATCATCATCGTCATTGAATGTTTTCCTGTGTTTCTACAATGAAAATAATATTTGTTTCATGCTTTTAATTCACTCACTCGTACAACAATATCTTATGGCTGCAATAACGCTTTTTCTATAATTCTCCCGACTATTTTTATTCTTTTCTTTCGATTTCCTATCTTTTTGTCACTATTGACACAGATTTGAATTTTTTTATTTTTATTATTTATTTATTTTTTTTTTTTTTTTGAACAACAATAGTAAGTACTCTTAACTGTCTGGGATTTTTCTATTTTGGGATTAGGTTTTCATATTAAGAGAAAGATAAAGAGAGAGAGAGAGACAGAGAGAGTGAATGAGGGGACAACAAGTGCTTCTTTTCTTTATTTTTATTAAATATTCATTATCATTATTTCTGTAACTGTTTGTCATCAAATCAATGTGTATCATTGGATATGTCATGCGATGTTTATGATTTTCCTCTCTGCATTACCACCATATTTGCTGTATGAATCGATTGATTAATATTAATGAAACATGATGTCGGTATTTAATTTTTATGCCACCTTTTTTGGCGAAATAAGTGGCGCCTATGGTTACCACTTGACTTTAGTTGGAGACACGAAAAAGCAACAACCTAAACTTTTAGCCTTAGAAGGTATTAAAGGCGACACAAACTATGAGCCCATTACCAAAGCTATTTCGATAGAAATTTGTATTGAAATAACGTTACAGTTGCAGCGTGAAACTAATTTTTTTTCCTAATATTTCTTTGCAATTCATTAGATGCGTCAATAATTTTCATTTGAAATTAAAAAAAAAAAAAAAATTAATTGCTTTGACATAGATTTGTTTTTGAAATAACTCTCCACTGCGTGCTAATATGTTTTGTACAGGGCTTGGAAATTGAATTGCACACATCGTTTTAAGCTGAAATTTATTTGCCGAATAAGACAGAGGGAAATTTGAAGCGTAACATTGTGATATGAACGAAATTTTTGATTTATATATAAAATAAATAATAGATAGTAATCTTTTAAAGCAAAATTTTGGCCTGGAATTCATAGCAGATGGCATAGATTTCACAAATGGTTTGTGTTTTTAATGTTATTGACCAGGCACTATTGCAGGACGCTGCGACCCATGGGATCTATTGTGTCCCTTCCCATCCATAGCAGATCTGCTAACTTCCTAATGAACGTTAACCATTGTGTGCCGCTATGGGATAATAATTAAGACATCTGCCTACCAACTAAGAGATCCTCGGTTCAATCCGAAGCCAGACCATCTGACTATTTTCAACAGCGGTATCACATAACACTGCTAGCAACTGGTTATGTGTATTTACGTTAAGAAAAAACTTCTCTAACTAATGTGTTTTGCCGTTCGGAGCGGTTGTTAAACTGTAGGTCCCTTTCAATAAATCTAATAGAATAAATAGAATCGGATGAAGTTTTGCTTTATTAATCGAATTTGAAAAACAATAGCAGCTGAAGTACATTAATTATTCAATGAAACTTATACTGAATAATTTGCAACGACTTTAAACGCCAAAGACGGTTTGTTGCTTTCAGAATTTGGGTTTTTGACACTAAAGACAAAGATATCTCAGGTTAGATTAATGCCAAGAAGAGCTTGCAATACCATTCGAATTGTAGTAGAAAAACGTTGAAGCTCTAAAAGCTAAAAAACGTTACTTGCGATAACCCTCAACACAAGAAATCATTTGTTAAACTCGGTCAACGAGCTGAATCAACGTCAAAGTCGAATAACTACATGGCCTAGGTAATGCTGCCCTGTGAGCTGCTGAAATCGGGTCGCACGATATTCTGTGATCGTTGTATGTATTGTGTTGGAAATATAGCTTCGTTGTTCTCTCCAAGTACCTTTAAAGGAAGGCGGACGCTGAACAAGTCGCGAATTGGCCGAAAGAATTAACTGCAATCACAAAAGGATTATCAAACATTTTTCTTCAAAGGTCATAAACAGCGCTTTTTGTATCGAATCATAACGGGAGATGATAAATTGTAGCTGTACAAAGCTGAGGGTAAGGCTTGACCTTCGTCCAAAGAAGACCATTTTCTGCGTTTGGTGGAATTGGGTGGCATGGGGCATAAGGAAATGCTCGAAAGGAATATTATGGTCAACAAGGAGCTCTACATAACTCAGTTGCACTGTGTGAAAAATGTTATTCGTTTGATCAGACCCCACCGACAAACATCTTCACTACAACGACAAGACCTGTGGCACAAGTAGTGGAAGCTAAACTCCAAGAGCTTGAATGGTATTCCTCGAACCTAGTACAGACAAATTATCATATTTTTTGCTACCTCTCGAACCATATATGGAGCACTACTTTCAACAAAGTAGAGAAACTTAAAAACTAGCGCAACAACTTCTTTGATACAAAACGAGATAAGTTTTAGTGAAACGGCATCGACAAAATTTTCAACATGTGTGAGAAGGTCGCAAACAGCAACGGTGAATACGTAATTGGTTCTATTCAACGATTGATAAAGATTAGGCAACAAGGAAGAGAATAAAAGAGAGCTGAGCTTAATAATTAAGCAAATTTTCAACAATTTCTTCAAGTTCTTAGTTTGTTTCCACGGAAGTTGGTTCTACGTACCAGAACGACCTGAAGTTTATTGGCCTTCAGCCTACGACTGATAACCCAGCAACACCAGTAATACAAGACAAGCTGCTATAACAGCAATAACAGAATTGCATTGAGCTATGTATGAGCATGAACTATCAGTGCTTCTTAACAAGAGCATCACGAAACCATTTCATATTCCGTTTCATATTTCCATATTCACTATCATGCTGGATGATATCATTAAGAAAGTCGGTTTATAGAGATGAGGAATTACATGAGGAAGATATCTATCCACTCGCGCACAAGAACATGCTTAAATGTGTTTCATAAAATCGAATCCATGAGAGTTAGAAACGTTAGCATAGATAATATCATACTACCAACCTGTCAATAGTAGATAACTTATAATATCTAAAGTATAATGACAACAAATGGCTGCGCAGGAACAGACGTAATAAACAGGCTCAATAAGGCCAGACGCGGCATGCAAACACTCCTTGGAGAAGCTTATAATAAATAAAGAAAGGGTGGTGAAACCAAAACGCACGATGTTAATTGCAAATAAATCAAAAAGTCTTCAGAGAATTATCTTAATATTTTTTATTATGATAGAGGGACCTATGACAATTGCTCACCACGGCTTCGATGGCATACCTCTATCCATCGGTCTATATTTTCAATGACTCTGAGACACAACTGAGGTTCAATATCGTTAATGTGCCGAATTATCTCAACCATTAGCTCTTGAATTATTCTTGGCTTATTGACGTACACAGTTTCCTTTAAATATCTCCAAAGAAAGAAGTCCAACGGTGTCAAACCATCTGACAATGGCGGCCAATTAACATCACCACGACATGAGACAACACGGCCATTGAATTTCTCGCGCAAAAGAGCCATTGTTTCCTTGGTTGTGTAGCAAGTGGCATCGTCCAGCCCCATATCTCAATTTCTGGCCACAATAAGTCTGTTATCACCTCGCGATAGCGAACACCACTCACGGTATCTGCTTGGTAGAATAAGTACGGCTCGATAGCGTCGCTATCACATAAATCGCATCCTAAAGTAACTCCTTGTGGATGCATTGGCTTTTCAACAACCACTCGATGATTCTCATTTGCCCAAATGCGGCAATTCTGTTTTTTAACGAATCCACTGAGGTGAAAGTTTGCCTCGTCACTAATGACTTCTGTCTATTCAACTAAACATTCGGCGTATTGACGACGCTTGAAATCGTCGAAATTCGCATCAGTGATGTTCGTGAGATGTTCAATTGTTGGGCACGACGATGAGTCGAAGTTGACAACTTTTCTGCCATACTATCGCGAACAACAGCAATGTTTTCCGCATAACGAACTGGGCGAGCATGCATAGGTCTTTGCACATTTCCTACAAACCCGGTTTGCTGAAATTTGAGCACAATTCACCCGATTGTGGACACATTTGATCGATTATGCTGACCAAAAAATAAAAAAAAAAAAAAATAGCGACGTGCACGAAATGCAATCTGATTTGAACGCCCTTTATTACCTAGACAACAAATGGCTGCGCAGGAACAAACGTAATAAACTGGCTCAATAAAGCGAGAGCGGGATTCGGACCCTTTTGTACGGCAGTAAAACCTGACTAGAGTCGAACACTATTACACTAAAGTTACAGGTGTATGTCAAAATATGCTTAAGAATCATTTTAAGCATTTTCTGGCTTAACAACATTAACAACTCAGATCTGTGAAAGCTGACTGACGAGGAACCCATACTTATACATAGAGACGGCATTATGATGGAAACCTTAATGCTCAAGAAGCTATTGTCGCCCACGTTCAAAAAAACGAAAAGAATGGAAGAACTTTATGGGAGATACTCGTATATGCTCCAAAGAGGCGTAATAGAAAAAAAGTGAAATGAGAACCAAAGACTATAAGTCAGAGCCAGCACTGATTCGAGAATTGAAGAAGCCTTTTGAAGACAATCAAAAAACTGAAATGCATCTTTGCATCTTTTCAGCATGCATACAATGTAATATGTAAATGAGTAAAAAATACATTTTCATTTAATAAGTTTGACTTCAAAGAAAAGTTGCTGATCATAAATCATGTTGCGCCTTAAATTAAGAAGAAAAAAGAGAAAAAAAACATCCAACTCCTCTCAATACTACTCAATTATAATCTTTACAACAAATATACTCATAATCTTGTTTATACAGTCAGTTTAAACGAAGACACTTTATTAAACACACACAGTTCGGGAGCAGTCTGCTGGCTGTACATTTTCGAACGTTCGACTGTCGGTTTAAGCAGCGCCTACAAAAGAGCAAAAAATAAGTATCGAATATATAAGGAGGAGTAGAGTATGTAGAGTGGGGGCTTGAAATAATATCTTGTTAATTTTTTGACATTTTTTCTTGTGTGTTATTTATCATTTAAAAGCAACCAAAGACAGGGAGAGAGAGAGCAAGAGGCAAAGAAATATTTAAAATGACAAAAATAAGATATATTTGTATTAAAAAATATATGCTTTTCTTTTGATTTTTGTTTTTTATTTTTATTTTTTTTTCATTTATGCATTTCCTTTTGTCTTTGGCAAATAATTTATAGAGCAACCAGCAACCAACCAACCAACATATTGCACGAAATGCATAAATATTTCTTAAAAATATATTCTTCTGTGATATTTTGTTTTTTTTTTTTTTATTTGCTGCAGAAAAAAATATATAAAAAATATCTACAAAATACCTGATTTATTTGATTTATAGCAATAATTTTACACACACACATACACTTAAGAGAGACACAAGTATCAATACGCTTCCTTTTGGTATAGGCTTTACCAATCGCCTCTCTACCCATATACGATATACGATATATTTATAAAAAGCGACAATTATTATGAGTGGGTGGTTAAATGGTGGACTAATCCTTATTATCATACAATCTGAAAATTTATTGAACTCTTTTCTGTTGAAGAATTTTTAAATCTTTTTTCCTTCATTTCAAGTTTGTTTTTTGTTTTTTTCTTTTTCTCCCCAATTTTGTCTTCTTTGGTCAATAGTATTCCTTTGTATTCGAAGATTGCCAGAAGGAAGTACGACTTTGTGTGTTCAAAGAGGTCGCTTCTTTCCTCCTTTTTTTCTTTCTTCATTTTTTTAGTCCATAATATTGTGCAAAATAGACTCACGCATTTCTTTAACTTCGGTTTTCGTTATTATTTTATCTTTTGTTTGTTTGTAGTCCATTTAAGGTAAATATCGAATCTATTCGATGCTTTGCTTTTTAAGTTCTATTCTTTTCTATGCAACCTGTCTGCATTATTTGCATCATTGAAAATACGGAAAATAATACTCGTACAGATGGAATTAAACATATTCCTACAAAATAGTTAGAAATGTAATTAATTTAGCCAAACACCGATGGTAATTGGATTCCTTCAATTTAAGGGCATTAAAACAAACTGTATGACGTATGAACTTTCACAGACAGATACTATTTTAAATCATTCGGGGTATCGGAGTTTCTCTTGAAAAGGCTAGACAGTTGATAACGCTGGAACTGCATTTCAGTAGGGTTGAACGTTGGGGAAAAGGTTTACCTGTTTGGATGGTTGAAGAACAGAGCGAATATTTGAAACTATCCAGATTACATGTTTTTTTTCATCACTCCTCTAGGGCGCATATTGGCTATTCACAAAGCATCCATTAATTTGTTTCAGTTTCATTAATAAAGTTGATTTTCGAGCTAAGTAGATGAGTTGCGTTCAGGGCTGCCAGATGAAATTTGCGGAAAATCGTCATTTTTCCGATAAATTTTAAAGATACCGCCATTTCAGTTACGTAAAATCTATAGTACCAATACAAATTTTGCATGCGTGAAGCTTTTTACAAAAGAATACCTCATTTGCACAAATCAATTAACTCCACTTTTAAAATTTGATTTCTTACACAATTTGGTGCTTATTTTGTTAAAAAATTCGTATATTATACTTGGATTTTGTTGAGGTCCGCAGCCTAATTTTTACCACATACATCTTCGATCCAAGACCACATATAATGTAAGTAGGACCCATCCAATACCTGTATACAATTCCTATTTCCATTTACACAGCGATGGCCTACACCGTCAGATGGGTCCAATGGAACAGATATTGCAAGTGATGGTTAGATGGGTCTGACGATACAGACATTGTGTTGTAAGTGAAGGTTAGATGGTTCCAATACTACAAACGTTGTACTTAAAGGTTAGATGGGTCCAATACTACAAACATTGTAAGTGAAAGTTGGAAGAGTTTTAATTGTCAAATATATTTTTTTTATTTAAATTATTTATCGCACATTCAATAATGAAAATCCACTTTATAGGACATAATCGCTTCTATATAGACTGCTTCATACATCACACACACGGTTAGTCCACTTGCACTTTTAAAAATACTTCTCCTTCCATTTTAATTCGGAAAAATTAAAAACAACAATTAGAAAAATAGCAGAAAAAACAAACAAAATTTATAATACAAACTATAATCACAATGTAATGCATTACAAACCCATCCAAGTCGGATGCTAGTGCGATGGCATTTTACTTCTAATGTACATTTAATTCTATAGGGTCCGCCATCTAAAGTTTTTTTTTCAACTAGTGCTTATTTCGTGAATGGTAACACTTAGCTCATGTCTGATTTGACAGATAATTAGTTTTATCCTTCCGCTGAACGAATATGGTTGTGTATACACTTTTTTCGCTTCGCTAAGTAGGCCTGCGATCGACTTACAGAAGTTGCAGATTTTGCCAAAATAATCATCTTTTCAGATGAAGCTCATGTTGAAAACACGCAAAATTGTCGCATTTGGGACATAGAAAACCCGCACGCATACATTGAAAAGCCGATACACCCAAGACGAGTCACTGTTTGGTGCGGATTTTGGTTCAGAGGCATAATTGGCCATTTTTTTCAAAATTGAGCTAGAAGTGGCCGTTACAGTCAATGGCGATCGTATCGCCATGTTAAACTAATTTTTGTTACCAAAAATTGAAGAGGAGGATATTAGCAACATTTGGTTTCAACAGGACGGCGCTACGTGCCACACAGCCGAAGCTACACTCGATGTTTTGCGCCCTGTTTAAAAAAAAAAAAAATTATTTGGCGGACCCTATACATTGTATTGGGAATGAGACTCATCCAAATAAGATCCTAGTTGTATACGCTTAATAATTTTATTTAAATTTTTCCTGTTGACATAATAGAGTACAATCGGAAGTGTTTCATTTGTAATAACTTTTGTTTTGCTGGGTCATTACACCGTCAGTTTCAGCTACTACTACAACCACTTTATTCTGTTCCAGGCCTTACTCTTTATTTACATGGAGCTCAAGCAAAAATCAAAGGAAGTAAGCTAGTTGTCTCACCTACAAAGAGTTATTTATGCTTTTAGTGGTGTCAATTGTCCATATGTCAAAAATCGTCATTTTAAAGGCAAAAAACTTCAATCGTCATTTTGCCAAAATTTTGTAAAAAAAACCTCAAATTAAAGATTAAGCGTCAAATCTGGCAGCTATGGTTGTAGATTCTAAGTAGTGATGAATGCTTACTTAGCATTGTAATTTTTTAGGTGACATTTCGCCTTATCATTCGTTTGATGATCGTCAGAGGTAAGCTGCTAGATGGATTTGAATGAAAGCAATTTGAAGTCTTTTTATTAAACACTCAAAACCGTCATGTCCTCTGCTAGGATTCGAATCAGTGCTGTTTGTGTTGTATACCTGCGTTTTAACCACTACACCATGCCAACCCCTATACCAAATTACATGTAGGGAACTTTATAGGGACTGTAACCGGCCATTGGACTTTCGATAGACTTAACCAAATGCTGAAAACCACATATAATCATTTTTGAAGAAGCTGGAATGATGAGGAGAATAGACTTTTGTCTCTTCTTTCTCATTGCCAGGCAGCTTCAGATTATCCAGTGTTGCAAGGGGAGATTTAAAATAATCTATGTCCTTATAAATTAGCTGGGTGGGCCTTTTCCAAGGAAAATAACTTTCGCAGAAACTATGAATTACTTTATTCGCAGTTTGAATTACTTCTACGAATTACTCCATTCACATGACAGCTTAATGATTCGTTTTTATAGTCCTTATATTTCTTATTATTTTTATTTGTTATTTTGTTGTTTACCGGTAAATTGGGTTGTAAAAATGGAAAGAAAAAGTTAAGTTAAAAGTTAAAAATATAAATCGTACTAATTTTTTTAGTTATCCACTGGGTAATCGGAACTGAATTACTTACAACTGGGTGCTTCTCTTTTAAAGCAATGTATGGAGAATTTAATTGAATTAATAATGAGAGAGCGAATTACGAAAAAAAATTTCTCGTGCCATTAATTAACGGAATTTTTTTAATTTGCAATATAACAACAAATTATATTCTAATTATTGCGAGTGGGATGTCTAATCCTATGCTTGACTTAAAGTAACACACCAGAGTCTCTAATTGGATTCGAGCCCACGACTACTTCGTTAATAGACCACCATACTAATCACTGGTGTGTCCGGATCCACCACCACCAAATACAAAAAAAAAAAAATTTCAGGTGATTCATAGAAAAATTCGTTCCTAAACATTTGCTGGTAATTGCATTAAAATCGGTCAAATCGTTTTCAAGTTATGATGAAATATATTGACATAACTACCATATTTTGGGCGAAAAATTTTCCACGCCCATAAAAAAAATTTGACCCTGAGGAAAAAAAGCTGAAAACGGATTTAAACATCAAATTCAACGCATCAAAATCATTATATTCCATACAGTTTTATTTAAAGCCTTTTTTTTGTTGTAGACCAGTGTTATGAGTTGTACCATTTATTACATATCACCCTTTATCATCTCATATTTCTACTCACTTTAGAACTTACGTAGTTAAAATTTTCGGTAGCAGGATAGTATTCTTTTTTTCGGGGGTTATAAAGTGTCTTTAAGCCGTTGGCAAATTTGAAATGTCAAGGAGACACAAAATAATACACAAACTCACATAGAAAGTATTGAGCAAAGTAACAAAAAAAAAAATTAAACGAAAATGTTGCAAGTTCTCAAAGTGTCTAAGGAAGTGCATATTTACAAATTGTTATTGTCCATTTCTAGAATTTCAGTTGCCAACATTACATTTACAGGCACATACACACACATAAAAACATATGCTCTAGTATAACTTCTCCAGCAATTGTTGCACAAAAAAGGCAATATTTGTTATTGCAAAAGGAACCTTTAAATGAACATATAGACACACTTTTTGTTAAACGAATTTCTAAATTGCCTTTATCAAGTAATTTGCATTGAAATTTAAATCTTATTTGTAAAAAAAAACGTTATAAAAAAAGTGTCATAAATGATGTTATCAATGCGAATAATCGAATAAATAAATGATATATAACCTGATATAAGAAAAAAATTGTTTACGTTTCAGAAATACATTTGGGCTTGTAGAAGGTCATTTTTATTTATATTTTACCCAATTCACGTCTATTTTATCACCTTTAAAGGAATCTGCCTTAGATGGATAATAGTCCGGTATAAATAATCGCTAAGGTGTTGCATTTGGTTTTGCCTTGTGCTTAATAAAGCGATTAGCTGTGCAATCCTTTTGAAAGAATATTTTACCGGACTTGATGTTTTTTTAGCCCTGGCTCTTCTCTGATCGTTATTAAAATGACTAAGCTTCGGTTTTGTTGACAGAACCATATACTCATGATAAAACAAATCATGACTTTCATTAAAACTATACAATTGTTGTTTAGCAATAATCAGGTAACTGTTATTTAGATCAAAATAAGGCTTTTTCGGATCTAACTTTGCTGACACATAATTCATATCTATAACATCAAGAAAAATTGCATGTCGAAGTTTCCCAATTACGTCATCCCAGTTCTTAAGAGGAAGCTTGTAACAATAGATGGCATCCTTGTTTATTCCAAGGCAGTATTTCGAGTGTTTTACTTCTAACAAGATTGCTGATTACCACCTTCTTCCTCCCCTTGATCAATCTGTCAATACCGTTCCGCAAAAACTGCTCGACCTGGAATCGGTCAAGTTGTTAAGCCAGTTTTTAAAGTTGAGGGAGATAGATAAGTCGATTGGGAGCAGAAAAGATAGTATACCGTTGGATGCTGAAGGACCTCCCATTCGAGCCCTTGGAGTGTAGCTTTGACGACTTATGCAACAAAGGTCTGGTGTTGTCATGAATGCGAATGTTTTGGCCTTTTCGATAGGGTCTTTTCTGTCGAGTAGCCTCTTTCACGCGAAATAGCTGAACTATGTGGAGAATTTCCCAGTGCACAATGCAAAGTCTGTCACTTAAGCCTTCCCAGTTATTAAGGGAGAGCTTGTATCAATAGAAGGCATCCTTGTTTACTCCAAGTAAAGTCACTATTTCGAGCGTTTTTTTAACAAAAAATTGGGTGAAATTGCTGTTTACCAATCTGTCAATGCCGTTCCGCCAAAAAATGCCCGATCTGGTATCGAAGAAGTTAGTAAGCGCTAGTTTACAAAGTTCTCTTCATTGTCGAAGGAAGTATCCTTTATATAGTTTGACACGGAACGGAAAAGATGGCAATTGTTGGATGTTGAAGGATTTCCTATTCGAATACCTGGAGTGCAGCTTTGACATGAATGAGCATAGTTTGGCCTTTTCGATGCGGTTTTTTCTTTTAGTCTTTTTCATGCTATGTAGCTGAACTGTGTAGAGCTCCTTGTTGGCTATGGTATTCCTTTCGAGTCTTTCCCAGTGCCCCATGGCCTCCCAGTCCACCCACATTCTTTGGATGAAGATCAGGATTGATACTTGGCTTTGGCGTATCCCTTGAAGTAGGTGGCTTACTCCTTTCATTGCTGAGATATTTTGGTAAAGATGGTAAGCCGTTGGATTTTGAGGGATCTCCTATTCGAGCCTTTAGAGTGCAGCTTTGATGACTTGTGATTGTCGTGAATGATCATAGATTTGCTTTGTCGATGGGGTCTTTTCCTGCGATGTGGCTGAATTATGTAGAGCTCCTTGTTGACTATGACATTTCTTTCGAGAATTTCCCAGTGCATCATGACCTCCCAGTCCACTCATCTTGTTTGGGCGGAGATCAGTCTTTAAACTGGGCTTTGGCATATATCTCGGAGCCATCTATTACTTTAATTGCCGTGACAATTCGTTAAAAAAATGTGCTGCTTATAACCGAGTGTTGATCACCTAGAGTTTGCGCTCCCGAGAAGGAAATTGGAGGCTACATAGTACTGGGCAGCTGGTTTACAAATGGGAAGTAAATGTTTTTAGAGGGTACTGCGCGCTTTAGGAACTTTGGTTCCAATTCAGTGGTCGGCTGAAAGCCCTCAAGGCATACATTTAGTGGTTGTGATTTAAGCTATAATTGCTGGATGAAGCCTTTGACTCGGTATGGCATTGCATTGCAATAAATGATTTTAATATTGCTGCTAAGGTTTAAATCAGATTTCGGCAAAGAACTGCTCTTCTGTTTTCACACGTACATAGTAACACGCAAAAATAAACAAAGAGAAGTAACGAAAAAACAAGTGGAAAACACAGTGAAAAGTGGCCTGAGTAAGAGATTCTCAATTACTACCACGATTGTAAAATGCCTTAATATTAGTTTGCCGAAGGCTTGGTTAGATCGTACATGGCCATGCACTCTAGTGCATGAGAATTATCTGTTCCGTATATGTATATAATCGAACGAAAACTAAAATATTTAACAGAGAACAAGAATTAAACAATTATTTCATTTAGTTGTGTGATAGATTTCGATGACAGCAGATGTATGTCGCTTTGCGCATTAAAATTATGTATTTGTGTTGCTGTTTACATCTTAAGTTTTTTTCTTAGCCGCACAGTGCAAAATTTACTACTACTACACATTAAGTTTTCTCTGTGGCCACCTTTGGCCGGATGCGTTCTATGATAAATGCTGTACGGGCTATGAGAAATATATTATATCCATTAGAGTTTTAAAAAACGCCAACTTGACCATAATAACTCTTATTTGTATTTAATTTTTCAGAATAAACAAACAATAAAAAGTGTGATGTGAAAAAGAATACAAAAACTTACAAATAGAATTCAAATGTTTCTAAGACTTTACCAATTTTCAGCTATCCATTCTATGTGTATTAACATATTATATCTTTTTTGTATTGTTATCAATATCGTCATCTTCATCATGAAGAGGAGTACATATTGCTGTATGTCTGGATCATAATTTACTTCTTTTACAATATCTAACTTTAACGCCCGCGTATTTGTACTCGTAAATTGTAGGCAACAGACGATAAAGCCAGTTTTACTCTTGAAATACTTGAATTTATTTTCTTGTAATTCGTAATTCTTCTTTTTCTTCTTCTTCTTCTTCTTTTTATTATTTCATTTGGTATTTTAACTTAAATAATATTGAATTTTTAGTTCCAGTAGGAGTTTTTGCCCTGCAGGATGCAATTGTCTGCCTAAAAAAAGCTTCCATTCTCTTGCAATAATAAAAAATGTTGTACAAAAAATACAACATCATGTTGTATTACTGGCTATTTGGGTAGAGTCATCCTTCCTTTTGGTGGTTATTCATTCATCTCATTTTTTCTCACTTTTTCTTCGTTGTTCGTTTATAGTTATGATGGCGTTGGTGATGACTGTGACGGTTGCTCGATTAGTTGGCGTTCATAGCAGCTCCTCTTTTTCATTTCTTTTCTTCAACTTCAACTTCTATGCTCCTATGCATAGGTATCGATCGTTAAATATTATTTTGTTATTGAGTTTTTCTTGTACTTTTTTTAACACAATATATCGTTGTAATGATTTATTACAACAAGTTGAATGTAAATTATTTTGTACCTGTAATTTTATGGACTCAGTAGCTGTGTCTTCAGGAGTATAGAAATCAAGCCATAATGAGGTTAAGGTACAAGTAGTAGTCAATTTTATTAAAGTGATTACAAGAGCATTAAGTAAAACAGCACAAAATGCAATGCAATTTTGGATTTAGCAGATTAGGGATTAAAGTTTATTTCATTTTCAATTTAAAGAATATGTAGGAGAATTTAAATGGTTTTGACACGGTAGCAGAATTTTATATGTTAAAGGGTATTTTTTGTAGTAGCACTTAAACAATAATTGCTATGGGACTTGTGGAAAAAATATGAGATGTGGCTGCCTGGATGCCTGGAAAATTGCTTCTCATAAGTAGTGCTTCATATACAGAAACGTCACGGGAATTCAGGAATGATACCTATATAGCGGATGTTTTTTTAGAGGTTCATAAAATTGGGTTGGCATCACTGCTGCATTTGGCAACAGATTTAATAGCTGATGGTTGCCTTCTGTTGAGTTTGGTTTGACATTTTATTATGCATGAACTTACACCAGGACAACGCGTACGGGCTGAAGCACAAATTGATGTTGATATTGAATGTCATTCTTTTCCATTTGGGGTGGCGTGGTGTGGTAGTTAGAGAGCACGTATAACAACACAAACAACCCAATTGCGAGCAAAATTTAATTATGGTTTCGAATGTGTAATTAAGAGGCTTCAACTTTCCTCCAGGCAACTTCATATAAAAAAAAGAGAAGAAGCTCACCTAACCTTCCCGCATACTTCTGGCGCTGATGACAAACATCAGACTAATGATCAGGAAAACACGCCACCTACTGGGAAATTACAATGCTAAAGTAAAAATCACCACCAATTAGCAAGGGTCTTCACCACTATTCAAAATCATATGGAGGAAGCTACAGTGGGAAATTACAATGCTAAAGTAAAAATCACTACCAATTAGCAATGATCTTCACCACTATTCAAAATCATATGGAGGAAGCTACAGCGGATTTAGTCATCTACTTGGCTTGAAAGATCAAATTGATTAAAGAAATTGAAACAAAGCCAATATGGTTTCTAGAGGAGTGACGGAGAAAAGAAACTTAATTTCCATTAAAAATTTTGTTCTCCGATGAAGCTGATTTTTGATTGAATGGGTGCATAAATAAGCAGAATTGTCGTAGTTAGAGTGAAGGTAATCCACAAGCTTGTCCTATACGTCCCTATACGTCATGTCCCCCTATTAGGGGTATAATAGGAAATAGCTCGTAACTCAATTAGCGGGCATTAATCTTGCTGACATGTGGTTCCAACAGGACGGAGTCACAAGGCACACAGCGGGCTCTACAATTTATTTACTTCAAGAAACTTTTGATGACAGAGTACTTTTTGGCAATGGTCCAAGTTATTGGCCACTTCGATAAACCACAGACAATTAAAAACCTGCTAGTTAACATTAGAAGAGTTATTGGCAAAATACCGCCGCATATGCGGAGAAGGGTTTGTGAAAAATGGTGTTTCAGATTGACAAGACGCCAGCCGTTACGGATATTTGTTTCTGAAATCATATTTGAATACTAGATTAGGTTAGGAGGGAGGCGGAAAGAGGCTGCCTCATTCTCAACCACACACAAAGCAAAACCCCTGTGCTAGTCGCCAAGTCAACATTAACCGGTCTTGACGGTCATCCAGAGCGACAGTCTAATGCTACTGCCTGTTAACCTCATATTGACGGTCGACAAACCCGATAGGCTATCAAAAAAAGCGATCCAAGTGTGATTAATCTACGTCTAGCTGGCGACGGGCACTGGCAAATAAAGTGGGCCACACCCTCCTATTCCTCAGTCGATCTAGGAAGAAATGCTCCCAAAATCCAATTTAGGTCAGGTGAGGCAGCTTCCAATAAGTACTTCTGCCTGATAGATAGCTTAACGAAGGACACCAACCCACACGGGTGGGTTACTTTCTGATAGAAGTGTGCCCGCCTTAGCTAGCTAATCAACTACCCAATTATCCTTGTAATTTAAACACTAAAGTCATAAAATTTTTTATCCAGCAAAGCCCATTCTATTGATATTAAAAATATTTCAGGTGGGCCATCTAGCGGTTTAAATTTGGAACAGCAATTATTTTGAATCTGAAAACACTTTTGCCATTCTATTCCATTACAAAATGCAGTATATTATTTCCACTGAAGGATATGAATCGATTTACGCTTGAGCAACGTTGTGATTTATTGGAAATTTATTTCCAAAAGAAAGACAATTGGTGGGAAATTGCAAAAACTCACATTTTCGGATGAAGCTTGATTTCATCTCTGTGGGTACGTTAATAAGCAAAATTGAAAAATTAGTCATACAGAAGTCAATGTACCCTTTATTTCCTTGTGTTATTATAATTGAAACTTGTATAACTGTAAAAAAGCAACCGATATAAATTTGAATCAAAGAAACGAATGTGTGGCTCCAGAATATATGCCAAAGCCAAAGAAGACTGTGTTTTGTGGAAGAGCATATTTCGCTATGAAATATTCTAAATGAATTTCACGGTCAACAAGGAGTTCTACATAGCCCAGCTACTCTGCGTGAAAGAGGTTATTAAACTGAAAAGACCCCATCGACAAGGTCTAATCATACTCTGTCATGACAACAATTGGCGCCATGTTGAAAAATTCCTCAAAACCGCACTCCAAGAGCTTTAATGGGAGGCCTTTCAGCATCTGTTGTATTATTTGGATCTTAAAACAACGGATTACCATCTTTGCCGCTCCCAGTCGAACCGTACAAGAAACGTTAACTTCAACAACGAAGAGGATCTTAAAAACTGGCTTAGCAACTTATTTAATACCAGACGAGTTTTGGAGGAACTGCATCGACATGTTAGTCGAGAGATGGGAGGAAATTGTAAGAGCAACGGCTAAGCATAACGGACTTATTCCCTAACCCAATAATTAATATCAATTCCGATTTAGGCTTTAGGGTAAAATATAAGATGGTTTTTGCAATTCGATCGCTAACAACTAGTCTGAATGAGTTTAGGAAACTTAGTGAAAGGAATTTAAAACTAAGCTTTAAACCATTTACCACAAACCATATTTACCAGAGGCTCTAAAGTAATACTTTTATCTAGAATTTATTAGGGCGGTGTTGGTCTATATGTTTTCTGTATTATATATCAAAGTTAAGGACTTCAATCGCTTAGACAACATATTTCAAGTAATCGAAACTGTTTTTAAATCCATAAACAAACTGTTATCAGTAGACTCTATACGCGACCTTCTTACTGCCAATATATCAGTACAAATATTTATAATTCTCATCATTGAAAAACATTTTTTTTTTTAATATATTTTTGCAAAAATGATAAAAAAGAAAAATTTTCACACGAATTGTGAAACAAATGTACTTGTAGAGTTACTACTTAAAAAAGTAAAAAACAAAACAAAAAACATACAATTTCGAGAGTTTTAAGCTCAATAAAATGTAAAAGTAATAAAATAATCTCTTCATTCTATACGCGAACGAACGAACCAACGAGCGATTGTATTTTCCAAAAGTAGATTCACTTCATATTCTTCATATTGTTTACTCAGGTGCCATAACATTCGCACAGTGAATGTGTGTCTGCTTGATGATTTTGATTGCTTTGCAACATTCTCCCGAAAAACACTCACTTGCGAAATTGCCAATTTCGTAAAGCACCCACCAACACCACCACCACTAGAGTGTGCGAGCAAAGCAGACAGACTGATAGATAGCAAGCGCATGAGGAGAACAGATTTCAAGTATGAAATTACTAAATGGATTTCGAAGTGAAATTAAAATCCAAAAAAATAACAAGACATGTAATAAAATGAAACTCAATATGGGGTTAAGCGTGGGAAAAATTTACACCCACAAAAAAAGGAAGAAAAAAGAACTACTCATTCAGCCGCTTATGCCTACAGTTACTCGTAGTCAGTCAGTCAGTCAGTACGTTATTTTGCAAACAAATAATAAATTTTTTAATAAAAAAAAAAACAGGCAAAAACAACAAATCCAGGAACATAAGAAAAAAATAAAATAAATTGTAATATTTTTTTTTCCAATTTTGCTATACAAAACGTGTATAGAAGTTATGGAAGGATGGTTAATGTAGACCATAGGATACCCTATGCTAAAATAATCAACTTTTTTTACTAGAAACAGCTAAAGCACATTGATTACTCATCCAAAACAGTTCGAAGCTGATGAAGTATAGTAATTACTCCATAAAGAACTTACAAAATCATTTAAAGCTACTCAAACCATCGGGTGATTTTTTAAGAGCTGTCGGATTTGATTTATAATAACACATAAAATTTTCAAAAATGTATTAAATCTTTATTTGAGTCGATATAACGATCTGTATAATTTAACAATTCATGTATGTAAATGTTGACCGGGTTGGGCATTATTCAGGGTCTAACCTCTTTCGAGGTGGCGGTAAAGAGTTGTTAGAAGCGTGAGCAAGGTTCCACAGACTACAAGGTCGGGGAATGCTACTTCAGCAGGAGCCTCTCGGCAGTATTTTCTACTATAGTCTTGGCAAGGTGTTGACAGTTTGCCGAATGATCATGCTATCTCCTAAGATCGTAGGGGGCACGGGTGCAGGGTCTACCTTGTGGACAGTGATATCAAACTGTTCTATAGACTTCCGGATGTGTTCAGTATCTTCCACGCTATCCCTAGGGCAGTCGAGCAAATTCGTATATTAACCGCTAAAGGGGATAGTGCGATCTTTTATATAGACAGTTAGGCTGCTATCAAGACGCTGACTGTACGCTATTTCAGCTCAAAGCTAGTATTACATGTGCATAAGAACCCTCAATTCACTTCTTCAAGTTGTGCTGGCTTCCTGGGCATACTTGCGTGCGGGGGAACAAAAATGCCGATGAGCTGGCGAGAGTGGACGCCAAGGGTATTGAACTGGTAGATGTGACTGTAAGACCACCGCTAGGATTCCTTGTGCAAATGATAGCTGGACTCGTCATTGAATGGAGGGGTTTGATCTAAACTCGACCTCTCCAGGACGAAATGGGTCCTTTATCTGAATAAGGAATCTCTCAGAACTCTGATAGATTTTGTGATCGGGCAGTGACCATGACGGCGTTATGGAAATTAATTTCTGCCCAGTTTTCTGCGACGTGGAGAGCCAGAAACTGTGTAACATGTTCTCTGTCATTGCCCTACTCTTCATGGAGTCAGGCTTAAGTTGCTAGGCCAGGGCTTTTTCAATGGTCTAGGTAAGGTTGCGTTAGTCAAGGTTTGTGTCCTGGAAGGTTATATATCGGTATAGCATTGCTTGTCAAGTGATGCCATTCTCTGCTTTTCTTTACATTTTCTTTACTTCTCTCTTTCCTTCCTTCCTTACCTTTCTCTTTTCTTTGTTTCTCACTTTTTATTTATAATTTTCACAATTTTATCTATTAAGAAAGGTCACCGACATCACCTTTTCTACTTACCTAAGGCCTAAGGACATGCAAAGATGATATTATATGTCCCAAATGCTACTTGTCTGTCACACAAATATTATTTCCATAAGACATAATGGCGATCAATAATGAATCTATTAAGGCAACTTATTGCTCAAGAAATCATATATAAAGTTCTTGGATAAAACACTGGCTCTATAGAGCTTAGTTAAGCTCATTCTTGCCTATGTGGCTATATAGTCTTATGGACTTCAGTGGTCAGAAAATGTAAAAATAGGGTACTACAGAGAGTTCAGAGGTCTTGTTGTCTTATTGCCATAAGCCTGTAACTTTGCCTAGAGCCTTGAACTATACTCGCTGCGGAGCGCCCAATGAACTTGTCAGGTCAAGTTATTAGGAATGGACTGACATTCTTCGATTTGATTCAAACAGTGGTTCAATAAGTAATACTTGGTCGATCAGTATAAATGTAAAGTCAATCATCAGCATAAACACAATCACCACCTGTGTTAGGTAGTGTAGGGAATAATCAGATATAAAATATATGATGGTAAGTGGGCGAGAGAAAGGGGTTGTATGTGTTGATAACAACATTAAACAGTCAAATGTAATCAAAAATTTTGCAAAGAAAATGACGTGAAATATGGCAAAAAACACTGAATAAACAATATAAAACTGTTTCTTTTATTACACATGTTCGCCGCAGGTATATAAATGAATTTTCTCTTTATTAGGAAACATAAATTTGTGAAACTTATTATAAAATAAAACAAACCACATAGAAATTGCTAACGAAAGATTTAATCAACTTAAAACCATTACGGCCATATTCAAAAAAAATTAACAAAAGTGTTAAACCTTTGTTAGACAAAATTCCTTAAAGTTGTATACAAAAACGATTATTAGCTTAAAATCCATTTGTTAAACCTACGTTAACTTTAAAAATTTCAAAATAGGAAGCTACCTACTTTAAGATTACCTTAAAGTGACATTTATGTTATGAATATTTAATATAAAAATAAAAATGGTAAAGAAAATTGTTTCGACCTTTGGGTAAGGTAACATGGTGATCCCAGTCAGACCGCTAAAATTTTCAAAGAAAATTTAGGTAAATTAGTGATCACCGTAAAGCCCTAATTCCAATCCAATGGAGAATTTTTGGAAAATAGTATAAACGCATGAAAAAATATAATTGGACTTCGTGGAAAATGTTGAAACTGTGGCAACGAATATAATACGAATGGGACCGAGAAATCTGATCCAATTACGCTTTTGGGCAATATACGTACGTACGTTTAAATTCTTTAAAAACGCCGCAAAAAAGGAGTTCTAAAAATAGTGTTGTTTCCCTCTATTTAATAAATTTTTCCATTTAACCACAACAAAAATATGATTTCTTTAGTAATGTACAGAAAAGTAATACAAATATACAAAGTCGTTATTCGGGTATTTAAACTTTAATTAAACTTTAGTAAAGCAATCGTTAGCTAATGTAGGGTTTTGCATAAGTTTTTTTAACGAATGTTTGTTAAGCTTAACGTGTGTAGCAACTAACGTGCACTTCAAGTCTACTTTCAGATATTTTTTTTTGCATATGACCATAAGGGTTTAAAAAAAATTTTGCTGGAAAGGTTAACAAAATTCTCTTTTAGACAGCAACTAATGTGATTAGGCTTAATAGGTTTGCGACAAAGCTGCAAATATATGCCTACAAATATGTAAAGTGTATATTGAGAATGTTGTGAGTAAACGTTTGACCCAGGAGTGCTTTGTTCGATTTCAGTCTAAAAATGCTAATGTTAAAATGCACCAGGCTTTATTCGGCCAGTTACTGAAAAATTAAAATTTGAATTTATTTTAACAATTGTTTGTTAAGCTTAACGTGTGTGGTAACTAACCTGCACTCAAGTCTATTTTTAGATTTTTTTTTTTGCATATGGCCGTTAGTGTTTAAAAAAAATTTTGCTGGAAAAGTTAACGAAATGCTCTTTTAGACAGCGGCTCACTTGATTAGGTTTCGTAGTTTTGCGAGAAAGCTGCAAAACTATGTCGATAAATTTGTAAAGTGTATATTGAGAATGTTGTGAGTGAACGTTGGAACCAGAAGTGCTTTGTTCGATTCCAGTCTGAAAACGTCTGAAACACTTTCGTCGGCCAGTCAAAAAAAAAGTAAAATAAATAGAAATTAACGGACATTTTGCGTCTATTGAAGAAATACCAGCACTTAGGCTTTCAGGTAATCGTGGAGAGGACTTAACATCAAAGATATGACAGTTTGGAATCATTTAAAAAAGTTTGGGTAATTAAAGAAGTTAAATGTTGGACGCCACTACCGGTAAACAGGTAAAAATAGGTGTTTTTAGGTAAGACAATTTGGTAAAAAAAACATCTATATGCCTAAGTTTTTTCTTACGTCTGTTGTTTTTTCTTCTTAAGCGCAAACTTCAAGACTCAATGTTGTTTTTTATCTAATAGACATGGTGGTAATAAATGTGTCGTGTCTGTTACGACTATGATGTATGATGCTTATAGTCTGTTCGTTTACATTTTTCGGATGTCAAAACATATAGTCGTGTGAAAAATAATATAGCAAAAGAGTAAAAATTCCAACTCTGTTTTTATATTCAAACATTTATCAAGAAGATCTTATAAATTAATTGTCTGCTTAAATTTCGACGATGTAAAGAACAGTTATTTGACAAACAAAGCTTGTACCGTTTCTCAGTTGTAGTCTATTTCTTTAAGCATTTAAGGAAAACCGCCATGTGTCGCTAGGATGACACATAGATGGCGTTACTAGAATTTTTCTATATGATTTTTATTTAGCACTAACCCTCAAACGATATGTGCATAAATTTGACAGTGATCTAACTATTGATTCGTGAGTTATGGCATTTTGTGTGTAGCAACTTTTGTAAATTTCCCGTTTTAATAAAGCATTGCGTTTGGATAAAAAAAAAATAGTGGAAATTCATCGAGAAGTAATTGCTGAATTTAAACATGGTAGTACCAGCACATATGATGCAGGGCGCCGTGGACGACCAAATGACACTATTATTCCAAAAAAACATCAATAAAATCCACAAATTGTTTATGAACGATCGCAAATTAAAGTTGCACGAACTAGCTGACATTGTAAAGATATTAGATGATAATGTTTTTAAACAAGCATTTGGGTATGCTAAAGCTCTGTATAAAAACAGCAACGAATTGATATTTCAGAGAAGTGTTTGGCGCTGTTAAGCCGCAATAAAATGGAATTCTATCGTCGATATGTGACAATGGATGAAACATGGTTTCATTATTACACACCAGAATCCAAAAGACAATCAGCTGAATGGACGGTAATCGAGGAGCCGAATCAAAAGCGAGCAATGACGCAACAGTCGGCCGGCAAGGTGATGGCGTCTGTATTATTCCGTCTGCGAACGGAATAATATTCATCGACTATCTCCAAACAGGAACCACCATCAACAGCGACTATTACTGCGCACTCTTGGATAGATTGAAGGCTGAAATCGCAAAGAAAAGGCCACATTTGCAAAAGAAAAAAGTGTTGTTTCACCAAGGCAATGCAACATGTCACAAATCGATGAAAACGACGGAAATATTTAATGAATTGGGCTTCGAATTGCTTATCCACCCACCATATTCTCCAGATTTAGCCCCCAGCGACTTTTTCTTGTTTTCAGATCTCAAGAGAATGCTTGCTGGAAAGAAATGTAAGTCCAATGATGAAGTAATCGCTGAAACTGAGACCGTTCTCTTCTTACGAGAAAGAGAAATAAAAGTGGTATCGAAAAGTTTTAAAACCGGTATACTCGTTGTATTGCATCGTTGTAATGTGGAAAGTGTTTTACTGTTCTACTCAAACAGCAATGTAATCTATTATGACGAAATAAAGGCACTGATTTCTAATAATTGGGTAGTGTCAGGTATTTTTCATACAACACAACTCTCGACGCTTTACATGCCGAATTACTTTTAAAGCAGAACTGTCCAGCACCTGTTTTAAGGTAAAGAATGAATCAAGTCAATTTCTGATACCCTGTTCTGAAGTGAAGCGTAGGGATGGTCTGCATTGATCGGAACAAATGGTAGTTAGAGGGGCAAAGGGTATGAATATTCTGGATGTTTTTCGTTGATTGCTCTCTTTAAACGAATCAATTGTATTCCCTGTAATCGTCTGACCCGATTTCAACCGCTCATAATATCAAACATCTCTCTGATCCCACCAAATACAGAGCATTACTTTGGCGTCATGGATGTTCGACTGCGGCGTTAATTTGGTTGGTTGGCCGGGCTGTACCTATGAATTTTTGCGCTTGGGGTTATCATAATGTATCCGTTTTTTATCACCAGTAACAATACGATGCAAAAATGACTTCTTTTTGTAGCGTTCAAGTATCATTTCCGACATGCAAAACCGCCTTTCAACGTCTTTCCGCCTCAATTCATATGAGACCCGATTTCCTTGCTTTTAATGGATTCCGATGCTTTTAAACGTAAGAAAATGGTTTGTTGTGTGACTCCCAATGATAATGTAAATTCTTGTTGCGTTTGACAACAATCTTCGTGGAGTAATGCTTCAAATTCCTCATCTTCAAACTTTTTCGGCTGACCAGGTCTCTCCTTGTTGAATCGCGCGAACTATATATCACAGATTTTTGAGTTGGTGCATGTTGACTGTAAGCTTCTAATGAAAGAAGGTTATCAGACTTCCCCGCAAAACATCTTGTTTAGGCACAAAAATCGACATTATTATAGAGATTGAAAACAATATGTGTTTACACTTTGGCGTCTATCGAATACTGAATTATAATGACAGATGTTTACCATCCATTATAACATATTTGTTATTATTGACACAAACCATATGTGATTGTTATGCCATATGTTCTCCAAATCGACATTATTAACTTGTATACTAAATAAAACTAAAATGCAGTCTTTTATAGCCCTGGTAAAATTAAGAGTCTAATAAACATCTGTAGTAGTACATACTTAAAAATATGTTTGAATTCTAACAAGTTGAGTATTTTTTTTTATAAAACACTCTACGCCATGAATATAAGACTTTTTATACATTGTTCACTACGTATCGTTCCTTTATTGCAAAAGTGGCGTATCGCAGAAATTTAGAAGTTGGCTTGGAAAAGTATTTCTCAATAATTTCATTATTTGTATACAAAATCCAAAGATATGTCAATACACACATTTTATATATTTTTCTGTAACATGGCACAGTTCAAATAAAGGAGCGATATGTTATATGTAAAATAAAACTGTTTTTATGTGGATGTTTGTGATTATCTACATGGTAAATCCAAGATAAGTTATATGCCGTAAAATTACCTTGAATACAAAATATTAAATATCCATCCATCCGTCCATCTAACTATCTGACTATCTTTCCTTTTACACTTCTTCTTAACTGACTGACTGTTTATACAACTTATGTTTAACCGTTTCTACAACGTACTCGTACATTTTCCAAAACACCAGCAGCTTTTATTTCAACATCTACAAGTGTATAACGAAATTTTACAATGACCACTAAAAATATAAGAAAAAAAAAACTGAAAGAAATAGTAATTTTATCACTTTTTTGTGAGTACCTCATATATTCGGTTATAAAAGAATATTTTTAAAAAAAAAGTAAATTGGAAAAGGCAAGTGTTGATATGAGTGATTGCAATTGTCTAGCGAAAGGGTACATTTGAACGTTTGTATTGTAATATCGCTTGTATCTCTTCAGCATAATTTCATTATCGATTTCTAGTTGATCGTGTTGGTGTTTTACGAATTATTGATTTAATAAATTTGTTTTTAAAAAAGTTGTAAATAATTTAAAAAGCAGCGTGAGAACTACTCATTTTTTAGTTTTTTTTTTTCTTTCTTCCAATAAGGTAATCCTTGCGATAATAAATGTCAATATTTGTTAACAAGACTGTGTGTTTTTCTAGACAATATTAAATTGTTATTAAAACCGTTCAAAATCTGGAGAGTGCAACGTATAATACACCATAACACCATGGTATACACCCAGACCTCGTTTTACGCGACCAGTTCATTCTACGAAAATTCGCTTAAGCCGAATTCGCATAATATGATACCCTAACTCTATATAAAGACTGCTGATTCGTTCTTGAATTTGGAAAAAAATGCGCAAAATTTAAATCAAAACAATAAATATGAAAAAAAACCGCATAAAAAAAGCCAACAAAAAATGTATTTTATTTACAAAAAAAAAACAATAAAAATTATAATATGGTTACGAAAATAAAAATGCCTAAAGAGAAAATACACCACATTAGGGACTATATTGTGGAACTTTTGTCTATTGGTTTGTGTCAAGGTTAATAATGTGTTACCCTGCTATTGCCCTACTTTGGGTAACACAATCTTACATGTCTAAATTTAACGGATATAATATAGAGGATAAGAAAGCGTTTGAGTCTTTTCCGGAACTTTCCAAATTGTGGACCATAAGGTATATAAGGAGGCTGCCTTGCCTATGTCGAAATAGTTATCGTTTTGGTAAGTAAAGTCGTGTTTTGGCGTAAATAAAAGTGTTGTATAAGCGAATATTAAGTGCAAGGTAAATAAGTTATTGTTTTAAGACATAGTGTAATTGTGTAAAAAGTGTACAAATAAAGAGAACTGTATAAAAAAGCAAATTCCCGGCATTATTTTATTATACGCAATTTAAAAGAACTCAAATGTTTTAAAAAGGTTAAAACGTAACAATACGTGACTTCCCATAAGTGTAGGCTTCTTTAGTTTTAAAATTTAAGTATATGTTATAGATACATATGTACATACTACTAGGGAGACCGATTATTCGACTTTTTCCAAAAACTGGTTTTCGAATAAGTAGAAAAGTAATTAAAATAGTCGGTTAACTGGTTCTTCTATTTAAATAAAATTGTTCCTAATTCTTGAAGCGCATTTTAAAAAAGCAGAAGCAGAAGCAGAAGCTGATGGACAGCTTAAAATTAAAGCGGCAGTTAATACCAACAATAATGCCAAAACGGTGTGCAGAGGCCACAAAAAAAACAAAGTTTATTACACAAAGTACTGAAAAATACTTAAGTTTCGAACAGCTACTCAAGGAGCTAATTTTGTTTTTATTGTATTATTTGGTAGAGAATAGAATTAAAGGTTTGTTATTACAGTTATAATTTTAGTGCCTAAGATAACCAAAAATAAATGTTTTACTTTGAATAAATCTATTAGTAATATACGAGTCCTTAATTGCCTCGACAAGAAAATTTGCTTAGATTTCGAGCAACACCGTATGTAAATTTATGCACCACGATTTAATAGTGTGTGTGTCACTGTGGTATGTTAGGAAAGAACCCACCTTCTAACCAAGAAGTCGTCGGTTCAATCCCAGGCCACACCATCTGACAATTTTCAACAGCGATATAACCTCACAACATTACTAGCGATTGGTTATGTGTATTTACGCTGTGAAGAACTTCACTAACTAATATATCAGGCGTTCGGAACTGGCGTTTGTGGGTTTGTGGGCTTTCAATGGGTCTAGTTGATCATTCTCCATATATAAAAATCAACATATATTTACAGAAGATGAGAAAAGGTTATTTTTGCTCAAGAGTGCATATCTATTTTGATCTACCTGGGTTTTCACGTTCTTTGTGAGACGTTCAAGGTTATCATATATACAAAAATAATTAAACGAAGAGCATATTTGCAATAAAACCGGTTTATTTGGTATTCGAAAAATGAAGATTTTGGAAAAACCGTATTCGACGAAACCGAAAAACCGGTAAAAATCGGTTGAGTAATAACCGTCCGATCTCCCTAGTATAGACATATATAATTCAAAAAGTCTCGCTTTCTTCTTTTTGAATCTATTGAGGAACTTGAATCGGGTATATGTAATATTATATTAACATTCTCATTGTTGGCAGACGTTAGCAGTATACAATGTGTTTCTGGGGCCTTTACCGTAAGAAACATGCAAGTTGCAACATAAAGCTGCACTGTCTGACTGTAACAGCCCCAGTCTTGTTTCGCTGAATCATTGGCGGCATTGGTTACAATACAACACCACACGGAGACTAGAATTGCCTCTGTTTTTTAAATGTGCCAACACGTGTACACCCTAAAGAGCAAACAAATTTTCGTGATGACAATGGCAGATCCGTTTAGCCAGAATTAAGGCTTATTTAGCCTCTTATGCTCCTATTAGTCAAATTCAAAGTGTTTTTTTTCAACAATTACCAAACTGAGACTTTGTATAGGGTCCGCCAAATAATTTTTTTTTTTTTTGAAAACAGGGCGCAAAACATCGAGTGTAGATTCGGCTGTGTGGCACGTAGCGCCGTCCTGTTGAAACCAAATGTTGCTAATATCCTGCTCTTCAATTTTTGTGAACAAAAATCTGTTCAACATGGCCCGATGACGATCGCCATTGACTGTAACAGCCACTCTTTGCTCATTTTCGAAGAAAAATGGCCCAATTATGCCTCTGGACCAAAATCCGCATCAAACAGTGACTCGTCTTGGGTGTATCGGCTTTTCAATGTATGCGTGCTGGTTTTCTGTGCCCCAAATGCGACAATTTTGCTTGTTTACATACCCGCCAAGATCAAAATGAGCTTCATCTGAAAAGATGATTTTTTTGGCAAAATCGGCATCTTCTGTAAGTCGATCGCAGGCATACTTAGCGAAGCGAAAAAAGCGTATACACAACCATATTTGTTCAGCGGAAGGATAAAACTAATTATCTGTCAAATCAGACATGAGCTAAGTGTTACCATTCACGAAATAAGCACTAGTTGAAAAAAAAACGTTAGATGGCGGACCCTATATTTACGGCTATACTGTAACACGCTCTCCTTGTTTCTCAGTGTCTAAAATGATTTTTCCATACGATTTGGATCTAAACCACTAGCACCACATCAGAGCAATTAAAAAAAGAGGTAGGTGCCTAGTTTTGCTTATCACTGAGCCTTGTAAAAAGTTGTTTAAGAATATTTTATTCATTTTTTTTAATATTAACTATTGTGTTAACTGTTCATACGAACTTGCAGTACCACACTATAGCCACTCATCTCAGAATCCAACAAGCATTATGGATGTAAAGTGAGAGACGCTCAACAATTTGGAATCATGACTTTTTTGATTAACCTTTTGGCCACAAAAACATTATTTGGCGTCTAAGGATAGTTGCCTCGTACATATGCATACACTACAGAGCAATGCCAATAATAAAAGTCATCCATCTATCCATAAAGTACTTTATTCCTGTATATTTTGTTTTTCACTTCTCTTAATTCAATTTGTTTTGTGATTTTCTTTGAATTTGTCTAACCATTCCTTTATTAAATTATATGCAATTTATATGCTTCTTATTATTTGTGCATATTTTTTCCTGTTTCTTGCTTATCTTAAGATGTTTCGTTGCTTATTTGGTTATTGATTTTCTACGTTTATTTGTTTTTCGAAAATCTATTGGTATTCCTTTGCGATGTTTGATTTTTCATTAGATTTATCGTTGAGTTGCATCTTTATTTGCATTGACCGCTGCCGATGCTGCTGCTGCTGCTGCTGCCATAGTTGAATCCTTGTACTCTTTGTTTGTTGGTGATAAATGGACTTCTACGATTGTTTTCGATTTGTTTGATTATTTGATTATTGTTATTAGTTTCACATTTAATTTTCAAATCAAATACAAAATCATATACACAAACGCGTGCACTCCAATAAAATTTCATGGCAGGAGTATTTGTTTAAAGCACAAGACAACGAACGCTAGCCCGACAAGTGCATTATTACTGCCTTAAAAGCCATATTTATTGTTGTGTAATACCTGAGTTATTAACCATTATCGTATTTGGCCATTTATTTATTAGTGTTTATAAAATTTGCTAAATAATTTACATACAATGTGACAGCTTAATGCAAATATTTAATGAAGTTGTATTCACAAAAAAAGAAAATTTTAAATATTTTGTAATTAAGAAAAATAATCAATTATTTGGTGAGACCAGAAGGGTCCTTTCTGTTATATACTGCCCAAATACGTCCAGATGATGCTTCTGCCGTACACAATTGATTCGTTTGAAGTGACCCTTGGCCACTTACGCAGATACATGAATCTCTAATACTCTAATGTGACAACATATATTCACAGTTAAAAACTATTTATATAATAGTGTTTGGATAGTTTGCCCGACTCCCATTATAGTCCAGAATTTGTTTTGTCTAACTTAGATTTGTTTCAATCGATGCAGAACAATGTTAATGAAATACGTTTCAATTTAAAACAAGGAATTCGTAATTTTCATAATTCGCCAAGTTCTTTTGGCGCGGTATCAACATGTAGCCTGAAAGATAGGAAAAGATCTTAGCTATGGCAATTACCGCATTTTTAAATCCTACAAATAAAATATATTTCAGTGTTATAAGAAATCAAATCGACGCTGACAGTGTTATCAATCGGTCGTTTTGAATCAGTGTTACCATATTGGATATTTTTTAAGCTAAATTTAGCTACGAAATTTTTCATTTTGCTTTTAACTTTTTTCCAAAATTTCTTCAACTTTTTTTGGTCTTTTCCAACCCTATAAAATCGCACCAAAAATAATATTGGGCGGGCTACCCATCGGTTTAAATTTGAACCAGCTGTTATGTCGAATCTGGCAATACTTATGTCATTCTATTCTGTCCTAAAATTTTGTATATAATCTTCACTAAACAAATTAAATCGATTTACGCTTGAGCAACGTTGGGATTTATTTGAAATTTATTTTCAAACCAAAGACAATTGATCGGAAATTGCACGTAAATACCATACAAAATTTTCTCGCAGAGATGGATCAACAGTGCCCGGAATACGCAAGCTTTCGTTTTAAAAATTTATATTAATTTGAAATGCTTTAAATGTCTGAAGATATACGGCATGAGACACTTTTTTGATATTAAAAGCAAAAAGAAGCTACAAAAACATGTATCAAAATTGTGAAGTATAAGAACAGAATGAGTAAGTAAGCGCTGAGCTTAGAAGTTAAAAATTGTCAAGATTGTTTCGATATTAAAGAGGCACCTCGCTACTACTGGGGCAACAGACATCACCGATAAAGTAGTTCCAAATCATTGTAAAAATATTAGCCATTCGATGTAGCCACATTAATTGATCCAAGTAATTGTATGTCATCACTGAAACGTTACGAAATCGAAAGGATTAAAATATGAAAACATTATACGAAGTAATCTTAGTTAAAATTTGAGTATTGCAATGTCAATGAACATCTTTGATCCGCTGGAAATTGACTATATTTGGCCAGGAAGTTTCAATTCACGCACTATTTACCCTGGACTCTACCATTTTTAGGTCCTGCATGATTTTCATAAAAGTAAAAAGTTAACCAATCAACAATGCCAATACATATCTAAACTTAAGATTTACAAAAAATTCCTACTATAACTCTATTTAAAACTACCTTTACTCCGATATCCACTCTAGCGTTCACCACACTTTCGTTAGTTGGATTTATGTACGAGTATTTGTGCTTTAAATTTCAATAAAATCAGTTAAGCGTAATTGGGCTCATAAACAAACTGACTAAACAAACTTATTCCTCAGTTTTATTGGCATACTTTAATCAAATTCAAATTCCAATGTTCACTCATTTTTCACCAGGTCCTAATTTTAAAAACATTATAGTCTGTCTTGAATCTTCTTCTGTCTTCCAAATTTTAACAAAATCGTTTCAGTCGTATATGTGCGATATGTATGTATATATATATGTATGTATAAATTGGAAATTATGTACATATGTATATATCGTCATATGAAATCCAAAAAGCCCTAAGTTACATATCAAAAATTTTACAGGAGAGCCAAAAAGCTTTTTGAAATGTGAAATGAACTATTTAGGTTAAGCTTAGAATATTGCTGATAAAAACGTTGTTTTCAATTGTAAAAGCGTACAAATTAGTGGGATTATGTATTTCGAAAGAATGCATCATAATCAATCAAAAAGTCGATTTAGAATTTTTTGTAATTTAGGGCTTTTGGGATTTCATATGACGATGTGTACATATGTATGTATGTATATGCATTGAATTTTTATTTACAGTTTGACTTTGATACTAATGAAATAAGTTTAAAAATAATCTTAAGGTTATGACTTAAAAAATTTTTTGCTTTGGATTTAAATGAAACATTTTATGTATACAGTGCTATGTAATAGTGCTATGTAATATATGCTCAAAGGCAATTAAAAAATTTAGATATTTTTCAGCCGAATATAATTTTGTTTTTTGCTTTTTTTGAACGCGATTTAGCTTAATCTTATTTTAAAATCTGGTCACACTGTTTTGAATGGAAAATAAAGCAAACAAGATAAATCATCATAGCTGGTAAATCAAATAACAAATCAAAAACAAGAATCCGTTTAATCGACTACACGCGCTATTATCATTACGTTTGCTAGAACACATAAACGTTATAGCATACCTTAAGGCATTTTTTTTAAACAGTAAAGAGTCTAGTAGTGCACACAGTGGGATGTACTGCAGAACTATTTATTTTATAACAACTTCATAGTTAATATGTATAAACGAAGCATTTTACAACAAAAAATCAAAATAATATTAATGCAAAATAATAAAAATTCATTATTCTGTTAAGAGTAGGAGCGGATGATATCGCCATTGCAGTGTCTTAGTGTAAACTTTTGTATTTATCTTTACTAGGAGGTAGAAGGTACTTACTTTTATATTACCTAGTATTGATGAGATCGGGTTTAAGTTGAGTACTACTGTCAAATATGTGGGTTTAATTCCAGACCTCAAGCTACATATGTACGAAAATAAACTTGGCTTGTACGCGGCTTGTGTCATCTACTGTGATAGGAGAGCGGTTGGCTCAAGATGGGGACTCAGTCATGGTGTTATTCGCTGAACTTTCACTACGGTTATTGAACCTAATTTTTACGGATTGATTGCAGTGTCAGACTCCTTGCAAAAGTCAGCAGATCTGCTGCGATCCACATCACAATTGTGTTGCTTACCATCCCTACTAAGGCTGGTTTCCATCTGGGATAATCACCAGCCAACAAGCTAAGCTTGTAGGGCTGAGATTATACTAAGGGTGACCAAGAAGAGAAATTAGTAGTGTAGTAGTACTAAGAAGGTAAAGAACAACACAAACAAATAATTTTTAAAAGCAAAGCGACATATATACGTCTGCTCCCATTGAGATCTATTCCACAACTACAGGATTCCGCCGGGAAGGTATACTACTTTGTTTGTTTATAGTTTTTGATTTTATGAAAGAGAAAGGATCTTATATTGATAAATATTTTATTTAATGACGGCAATTATGTATGGGATACAATATCAGATAAATGCCCGCCTCTGTTATCCACACAAATGCGAGCCCTTTTTAGCACATTTTTCATTACATTCTCACACATTTCACGCGGTATTTCATTAATTTCATCACAAATATTTTGTTTGAGTTGCTCCAGCGTTCCTGGTTTGTTTGCATAAACCTCCCCACAGAAAGAGGTCCGGAGCGGTCAAATCAGGAGACCGCTCATCGGCCAATCTACATCACTATTCCTTGAAATATTTGTTGTGAAAAGTGGTCTCGCAGTAATTTCATTGTAATCGTGGATGTATGCCATGTGGCACCGACTTGTTGAAACCAAATGTTAGTCAAGCCCAAAGCATGCAGTTGTGGCGTTAAAAAGTTTTTAATCATATCACGATATCGCTCCCCATTGACAGTTACCGTAATGCCGTTTTCAGTTTCAAAGAAGTAAGGTCTAGTGATATCCCCTGACCAAATTACACATCAGACTGTCACTTTTAATGGATGCAAAGGTGACTGATGAATAATTTGTGGGTTTTCCATTGCCCAGAACCGACTATTCTGTTTATTCACATAACCATTCAAATGAAAATGTGCCTCGTCACTCATTATGATTTTTTTATGAAAATCGATGATTGATTTTGATAAAAAGTTTTAACTATTAAAACACGTTGGCTTACTGAATATTCTTCCATAATAAACTTGCCACGTCTCTACTTTACGCCTGCCAAATATTAACTGTCAAGACTAATGTTTACCAAAATGGCGACAAAACAAAGTAGTATACCTTCCCGGCGGAAAGCCTGTAAATAATATTTGTGTCCTTATTTATAACCTTGTTATTATCTGCTCATTTTCGGTCGGATTTATGCATACACGCTGTAGATTATTCTCATCCAGATAAGGCTCTGCCACGCTGTTATATGTTATTGGGTGCTCGGTTAAGTTTAGTTACAAATTTTCAGTAATATTGATAGCATCAGGTAACACTATCACAGCTTGCTTGGAAGGTCACAATTTAAGCTTCACTTAATTGGAAGACGCTATTAAAATCTTATTATTCTCAGAAAGATTATCTACGTTTAAAAATGAGTGATAATTTAGAACATTACCGCTCTATTTTACTCTGTGCAACACTTCACTGAACGTGAACTGTGTTTGGGATCATTACCATGCATGTTTCCCTCTGCAAATGGAGTTATCGTGTTCAAAAGTATTTCATTATAAGCGTACAGATCAATTTGCGTATCTATTTTGATTAAAGGATCAACACCGAGCCCAGAAAGTGTAACCAAAACCATACCATATCCGACGCCATGCTTTTCTGTCATTGAAGTGAACCTGTGGCTGTGTTGCACGTTTGCAGAACGCCATACACTACATTTTCCATCAGATCCAAATCGAAAAAATTTGGATTCGTTACTCCAGTGAACATTTTGCCAAAAGAGCGTTAGCTTTTCTGAATACTCACAGCAAAATAAGATGCGGGACTACAAGTTCTTCTTTGATATTTGTTCTCTATATTGTATAGGATGGGCAATTTTAAAGTTTAAATTTAGATTAGGTTAGGTAAGGTGCGGACCCCCTTAGAGGGAAGAAGTCCCACTTAGGCCAGATATTTGATGCCACATGCATAAATGCCAACCCGGGTATCAAAAAATTTCCATAGGAAGCTATTTAGAATCCAAAAAAAAGAAATAAATAAATTTAAATTTAAAAATTCAATAAAACAAAAACGGTTTGAAATTTTACAAAATTTATTTTTTGTTGTGAAGTACAATTTTTCTAGTTAGAAATGAAATATTATTTCATTATCTTGGCTGCCGCGGCTAGCCTCACTGTGCCCTATTCGATCAGTCCAATTTTCGAGAACTTTTTCGAGTGTGTACGGTCGCATCTCCGGCATCACGAATGTTGGCCTTCAAATGCTTAATTGTCTCTGGCATAACGCGGCCTAACGCTTGCTTTTAACTCCGCCCCACAGAAAATAGTCCAATTTGCACCAAACCAAGCATAGTTCACATCAATCATTGATTATCATGGTGCGATAGGTGCCTTCATTACCCGTAATGGTTGACTTCTCATTTTCAATAAAATATTAACCAATTATGCATACTCTCCACAAGCCGCACCAAAAAGTCATTGCTTCTGTAAGATCACGTTTGGGTTTTCTGAGCCCCAAATACAAAATTTTTGCTTATTTTTGCTTGAGCTTCATTCGAAAAGATGATTTTTACATTTTTTTAAATTTATTTATTTATTTTTTTGCAATTTCTGATCAATTGTCTTTATTTTGGAAATTTCGCTGCTCAAGCGTAAATCGATTCATTTCGTTCAGTGGTGATAATATATGTACTGAATTTTATGACAGAATAGAATGACAATAGTATGCCAGATTCAAAATAGCCGCTGTTTCAAATTTAAACCGAAAGATGGTTCAGCCTTTACAATGCATCCAAGTAATTTTTTTTTCAATTTTCCTTCTTTTAATTGTTCGCCAAAAAATATCAGTGCAAAATTTTGTTGGAAACTATTTTTAAATTTCGGTTGAGGTTTTAAAGAGGCCTGAAACTGAGACTCTTTAGATAAAGGAATCCTCTTTACAATTTTTTTTTTTCTAGACAAAGGGCCCTGTGTTGTACTTTCGTATGTCTCATTAACTAATGCTTGTACACCATCGTTTAGTAGCAGTTTAATAGGGAAATAATGTCACACACGATGATTCCCACTTTTAGATTTTAAACAAAAGATTAGTGAAGAACATAGAAATTTGTTAATTGTGCTAAAAGAAGTTATGGTACATACTGAGCACGTCATAGGCAACGCATAGAGGTAAATACTTTACTACATTTTGATTCCTAGAAAAATATACATGCTTTCAATGTAGCCCACATTAAATGTGCTAACTCCATGTCCACCACTGTATGTATCCACACTAATTGTAAAAACAGATTTATTATTAAAGCCAGTCATAGTCAACTCTTTTGTTCAGTTGGTTAAGAATAATTATGCCACAGATACTCTAACCGCCGTATTCATAAAAATAATTGCGATTTGTAAAAGATTTATCAAAGAAATTATGAGACAATTATATTATTAAAGAAAAATAGTTTTTATGAATATGAGGGTAAAATTATTGTTTTTTAAAATTTTATTTAATTAAAATTAATTTCAATATTTTATTTATTAAATAAATTTACAAATAATGTAAATATTTTTACAATTTGTTTTTTTTTTGTTATTAAATATTAAAAAATAAAACAATATTAAAGGGCAAGTAAAATAAAATCTTGATCATTATATGTATGTTAAAGCAACTCAAAAATTATACAAAGTATTTCGAAGAAGAAAACAGAAAAAAAAAGAAAAAATACATTAGAAAAATATTTTTTTTTTGTTTAAAATTAAATATAAATAAAAATATCAATCAATATTTTGGTCTTTTGTTAAATTCATTTCAATATAAGTTTTGTTTTAAATTTTAAGACTATTTTTAAAATGTATGTATTTCAGAGCAAATAGAGGAATATAAAATCAAATTTTCAAAAACTTTAAAAAGTTTATTTTCGAAACAGACCTCAATTTTCAATAATCAATTTATGAATCAATTTAGTTTATTTCAAATTCCTCGTTAAATTGATTGATTCCTCTTACAATTAACAATTATTTGTAAAAACTAAATATGTAATTGTAAAATATAGGAACAATTTTGTTTTTTGTGCATTCATAACAAACAAAATATTATTGAGCTAATAACAACGCTTTTTTGTTTTTGTTTTTTTTTAAGATAAAATTAAAAATTTTAAAGAAATTAAATTAAATATTACAAATAAATTTATAAAAATTACAGCCACTAGGTACTTTTGTTACTTGGTTTTAATTATACATTTCAAGAGATTATTTTAGTACTTTTTTAAAATTTTTGTAACATATTTCAAGGCGTTCAAACCTGATAATTTATTTGGTTGTTTAAGCGATAAATAAGTGTTGAAATCACATTAATTATCAATACTTTTGAGTGTTTTTTTTTTTTTAATTATTTTTGTTTTAATCCAATAATTTTTTAATTTTTATTACTGCTTAAATCTCAGTGTATGGCTTTAGTTTAAAAAGAAATGTATTTTACAATTTAGCTTAAAAACTATTCTAGAGGTCTATTATATGGTTTCTGAGCAGTTCTCTATATCAACTTACCACATAAAAAAAGTAGTAATTTAGTACCTTTTTTATTTGCTTAGACTTCTAGATTATCTTGAATAATTATTATTTTAGTTTATTTAGGTTAAGTGTTAGTAGAAAAAAATATATTCTTTAGTCAAAATTACCCGGCGGCGAATTTCAACAACATTGTTACTATGATCATTTCATCAAGTCGAAATTCGTATGAAATTATCATAAATGAAAATTTACAGTGATGAGTCCTCATGACAATGACACAAACAAAGGAAGTTTTGTATGACAACGTCATTGTAACGTCCACACACTAAAGAAAGCTGAAATTTAGCGACATTGTCTGTTATGAGTTAACTACATGCTTAAATTTAGCGACATTGTCTGTTATAGGTTGACTACATGCTAAAGTTTAGCGAATCAACTTCATGCTGAATATAGCGACATTTTCTATTATGAGTCGATTAGCTGCTGAGCGATGTAGGATTACAGAATAAAGAACAATATTTTTTTTTGATAATATTGTCTGTTAGGACTCACTAAAAAATGATCGCTTGCAAGACAAAATCAACTTCTGTCATCTATGACAATTTGTACAATTACTTTAGAAATTTATGTATGACACCAAAAAAAATTCATTGTCATTCATCGATACTCTAGCATTTTCAGCGTTTATCGCGATAATTCACTATGACGTTCGCCACCGGGTATTTGTTTAAAAATTTACTGTGCTATTTCTATATAATAATTAAAAGTATCTTAGAAAAATAAATTTTTTGGTTAATTTAATTAAATAATGGCCTACAGCAGTGCATCGAAAAAAAAACGTTGTGTCTTGAAGTAACTTTAATTACTATATCAACATAAGCTTTGCTTTGATATACTGGCTCAGGCCTTTGGGTTAATGTGGTTTTAAAATAAAATAATCATTTTTAGTGTAATATTTCTGTAGTGTACTTTAAAGATTTTTTATATAAAATTTTTATTCATTTGGAAAACATTTTCTACACATCAGGTTAAGCTAATTTGGTATTAAATAAACAAATTTAGCCTCTAAAAACGAAAATTTCGAAGTATGTTGTTTTGCAGCTAACTTAACTGCCTCAATTGTGTGTACTAACGCTAACTTCACTTTGTTTTTATAGTACTGCACAGAGCGTATGAAAGCGTTTTTTATAAGCTGCCTTATGTTGTTAAAATGTTTTAAATAAATTTAAATTTTACATATTTTTTTTTTTTTTTTTTTGTTAACTTAACCTAACTTTTGCCAAATCTTTAAATATTTTTTTTTAATTTACCGAATTTGTTTCCTTAACAATTTTTTAAATTATTTCTTATCTTTTGTGGCCTTTTTTAATTTAAATAAATATTTTATATAAATTTGAGTTACTTTGTTGTTAATCCCAGTCAATAATTTTCAAAATGTCTATGGTTAAATGTTAGTATCTCTTGTGTTATTTATTAACTTATTTATATATTTTTTTTATAAATATACATATATATTAATTATAACTTTTTTTCTTGTCTTCTTAAAATTATTATTAATTTCAATAGAATAATAATAATTAGAAATAACATACACATAAAAAATATACTTAAATTATTAATTAATGTTTACTACTGAATTCAGCCTTGAATTCTAATATACTGACATAGGTACCCGTTAAAAAGCCTAAAATACCAAAACAAATTAACAAAATATTTTTCCATAAACGCCATTTAAAACGTCCATAGCCGGGATCTTCATTATAAACAGCCAATTCAATAATTGAAGGTACTATCATGCCTAAAGTACTTAAGCAAACAGCACCAATTAGAGAAATAAAGGGTCCCAAATTGGGTAAAGCTACAGCAATAGCACCGCAAATGATCTGGAAATTAACAAAAAATTATAATTAAAACAATGTATGTATGTAAACGAAAAAAAAAAATTTAACACAGATAGTGCGAATTATGGAACAGGTCTTACTTTATCGATTATTAGTTTAAAATATGGGACAGTTGGTTTCAAATATGAATAAAACTTAAATGAAATTATTGAGTTCGACCCTCAAAAGAAAATTTGTCAGGCTAAACTCTAATAAAGGGAGTCCCAAAATTAACGCAAGATTTGAATTTGTCGAAATTTGTGCGGTGCGACGGCTGACAGTTTAGGCCAGAATAGTGTTTTAATTTGATCAACTGTGAAGAGATTAATAGAAAAGTTCAGGAAGACTCTAAAATCACAGGTTATCCAAAAACAAGCCGTTAAAACGTCAATATCGAAGCAGTACGTGAGAGTGACGGTGACAATCCAGGAATCTCAATTCGGCGTCGTGGAAAAGAATTACAAATTTCAAAAAGCTCTCTACATCGTATACTCACTAAAGATCTGGGAATCCAGGATTAATAAATTCAATGCATAGCGAACAGAGTTCATAGAATGGATTATTGAACATCAACAAATATATGGTGATTTTTCGAGCAAAATCATTTTTCGAGCAAAAATCGATGAAGCACATCTTCAGCGTGATGGCTTTGTTAATCGCCATAATGCCCGCTTTTGGGGTTCTGATTTCAACAACGTGTCACTGTTTGGTGTGGACTTTGGGCCGGAGACATAATTGAACCATACTTTTTTGAAAATGAAGTTGGTCAAGCAGTGACTGCTACTGGTGTTCGATATCGCAACATGATAACACAGTCCTTTCTGCCGAAATTTGATATTTTTTTTTTCTCCGTCCCTCCTCTAGGGAACATATTGGCTTTCCATAAAGCATTGATTGCTATGATTCAGTTTTTTCAATCAATTTGATCTTTCAAGCTAAGTAGCAGTCCAGCTTCCTCCATATGATTATGCGAAGGAGTGAAGATCCTTGCTTATTGGTGGTGATCTTTACTTTAGAATTGTAATTTTTTTCGACTAGGTGGCGGGTTTTCCTAATCATTCGTTTGATGTTTGTCATCATCGCCAGAGGATGAGTGAAGGTCAGGTGTGCTTATTCTTTATTTTTTACATGAAGATGTCTGGAGGGAGGAAGTTGAAGCCTATTTATTAAACATATGAGACCAAAATTAAATTTTTCTTCGTCATGTCCTCTGCTGTGACTCAAACTAGGGTCGTATGATTAAACACCATTAGACTACATTTTATGGGGTTATTTTAAATCAGAGGTCTATGTCGACAAGCCAACAACCACCCGTGCATTAAAGGAGGAGGTTTAATGCTACATCAACGAAATTCAACCACATTTATGCAAAATTGTCATAGAAAATTTCGACAAACGAGTACATAAGTACACGTAAAGTCGTGGAGGTCATTTTACCGATGACTTATTCCAGAAATAACCCTATCATACATACATATTTTATGATTCCATAAAAAAATAACAATCAAAAAACTTAAAACTGTGCTTTCTATTTAATTCAAAAATTGCGTTCATTTTGGGTCACACTTAATAAATGAAAAGTGTTTCTGAGTTGATCTATATTAACAAATTTTGATCTTTAACCGCTACATCTTTGATAACTTACCACCAATAAAACTCTTAGACCATATTCGGACATATTTTGTTTTTCTGGAGCAATTTTATGTTGTATACCCTTCCAAATAATGCTAATGGGTACATAGAACTGCAAAGTGAAGGTAAAGAATATGGCAATAGCAATCATTAGTTTAACTGATTGAGCCAATCTGAAAAAACATTACAAAAATAAATTTAAAAAAAAATATTTAAAAAAAAACTTAACAACTTACTTATCTTCCACTGGTAAATTCAATGTAATACTGCCCTGTGTTTCGGCGCCATACTTCAAATAACCAAAGAAACCGACCAAAGTGTATAGAGTTATTACAACACCCATGCCAATATTCAATACCGAAGGACAGCCAATAAAGTGTGTGGGATTCTTCATGTCATTCTCCAAAGACATAACTACACCAATACCTTCCAAGGCAAAAATCACTGTACCGAAGAACAAAGGCCATTGCGTGAAATCTGCTACACCAACTCTTTCACTCGGTTCTGCCAAACCGGTGAATATATAGGTGAAGGTTATTACAATGCCCACAAACATCAGTATATTGGCAACCATCGAGAATGGAGTTAAATATTTCAAATTTCTCACCAAACACATAAAGATCAAGGGACAGGTTACAATAATAATCCATACACGTATACCCATTTCATTGCCTTCCATATAGAAATCGAGAACTTGTTTAACATTTGTACCCACAAACACAAGATAAATACAACAGCAACCGATTAAATCGATAACCAGAAAGGTATTCACCATAAAACGTATAAAACGCGACCAGCGCTGTAAATTTGGTGGACCATCTAAAAATGCCTGTTCGGCAACATCAGCAAAACCCATCATGGGTATTTTACGTCTTCGACATAGAATGTGGGCACATTTCACTAGAATATGAACACAATAAGTGCAAACGGCACCGACGATAAACGTAGCGACTAGACCAAACCATAGACCAGCATTTAGAAAAGCCATAGGCATAGCTAAAATACCAGAACCCAAAGAACCTTTGAGCAGATGTATAAGGGTTTCCATATCGCTGCAAAGTAAAAAGAAATATATGTGTAAGTTACTATTTATTTGTAGAATCAAAAAATTAATTAAATATTTTGAAAATTAATTTCAGTTCTGAGCAGACAAAATTGATTGAAATTGAGTCTGGCATTGAAACAATTAATTTTAACGCTTATCCCCCCTTAAGCCCCCCTGACCTTACAGTATACCTCTGGCGATGATGACAAACATCAGATTAATGATCAGGAAAACATGCCACCTACTGGGAAAAAATTACAATGCTAAACTAAGGATTACCACCAATTAGCAAGGATCTTAACCACTACGCAAAAATCATATGAACGAAGTTATAGTCGATTAATTATCTACTTAACCTGAAAGGTCAAATTGTTGAAAGAAACTGAAACAAAGCAATAGATGCTTTGTAGAAAGCCATGTGCTCCCTAGAGGAGTGACGGAGAAAAAAAAATGTATTCAAATTCAATATAAACGACAGATATAAAGAATTTCACTGTAAGAAGATCAGAAATGAAGACCTAAAACATTAATATTGGAAAGATGCAGTAAAACATGACGGAGACTCAATAATGGTGTGGGACTAGTTGGACCAATTTATCATAAAATTAAGAAAGTGGATCGATATATTTTTAAAATTAATGGGTGTTCGATTAGAAATCAGACCGAAAATGACACACCTTTTTCTTAAATTAAAATTTTTTGGGTAAAGCAGTGTAGGACTTTTAGGTGTTCTGAGCGAAGAACTGATCTAGTTGCAAGTTGCGGGCCGTACCGAAAACAAGTTATAATCTGATGGTGGAAGGTTCGGGCTTTAAAATTTCCCAGCTAGCTTTCTCAGTTCCTGTTGAGTCATCAAAGATGTATGTGGTCTGGCATTGTCATGATGGAACACAACACTTTTTCTGTTGATAAATTTTGGCCACTTTAATTAAATTGCTTAATTCAATCTCGTTACGGATAGTTGACAAGTTGTATTTACATATGGGCTGAAAAGTCCCGAACCTAACAAAATTACCTTAATTCATCAACGTAATCTCCATCAAAAGCAATATAATAATTCCAGCGCCGCTCTAGCACTTCAATACAACTTTTGTGTAACAATTTATCTTTTGCCTCAAAATAGGCCCCTTCATTCGTGCTAAATTTCTTACCGGCAAGCATTTGTTGAGGTCTGCGAACCGCCAGTAGTCGCTGGGAGCCAAATCTGGCGAATAAGGTGGATACGGAAGCAATTCGAGGTTCAATTCATGTAGTTTTGCCATTGTTTCAGAATCAACACTGTCTTGTTTTTGGTAAACAGTAAACAGCATACGCGGTACCCACTTTAATCGGAGTTATCTCATAGCCAAATGCTCAGGCAATATAAGGCCAATACGTTCTTTTGATATCTTTACGATGTGAGCTACCTCACGCAACTTCACTTTTCGATATTCAAAACGATTTTGTGGATTTTTTGATGTTTTCTGGTGTTAACGCCTCATTTGGACGTCCACTACAATCTGCATCATAGGTGTCTCTACGACCATGTTTGAAGTAGTCAGCAAACCAACGTTTTATCGTTGTTTCTAATGAAGCCGAATCTCCATAATACTTGTCCAACCATTGCTTCGCTTAAACGGTGTAGAATTAAAACACGAAATTGTTTCTGATCCATTGTTCTGAAAATAATAAAAGTAGCGCCACTCTTAGCATAAGAACTCACTAACTTATTAATAGAATATCATGAAATTTTGACAGCTGTCTTTCGAAGGTAAGCACTAACTGAAAAAGAGGTGAGTGCAATAAAACTAGCGCCATCTATGTGTTAGGCCCGGGACTTTTCAGCTCATATGTTAGCATTACCTTTCTTGATATCAATTATGGTTAATTATCAAGTTTCACTTTTATCGTCAAACATCGAATTCTTTGTGCAAGCAGCTTTCTTTAATAACTGTTTGGTGATGAAAGCATAGCTCCCTAGCAACGTCCATGCTACTTATATGCCGGACTTCCTGAATTTTTTCCATGATTTCGTCGACTTTTTTAGCAATTGTCTATCAGAGCGAAGTGCACCTTCGATATCAAAATTATCAGATCGAAAAGGAGCAAACCATTTCCCGGCTGTTATTGTAGTTACGGCAGCATCTCTCCAAATTTATGCATCTGCCTGCGACGCAGGCAAAAGCAAAATATCATGCTTTTGTTCCGAGTCTTCACTCATTTTTAAACGTCAATAACTTTTCATAGAATAATACGAGTTTTATTAAGTCTTCTAACAAAGTGAAGCTTAAAATATCACCTTTCAAAAAAGCTATAGTGTTGCCTGATTCAATTAATATTACTACAGAGCCATCTGTATCCAAAGTTGCTCAATATAATCGGGTTATGGTTTCAGTTTTTCAACGCTAGAATGATACGAAACATGCTTCGAAAATTGTCAAGAAATTATTAAGTGAATTAAAAGTAAAAGTTGTCTGGAGGCCAGCTCAATAGCCAGATCTTAAGCGCATTGAATGATAAATCATAGTGGGGTTGACGTGGTGTAGTACTTATAGCGTACGCGTAAGAACACAAGCGACCCAGGTTCGAGTCCCAGCAGAGGAATTTACGAAAAAAATATTTATTGTAGTTTCGAGTGTTTAATAAAAGAGTTATCATGATGGCAAATATTAGACGAATGATCAGGAAAAACGCCACCTAATGGGAAAAAATTACAATGCTAAAGTAAAGAGCACTACTAATTAGCAAAGATATTCACCACTACACAATCATAAGGAGGGGGCTACAGTGGAGTAAGAACCTATTTAGCTTTAAAAATTAGCTTGGTTAGTGGAACTGAAACAAAGCAATGGATGCTTTGTGGAAAGTCAATATGCTCCCAAAAGGGAGTTAAGAGTCTTATTGATTTAAGGTACCGTAGTTGTACTGCAATATTTAAAAGTAAAGCTTATGCTATAGACTACTAATTTAAGTTTTATGTTTAACTAAAGTTTTAATAATTAATCAACAAATGCACTTCCCATGTTTTTTGTAGGAGACTATGTTAGGTAGGAGACTATGTTGTGTAATTATCAATTGCTTTAGTTTTAGCCACCAGTGTATCTACGGATGACACCTCAATTAGCAAAAGACAGCTTTGTTTCAAATTTTATTAAAAGGCATTAAAATTTTAATTGAGCATCAAAGATCAACTCGAATATACAGAATGTTTAACAAGCTGAAATCATTTGTTGATTACAAAAAAATATCAACTGCATCATATGTTTACTATGTAGATATTAGTTTATTTGTTTATTTAATGTTTTGTTCTATTTTATTGTTGTTGTTGTTGTTCATTTTTAAATAATTACTTAAGAAAAACAAATTGTATAATAAATGTTCTGACGTATTTTTCTTCTATTTTATTAAATAAAATTAAGAAAAAAAGGTGCTCAATTTATACTAAATTCAATTGACAGAAAAACAAAGCGCCACCTTATATAAATCATTTCTATATATATTTTTTTATATAAAAGAATTTTATAAAATAATAAAAATTAAATGCGATTTTCTTTAAAACAAAAAGCCAAGAATAGTTTATTTCCTGAATATTTTCAATTTTTAATGAAATGCATTTAGTTTTTTCCTCTTTCTGTTCAAATTCTAAGTACATGTGTATTATAGACATACATACGTGTAAATAATATAAGCAAATTGTCACTTTTGCCAATTTGTTTACAAACTATATTAAGTATTTTAATAAACAATTTAATTATGAAAACAAATTTGATTTTAAATCAATTCAATTCAAATTTAATTAAAAAAACAAAACAAAAAGAACATAAAAATAACTAAATATCGGGTGAGATTTTAAGGGCTTTCGGATTTTATTAAAAAAAAAAAAAACAATAAAATTTAGAGAAATATATGAAATCTTTATTTGAGTCGATAGAATGACTTATACGGGGTGGCTCATGTAAAAGTCTAAATTTAAAAATGTAATAAAATAAAAACAGTTTGAAATTTTGCCAAATTTATTTTGTTGTTGTGAAGTATAATTGTTGCGATTAGAAATAAAATATTATTTCATTTATATGGTAGTACATATACAGTACCCCATTCGATCCGACCAATTATCGAGAACTCTTTCGAGTATACGGGGTCGTATCTCCGCAATATTGGCTTTAAAATGCTTAATTGTCTCGGTTTGTCGGCATAACACTTGTGTTTAACGGAGACCCACAGAAAATAGTCCAACAGTGGCAAATCGCAGCTTCTTGGCGGCCAACTGACATCATCATTTCAGCTACTTAAACGGCCATCAAACGTTTGACACAATAAATCGAATGCGGCATGAGATGTCTGCACCTTGCCATCCATCCTATTGAAACCAAACATCGTTCACATCGATACCATGAAGAGCGGGCATGAAAAAACGGTTATCATGGTGCGATAGGTGCTCCCATTGACCGTAATATACGCGCCATCCTCATTATTAAAGAAATATGGGCCAATGATGCCTCCGCTCTACAAGCCGCACCAAACAGTCACTCGTAATTGGTGTATTGGCTTCTCTAAGAACGCATTAGGGTTTTCTGAGCTCCAAATACAGCAATTTTGCTTATTAACGTACCCACCAATATGAAAATGTGCTTCATCCGAAAAGATGATTTGTTTTGGAAATAAATTTCCAATAAATCCCAACGTTGCTCAAGCGTAAATGGATTCATTTCGTTCAGTGGAGATAATATACTGAATTTTGTGACAGAATAGTCTAAAGGCGTTAAATCGCATCATCTAAAACTTGAAATAAACTGTTCACCGAACTCGCCTCTCAATTGGGACGCAGTTTCGCGTGCTGTGTGGTATGTGGCTCCGTCTTGTTGAAACCACTTTTCAGTTTAGATCTTCCATTTTGGGCCAAAACTAACTTTCCTGCCTTCGTCGTCTTTGAAAAAGTAAGGTCCAGTGATGCCACCGGCCCATAATTCATACCCAGCAATGCATTTTTTGAGATGCATTGGCAGTTCGTGCAATGCTTCTGGCTGCTTTTCACACCAAATATGTCAATTTTGCTTGTTCACGTATCCACTCAACCAGAAAAAAGCTTCGTCGCTGAGCACAATCTTCCGATAAAAAAGTTCTTGACCAAGCATGAATTCTGATAACAAAATTTGTTAATTTGCAAGCGTTGTTCGTTTGTAACCCGATTCATGGTTAATTTATAGACCAAGCTCAACATTAAAGTAACACGTTACACGAAAACAGCTGAGCTGCCAAACACAGTGTGGCCAAAAAGAAAGTTGCTAAAAAATCACCCATTATATGTGAGGTTTTAAATACAGCAGAAAAGTTCACTTTGATAAGACACTCTAAAGTAAACCTTGAGCCAGCCATATGTCTCTAAGTCAATACTCTTTTTCTAGCAACAACTGCAGTACTCAAAGTCTCGACTACTTTCCTTTTATGAGCTAGTAAAGACACATTAGAGACAACAGATCTAGTGTATATCTGATGACATTGTCAATGAACGCGTCAAAAAATGAACGGTCACTAAAGTGGACTAATGAATCTTTGGTTCAAATGTCTCCAAATCATCGCAACTACCTCGTCTATAGTGCTAAAGTCTACTGATGCATTTTCAATGAAAAGCTAATATGAAATGTCATGGGATGATTACATTGGCTGCGGTACACCTGGCCAGTAGGACTACTGACAATGTCACAAGCAAAGCACTAATATTTTACTATTGGCATGACTTACAAAGAATAAAGAAAATTATTAGCAATATGGTGAAGAGTGTACTAAAACTTAATAGTTTAACTGTCATGACGTATATAAACGTCTTCAGCAGTGCCTTAAAATCGTACATGCTTTATATCACTGTGTAGGGTATGCTAAGGAAAAACTAAAGAATAATCTTATAAAATTGATATTCAAAGTCATGTAAGAATTTTTATTAGAATGCATGTGAATATTTCAATTATAACATGTGCTGGTGCTTACTTGCTGGCTGGCTTGCTGTTCATTTTATTATTTTCTCATAAATTTACTTCATTTTAAGTGAATGACGGCTGTGGCGGTGGCGGTGGCGTCGTATACAAAAAAAGAACCAAAAATATTCACTGAGAAATAAAAAAAATTAAGACTGAAGGCAATCAGTTAAAAAAAAATCATTTCTCTTATGCATTTATTTTGTATTTTTGGTTGCTTGTTTGTAACTGTGTATTACAATTTCAAATTTATTTTTTGGCAACCAAATTCAAGACCAAGGTTATGTCTTTTATTTTATGATTCTATTTCTGTTTTCGTTATTCTCTGACGAAATTTTTTATTTTTTCGATTCTATTTTTTTTTTCTCTCAATGCATTTACATTTCGTTTTTGTCATTTTTGTGTGCCAAGTGGAAAATTTCCGCTTTCGATGTTTGATTGCACTTTTGTGGGGGATGATCGATCAACTTCTTCGTTGCATGTGAATGAAATACATTTTATGCTACATTTGTTCGATAAAATAAAATCTAAGAATGGAATTTTTTGTTTTGACGATTTTCACTTACAGTGGACGAATTGAGACAAAAACAAAAAAAAAAAACAAAAATTAATGTCAAATAGACATGGTTATATGAAACTCGTGATCACGTGTTAAGTACGTGAAATGATGAAAATTTTAGGACTTCTAATTTGTAATGTTGTATTTGAATGGTTAGTATTTTAGTTGACATTATGAAGTTACTAAAAAAGTAAAAAAATCAAAATTTCTTTTATAAAAAAGCTTTGTTTTTTGCTATTTGAATGACTCTTAATGGATAATATTTTTTAATTTGATTCCTTAAGATTTAAGATCTATTTAAAGTTAAGGATAATTTTTTTTTACTGATTTGACACTATGATAAAATGCCTCAAAAACTAATGGCGTTTCCTTTTCTGAATAAAATGTTGCACTTTGTTGCCCTTACACTTTTATGTTCCTTTTCTAAATAATTTAATACAAGCAAAGGGTGCTGTGTTTATATCTAACTATGTTGCCTTAAAGAACCTTTAATATTTCTTAATTTTTGACGACGTTTTATGGTAAAGTGCAACATAATATTATAGAAAAATATTGAAAATAATGGCAGACGATTTTCAAACTTATTTGGTTTAAGCTTCGTCCAACAACAATTTTGCAATATGTTGTTTGATCTTACCAATATTCAGGCCTAATTATGTTTTTAACTTCAACGTTTTTTCATCAATTAAGTCCAGAAGAGTATATGACCAAAATTTTTGGCTAAAATTATTAAACTTGGTTTTTAAATTAAAATTTTATTTTTTATAGTCTTTTGTTGAAATCGGTCCAGAATTTAACTTAGCCCCTCAAAATTGCGCTTATATATATATAAATAAGTAGTTCTATGTTCGTTACTTTATAACTCGAGAGCCACTAAGCTGATTTGTAAACCAATACGTGGGTTGGAAATTTGTACCTTCACTGATGGTTTTGGTTAAAATGTTTATTTATATGTTTATATATTTAAAACGTAATAGTAAGAGCTTATAAATTTGGTGAAAATAACTTTGCGGTCAATATAACTTGCTAGTCAATTCATATATCAATCGAAATATGGGCGAAATTGAATAAGTGGGTGTGGCATCTTCGATACAAAGTTAATATTGGTTTTTATATATCTGTAGAACGATAATAGTGAAGGTTTCTAAATTTGGTCCAAATAACTTTGCGGTCAATATAAATCTTCACTCAAAAAGTGGGCGGCATTGTATAAGTGGGAGTGGCACCTCCCATACATATATTGGTATATCTTTGAAACGATAATAATTTATGGTTCTGAATTTGGTCGAAATAACTTCGTAGTCCATACCCATAATCAGTCGAAACATGGACGAAATGAAATAAGTGGGTGTTGCACCTCCCATACACAATATATATTGATTTTTGTATATCTAGAGAACGGTTGTAATGGCAGTTTCTGAACTTGGTTTGAACCATTAATTTAAATGCATTCCTTTAATTTTGTTTTTATGAGGCTTCCAGCTACGCGGAATGGGTTACTCTAGTTTACTCATAAAAATCTAATTTATGTATGTGGCAATCATTATAAAATTTAGCAAGAATTAGAAGAAGAAGAATTACAAATCTCAGTACAAAGTCTTGAACATTCGCAATATGATGCAAAATTTTACTGTCTATCAAGTTACACACTCAGTTTTTCAAATTCAGTTTTGCTTCTTTGGCCAAATATAAGGTGGGTATCAAAAAAAATTATTATTTTTTTTCTTTGAATCAAGGTAAGGAGTCGGCCTTACCACATTAACTTTAAATTAAAGGGTTTGAGTATTTGTGTAATGTCAAACAGTCAAGCGTTCTTATCACCCTGTGAGATAAAGTTAAAGTTTGTTACAAACTGTCTGATATTTTTCAATAAACTTGGTTACGCTATATTCAGTTCCTGGCCATGAAGACTACCCTGTAGACGAAAGAGGTAACTGCTTAGCAAACAAAAGATTTCATTAGGTTTGAACTATTGTTCGTATACCTGTGAAATACCACAGGGAAAAAATGAATTCCTGGGTTGAGAGAGTATTTGCGCAGCTCTGGGAGGATAACTCTGGACTGAGGTTAGCGATGAAGTTTGTTTCGCTACTTTCAGGTTGGTACCGAAATTTACTATTGTTTAATAAAAGTGAACTAAGAGTGCTAGTGGCACTATTTATCGGACATTGTGGTCTTAAATACCATCAACATATCTTAGGAAATGTTGACACTAATCAGTGTAGATTTTACACTGTGTGTGTACTACGAACATGTATTATGTGAATGGCCTGTTATTTTAGCTCATAGCATTAAGTTCCAAAAGTAAGTCCAAAAATGGAATTTGTCCTCTAAATGCAATCGCTGCTTAATTGTGGTTGGTAATACTTTAACGCGTAATACTTTTAATGTATTGTTACAAAAGTAAAAATGCCACATCAGCGGTTTTAAAATTGTATTGTGGGATTTTGGTATATTTGGTATTAATGTGGCACCCTGTGAATGCCGTACTTATTTGCGAATTTGGCAGCACTGTCAATTCTACCATCTTTGTGTGTTATATTTGAATTAACGGATATAAAATAGAAGATATGAGAGCGTTTGCGACATTTCCGGAACATTCCAAACTGTAGGCAATTAGGTATACAAAGAGGCTGCTTTACAAATACGTCATATATAGTTGTCGTTTGGCTGTCATAAAGTTAAGTCGTTTTTAAGCGTAAATAAAAATGTTGTATAAACGAATATTAAGTTGCTGTATTAAGGTAAACTGCATAGAGATAAAGTGAGGAGACAAAAACTGCAAAACAACAACAACGTGGTTTTATTTTATTTTGACGCAATTAAAAAGAACTTAAACGTTTTGAAATGGTTTAAAAGTAACAGTATTATAACGTACAACTTGTGGAGCTTGCAGTCTTTTATTAGCGCAATCATATGATAAATACACAAGTCATACACGAATCAAATGGGAAAAAATCTCAAACAATTGATTAATAAAAAAAACCTCACAATATTTGGATTTGGTAGCGAATGTGTTAAGACTTTGTTCGAAGCCTTTATTTGATGTGGCGAACATATAATGTTACACAAATGATCTCTTGAGCTATGGTGCATATGGCCTTTTAAATAAGTTAATTAATTATAAATTTATACTGAAAGTATCCAAGACCGATTTTTATCGAAGCCAATTCTTGGAAAAAAAATTTAATCTATATTTCTCGGTATTGTTAGCAAAGTTTCTATGGAGAAGCATATAAGACGAACATGCACCATTTGACATAAACATTATTTTAGGTCAGCTAAGCCAAAAAGCAATTTTTCTCTCCTATTATTGACTAAACAAATGTTGCCAACCCAAGAAGTAGTAGTTAAAAAGCGAAAATCTTACAAGAGCACATTGTACTGAAAAAGACTATTTAATTTTAAAAGAATACATTTTATTCTGAAGAAAAATTTCTCTTTAAAATAGTAATTCACATGCAAATTTTTTATCAGTTGCTCATATTAAAATCAAAATTTTGCTATCAATTTTGTATGTCACTGTTTTATTTTTGTTTACCTATTTTAATATCCAAAAAATAATACTTACGATGTTGGATGTTCGACTTTCCGGTGCTCGAATGGATTATAATTCACATCCTCGGAATCATCTGCACTGCCGCCTTTCTTCCTGGAGATCACCAAAGGCAAGGTTGAGCCAGCGGCCTGCTGTGCGGGAACATCCGCCATATCCGGGCGTATGAATCTATCCGAAGAAGTATACATTTCAAACATTGATGTTGAAGATTCATTTTCAATATTTCTATACATTTTTATTTTAATTCTATTTTTTTTTTGTACAGTTATACACTTTAATAACGTCTAGGTTTAATATAGTTATGTATGTATATACAGATAAAATTATTTACAACTACTTGATAACCGTTAACCGATTAGTATTATTATAATTATTATTTAAATAAAGTTTATTAAAGTCAAAGGAAATGTTAATCCGTAAATTAAGCGTTTCTTTTCAATAGATATAGAATTTGTTTTTTTTTTAAGTTATAAAAAGAAAAGTTTTTAATAAAACATACTTTGTTTGATTTACAGACGCGTTATTATTCCTTGAGCCGTTGTGCTTCTCGTTATCATAGCCCGCCGTAACTGTCGGTATTTTCTGCAAATAAAAATTCAACAAGTTCATATTAGAATTTCTTCTTAATTTTTTTGCGTATGTGTATGTGTGTGTGTGGCTATGTGTATGTGTGTGTGTGTGTAAGATTTTCTTAAATTTAAGAAAAATTAAATTAAAACAAATCAAACCAAATTAAACAAATACACAACACATACACACCCAAACTTAATTATAAGTAAATTTACGTGTGCGTCTATTAAAAATTTTTTTAATTCATTGGTTTTCTTTTCTCTCAAATCTTATTTATTTTGAATTTTTCTTCTTTTTTTCATTCATTTTCAAAAGTACTTAGCCACGCACTTATATGTGTGTACTCGTAGTTTCAATGTTTTCTTTTTAGAAATGAAAATACAGTAGAATCTACATCTAGAATGAATGGGTTTGTAATATGCATATATTTTAAATATATTTTAATTGTACATTTTATTTGGATTCCACTGTTTATAATTTATAACAAAATTTAATAATTTTTCCTATCAATTTGATCATTTTTTAACAAAAACAAAATTCCACAAAATATTATGTAAAGGGTCCGCCAAATAATTTTTTTTTTTTTGAAAATGCTATAAAAAAAAAACTACTGAATATTTTCTCAAATTTCTTTTTTTATTTGAAAGTAAAATCCTTCCAGTTAATAAAGGAAAATAATTTCATTCAAATTGCTGTCTCGGCTGACCATGCAGTAGCCTACACCATCGGTCCAATTTTTAAGCATATTATCGACTGTGTGCAGCTGTATTTCACCAATGGCTTCACAAGTATTGTTCTTTAAAGCGTCGATTGTCTCTGGCTTGTTGCCGTAACACTTATCTTTGACGGTACTCCACAAATAATAGTCTAACGGTGTCAAATCGCAGCTCCGAGGTGGCCAAACGACATCAGCTCAGCGGCTGATAATGCGATCTTCAAAAACAGGGCGCAAAACATCGAGTGTGTAGCACGTAGCGCCATCCTGTTGAAACCAAATGTTGCTAATATCCTCCTCTTCAATTTTTGTGAACAAAAATTCGTTCAACATGGCCCGATAACGACCGCCATTGACTGTAACGGCCACTCCTTGCTCATTTTCGAAGAAAAATTGCCCAATTATGCCTCTGACCAAAATCCGCACCAAACAGTGACTCGTCTTGGGTGTATCGGATTTTCAATGTATGCGTGCGGGTTTTCTGTGCCCCAAATGCGACAATTTTGCTTGTTTACATACCCGCCAAGATCAAAATGAGCTTCACATGGAAAGATGATTTTTTTTGGCAAAATCGGCCCAGATTCCCAGCGTTGTTCAAGCATATTCACAACCATATTCGTTCAGCGGAAGGATAAAACTAATTATCTGTCAAATCAGACATGAGCTAAGTGTTACCATTCACGAAATAAGCACTAGTTGCAAAAAAAATGTTAGATGGCGGAGCCTTTATTTTCGATTTTGTTTCAATTTTTACATACGTACGCATTAGTAAAATCTGAATATTTTAAAATGTTTGCAATATTTTGAGTATTTTCTGTCATGCATTGCGCCTTTCTTTAATTAAATATTACGTTTTTGTTGTAGAAAGTCTTGTTTAATTTAATTAAGTCTTAATTATTTTAATTTTAAAATTGACAATTGATCAAAAAATTTGATAACTTTCTGTATTTTAATGGAGTTTGGTTACATTATAATGAACATTTGATCACAATTTCAGCCACCTTCTGCTACAAGCAGAAGGTAAGAAATGATTGATGTTCTTGGTCGAATTCGGTTAAAAATTTTATTTAAAATAACTGTTAAACACTTAAATGTTACACGCATACATAAATAATGGGTATTCAAAATTGAAGTATCATATTACTTTTACTGCCATTTTTTTTCTATTTGTAATTTTTATTCTCAGATTCTTAATACATTCCGGTTTGCTAGTATGGAACGTTACACGAAGGAACAACGTTTTTTTTTATGGCAAAAGTTTTCCAGATATATTTAGGAAATTTAGATCAAAATTCGGTAGAGAAAATGCTCTTACAAATCGTGCCATCAAGCTGATGGTTGAGAAATTTGAAGAAACAGGATCCATTCATGATGGTCGTTCAACCGAGAATATAGCAGCTGTGAGCAGCAGTGTTGAAGCACATCCAAAAACATACATTCGTCCTCGTTCGCAGCAGTTAAACATTCAACGATCAATATTATTCGATCTCTATTTAAAGGCTTATAAGATCCAACTGACCCAAGAATTAAAATCAGCTAACCACGCATTGTTTCGGCATTTCGTTTCTTTGGCCATCGAAAAACAAGAAGAAAATTAAAATTTTTTTAACAAAATAATCTTCACTGACAAAACTCATTTCCAGCTCCATGGCTGCCTCAACAAGCATAATTGATGAATTTGGGGTGAAAAGAATCCAAAAGTTATCTTAGATCAACGATTGCATCCACAAAAAGTTACGATTTGGTGTGGTTTGTGGTCCTGAGGAATTATCGGACCATATTTTTTCGAAAGCGAAGATGTAAATGCGATTACGGTCAATGAAAATCGCTACAGGGGAATGATCCAAAGCTTTTTGTGGCAGAAAATCAATGGTTTAGACGTAGAGAATATGTGGTTTCAGCAGAATGCTGCCATTTGTCACAACACAGCAATAGAAAAAAATGGATCATTAGAGAGAAAAGTTAAAAATCGCGTTATTTTTTGTAGAGGAGGAGTGAATTTGTCACCAAGATCGTGCGATTTGAGACCCCTAGTTCTATTCTAGGATTTTTTTAAAATCGATTGAAAAACGTGATTGATAATTTTGCTAAATGATTGGAAGCCTGCCGAACCGCCACAGGGGGGTTATTCCAGGAACTTTTCTTTTGAAAAGCAAACGATACTACGAAAAAATGCCTGATAATGTCTAAAAAAGATCTGTACTAAGACGCCGTAGTCTATGCCTTTGCATGGTGGGGCTAGTCATTTAGAGTTGTATGTACTTTTGCTTCCACTCGCATGCTGTAAAACATTTAACGTATAAATTCCGAAAGGCCGAAAGAGTCTTAGTCCTTTTCCTTATCAGAGAAGTCTAGAGTTTTCTAATTATTCTACAAGTAGTCCATCTCTGTACTGTCTTCTACAACAGTTATTCTTCAAAAATACAAAGGAAATTTGAATGTTCCTTTGCATAAAACTTATGTCCAAGGACAACTTGTAAGTTAGGCGCTCACTAATACTTCCATTAACCTGTAAGTCCTCAGGTCTTTAAACTTATCTAAGTTTGTTTCAATTACTATTCTTATGTTGGACGCCCTGCTACGTCAATAAGTGAAATTCTTCCCGTTAAAGAATTATAATACAAATTTTTTGAGTTTTATAGACATGAGACATGTCTTAGCAAAGTTTGCTTTAAATTTTTTTGATTTTGAAAAAATAAACGTTTCGCTGGGATGAAAAGGATTAAAACCAAAGAGCAAACAAGTCCAATTTTCTTAATGAAATTTAGAAAAATGCCAAGAAACAAAATAGCTTATCAAGTTCCATTCATGTTAAGGATTTTACTATTCTTTTGAATTTTTTAGTGCAGTGTTACTCTACTACAAGGTCGTACAGTTATCAAGAATTTTTTGAATTGAAGAATATTAAAAGCAACAAAAATCAATAAGAAAAAAATAAGCCAGTGACGCAAACATTTTTAGAAACAAATCAATAGATTTGTTTATTAAAAAAAATAAATAAATCAAAATAATCGAATAATAAATTTTGTGGGTCAAGGTTGATTATATGGAACTCTACATCGTAATATCCATTTTGAAATGATTCCCTATAATTATAGAATGATTATATGGTGCTTTACATCGTAATATCCATTTTGAAATGATTCCCTATAATTATAGAATGACTTGAGTAATTGCTGTGACCTATTGTGATTTAAAGTATTGCAGACTATCCTCTTTAGTAATGTTTTTAAGTGGATCAGTATAATAAAGGATAAGATAAGGATTGCTTTTGTAAGTGTAATGAAAATTAAGACAAACACACGATAATACCAACACTTGTGGTAGGGCATTAAAGAAAACAATACAAGTCTCGTGAAATACATTTCATATTTCAACAAAGAACTCAAATTATTTGCGCTGCAAAAAAAATTGTTTAAAAATTCTTCATTCTCTCAACCAATACCTCAATGAACTTGAGAATGATTTAAAGTCTGAAAGCTAATGTCTATCATTTATTTAAAAAAGATAAAAACTCAAAAATTTTAAGAAGGAAAAATGAAAAAATCAATTCATAAATAAATTTCATAAATAAATTATATTCACGAGTTTACGTACGCACTAGGGAGATCGATTATTCGACTTTTTTCAAGAACGGGTTTTCGAATAATTCGAATAGTAGCACTTTTAAAAAACCTGTTTTCGGTTAATAATAATTCAAATAACCGGTTCTATTATTTAAATAAAATTGTTCCCAATTCTTGAAGCGCAAAGCTGAACCACGGCGTTTTAAAAATAAACAGAAGCTTGTGGAGAGCTTAAAATTAAAGTAGCAATCAATACTAACAATAATTCTAACAAATCTCATAAAAACTATGCTAAACGATATGCGGAGGCCATGTACTCAAAAGTTGCTCGAGTGTAGAACAGCTACTCAAGAAGCTAATTTCGTCTTTGTTGTATTACTTGGTAGAGAATGGAATTAAAGGTTTGTTATTATAGTTATAATTTAAGTGCCTAAGATAACAAAAAATAAATGTTTTACTTTGAATAAATCTTTAATTAGAAATATGCGAACCCTTAATTGCCTCGACAAGAAAATCTGCTTAGATTTCGAGCAGCATTGTATGTAAATTTATGCACCATGTATTTAATAGTGTGTGGGTCACTGTGGTATGTTACATAAGAACCCACCTTCCGTCCAAAAAGTCGTCGGTTCAATCCCGGGCAACATCATCTGACAATTTTTAACAGCGATATCACCTCACACCATTACCTGCGACTGGTTATGTATATTTACACTGTGATAAACTTCACTAACTAATATATCTGCCGTTAGGAACCGGCGTTTGTGGGTTTGCGGGTTCTTTGTTCATTATCCATATATAAAAATCAATATTTATTTACGGAAGATGAGAAAATGTTATTTTTCCTTAAGAGTGCATAACTTTTTCGATCTACCTTGGTTTTCACATTCCTTGTGAGACTTTCAAGGTTGTCGTATATACAAAATAATTATATATACACAAATAGTTAAATGAAGAGCATATTTGCAATATAAAAGTATACAAACGTATAAAAATTATACTTATTTAAATTAACCGGCTATGCGTGTTAACCGGTTTATTCGGTATGCAACAAAACCGGTTAAAACCGGTCGTATAATAACCGTCCGATCTCCCTAGTAGACATAATGCAATCACAAGAATATGAAGCAATCTGTCTGTAGTTTATATTGTTCCAAAATTTAATTATGGGTCTAGAGAATATACGATATTTAAGCACATGATCAATGTGCCAAATCATGTATTGACCTTGAATCTTAAGAAAATTTTTGAGCTTATTTCTATGCATTTGTAAAGTGAGACGACTTTAAACGAAACATTAATAAAATTATTTCTTTATGTCCTCTACTGGGGCTCGAACCTGGCTCGCTTGTGTTGTTATAAAGAAAAACCGGTTAAAACCGGTCGAAGAATAACCGTCCGATCTCCCTAATACGCACACACACACATACCCATTAACTGAATATTTGTGCAAAATTTATGACGTATTATTGCCCCAAATATTTTAATTTTCTTTCTTTTTTTGATGTGGTTAAGTATGTTTTTAATTACAACAAAATTAAACAACAAAAAAAACATATACTTTGTTTATAAACAATGAGATGACGTACAAAAATAAACAATAATAAGAACAACACAAGATTATAAACAATTTAATAATTATTCAAAACGGTATGGCTTTTAAAAACAGTTGAAAATTATAAGAAAAGAATCGATACATGCTCGATATAGAGTTCAAAAATTGAATAATAAATAATTAATAAAAATTAATAGCTCAAGTCTAAGAGCATAAAATGGAAAAATAATTTTTTTTATCGAAAATGCATTTAAATTAAGGAAAAAATACATAAATTAAGCAAAAAAAAAATCATTAAGTTCTGAGCTTATTCTTTGCTGTCGGTTACCTATTTGTGATATGAGTATTAAAGTCCATCCTTGATTATAAGTCCATACAATATTTTTCGAAGCGATATATGCACTTATCTTTATAATTGGTTAGATAGGCGAAAATACTTTAGAAAAATATAGAGGACGGACAACGTGTTTTGCTTGTGAATAGTGCTCTAGTAGAGGCCACATATGGTGATTTGGTAACACGATTTAAAAGCAACAATTTCAATGTGCATGACAGGTTACGCTTCGGCTAACCGAAAAAGATTAGAGAAGCACAAATCAAGGCTTTGTTTAATTCAGATTCATGCTGTGTAAAATGCATCCATTTTATTTTTTACTTATCAATTTATTGTAAAAAAAGAAATTGTTTTGAAAGACTAAATTCAGTGTCGGTATGGGAGAAAAGCTTAAGGCTGGAGCACATAGAATCCGTCATACGTTAGGCGTCGCTTTTTCATTTGACATTAACGTAAGAACGCAGAAAGTTGACGGAATCATCTGCTTTTTTATCGCATGTTTCTATAACATTTGTTTTACATTTTTTTTAAATTTTATTGTATTTTTTTAATTTTATTTAATTTACAACACGAGAATCAAAATTAAAACACAAAAAACAAAAAAACCAACTCACATAGCTGTCAAAATACTCAACGTACTTCAAAAGCTAAATGTTGCCCAACTTTCGTACTTTGCATTGACGAAGACGAACTGAATGGAACAAAACTCATAAGAAAACATGTGTTTGAACTTTGTCATTGAAAAAAAAGGTAACTTATAACGTATGACGGATTCTATATGCCTCGGCCCCAAAAATCGACTTACGCAACGCTTCCACATAACCTCAGACATATTACATTTAGAGACAGTCCCGAAAGAAATCTAACAAATGTTCTCTTCCTCGTAATATTTTTTCTTCATATATACCAAAGCTATGACGGAATGAGATAATAGCTTAAGCTGCTATTATATATGACCATAGAAAAACCAGATTTGAAATTTTATATTTTAAGTCCATTTTTAAATATCAAGTTTTATATTAATATTGGGTGCTCGGTTAAGTTCAGTTACAATTTTGATTGAAAGTGAAACACCTTTTTCAAACGAGTTCTTAAACCAAAGTCCTTACTTCATTCTGTGTTTTCTGAAAATTATTTTTTCTTAGAAATTTTGCGTTTTGCAGGCTTCTACAGAATTTAAATTTACACCTTTAAGAGAATTTTGCAAAGATCGAAACAAAGGTGCAAGGACCAGACTATATGGTAGTTTCTGCCGGGTCATGAAAGATGTTTGTGCTCTGGCGTTGTCATCAGAGAACACAACACCTTTTCTGTTGTTCAATTTTGGCTGTCTCAATTGAATAGCTTGCTTCAATCTCTTTACCAGTTGGCAGTAGGGAACAGAAGAAATTTTGTTGTAGAATCTCGTCAGACACACAGCATTACCTTTCATGGTGTAAATACTGGCTGTGCTTCATTTTGCTTTGTTAATGATTTTTTTTTTTTAACTTTTCATCGCCCGTAATTATTCGTTTCGGATATGGTTCGATTTCGGTCCACTAAATTTTTCACTGTTAATTACTGCGGCACCCTAACATTGAGCTTCTTTGTATATCCAGCTTTCTTCAGATGGTTGATAACTGTTTAGTGATGAATACCTTGTTCTCTAACAACGTCCTCCTTGCTTATGTGCCAGTCTTTCGCATTTTTTTTTTTTTATTTCATCGACTATTTTAGAAATTGATCCACCAGAACGAAGCCTTTTCGCTGCAGGTATTCTAGTTATAGTATCGTCACCATATATGTCAAAAAACATTTTCAGCTGCCTGCTTAGCATGCTTACCTTTTCTATACGAGAATAAGTAAAATATGACGATTCTCTTCTGTATTTTTGATTGTGTTTAGATAACGTTTTACAGGATAATACGATTTTTATAATGTCTTTTAACAAAGTAAAGCTTAAAATGTCACCTTCCAAGCAAGCTATGCTGTTGCCTGATATGGTTAATATTACCAGAGATATTATATTTTTGAACCAATTACCGATAATTCGTAACCGAACACTTAATAATATTTAACCCGATTCCCCTAGCGGCGTCATATAATGGATTTAATTTGATTCTATTTTCATTAAAATGGAGTTCAAACTTGAAACACAAAGTATACCGGGATGTATATTGAATCAAGTATTACCACTTTTGGGTTAATATTTCATAAACGGGGAGAGTTTGGGTTAAAAACAATTTGTGTTTAAAACATAGGATTACAATTTTTTAACCGGTTCAAACATTAAAACACGAGATAATCCCACTAAAAGTTAGATGTCTGGTAGCGGTTAGTAAGTTGAGAGCACAGTAGTCTATTTTGACGGTATTAGTGCATATATATATAGAAATTTGATACTTCCTTCTGCGATTTTATTCGTAATTACTACTCGGAGGCTTAGGAAAAAAGAAAAGTGAAACAATTTTCACCACGTGGCGCTATAGGCGATCATTCCTTTATCTCTGTTTCTGGTGAAGGTATTTGAATAAGATTTGACAAGTCGATTTAGTGAACATATTATTCGTTCTGCAGCAAATATAAACGGGATTGGACAAGTGGGCATGGTATTTTGTATATCTTAAGAACGTTTAAAGTGGAAGTTTTTGAATATCGTATAAATGACTTCGTAGTTACAAATGATTAGCCAATAAGTGTGCATGGTACCTTTCATACTAATAAATATTGAGCTTTTTACGAGTATGTCTCGAGAATAGTAAAAGGGAAAGTTTCTGAATTTGGTCTAAATGACTTGGCAGTCGATGCAAGTATTCAGTTTAAAATTGAGCGGAATCGGATAAGAGGCGGTGACATCACTCATACATAGTAAAAAGTCGTTGTTTTTTATTGAGGGTTTAAAATAAATAATCACTCTGAGGCAATATTCAAACAAATGTTGTCCCACTACTGTACATACATATGCATAAAATTCCCGGCCAAAGCCGGATGCTTGTGTATTATAAAAATAAAAATTATAATTTTTTAATACAGTTCCATACAAGTTATATAGTATATCAGGTGTACCGGTATGAAGTGAGCGTCAAGGTAAAAACGTCTCCATAGCCAACATTTCTTGCGAATGAGCCTTTTTTGTGTTAGAAATGACATCTGTCAAATATATTTACTATACGTCAAATCAGTGAACAAACAACATTATATTTTTTATCGTGTTAAAGATGGCGAATTTTGAACTAAAAAATTATGATTTGCGAAAAGCACTCATTTGTTGTTTTCATTTGAAGAAAAGTGCTGCAAAGTCGCATCAAATGCTTATTGAGGCATACGGTGATCATGGATAAATCCGGGACAACCAGCATCTTCGGCTGCAAAACTAGATCGATTCGGTAGGAAGACCATGATGTGTGTCTGGTGGGGCCGGAAAGGTGTAGTGTACCACGAGCTCCTAAGAACTCGTAAAATCGTTAATACAGATCGCTACCGACAACTAATGATCAATTTGAACTAAGAATTGATCGAAACATGACCAGAATGAGCCACAAGACGCGGTAATTTTGTAACATGATAATACAACTGCACTCAAAGCAAACCCGGTTTGGAAATCCACAAATTAAATGAAAGATGAGAAAATGTGTAGCCAGCAATGACCCATCAAAATTAGTGTTTTATTTTCACAAAATATCGCTCATTTCATACCGGTACACCTCATATATATGTATTTTTAAATTATTTCGTTGGAAGAATTTTTTTTTTTTTAATATAACAGTCGGCTCCAAAAGTTTTTTTTTTTGTTAGCAGTCACTCTAATTTACACGAATTTTATTGTTCTTTGTTTGCTTTTTTTATAAATTATTTATTGTATTCAACTTTAATGTTCAAAATTTGTTTTTATTTATTTATCTTTTTATTGATTTTGTTTTTTAATTTTCCGTTTTATTATTTTTTTGCATCCCATCAAAAGAATGCACCTTGAGTTTTATTTATTTTTAATGCATTATTTCACTTTAATATCAATGAACTGTTTTTTTTTCTATTTTTGAAATGTATTTCTTGTTTTAATAGATTTTTGAAAGAGTTCGTGAATTGAGAAAAGCATTTCATATGCCTTTTGTATGCTTTTGTAATACTAACACTTAATCCTTGAGTGGTTGAATTTAGCTGTACACCTGCTGCTCCCGATGATGGTGCTGGTGGTGGTCTACCCTGTTTTAAGGACATTTTCAATTGATGACGTCTTAGGGCAGCCGATGATAAACGTGTTTCACGTGCGCGATTTAATGGTGTTGTTGTTGCTGTTGTTGTTGTTATAGGCGTACTATGTTTTCGTATCGCATCCGAAAATGATTGCAATTCGCAATCGTCTTTTACTAAAGCTAGACGTTCTTTGGCTGTTGGCGGTAAAGGTGGTTTTGAGGAGTTCAGCTTGAAGGATTCGTTTGACACGATTGTCTCTCAAGAACTGATAACTATGCGACATACGCGACGCTTTAAAAAACCTATCCAGTATTGTTGTTGTTGTTGTTGCTATTACTGTTTGTTCTACTAATACTGATTTTTTAATGCTATAAAACTTAATTTCTTTTAACAACTAATATAATAGCGTCCGAGCTATTTCCACACACAAACCGACAAATTATTTCTTCTTTAATAGTCAGATTAAAATGTTGGAAAAATAGTCGAACATTGGAAAAAAAGTGAGACTAAATTAATAAATTTCTTTCAAGCAATTTGCAAAACCGAGAAAAAACAACCATAGAGAGAAGAGAAATTATTTAATAATAAAACATTCTTTCTTTTATTATTATTAATAATAAAAATTTTGTACGTTTATGTTAAATATAGTTGTTGTTGTTATTGTTTGTTTTTATTACGATTTTTTTTTTTTTGTTATTTATTTTGCAAAATCTCTTGTATATTTTGTTTTGTATAGCGTTTACAAGAACTTGTCTTCCGGATTAACTGACCTCAACTGATCATTAGCTGAGAGTATAAATTTTGAAATCACTACTAACTTATCTCGGTGCCATGTCATCATGTTGTTCGAGGAGACCAAATCCGTAGAAGCAAAAAGACAAAAAAAATAGAAATTCACTAGAATTTGTTTTAATGTAAAAGTGTGTTTGTACATACATATATAAAAACAATTCAAATTGTCCACCTCTGCCATAAAATTACTACTGCGACTATATAGTATGTCCTCCCCCCTTCGTCGGATTTGATTTTCTTAAAATTTCAATTTTTGTTTCTTCGGGAGGTACATTTAAACGCCAACGTCGAGCAACAAGTATTTGAATAATTTGTTTTTTTTTTGTACATCAAATCGTTTATTTCAATAAATTTTTCTACATGCCCCATATATACTCTGATTATAATTGAAATAAAAATGTGCATACAATGAGTATTCGGTAATTTTACTATGATTGATGCCATAAATTATAATAAAAAGCGCTAAGCTATGATTTTAAGAGTATGGTTGTAACTATGTTGATAGCTAATCGGTTACTCAGTTTATATATTGGTTTATACCTGTTGCTTAGTCAAGCCTCGTACATGATCAAAATATTGGTTTGCTAAAGTTATAAGAGCAAACCATTTTTCTTATAACTTAGACTGTGCACTCGTAAAAGATGGGTAATTATATAAAAAAAAACAGCAGCGTGAAACTCTGTAACAAGATTTTAACATTAGATGCTTAACCTCTCTCATCCTATCCTGTGGCACTTCTGTGTAGAAATATGCATTACACTTGTCATCAGAATCTAGATAAAGTTAAGTCGATAGAAAGGTCCAGCTGCACTGTTGCAAGTGATAAAGACTTTCACCCAAGCCGCAATAGGTCTGTTGTTCGCTCCCATGCCACTAGGGTTGTCGGATGACCTTGATTTCGCTTGATTTAAAAGAAGTTTTACAGCTTGCCAAGAATCAAGAAAAATTATAGTTTGTCAAGATTTTTTTTGTGGCCACTTTTTCGATAAATTTATTATTCCATCCATTTAGAACTTCTGTGCGAAAAACAGATCCAAACAAATCCATTAAGAGAAAGTTCAGCAGAAATCGAAGCATATATTTATAATAAAGTGCAAGATCGGAGCTATGCGTTGGATGCATCATAAAAGATGATCAATTTTGGCCATTTTAATTGAATTATTTGCTTCAATGGTAATAAATATTGACATCTGAGATCAGAATCAATCGTTTGACCAGATTATAGAAACTCATAATAAACAATTCCCTTCTAATCCCACCAGACACACTGCATTACCTTTCTTGGTGTCAATTCTAGCTCTGCCACCGTCTGTGAATCGTCACCTTGCTTCGTCTACTACCTTTTTAGCGAATTATTGTCGTACATGATCTACTACTACTTTATCGCCCACAATCATTTGGACGTATCAAACAAGCTACAGTGTTGCTTAATGCAAGTACTGCTACCAGAAATATTATATTTTAGAGCCTTTTTGAGAATTATTTATCGACAATTTGTTTTTTCAAAATCAAGATTTTTTTCAATAAATGTCAAGAATTTCGCAACGTTGAATCTATCAACCATACATATCACAGACAAAGTTAAAAACTCTGTTCAACGAGAAAACGGTATCTCGTTATATATTATCATCAAGAAACTCAGCCACCACAACATAGTCCCTTAGCGTCATCCAATCAGTACCATAAAAGTGGTTAATATTCGTTACTTGGTCGCCCCAAAGTGCTCTGAGCCAATCCAGGCAAAAGACGGTCGAGTAAAGAGGAAGTCTTTAAAAGTCTCGACATCCTTCTCGCATATCTACAAATTTCAGACTCAATACAGCCGATTCTATATACAGACCAACTCAATTTGAGTGTTCCATCATACTCTCCTGCAAGGTTTCTTGTGTTCCATTCGACCAAAGAGCCTGTCTTTGGGCTGTTCAGCTCTCTGGCTCTGGTAGCCAGATTGTTACCCCTTTCACTACCTCAAGGCCAAACAGCCAACTTAAGGGATATTGTTGTCAGTTTCATACTGTTCCTGTCCGTTTAGTTGCTCCAGTAATTTTAAGCACTTAATATAAAGAAACTAGAGCCTTAATTGTTGTTAATTTCAGCTTTAAGATCCAAGGATTGTTTTAGAGAGCGCAACTGCATATATCGATTTTTGAATAATTTGCTAAGACCTTGAAAACACAACTACCGATAACTCGGTCTGCATTTTAGTCCTTAGCGGGAACACACAAATACCTGCTGAATATTATTTTAAAAGAAATTTGTTTTGTGATTTTATCCAGGTTAAGATTTAATCGTAGCCAGATCGATTGCTATTTAGGTCGACAGACAACATGAGTCATATACATTTTTCTTTAATTATTATTTTATTCAATAGTTTAAATAAAAATTAGAAATGGCTTTCCGTTATTTTATGTATTTTATTTCGGTTCTAAATCTTTCTAAACAAACATGTATCCACAAGTGCTCGCCGCTGTATCTTGTTCAAAGCTTAGGGAGCAGGTTAGCTATGTGTAAACCTCTACCAAGCATTCATCGTGTTAACTACCACAAGACTCGTATTAAGAGTAATTGTTAAAATAGTTGTTTTGATATGTATTATTTTCGGAAAATAGCTTCAAAATAGTAATAAATAAATACTATCTTATGGGTTATTTCTAATACAAACTTATGCTATTCTTTGGAATATACTTTTTCTTTTCTAAAGAATTATATTATTTTATTCGCAATAGTGAACAGGTATGATTATTTGGCTACAATCGAATAATTTTTCAAAGTTTTTTGTTTTTTTTTTACACCATTAAATCGAATAATTTGATTTAAACAAAGTAATGGGCTACACATGTGCTCTCAATTTGTATGTCTTTCTAAAAAATCGTTTTTGGCTCAATAGAATAATTGTCTCTAATATAGCATATCATTGGCGGTATTTGCTGTGATTATCATTGCTTTTAAAAAACATAATAGAATAACAAAATAATTTTCTTAAAGTAAAACAATACGAAAATTGCCAAAAATAATGAATAAAAACAATTAAAAATTTAAAAACATTTTATTACGCTGATATTTATTCTTTTAGTCACAAATAAAAATAATTTATCATTTTCTATTTATATTAGAAAAATGCAAAAAAAAAGATAAAAATGTCACATCAATTACGAGCATCATTGTTAAAATAAGAAAAGAACAAAGTCTAAATCAAGTATCAAGTCAATATAATACTTTTTGTTTAGTCCCTTCCTAATAAAAATAACAAAATTGTTCGCCATAAAACAACGTCACTATAAATGATTTGATTTAAATTTATTTTTTATTCAATTTGCAAATTACTGATCCTACTACTGTTTGCCAATTTTATTTAATCAACAGAAATTTTTTAAATTTTATTAAAATAATAAAATAAAATTCTGCTGATACACCGTCAAATAAAATGAAAACATCATCAAAAGCTCTTGAACAAAAATATTAATTTGTACGCGACAGACCGTATAAGAGACTAGAGAGAAAGGGAGAGTGGACTAAGAACCTAGGATACTTTGTGATCATGGCTGATAAAATATTAAAACAGATAACTGTTGCGATAATTTATGATATCATTGGGTACACCAAAGTATCATTAACATTGCCTATGTCAGTATTAATTGAGTTTTAGATATCAATTTCCTGGCGGTGTATTCATATACAGACCGACTTTTTCAAATTTGGCAAGACGTTAAAAAGAATTAGTAAAAATTATTTGGTTGAATTCTCAAGAAAATAATTGTATTTGGTAATTTTTAGCATAAAAATTTATTAGAAAACAAGAGCCATTTACTACAAAAACATCATTGAAATGTCAGGCGACGACATCTCTAGGAAAAAAGGTAGGAATCTATAATAAGCAAAGACTCCTTACTACTACGTTGTTTCTTGGCAACGACAGATGGCAGTTCTATCATTCATTCTAAATCCATTCTAGCCCAGAATCTGCTTAGCTGAAGGAAATATTACTTACTAATGATTAAAGAGACACTGAAACAAGGCAAAAATGCTTTGTGGAAGAGGTTTAACGGCAAGAAAGGAAAAGAAAAAAGGAAAGGAAAGAAAAAAATGTCTCTTTACAGTTGTATTAACATAAAAATATTTGTTTTCCTTACATTAACTTAAACAAGCTGCCTGATATGAACTTAATCTGACTAAATAGTTAATGACTTACTGACTTCATCTGATGTTTGCTAAAAAAAAAACAAATTATAGTCCTAACTTTCCTTAATTCTTCATAATGATAAATTCAGGTCATAAATTAACATAAACATGCTGCCCATTAATTCTTTCTTCTACGTCACTCCTCTAGGGAGCATATCAGCTTACCACAAAGTATCCCTTGCTTTGTTTCAGTTTCATTAATTAAGTTGATGTTTTCAAGTTAATTAAACAATTAATCCACTGTAGCTCCCCTCCATATGATTATGTAGCGGTGAAGATACTTGTTAAGTGGTGATGGTGATCTTTACTTAGCTTTGTAATTTTTTACTCCTGACCATTCGTCTGAATTTTGTCAGGGTCAGGGTGGCTTCTTCCTTATTTTTTAAATGGACTTGTATGGCCGGAAGTATAAAGTCTCTTTACTAAACACTCGAAATCACAATTAAACTTTTTTGTCATATCCTCTGCTGGGTCTCGAACCTGGGCCGCTTCTGTTGTTATAAGTCGTTGTTATTCCTGCTTATTGGGCTGAAATTTTTGTGATTGTTATGGCAGATTTTGTAACAATTTTTAAACAAAAAATTTTTTTTAAATATTATTTTATGTAAATAGACTCCACTTTTTCAATAGTGATTTAAAAAGCGATTATAGAGGAAGGAAGTATGTGAAATCATTGAATCAGTCTAAAAATAGAATCGGGTGCAGCTCATTGACTGCACCCTTCCTTCATGGAATGTTATTGGAATTAATATATATAATATATGTGAAATTATTAACCGTTTGGTTAAAAAGGCATTAAAATACAGCCCGCCCTAGTGTTTTTTTCAATTATCTTGAAAAAAGCAGGCGTACAAAATTTATGCTCAATCGCACTTAATAGTATCATCGGTAGTTTATATTAAATTTTTTTAATGATATATATATAATCCCATATTGATTTTATACCAGCGTTACCAATTCGACAATATTTTGGTAAAACGATCTTACAATTTTAGAATTAATGAATATAGGTTTTGAGGGGATTTAAGACTTTTCCAGAACTTTATAAGCTGTAGGCATTCATATACATAAGGAAGCTGCTTTGCCTACGCCAGTTAGTTATAGTTTGGCAGTCACTGTGTTAAGTTGTAATTTAAAAGTCATATAGTAAAGTCGTGTTAAGGCGTGCGTAAAATTGTAATTGTGTATTAAGTGGAAATTAAATAAGCTGCTGTAATAAGATAAAGTGTGGAAATAAAAATATAACTGTAAAATAACAAATACGGATTATTTATTTTATTTAACGCAATTAAAAAGAGCTCAAGCGTTCGCATTGGACATAAAGCATAATGTTTTTTACTCCAAATGTGGATATGAATTTGTTTTTAGCACCCACGAGGCCTCTATCATAACAGGCAGTTGCAATGTAGGTATACACTCTCTCGAAGTAATACAAACTACTGGTTCAGGTGCTGAGGACTGTTTACAACACTGCTAAGCCATGGAATACAATACGGCTCCACTCCAAATCAATAACTACTCCTTACGATTTAGCTTTAAGCTACAACCCCTACGTGTAATTTTCGAGGAGCCAAAATCAAAGACCTTAGACCCACTTTTGCTTGTGGTACTAGAAATAAGACCCTTGTCAAACCCCAAACGCTCCTTTCATAATTTCCGGTACCAAAATAACCGTAATCTTCCTTTTAGATTTTTAAATCCAAGACGTGATGAGTTACTGAGGGCATATCCTAGCTAAAGTGTGCTGGTAATATGTTAATAAATTATTATTTCGGTTTAGTCTAATCCGAACGCAACAATATCCTTAAAGATGTAATTGTTTCGTAAAAGATTCGATCTTCAGCGGCTTTAAAAACTTGTCATCTGCGACAAACGCTATTCTCTCTTTTCTTCATATCATAATCTATTTGTATTGTTCACATATAATGCACAACATGAGTGTTCAATAAGGCTTTAAAAGTATTTTATAGTGACAAAGTGCTTTAAAACCATGATGAACTAGGGCGCATTTTCAAATAATGAACCGAATTTGGCCAAGATAAATAGGGTCCGTTTTTAAGGCCTAATTAGTTGATTAAAAATTTAGCATGAACAAGTAGTTCTCTGTCCAACGGTCGAATTCAAGGTATTTGAAAACACTTCTACATAATATACCCCAACTTGGTCTTGGTGATGTAGAGTATACGTAAATATCATCTATTACCACTTGTATCATCACTATTAATGGTGTAAACAAATGACTGCAATTTGTTTATTGAAAATAGAAAAAAAAAACAATTATTTATTAATTTTTTGTAATAAAACAAGTGTTTCATATTCCATCTACGATATATTTTATCTGTTTTTTGTCTGCACGTTTTAGTTTAAATATTTATTTTAAATTGAATTAAATAAAAATTTTTACATAATTTTCCATTATAATTCTTTAAATTGTGGTTACGCTAGCAAACTTTTTAGTTTTATTTTTACATTTATGTGCAGAACGTTCTTTGGCATATATCTTACACTTGCTGAGGCAAGAAGGAGGTAAGTATGAAACGTATAAACAACATTTACTTTTTCTTTCTTTTTTTAAAAGTCAAGTGTTGTCGAAAGAAAACTTGTAATATAGTATATAATTAGGGGTTGGTTATTAATTTTTATAATTGGAATGGTTGACGAGTATATAAACAAGTATCTAAAATTATTTACACCTAATTCTCTTTTTACACGAATTTTTTCTACACGAATTTTAAATAACACGATATTCTATATTATATATTCCATGATTTTTCTCGCCTTGTGAGATTTAGATTATGTTTTACATCAGACATGAGCTTTTCATGGGACTTTTGTCCTCGATCGACTCACACGTATTCTTACGCTCTTGCTTTCAGTTGTCACTGAAACAGCGACAAGTGCACATGTGCAGCAGATGTGTTGATGTTTTTACATTTTTTTTTTTAAAACATCAACTTTTCTCTCTCCAATATCTATTTCCTTGTTCTCACTAATACAACTACATTTTTACTTTTGATCGTCACCAGGGTTGTCAGATCTTTTTAAGTTTTTTCGCCAAATTCAATTTCAAAAATCGCCAATAATTTGTTCCAAATTCTTAAATTTCGCCTAAAGTAAAAATAAATTCGCCAAAATATATATTTTGTTAATTTTATTAGGCAAAAATATTAGCAAAAACAAAAAGCGTACAATGTTTACTGTAACATAGTTTTAAGTTTACAGAAAGCTAGAAAACTATCAAAAATAATTCGTATGGGTAATATAAAATACATTTTAGATATAGATATGTAGTCTCATTATTGTTATATATCTAAATGTTAGACACTTTTCCTTCGGCACATTTCACATTGCCTCCTATTAGAATTAAATTACACTATACGATAAAAAAGAACGAAGGTAAAATACCTGAAAAGTTATACTATTTTTCTAATAAACGCTATCTAGTACAAGATTCAGTTTTTGAAATTTTCTAAAAACGTTTTTGCGTAACTTCCTACACTTAAAGACTTATAATTTAACGGAATACTACCCGATTTTAAGCTTAGTGGGTTTAGAGAGAGGTGAAGTGGGCCTTCTAAATGATGATATGATATACTTCATAGCCCTGAGGTATGCATATGTGGGAATTTTTCAAGCAAACACATTAATTTTTTTTTTTTTTTTTGACTTAAATATTTCGTAGCCTGTTGCCGAAAATTGCATTACATAAATAAACTGGAACCTAAAAATCTATTAGTTTCAGTTCCACATAGGCAACTACAAATTTGTCGTTGTCGAGAACATAACTAAAGTTTGGCTGCCATCTATAATAGGCACATTAAAATGCACCGTGCTTACTAATTTCATACATGCGAGAAATCGCCAGATCTGATAACCCTGATCATCACTGTTGTATATTTAATGATTTAATATTATTTAATTCTTAAATAAATTGCAACAAGAATTTTTTTAATATCGTCAAACTGAATCTATTTTTAAACGAATTTTTTTACACGTACTTTTTGGGAACGTATCTATCGTGAAAAAAGAGAATTAGCTGTACTGATCTCTAAGGAATGCATAAATGGCCTTGACATTTGCTGTTGTTAGTCGAGAGAGTAGCAGAGATAATTGTTATGATGGATATATGAAGAAAACAAATTATGAATTTGTAAAACGCATTTAAATAGTTGGAACATAAGAATTATAAAAATAAAACATTAAACACATAGACAACAGCAAACTGCATGACTTCATGGCAGCAAATAGTGTTGGCAGCAGCTGCCGTCATTTTGCCAGCAACTTAAATATTTGAAAACATCAGCAGCAAATTCATGAACTGCTAGTTTTTGGAGAAATAAATGCTTTAAAAAATTGTCTCCTATTCAGACTAATCTAAGGCGTTCCATTAGGCCATATATTTTAATATATGGTATTGATTTATATGTATAAGTATGTTTATGAATAAATAAGTAGTTGAAATTAATTTCCGCAAATTGTAAAAAATATTTACATATAAGACTATGTATGAGCTTTCTGCCTTACAGCCGTATTTGTTTACGCGGTCTGTTAAAAATTCCGTTTTTTGCATCAAAGTTTATTCAACTTTATGTTTGTTGTCATTATTGCTGATAAACATTGTTTATAAACAACATTTTCTTTGATTTTAATAAAGCACGTTTCTAGATTGCTTATGCAACATTTTTTTGCTACATGTGACATCAAATTAATGCCATTTGCGGAGGAGAATAGAGGATTTATTTATTTTTGTTACTACTTTTACTTTATTTTATCGCTATTATTGCTTTTTAAATATTTATTGTTTAATTTTTTTATAATTATTATGAGAATAATTATTTTTTTTTTATTACATTACTTGGTATTCGTTTTATTATCTGACAATATTGACAGATTTTGATTCATTAAATCGAAAGTGACTGGAGTGAAGAGTTAAGGGGAGTGAAAGCTTAATTTGTTGTAATGAAAAAAAAAAGCCCGTTAATTTCTGATTTAATTACATTTTAATTATTTTATTGTTTTATGAAAAAAATATATTTAAAACAACAACGCTGAGATAGGGAACTTTGAACCTTTAACAGTTTTAAAACAGAGATGTGGCAAATAAAGCAGGAAAAAAAGATTTATTTAAAAATAAGAATAAGAAATTATTATAAAATATTTTATTTGTATGAATATGTTGGATAAGTTAGAAATAAAATTCAATATTGACAAGAAAACTTTTTAATGTCGTTCAAGTTCGATTATATGATAATCTACACCTCGATGTACTTATTAAAATAACATCCTTTAGCACTTCACACGCCAATTTTTTTTGTAATTCGCTCTCTCATTCATAGTTTAACTCCTAATTATAAGCCAAATTACATAATTCCTTATACAAAATCTTGAGAGCGAATAACCCAAATTGTATGTCATTCAATTTTAAGTAGCCTGTTAATTAATAAAACAATCAATGTGATCTCTAATTTTGATCGAATTTTTGTCATCGCCAGTTGTCGAGCATAAAAATTAGTTCGTATGAGTTTAGCATATCTTTTAGCTCCCATTTATAACGTTATTAACACACATTCGACATTGAAAATTTATTATATTGACCTTTCTAAAGTATGCAAATAAAACTGAGAAATAATTTTTTCTATTCAATTTGATTAATATGTCTATAATGCATAAACGATTAAAAAATGCCATGTAAACGAAGGTGATTTGTGTAAGTAATTCAAACAGCAAAAAACGTAATTTAAAGGTTTCGTGTGAATAAGCTATTAATGCCACTTAATCATTGTGTTTGCGTAAAGAACTACTAACTGTTTTCTTATTATTAATTAAAATTGTATATCACCGTCAGTGTCAAAAAAAAAAAGAAAAAGAAAAGTTATAGCGTCTATAGACGAAATTACTGATTTTCTTTACAAAAAAATATATAGCAGCTGGGAACAGCTGGGGAGTATGAATAGATTTTTAGCCAAGTGGCGAATGGCTATTTTACAAATCATTTCAGTAAAATTTTGTTCATATGTACGTGACTTAATCTACTTCTCGTGCTTATGGTAAAAATTTCTCTGAAATATATGGTAAGTTATGGACTAATGCTTACCAAGCAAGACACGTTGGTAAAAAAAATTAAAACAACTTATTTGAGCAAAAAATATAGCGTACGAATAGCGTACTGACTATTTGAAGTATTCACACCAGAAATGGCTTAAGAGTTGCGAGAGTGAGCTGAAATGAAATGGCATTTCAAAAAGTATTATGCATAGCATATTACCCTAAAGTTTGGAGATGAGAGAGCTGTGTGGAAGACTTGTGCCGCGTTGAAGTAAATATAGAAGCGTGGAAAAGTTTTTATAGAGTCTCTGGCATTGTTTCACCGTTGTAATAATACCAAGTTTACGGGTGGACTCGTAGTCACGAATGAGTCATTCATACTTGAGACAAAGGAACATTCGAAGCAGTGGACTGGATTATGATAATTGTTTCTAAGGGGTAAATTTTATTATTCATCTTCAATAGGGAAAACAATCAACGGCGAGTATCATGCTTACTTACTGCAGCGTTTAAGTGATAAAATTAGGAAAATAAACGCATTTGGGGAAAAATAGAGTATTGCACCATCAAGAAAAGTCTACCGTTCACACATACACTATTGCGATGACTAAAGTCGATAAATTAAAGCTCGAATTGCTTCAACATGCAGCCAATTTATCTCCCTCGGATATTTTCTATTTCAAAACTTGAGAGAATGGCTCGCTGGTAAAAGATTTGCCACCAATAAAGGGTTGGAGTCTGCGATCGTCGGTCATTTTAAGAAACTAGATAATTCTTACTATAAACAGGATATCGAAGCTAATGAATAGATCTAATTTAAAAAAAACTCTGTTGAAAAATAAAAAGAATTAATCGAGATTTCTTTGTCTTAAGACTATAATGCTTTACGAAATATAAAGCTAACTAACTTTTAAACGAATTTAGATCTTAACTATTTTATATTTTTCAGTATTCCCCCCTTTAAAAAAAATATGTCCGCCTTACCAGCCGTTAAAAATTTTAAATTTCCGCATGATAAATTTTTCAAATTCATTTTAATTTTGTTACGACGCAATAGATTCATTGGTTTTGAGTCACTATATTTAATTTTATTTTATTTAATTTTCTTTATTACATTGGCAAATATTTAGTTTTATAAAAAATTAGTTGTGGTATTTGCACAGTAGAAAAAATGCATGCATTTCTTTTCAAACACCTGGTTTAACAAACTGTTATGAAATAGTTTCAGTTTTCAAACCGGATATACACAATGGGGCCTAATATAGAGTTAAATACCCTACACTTAGACAAAAAACGTACAACCAGATATATACATACTATATAAAACCAAGTGTAGGGTATTAAATGTACTACTTTACTTAGAAATTAAAACTGCATTTGAATATTTATAAAAAAAAAACTATATCAGCTTAATAAAATGCATTTGAAGTAGTTCTTAGACTTTAAACCACGTCACAAAAAACCTCAAGTATAATTATTCACATTTAAATAAATTAGCAACATTTGAATTCGAAATATAACCATTACTTTACTGTAATAATATTAAGGGTATTCACTTTGTACAAAATATTTCTAAATTAAACCCCATGAAAATATTCTTGCTACTGTATTCGAAATATTTATTTTAAACAAACATTTTTATTTATTTATTTACAAAACTTTTTTTTATTTTTTAATTTTTTTATTGTATGTGATTACCCTTATTGCCAGCACATGCTTTACTAATGCTATAAATAAAAATACCTTATCAGTCACGAGAGTTTTTTCCTACTTCTAAAAAAACCTACACATTTGTGTTGAACTGACGTCTGTACATAGAAAGGTTGTTGGAAAAATAGAGATATTTTATAATGAAATGCAATTGTTGTAAAAATCAGCGTCGCATCTATTATTTTGCAATTATTTTCTAATAAGACTTTTTAGTTAGAGTTGAAGAAAAAAAACCCTTTAGAATTTCAAAATGTTTTACTAAGATTGCATATATCATTTGCAGTTTGAATGTTTCAATTGCACAGTTTTTTTTTAGGTGGAGTATATCTTAAAAATGTTAAATAAACAGATAACTGATAAAAACTAAACATGAAAACACCCTATAGGTTCGAGCCACTGCTTAAAATCTTGTTTTAATAAATATATTTAGTGAATTTCAGAAATAATTGTTTAAAGTTAATGGAATGTTTGAGAGAGGTTTGTATATATACTGAGGAATTCTGAAGCTTCCTCTGCGTTGCGTGGGAGATGTTATGCCAATAAGCTGAAGACGGGAGCTGAATAATAATCAATTTTTCAGCTTTTATTTTATAAAAGAACACAAAAAAAGTATAGAAAAAAATAGACGATTAATATGTTTCTTATGGAAACATCTTATCTTTGCTTAGTCCTTTTTCGCCAACAAGGCAGGGAAAAATGTTAGAAAAATGCCACCTTATGAACGTTGGATATAGTTTTTCGATTCCAATTAAAATGGCTATTATGTTCTTGTTTGTTAAGACCATAGTTAATCGGTTTTAATTCCATCGCGCAAACACTTTAGAAAAAGTTTGGATATTTCGCCCTAAAATGTGAACTAATGTGCGAATTGCAAGGAATGATCTAGAATCGGGTGCAACACATTGATTTGGGAGAAGTCCTCCTTGTTTCAATTGCAATGTTACAGCAATTACGTATGTATTTATGCAATTTGAGTAAACTCCACCGTACTAATTAATCATTAACACATATTATGATCATTCTTGTTAATAATACGTAAGATAAGAGTTCTGATAGAGTGTTATTGGTGTAGTAGCGGTAGATAATGGGTGAAAAAAAAAACAGTGGGTATTATTTCACTTCATTATCCCTATTTATTTCTTCATATTTATTCAAATATTTGCTGACAATATCTTAAAAGCTTTTATAAGTTTCTTTGATCGGAATCTCTCGTATTTTTTCTAAATAGCAGCTTCAAAGCCAATAATATTATGTAGTAAAAATGTATTTTATCACTGAATTTTCATAGTATCTAGTCTACTGTAGTCCTCTAGTCAAAATTATACAGCATTTTATGCTTGTTAGATATAGACACTTAGAAGTACTTATTATTGTAAACGGGCTCATTAATTTAATGCTGTACAAGCAAGGTGATAAAAAATATGCATCAAATTTTGTATAAAATAATGAGATAAGGTGAGTATTCCCAAACAATGCTTTTATTATTACAGTTGATCTGTGCAAATTTTTTTAGGATATTCAGAATAAGAGACATGTGTCAATGAATTTGTTTTTAAACAACTTAATGATGAAACTGATAACCGACTGTCTCACTAGAAAAGCAAATACCAAAAAAAGAAAGCATTTTCTATTAAATATTAGACTTTTGATAACTATTTTTTTCGATTATGTGGGATTTGTGCATCATACATAGAGGAATGCAATAGCTTATTCAAGTGACAACGAGAATTGGGAAAAACATTGACAAGAGTTTTTATATGAATCCTGCAGAAGATGCCAATACTAGTGACATTGTCAGTAGTACCACTGGCCAGGTGTATGCCAGCCAATGTAATCATCTATTGACATTAAACATTAATTTGTCATTGAAAATCCGGCAATAGACGAGGTAGTTTTTTGCTATCATATGCAGACATTCGAACCAAAGATTCACTAGTCCATTTTAGTGACCCTGTTGACGCGTTCGGTGACAATGTCGCCAGAAATACTCCAGAACTGTTAACTGCCTGTAATGTATCTTTACTCGTTCATAAAAGGAAAGTTGTACACGTTTTAACTAGTGCAGTCGTCACTAGAAGAAGGGTATTGACATAGAGACATTTGGTTCTAGGCTAACAACAGAGATTAGAGATCACTTTTATAAATAAGTTAATATGTTTTGAGAAAAATATAATTCGTAATATAATTACAGAAGTATGCCCCCTGAGTTCGTTTCCTTTCAGAGACTGTAGTCTGTAACACTACACCAAGCATATGTTCTTAGTCACTCCGCTTGTAAGATTTAGAATATAGGATGTAATTTTGTATTGTAATTTAAATACATAAATAAATATGTAAAAGATATTTCACAATATCCAAAAATCGTCCATAATATGTGTATTAGGGAGATCGGTTTTAACCGGTTTTTTTGGTTTTTTCAAAATCTTCATTTTTCGAATACCGAATAAGCCGGTTAATTTAACACGAATAACCGGTTAATTTAAATAAGTCAAATTTTAATACGTTTGTATATATCATTTTAATTGAAAATATGCTCATCGTTTAACTATTTGTATAAATTTAATTATTTTTGTATATATGATAACCTTGAACGTCTCACAAAGAACGTGAAAACTAAGGTAGATCGAAAAAGATATGCACTCTTGAGCAAAAAAAACCTTTTCTTATCTTCTGTAAATAAATATTGATTTTTATATGGAGAATGACTAAGACCCACAAACGCCGGTTCCTAACGGCAGATATATTAGTTAGTGAAGTTTATCACAGCGTAAGTATACATAACTAGTCGCTGGTAATGTTGTGAGCTGATATCGCTGTTGAAAATTGACAGATGGTGTGGCCTGGGATTGAACCGACGACTTCTTGGTTGGAAGGTGGGTGTCTTACCTAACATATCACAGTGACACGCACACTATTAAATACGTGGTGCATAAATTTACATACAGTGCTGCTCGAAATCTAAGCAAATTTTTTTGTCCAGGCAATTAGGACTCGTATGTTACTAATAGATTTATTCAAAGTAAAACATTTAATTTTTGTTGTCTTGGGCACCTATATTATAACTATAATAACAAACCTTTAACTCCATTCTCTACCAAGTAATACAACAAAAACCGAAATTAGCTCCTTGAATAACTGTTGGCAACTTAAGCATATCTCAGAACTCTTTGTAATAAACTTTGTTTTTTATAGCCTACACACACCGTTTTGGCATAGATTTTATGAAAGTAAGAATTATTCTTAGTATTGATTGCAACTTTAATTTTAAGCTCTACACCAGCTTCTGTTTATTTTCAAAACGACGTGGTCCAGCTCTGCGCTTCAAGAAATAGGAACAATTTTATTTAAATAAAAGAACCGATTAATCGGTTATTTGAATTATTATTAACCGAAAATCGGTTTTTTAAATAGTGCCACTTTTCGAATTATTCGAAAACCGGTTTTTGGAAAAAGTCGAATAATCGATCTCCCTAATGTATACCTGTATATTACATTATTATTTATGTATATCTCTAGCGTGATTCGTCAGAGTTGTATTGTTTTTAGTATAACAGAAAACTAATAAAATCAAAAAAAAACTGTAAACTGTCATTTTCTATGCCTGTATGTCACAAAAAATTATTTTTAGCTCAATTGCAAATAGTTAAGTGTAGTTATTAAAATACAGATATTTTGAGAACAAAAAAAAAACAACAAAAAATCACCAGAACATCACGTGTTTAGAAATTACAATACGAAATAAAATTTTCAATAAATCTGAACAAAAAGTGAATGGGAAAAATGTTTGGATATGAACGTACATACATATATACATACATACATATGTACATATGTATGTATATAAAATTGGCAAACAATAATAAATAATATTAATGAAAATAGAATTGACTTTAACAATGGGTGTAAATGTGAAAATCAGGAGCTAAATATGCGACATATTATATTTTAAATCATGTGGCTCTAATAGGGGAAATAAAGTTTAAATTTTGTTATTAAACAAGCGAGGGCGGTCTCAAAATTAACCAATCTGACGTATACATAAAACAGTAGTTTGAGGCAATTAAGGAAATCTATTATGGAATAGACTGATAGGTGGCCGTAGGTAAAATATGTATGTGTATATGTATATATGCCTAAAATATTCCAAAAAGGGGAAAAGAGAATGCTGTGCTCAAGATATCGGGTCCGCCATCTAACATTTTTTTTCAACTAGTGCTCATGTCGTGAATGGTAACATTTAGCTCATGTCTGATTTGACAGATAATAAGTTTTATCCTTCCGCTGAACGAATATGGTTGTGCATACGCTTGAACAACGCTGGGAAATATTGCAACATTACTTTGAAAATCATGGTAATGTTGCAGAATGTGTGCGAAAATTGCGTACGGATTTTGGTAGAAGAGAAGCACCCTCAGCTCCGTATGTTCGTTATTTTTTGAAAAAAGTGAAAGAAACTGGCATCCTCATCGATAAACCAAAGCGTGAAAAGACAAAAACAGTGCGTACACCCGAGAATATTGCAGACGTGGCAGAAAGTGTGCGTAAGGCGCCATCAACATCAATTCACCGTCGTTCTTAACAATTGAACATTTCGGAGACATCATTTAGACGAATTTTGCATAAAAACCTTGGTATGACGCCGTACGAAGTCCAATTGGTTCAGGAGTTGAAGCCAACTGAGTATCCAATATGTTTTCGCAGGATGCCGATTTTACCAAAAACAATTATCTTTTCAGATGAAGCTCATTTTGATCTTGGCGGGTATGTAGACAAGCAAAATTGTCGCATTTGGGGCACAGGAAACCCGCACGCACACATTGAAAAGCTGATACACCCAAGACAAGTCACTGTTTGGTGCGGATTATGGGCCAGAGGGTAATTGAGCCAATTTTTCTTCGAAAATGAGCAAGGAGTGGCCGTTACAGTCAATGGCGATCGTTTTCGGGCCATGTTGAACGAATTTTTGTTCACAAAAATTGAAGAGAAGGATATTAGCAACATTTAGTTTCAACAGGACGGCGCTACGTGCCCCACAGCCTAAGCTACACTCGATGTTTTGCGCCCTGTTTTTGAAGATCGCTTTATCATCCGCACAGCTGATGTCGTTTGGCCACCTCGGAGCGGCGATTTGACACCGTTGGACTATTATTTGTGGGGTACCGTCAAAGATAAGTGTTACGCCAACAAGCCAGAGACGATTGACGCTTTAAAGGACAATAGTCCTTGGTGAAATACAGCTACACACAATCGATCGTGTGCTTAAAAATTGCCAGCCGAGGCAGCCATTTAAATAAAATTATTATTTTTCATTATTATCCGGAAGGATTGTACTTTCAAATAAAAGAAATTTGAGAAAATATTCCGTAGTTTTTTTTTATAGCATTTAAAAAAAAAAAAAAATATTTGGCGGATCTCTTAGTTGCCGCGTTTGCTCACAGTAGAACTAAAACAGCGTAGAACAGTAGAACAATAACTGCAGTATAGCTGAATTTTTTCGTCGTCTGGTAATAGGGGTGATATATCGCATTTATGGAGAAGTAAGTTATCCGTGTATGTGATTGGCTATTTGCGATGTTTGCAAACAAATATTTGCCAATGTATCACCCCCTTAACATTTGATGAGACAGTCAAAACAGTTGATTAGATTTGAAGAAACGTTTGCAAGGAGGACACCGGTGGTCAAATTTTTTTTTTTTTTTTATTATATTCTTCGTTGATCATATTTTTTTCTGTTTGTTGTTGTGAAAATGCATTCTTTTTACTGTGTAAAGTTTTTTAAGTCTTTGTTTAAGCACAGGTCCAAATTTTCCCATTGAATTTTGTTGGTTTTTTATTTTTATATATGGGGCAGTTAACGTGTTAATTATCTTATTGCATTGCTTAAGTGATCAAATTATAGAAAAAAAAAAAAGTTGTAAGTGTTGTTCCATAAAGACAATGCACCAGTTTACACATCCAGTATAATGAAGGCCATATTCATTGAATGAAAGTTCAAATTGCCTGATTACGTAGATTATGTGTCAGATTTAGTTCTCTCGGATGTGTCGGTGGTAAACTTTGCCTGGCAATACCAAGGAGCCAAACAAATCTTACTATAAAAAAAAAATTATCGTAGCTATTGAATATTGCTGGTAAAAATCTGCTGAACTAATAGATTAGTTATGTCGAGAAATAAAGAAACATGTTCACATGTCTTTTTTAAGTTTGGCTAATTTCGGTACCGCCCACGTATAATCCATGCAGTTATATAGTTTTTTTTTTCGTAAAACAATTTTTAAGATGTTTATTTCATTTTTATTGAGTTTGTGTAAAATGAAATATTTTTATATGCAAATTATATAACATTTGCACATATTTTTCAATGGATTTATTTCATTTTTTCAGATAACTAGCAAGAAATTAACAAGTGAATTGTAGTTGTATTAATAACACACAAATTTTATTGCTTCTAAATAATTTTAAGAATTTTTATATTTCTTCTTAAGAAGTTAAATATACATTAAAAGTTATTACTGGGCTTAGAGCGTAGATCATTATAGCGTAGGATGCGTTTCAGGAAATGCTTTTAAGGTGGGCAAGCAAATTTCCGGTTATTTTGTTAAGCAAAGTGAATACAAATTAAATTGTATAGCAAAAGTAAATCATTTTATGAGGCTAGTCTTTGAACTAGAAAAAAAAATAATAATAGGAAGGGTTCTAACTGTAGAAATAAAGTCGAACTTATATTTTTATTTTTAATATTATAATAATAAGCCAGGTAGGAGGTATCAAATTATTGATCAAAATATAGTTAATAACTAATTAGTTATTACATTAAATTTTGTAATTCACAATCACTAAATACAAGACAAATATATATAATCGGCAGTTGGAACTGTAAGTAATTAAAAATTGTAATAGACAGTGCTTAGGTATGCAAATCAGGCAATAATTTAGCCACAAGGAGCAAGGATTTTACTACCATATTACAATACAAGAACTGGATTTCTTACTTGTAAGATAGAAAATGTTTTTCATAAGGCATAGCTTATATGATCTGTTCATGTTACCATGGTAGTATACAGTTGATCCCAATTTATAAAATGCATTAAATATAAAAGTGAACCGAGAATAGAGAGATTAGACAACTACTGTAAAACTTGTTAATGTTTGAGAAAAGTTAAACGAAAAGTTTAATTTTACAGAAACAAGAAAAACAAAAATGTAATTTTTTCTTAATTAATGTATCCCCGTATTTCTTCACACACTTCTAACAGAGCAGTGTTTAGGTCGAAAGCCAGATTTATTTTTCAACTTAAAAACCTATTCTCATGGAAAGACCTCTACTCATGCTGTACATTGTGCTGGTACTAGGAAAATAGGTTGTGGGATATGTGATAGAGGGAATATTGTTCATGGACGTTTGATTTGAACGTATCTATATCTTAAGTGACAGATAAAACTTTATCGGAAAGATCGTTCGACATATGAAGAGTGCGGTTAAAGAACGAGTTCTCTCTATAATGCGCTATGCGAGTGATTGGACAATCAACTACAAATGGATGTGCTCTATGGGAAAAATGAATACTGCGTGAAAATATATGATTATGCGGAATCAATTTCTTTATTTCGTTAGAGCACATTCCGTTATAGTACCGATAGAGCAATAAAACACACGCTACATTGCGACGATGCTCCAAAGAATCGATAGAGTTGGCTGCCCAACCGTTATTATTAAGCATTTTACGCGGTCGAAAAGCCCCACAATAGACTTTGAAGCACCGGCTCATACTTGAGATTGTATTTCATTTTGGATAACATATAGGTCTTGTAAATATTAAGAGGGTTAAGTGGAGTGAAAACCGTCTTAAAAAATCGAGGCACTTGAATGCTTATTTCGATAGTTGGAAAATGTGATCGTGTCAACGGACATCACAATAAATCCTCATGCACAGAACATCAAGAGCATATGACTGCTCAATGTCTACTTTACTCATAGTTACAGACGACACCACACCACCACGTCTATGTGTCAGAGAACAACATTGGGTATTGCGCGCATTAAAATCGAGATTCACACGACCCCATTCGGAGACTATCGTCAAGTCCCTTGTGTGTCATTCATATCCCGCCTTTTCGCTCCAATTTCTAAAAGGCTCGCCCTAAAATTAAGAGTCTGAATGACAAATATTGTTCTCGCCTGCGAAAAAATAGGTAGGATTGTAAGAGAGAAGAAGAAAGTCATTAAGAAATATTTGAAATAGAGTTGGAGAAAGAACAGAGTCTTGCGGCACGCCTGAATTTATCCTGAACTCGTCGGATGAGATCTCATCTATAATCATTCTTGTAGAGCGATCTCTGAGAAAGCTCGATATAAATCAAGAAAAATTACTACCAACACCAAAGGCAATAAGTTTCGATACTAGCGCCTCATGCCAAACTTTATGAAACATCTTGGAAATATCCAGAGCCACCACTTTGCCCTCACCAAAACCATGATTTGATTTTTCCACTTCTTGAAAAGTACCGTCAGCAGGTCACATGAGAACGGCCGTTGCGAAGGCAGTATTGACGATCGTTTAGCAAATTACACCTTAAAGAATTTCGAACAGACTGCTAGTGGGCGGTAGTTTTAGCCTCAGCCTTTTTAGAAAATGGGTGTTACATTAGCAGCCTTTCAGCACGATGGAAAAGTACTGGCATGATATGACGCACTGAAAAGATTGGCTAATTGACACGCAATTGCTCCATGACCAATGCTGATATGCCATCTGCTCCAAAAGGCGTTCTTGACGTTGAGATTTGCAATGGAATGGGCTCGGTAGTAAATATATAATAGGCATAGTCACTGATACACTTTCGAGTGAGGACAGTGCTTGAAGGCTCTCGGGCAAGCGCGAATTACTTGTAAATAATTCAGCCAAAAGTTCTGCCTTTTCAACCGGGTTCGTGAATGCTTGGTCATTCTTTAAAAGAAGTGGAATCGAACTAGCGCTATTCCTGAGCATCGACATTTGAGTCGAGGAAACAAAATTTCTAATTTAAACGCTCAAAAAAATCATTAAGTGCAGCCCAATGTACTTTTCCGTAGATATGAACAGAGCGTCTCGTAGCTGTAGGTGAGAACGAAAAAGAGGCGGAAATGGTACAATAATCTGTGTTGCCTAGAGGTCCAAGTACCTCAACTTCATACTTTTCAGGTTGTAAAGTAAGAAAAATCTCGAGGGTTTTAGTTTGATGCCCATCTATACACGATGTAGCATGTACGAGTATATGTTCATTCACTAGTTGAGCCAACTGATAAGGCACGGCAAATAGCTCAACGTATCGGTCTTCAGGAATTGTGCGGCCAGAATGACGTATTTCAGCATAAATTTCCTGGTGAATTTTATAGTGTAGAATTTATGTACAAATTTAAATTTGATAAAAAACAATTAAACGCAATAACATGAAATCGGATCATCGCCATATGGACCATTCAGATTTGAATTTATTGGTTTTTGCAGCTCTATAAAGGTACAAATTTTGTTCTAGAAATTAATGTTCTATTTAAAATCCTTTCATTAAAAATAATAGTTAACAAAAACATTTTTTTACTTATTAAAACATCTATTTTATTATAATTTTGTTGCAATTTAAATATTTTCTCGCTTCACTCAAGTTTCATTTACTAAATGGAAAATTTCCATAGAAATGTTGAATTATTTCGCATTATAAAATTTTATTTTGTAAATCTTCTAATATTTCTAAAACAAAAGATTGTTTTCACGCAACAAAAACATTTCTTTTCGCGTATTTCATATTATTTTTCTTACTAAAAAATTTTGATTTGAGTGTGTTTTTTTCCTATTTCGTTGACATTTTAAATTGTATATGAATAATTTGTTAAGGCTTAAATATGTAAATGTATCTTTCTCTAGGCAACCCTTTGCCCGTTTATTCTTTCTTCCTGTCATCTATGTATCTTATTTATCTTATCTATTTTTGGTTTAAGTAAAAATTAAATTGCATATGCACACCAGCCACGAGGTATGCACTTTTTTGTTTGATTTGTTTAAATAGAACGTAAATGCTGAAACTATTTGGTAGTAATAACACAATTTCATGAAATTTGAATACCATAGATAATAGGTGTGGGTATACATGTGTATGTATGTGCCTGTAAGTGTCTGAGGGTTATTGTTTTTCATACAGGGTACTTAAATTAAAATGACACTTAAGCTGTTGGCAAATAAACGTCATGAAGTAAATTTATTAAATCAATAATGCCTAGTCATTAAACGGGTGCACTAGAACTAAAAATAAGGGCACTTGAGTAATATTTTAGAAAAAAAAAAATATATTCAATATTATAGCGGAAATTCTATAGAATTTATTTTTTTAACAAAACAATCTTTAATTCTGCGACATTAATATGGGCCAAAAAAAAAAAAAAAAAAAAAAAAACAGGAGCTTAATTGTTAATTTTTTAAAAGCCTGATCAATAGAAGTAAAGTAAAATGAGGTAAGGGCTTATAGTATATTTTATACTGTTTTGATATCTTTACCATGTAAAAAAATCACAGCGTAAAAAGTGTTTCGACCAACGACACATACGATACATATTTGATTGAAGAAATGGCAACATTTTTCATATGTTACCTTTTTAAAAGGCAACATATTTTACTTTTTACTTTACCTCTTTTCAAATGCAACATTTTTTCCGGAAAATAAAACACTATTGAATTGCGAAATACATTTTTATGATTTTTAATTATGATATTAGATTGTATCAAAAGTATCCGTGTTTTCTTTGCCACATGATGATATTGATGCAATACTATTTCGATTGTTTTAAACGGGTAAAAATTAATATTAATTGATCTGAAAATGAGTGAAATATCTAAAAAACTACACTATGACTAAGTGAAAAGAAGTTTATGTCAGACAAGGTATGTTTAGCTGGATTTTGTTTCGGAAAATTAAAATTGAAAGATTTTGTGAGATAGCCAGGATTGCTAAAACTTAAAGAATTGATCAGTTCTGACTTATACTCTCATAACTCTGCAGTTTGAATAAAGGAATCAAAATAGAAGGACTAGTATAAGCCAACAGAAAGGGTGCTCTTTTTCACTCTTATCTTCAATAACCCGATAAATCAAAGAAGTTTTATAATAAAGAAAATTTTAATGCATAATTTTATAAAAACAATGTGGATATTTTTGATATGAGTCTGGAAAAAAATCAAAAAATGTCTTACTGGATGCTTAAAATCGAATAAGAGTTAAATTTAAATAATAGAATTATTTTCGGAGTTTCGAAGATTGAGAGTTAAGCTTTGTTCAGGCGATTGTAAAATCTAAGAATATTCTAAAAAAAAAAAATGTTAAGAAATTGTCTTACAGCCCTGTGAACGTGAAATTTTTATCTCTCAATATTGCTAGAAAAAGCATTGTCAGATGATAAAATTTGTAGTATCTTATAACGACATAATTGTCAGAAAAACATATGTAAGGGTGGTCCAACCATAATGCATGATATTAATTGTGAGTTAGACCTCAATTTTTACACGTCAATTTTTTTTCCCTACATAATTTGACATTTCTTTATTTCAACACATTAACAACATTTAACGTCAATTTTTTTGCCCTACATAATTTGACATTTCTTTGTTTCGGAACATTAACGACATTGAACCTCAGTTATGTCTCAGAGTCATTAAAAATATGGACCGACGGATAGAGGTATGCCACAAAGCTGTGACGAGTATTTAGCCGATATTTGGTTTCATACATAATTGTCATATATCCTTCTATCATGATAAAAAATATTACGATAATTCTCGGAAAACTTTTTGTTTTATTTACAATTAACATCGTGCCTTTTAGTTGGACCACCACCTTTGCAATTGTCAGATTTTCTGACGATAAATTTTCTTTAATGTCATACATGACCTTTTAAAGTAATTATCAAAATTATAAATATTGACAGAAGTGAAGTTAGTGAGTCTTAACAGACGATATTATCAAAAATCATTACACTTTATTTGTTAACGTGGAAGTGTAGCAGACAAAATTCGGTATCGTTCAGCATGTATTGGACTCATAACAGACAATGTCGCTAAATTTCAGCATGAAGTCGACACATAACAGACAATGTCGCTGAATTTCAACTTTCTTTAGTATGGTAACATTCAATGATGTTTTCATGCATAACTAACTATGTTTGTGTCACTGTCCAGAGGATTCATCAATGAAATTTACTTTTATAATAATTTTAAACGAATTTCGACTTGATACTGATATTGTAACGATGATTCATTGATAAAAATAACGCAGTGACAATATCGTTCAAATTCGCCACCGGCTGAATTGAAGTGACAATATTATGTTGTGGTGGCCATCATTGGCTGGTCATAGTCAGTAAATAGCTAATCGTCTGAACAGAGCTTAAGCAATTTTTTTTTGGAATCGCTAAATTAGAATTAAATATTAAAATAACATTATCAATTACTTTGATGAGAGTCCTTAACTTATATTACTTACATATGATTTGTTAAACTTACAAAGCAATATATTTCAATAGAATTTAAATCGTAATAATTAATGTGTAAACGAAAATATTCAGTATTTTTTTTAAATTAAACAAAAGTATCAAAAAATTAAAATGAATCATTTGGTATAATTAATTGGCATCAAAGTAGTTATCTATGACTAAATGCTATTGAATCCTACCAAATCCCCTAAACATTTCCGTTTAAGATTGTTTCTAAAGTTAAAACAATATTTTCTTTGCAATTAGACTCCACTCCATTCATAATATTTATTTAATAATTAACACCGAAATAATTAAATAGTTTTTAAACTTAAACATGATTTATGTCTGTGATGTTTACAAACAAAAAGCGTGTAAACAGTGGGCTTAAAATCAACACAAAATGCGTACACAGTAGGTAGAGAAATTTAGAGGCATATGCGTTAAACAAACGTTTTATTTTTCTTGTAACGGATTAGTATTTCGGGTTGTAGAGTGCTTAAGTGTATATGCATGTAGGTTTGTAAGTGTGTAAGAAATTTTATGTTGATGCCCATAAAAAGAAAACAATCCCATTTATACTGTCTCGTTTTGGATTGGATTTTTTTTACGAACAAAGAGAAGATAATAATTTTTTCAAAGTGTAAATGTATATACTTCGTTACTGTAAAAGTGTGCGTTTGCGCATGTATTTGCTTCCTTAGGTTTTAAATTATTTTGTATCTTAACCATAGTGGAAAATTCCACTGTCAAAAATGTTTGAAATACGATTTTGACTACGTTGCATGCATGCTTTAAAGTAAGATTTAGAAAGAGACAGTGAAATAGTAAATGAGGTGTTGTGAGTAATAGATTGATTTGATTACAAATTTATTCAAAACGTTTAAAGCCGATAGTTATAATTATAATTTATTTATGTATCAGTTTTCAGTTTTCTTTAGGAAATTCCCTGTAAATAAATTATAAATTTTGAAATATTTTCTATTTAGTTTTAAGCACTATATTTCCACAGATCATATGTTTTTTTTTTAATTTAGATAAATGAAGTTTACGTGTAAAGATATCCTATCTTTATGGCTTTAAATATGTCTTGAGCTTAAATATATATATCAAAATTGGGTGTTTCGAAAAGATAATTTAATGAATTTGAAGACGAGCTCTCATGTTCATCATATTTTAAAAGAGTTTGATATGTAAATGTAAAATATTTTATAAAAATTTTTCTTAAAATAGACTTCAAATAGTATATTTTATTTTTTATGAATATGAGGAAAACAATTTTTACTGAAATTATTAAAAAAATGAGACAGTGCTACAGCAAAAATGGAAGTGATATTATTTTTCTAATATCCCAAATCGAGCACAACAAGAATCTGTTTTTTAAATTTTTGAAACACCCTCCCCTAAAATTTGAGTTACGGGTAAAATTTCGTAATTTCGTACATTCATGCTGATAACTTAGCTAGATATTAACCGATTTTAAGCTTCCGAGCAGATTTTAAAAGAAAAAAAAACGACATTTTAAATCATATATGCATACATATATCATGCATATGCATATGCATACATATATCATTTAAATAACATTGAGCAATCGGAGTGCATTTTCAAGCAAACATATCTTATCCAATATTTTCCACATTTTTCAAGAGTATGTACATATATGCGTTCTTGCGCTCTAATTCATATGAGAACCGTACTTTTTATAAATTAATTAAGAAACTGTGTTTAGTTATGAATAAAATGAGCCTTACGTCTTAGCAATCCGTTGAAAATTGATGGAGCTATTAAGCTTTTATGACACAGTTTCTTAATTAATTCATAAGTAGTATGGTTCCTACATGATTTAGGCCGCAAAAACGCATCTAAACTTGAAAAATATGGAATAAATCGATTAATATTTAGCTAATTTATCAGCTTATAAATACATCAAGGTACAACTGGTTTTTACCCGTAACTCAAGATTTTGAGGGTGTTTTGATAATTTCAAAAACAGATTATTGTTGTTCTCCATAGCGGCTATTAGAAAAATAGTAAGACTTCCTTAGATATTTAGCTTAGTTCTATTTTGTAGCACCTTGTTTTTACAAATATTTATTTATTTATTTTTTGTTAAGAAGGTAAATATTTTTTATTTAAATAGCAACACAATAGACCCTACTTGCTGCACTGTATCTATTTTCTGCATTTTGTATGTCTAATCCCTTCATAATATTTCATCTTGGACTTAACTCTCTTATGACTTTAAACGCTATATTTTAGACAGTGCACAACAAACTTTTGCTTAGTTCATAGGCTAAAAAAGGAATCGCTAGAGATAAAGATAAGCGAGTTATTAGTCGCAAAAATGTTTAAACGTTATTTTAAAGTCTAAATGATATTTTATAACTCAGACTTATTTAGAGGATATCTGTCAAAGGTAGCCTTGTTTTAAGGAAACTACATAGAAAACCAACCATTTTGAAATTTGAAATAAAAAAGAAAGATTTACAATCAAACTTTTTAATCTTTGATTAGGGCTTTATGACTCATGAGTAATGAGACATACGAGACTGGAAAGGATCGAAGCTCCTCAGTTATGTGAATTTTGAAAATGCGATGAAAATTGTTACCTGTCATCGGCAGGATTCGAACCTGAGCCGCTATAGGCTTTACATGCAAGCACTTTAACCGCTACCACCCATCGCCTACTCAGAATGCAGTATATTCCTTTAAATGTTCTAACAGGTGAACTAATTTAATCTTTAGTGATGCGTTAAATTGCCCTAATCTACTATCTGTTGTTAGGGAAAAAAATTATAGTTTAAAATTTATAAATCATTAATAATTTCTTAAATGGCTTCTCATTAAAAATGTTAATATTATTCAGTGAATGCAACAAAACAATTACACAAATACCCTATAATGCAATTTATGGCAAAATTATATTTTAACTTTGAAATCATTTAAGAAACCTGGTGTATGCTAAGTGATTTGTTTCCTTTTTATTTCAATTTTATGTTTTAAGAGTCAGAAATATAAATAAGTCAGAAATATAAATAACATTTTAATTGTTAGCTGAACTTTAAGCCCTAAATTTGTATGACAAATAATATGTATGCAAATGATTCATCCATCGTCTAGTGCTACGAGATTAATAGTTATACGTCACAGCTAAATGAGACTATTATACTACAGTTGGCAGTGTTTGACTACAAACAAAAACTGGTTTATTTCTTTTAAACGAAAGTACCTGTTTTCAGTGAATTTAAGGATGTAATGTTAAATGTTAAAACAAACTGAATGGAAAATTTTTAAAAGAATGTTTTTCGTTTTACCAGAACCAATTTCATGAATGGAAAATTTTTGATAGAATATTTGTATGCTTTAATGGTACTAAAACGCACTTTTCATGAATGGAAATTTTTTAAAAGAACACTTAAATGATACTGATTGGTACCTAGAACTTATTTCAAGAGTGGAAAATTTTTAGAGAATATTTGGTACAGAAATTATTTTTTAAAAATTTTTAATGTATTTCAAACACTTAAACGAATTACAGATGTGCATAGATTTTATTGTGAATAATTTAATTTTAATTGTTTATTTATATCTGATTCCAATAATAATATTTTTATTTTTATTCGAGTCTTTTCAGAAACATGTTTTTGAAACAGTTTACAAATTTTGAAAAGAACTGTATAATCCACATAAAGTTTTCCTGAACTATTTTACATGTTTTTAGCATATGTATTAAACATCATTCATATTTTAGACACTTGCTAGGTTTTCATTATGAATACGGCCGTACAGTTTTGCTAAAACAAGCAATTGGGAAAATTCCACTTATGAATTTACAATAAAGAATGTTTAGTGCAGCCTTATATGTATAGTATATTCACTACATCAAGTTGAGGCTTCGAACAAAGCCAATTATCTTTTTTGGTGAAGTACTTGTAGCTTCCGCTAGGAACTTTATTTTGTGAGCTGGATTACGAGTAGCAGGAAAAAAAGTTGTGGTTCTCTGTTTGCCAATAAGTCAATTCTCCCGTTTCTAGCTGACTTCATCTTACTGAATTACGATTTTTGTCTTAAAATTTAAATAAATTATGAATTAACTGGCAATCAAGCAAGTTCATACTTTATTGTCAATTACAGGAGATAGATTGGCATTTTAATTTTGTTATTTCGCAAAATACTTTGTCAGATTTAACGGTGAGGAGAATTAGAGAATCGACAGAGAAATGAAATATGTTAGAAATAGGTGACCGGATAACAGGAAACAGGTGAATGTAATGCTGTATCCTTATTACCCCTTTAGGAGCGAGATTACGGATGTTAATGGTATTTTGATGATGAATAATCGCATTTTGATTCCAGTTGATCTATGAGGGGAAATGTTGTCATATGTGCTTGAAGGGCACCTGGGTGTGCAGTGTTGCCAGAGCTTGGCGCGGCAGACAATGCTTTGGGCAGGTATGAACAATGATATAGACATTCTAGTATCGAGCTGTGAAACGTGTAAAAAATATAGAAATTCAGGTCCAAAGGAATAATTGCTGCCTCATGATATTCCGACTGTTCCATGTTACAAAGTTGGTTGTGACATTTTTGAGTTGAACGGCAACATGTATATGTTAGGTATAGATTACTTTTCGAAATTTGTTGAAATAGAAATTTTAAGCTCTGGTTATAGTAGTCAGCGGGTAATAACTAAATTGAAGTCTTTATACGCAAGACACGGTATTTCGGCTATTTTTATTTCCGATAATGGTTGGTTATTAAAGAGATTAAGAAAAACTTAATTTTTTACATATTAAATACATTTGTTTAGTCTCAAGGTTAATCTATATCAGCGTCAGGCAAAGTAATATTAATGCATTTTACAATTGTGATAGTAATTTAAGAGTCTCTCACTCACGTCAATCGCCGAGAAAATTATTGAAATTATTAGGTATATGGCCAGAAAGGTTCTTAACATTTTTTTAAAATTCAGAGTTGGAGTCCTATGTGATCCCGAACAAATATCCCAAAAATATTAAAATAACATTTAATTTGTGGTATTTTGTTAAAAGTGTAACATGAATGAATTGAATAAGTAACTTACAAACCTATACATGCGTGCGAACTACTAGGCAGTTGTATTTATATGTCCATATCTTCAAAACGATAATACAAAGAGTTTCTAAAATTGGTTCAAATAATAGTCAATAGTCAATAAAAATCATCAGTCACAAAGTGTGTGCAGTCGCTAAGTGGGAGTGGTATCTCTCATACAAAGTAAATAGTGATTTTTGTATATCTAGAGAACAGTAATAGTGAAAGTTTCTGTATTTGATCTTAATAACTTGGTGGATAACACCCATCATCGATCGAAATATGGACAACATTGAATAAGTGGGTGAGGCACCTCCAATAAAAAGTAAATATTGATTTTTGTGTATCTAGAGAACGATTAGAATAGCAGTTTCTGAATTTGGTTTAAATGACTTGGTAGTCTACACAAAACTTAAAATTTTTCTTATAAGGAATACATAGGTATACAAAACAAAGCCTCCCAGCAACGCGGGAACGGTTACCCTAATTAAAGAATACAAATTAATCATAATTTAACAGATAGAGTAAAAACCGTGTGACACTGTGGTATGATACATAAGACATCCGCTTACCAACCAAGAGGTCCTCGGTTCAATCACAGGCCAGGTCATCTGACAATTTTAAATAGCGGTATCACCTCATTACACTACTAGAGACTGGCTTATGAGTATAAACGCTACGAAAAACTTCTTTAACTAATGCATCTGCCGTTTGAAGCAGGCACTAAACTATAGTTGCCTTTCAAAAAGTCTAAAAATAGAATCGGGTACTGCTCATTGACAAGCATGTACATTTACATGTTTAGTCTTAAGGCTAATTAGATAATAAAAATTAATCAAAAATTTACAAATAGACCAAAAACCGTACTTCAAATTCCTAATTAACCAATTTTTCCACAAAATATTTTTTTTTAATTTGCGAATTTTGTTTTTTTCATTAAAATTTCTAAAAATTTTTGAAGAGAAGAATTAATTTGTACACTGAACATTAAATGTTTTTTTCTTTTAATTTCAGCCTATATTTTGACTAAGCAAGTTATAAATAAATCCCCTGAACCTGCATTTTAGTCTATTAATATTTTCTGAAACTCCTTGATGTTTGAATTCATTTTAATAATAGTTTTTTTGGTTCAACTTAATCTATGCCCCGTTGCAGCTTCTAGCCTTTTTGATTCAGTGCTTTAAATGCGCAATCTCATTCAAAATCGGACATGCGTGGCTGTATATTGTCGCTCATCGCATGTTCGTACAGTCTCTTCAATGATGGCTAATAGACTAAAAACAATATCTGTTGCGTGCAAATTATTCTACTGTTGGGAATAACAGATTATTGCATATGATGCAAAGGGTTAATAACACAAAATGTCGTTAAACTACTCTGTTAATACTGTGGCATCCTACATCCAATTAAACTGAATATTTTTTAATTAAACTTTTGTGTTTCAAAATTATCTGTTGAACCGTTTAAGAGCTTCGAAATGATCTATATGCACGGAGATAAAAATATAATTTTAACTTGTAATTGAAGCTTTTTTTATTTTAATTTTTATAATTATACATATTCAATATTACTTTTTAATCTTTAGCTTTCTTTTTCTCTTTTATGAAAATTTTCCACCCTAAAAATAAATTTTTTATTTAAAACACTGTGCCGCTTGTTCAACATACACAGACAGCATTTTTTATTTATTTTTTTTTTTTTTTGGAATCGGAACTGTGCGCTTATAATTTGAAAAATAAATATTCGTGCTTGTAAATATTTTGTTTTATAATTAAATTGTACAATTTGTTAAAAAAAGGTAATAAAAATACTTTTTAAAGTTAATTAATAAGCAGTGTTGCCATAGCAACTTGCCAAAAATTAAATAAATTTTTTTAACTTACGGTATATTCGGTGGATGCCAAAGGCGTGCGAGAATTACTTGTGTGGAAACTCATTTTGATGTCGTTTTGAATTTACAATTTCCTCTTCTTGAGATTCGTGTATAAGAAGTAGGCTGGTTGGGCAATCCTTAAATAATAATCCTTAAGTTAACAAATCTGGTAAGACTCAGCTAAAGTTCCAATAAGTAGTTGAATAACGTTTGTAATGCTTAAAAGAGCGTCTTAAACTGTAAACGTACGCACACATAAACTTCCAAACAGTAGAAGTTTTTAATTTTTACTTTCAAATGTTCGTATTTAAATACACGCGCTTACAATATTAACTTAGAAATTTAATGGGGAAATAAGGAAATTGTAGTAAATTGTTTATAAAAAATTCTTTACTCAATTCCTACTAAAAATATGTATTTTTAATAAAATATTTATTTATAGAAAAATGCTTAAAAAATATTTGAATATATTTTTATTAGAATTCGATTTTTTTCTTTTAAAATTTTTAAAATATTTGGTAACGTTTTCAATTTTATTTTGAAATTTGTTGCAAATAAAGAAAAGAGACAACCGCACTGTTTGCAATACAAAGCAAGAATGCCAACATTGCCATTTCATTAAACAACTGTAACCCTAGTCGTAGCAATCGTTTTCAAAAATTTATTCAATTCAAACACAGCATTAGCGCAGCGTTAACTTTTTCTGTTTTTTTTTTTTTTTTTTTTTATTTTTAGTTGAGCTCAGCACCTCTCTGCACTGCACTGCTTACCAAATACACACACAATGTTCGTTTAGAACAGACGATAAAACAGAGAAAAGAGGAGAAATTTTAATCGAAAAATGATAAGACAGTCAAACTAAACGACTGATTGACCGACTAACAGACTGACAATGTGTCTAAGTACTTAGTGCATCGAGTGTAGAGTGCTGATATTTGTAAGTATTGTTCTATTAGTGGGAACTGTAAGCGGTTCCACATCAAACACTTCTCTCACACATACACATACAAATAGCACTCTTAATGCTATTGTTAAGGACAGAGATTTTCAAACTTTTTTCTGAAGTACAACACTAGTAAAGCAATTTTGGTCATATTTTGTCGGTGTGGACACACATATCGCACACTTAATCATGTACAGTCACACCTAAAAATTTATCAAAATCGCTTATTTTTGCATAAATCAATCTACAGACCAAATCTCTAACGATCGTAAAATAATACTGTTATGTTACTTGTGTCGCTTGAATACTATCAATTAAAGGTCTAGTTAGACGTGACAACAGTTAGACGTGCAACTATGTCGTTACATTGTAACATTGTAACTCCATATTTGCAACTTAACAAGCCAACCTTATAGGCAACACTATGATCGATTACCGGTGACATACCGTAACTTCATAGCCGATCTATTTTATTTTACAACAATGTTTTAAAAACAAAAAATCTTAATCTATTGAACAAACACAATATCACAGACAGTCAAAAAGATAACACAGTGCAACAAAACTGAACGAAGTTGAAATACCTGTGAAATGACACTACATTTCTGATAGGCTCCGTCGAGTAGAAAAAGGATCCGTTTTTGGAATTTTCAAAACACCTCCAAAATCATAGGTTGCGGGTAAAAAACCAGTTCTTCGAACCTTCATGCAATTATAAGCTAATAACTTAGATTAAGTTTCTTTTGTGATTTGGAAAGAAGAGAAACAGACCTTTTAAATAATATATATGTCGTTTAAGTAACCTTGAAGATTCTTGGTGTACATCCCAAGCAAACAGATCTTTCATCAAATTTTGTCCCCATTTTTTAAGTTTAGATGCGTTTTTCCGCTCAATTTTGTATAGGAACCGTACCGTACTATTGATAAATTGATTAAGGAATTATATTAAGTTATGAATAAAATTAGACTAACGGTTTAGAAATCTGTCCGAAATTTACGGAGTTATTAAGTATTTTGGTAATGCAACTCGAAAAAATTATAAAATTTTCAACAAACTAGTGCTTTCTTTATTACTTTGAAGCTATATTTTTAAAAAAGTTTAAAATTTTGTAATGAAAGTGTGACTTTTTCATGAGTTGCATTAATAAAATATTTAATAAATCCGTCAATTTCCAACGGATTTCTAAACGGTAAGCCGCCTATCAGAAAAATAGTATCATTTGCCAGGTATTTTATTTTGTCGCACCGTGTAATCAGACCCATGTAATTCTAAAAAATATTAGTTAATACACACAGCGAACCGTTTGAAACAAGAAACGGATGAAGGTATGGTTGTGTTCTCTGCCCGATGTACTTATCCTATAGCAGACTGTGATAGTGAGAACTAATGTTAACACAAGAGATGGTATACAATGGTGAATGAACAGTCAGCTCCATGATTGGAATTAAGTAGATGAAATATGCCCGATGCCACATGCGCTTCCCAGAATTCTATCTAAAATCAGTGAACTGAAAACAATTGCACATGTGATTGGTTTGAAAATCAACAGTAAAAAACCTAATATTACAGTATCAGTAAAGCTAAAGACAATTTATTAGAAGAAATCTGCGAAATCTTCTCTTACCTCTGTGATGAGTGCAATAAACAAGGACCGACACGGTTGTGCTTCCTTGGTTGGAATATAGCAGTCGTCACAAATTCAAGGAAGCAGCATAGCAATAGTTGGAGATATTTTAGGAATACAGTTTGAATGTATACGTAAAACATCGCGTTTATCTTTTTGTGTGGGCTAGAAGCTCCAGTCAAGTCCGACACGGTTGTGTTTCCTAGCTTGGAATATAGCAGTCGTCACAAATTCAAGGAAGCAGCATAGCAATAGTTGGAGATATTTTAGGAATACAGTTTGAAAATATACGTAAAACATTGCGTTTATCTTTTTGTGTGGGCTAGAAGCTCCAGTCAAGTAATTAATTTGTTATAAATTTTCATTTTCATTTTTTCATTGTTTGTCAGGCGGCAATCAATCGCTAACTCCCGGACGATGTGTAAATGTCATTTGTCACTAATGGTGATGACGGAATATTCCGACTTCAAGCTCATATGGGTACTGGGACACGGTGCTATTTCGTTGGATACTGTGGCAGATGAACTGGCCTAACAGGGCACGTTAGCTTGCACATCTCTACTTGTAATCTGTATCTCAAATGCAAATTTCTTCCTATAAGCAGACGAGAGAGCTGTGGATAGTTGTTGATCAGAGGAGGACTAGTCAACTAGTGAACATACGAGGACCGCTGTGGTAGGTATGCTTTCTGGTCATTGTCTAGTGGACAGAAATTGCTGCATAAATAATTACGAGGCAATTGCTGTCAAGGCTAAGGTTAGTGGTCCCGAAAAGGCACCTTATGAACTCAAATTGCTGCTGGTAGTTCCCGTGGGTTGTATCGGTCGCTTCGTTATCAAAGCCGGCAAGGACTTGATGGCCTGGTAGTGCCAATTTTTCTTTCAGAGTCATTGGATTGTGCGGCATCAGAATAGGCTTTTTTTGCCGTTGGTTTTAACCAAACGTAACCTAACCTAACCTAACTTTTTCGTTGACTAAAATAAGAAAAATTTAGACTTAAGGTAAACCTTTAAAAGTATTGAATTTTTATAGCAATTTTTCAGGAGAGATTATCAAGAGTCACACATTTTTGACTATTCATCCATCTTTTTTTGTCTAACATTCTTTAAAGTCGAATCACTAGTTAGCAAGATATCGAAAAGGTTTGAAAATATACATTTTCCGGCTTGATCTACAAATTTTCACACCATATTGGAAGAAACGAAGGGTTCTAAAAGTAGACATTTTTAGGTTTATTTTTTTCTTCCAATCAACTCAGAAAATACAAGGTTTTAGAACATCCACAACATCGTTACGCTGGGTTTTTTTTTAAATATAAAAATTAGTTTTTATTTTATTTTGTGGAATAAAGCCTATTAAAAGACCTATTTCGGCCTATTACAATTGGAGAACCTCTGGCAATTATTTTGTGTGTATAACTAGAAACACACTACATTATGCTTATTTAGTTTTTTTCATTAAAACAATAAAATGTTCAATATGGAATGACGGGGTATGCGGTGTATACTGTGTATACTGTACATACGTAGTATACACACTACATTACATATTGTTAAGCATAAAATATCAAATGAAACAAACAGTCGATGCTATTGGTATGCATACGTCAACAATATATACAGTTCGACATACATTTTGATATTCTACCCTACCCTGTCCACTTCTGAAATGTTATAAAGCATGTTGGTAGTTAATATAGTTTCGTTGTTGTTGTTGTTGTTGTTGTTGTTGTTATTTTTATTTGTTTTTTGTATTTGTGAGTTTTTTGTTTATTGTGTTTTTTTACTTTTTCTAGTTTATTATGTTTGTATTTGTATTTGTGTTTTGTTTTTTTTTTCTGTTTTTGGTACTTTATTTTCAGCCCCTATTAACCCTTAGCGTTCTTATCATGACATTTTTTTTAACTGACGCCTGTTCTACGATATTTTAATGAGTAATAATGCATTTCAAGCAACATTGCTAGCTACTGCCGCCTATAACAGCCACAGCTAGTACATACTCGTAATCATTATTTGTTTTTTCTTTTTTTTTAACTTTTGTCTCTCTAGTAAAAGTTACTGTTTTTGTTAATATTTTAGACTGGTTCTTAAGAGAAAGATACGTTTATACTTTATTAGAGAAACAAACATTAATTTCTAATTTTATTTCATTTTGTATTTATTTATTTATTTTTTTTTTATGTTAGAAATAGTTTTTAGTTAAAAAGTGTTTTGTTGTTAATTTTGTTTTTGTTTTGCTTATTTTTTATTCTTTTTAATTTTCAAAACAATAATTTCTTTGTTGTCAACTTTTTCCTTTTTTGTTTTATTTTATTTTATTTTTTTTATTTATTTTTTTTTAATTTTTCTACAATATTTTACTTATTAGTTTTTATTAATAAAGTCATTCAAAATCTTCAGTTCATGGTGTAAAATTGTAAAATTGTATTCTTATCTGAAGTTTATATACATTTTACCATAAATTTTAAAGTATTTCCTGTGTAACCACCACTTATATAAAAATTTGTTTTAAAAATCTTTTGAAATTTTTTTTCCTATTTCTGTAATAAGCAAGAGAGACAGAGAGAGGGAGAGAGTCGTGATATAATTGAAAAAAAAAGATTAAATTAAATCAGACCTTATCTTGAAACATATAGAGTCGCCAGCTTTCTTATACCTAAGCTATACAAAAATCAATATAAAATTTAATTGATTTAAGCAATACTCCTTTTAATACCACCAGCGGTGGTCAACGTTTTATGTAAACGTTGGTAACATATTTTTGGTATATATTGGGTGGGCCATCTATCGATTTAAATTTGAACCAGCGATTACTTCGAATCTGGCAATACTTATGTCATTCTATTCTGTCACGAAATTCAGTATATTATCTTCACTGAATGAAATGAATCGACTTATGCTTGAACAACATTGGAATTTATTGGAAATTTGTTTCCAAAACAAAGACAAAAAACAATCATCTTTTCAGATGAAGCTCAAATTCATCTTGGTGGGTACGTTAATGAGCAAAATTGCCGTATTTTGGGCTCAGAAAACCCAAACTTGGTCTTACATTATCATTGGCCCATATTTCTTTGAAAATGAGAACGCCGCAACCTTTATATTCAATGGAGACACCTATCGCACCATGATAACCGATCTTTTGTGCCCGCTCTTCATGGTATTGATGTGAACGATGTTTAGTTTCAACAGGATGGTGCAACTTGCCACAATCGATTTATAGCGTCAAACGTTTGATGGCCGTTCAATTAGGGGAAATGGTGATGTCAGTTGGCCGCCAAGAAGCAGCGATTTGACACCGTTGGACTATTTTCTGTGGGGCGCCGTTAAAGGCAAGTGTTATGCCGTTAAACCAGATACAATTGAGCATTCGAAGGCCAACATTTGTGCTGCCATTGCCGTGATACGACCCCATACACTCGAAAAAATTCTCGAAAATTGGTCCGATGGAAAGGGGGGAATGATAAATATGAATGAAATAATATTTCATTTCTAACCGGAAAAATTTTACTTCACAGCAATAAATTTGACCAAATTTCAAACCGTTTTTGTTTTATTGCATTTTTTAATTTAAACTTTTAAATGGCCCACCCTATATTACAATGTTTTTATTGCAAAATCGCAAATACTTCCACAATTTCACAAAAAATAATTTAAACATATAGACAACAGCGGGAGGCTGACCACAATCTGTCTTGAATTAAATACATACGTTAATATGAAAATGATTATATTGACGTTGTCACAGTTAAACGATTAAAGCTATTAAGCTCTGCTTAGACGATTGTCGGATCTAAGAATATTCAGGGGTATTACAAAGTCCAAGACAGACAGAATTGAAAATCGAATCTGATATAAATTGGTGTCTCTAAACAAAATGTATAAGCTGCTTACAGCTCGTATGACATGTCAAGTTTTTGTATAGAAGAGAGCGGATAGTGACGTGTAAGCTCAATGTGTAATGAGAGCGTACGACATTGAGAGAAAATACGGATGAAAAATTGGCAGTCGTGCGGCTCTCTTTGTTTTTAGATTTTTTTAAAAACCATCACACCTCATTCGTTTAGGGGTGTATTTTTATGTAAGCAAATACATAATTTTTTTTTTTAAATACGGATGGAATTTTATAATATTTTCTTTCTGATTTTACGTGCGTAAAGTATTATCGTGTAAACTACCCTTTACATTTGGTTGACAATGTTTTTTTTTAATAATTGAGTGGTAAATAAATTTTAGTGCAAATGTTCTTTAGCAAAATTAAAATGGTAGAGGCTGTGCAACATTTTTATTAATGGATAAAGGATGTTGTGAAAAAATCAAAAGAAACAATTTGAGGGATTATAGCAATACATTGGAGATTAATTTAAATAGTTTTAAGCCGAGAAGTTATTATAAATTTTGGTGTAATGGTCTACAGACTTATCGGACATTATTGCTTAAATAAAGATCATCGTCTACTATTTCTTTTATAATACAACGAGTTGCAACATTGAGAAACAAAACAAAAACAAACCAAATCTGCTATCAAAAAACAAAACAGTTGAACAAATTTCTTTTTACCGTAATTATTTATGTAGTATTTTATTTAAATTGAAATTTATTACTTGTAATTTTTCTTTAAACTACATGTATATGTAAATTGCGGCAATATAATAAATGACCTAAAAGAAAAATCAAAATAAGCAATGTAAGTATATCTGACAAAAACGTCACCATTTTCTGATAACATTTTTGATTCGAACATCAAATCGATAACATTGGATTCTGTGACACCAATATCATTTTTTTGCCGATTTCAGTTCTGATTTTGAAATTTCGAATTAACAGAACATTAACAGAAAAGGCATTGCCAGATCATTGTCAGATTTTAAGATGAAATTTTTAACATCTGATAACGATATCATTTTTTGTAACCGTGTGAACTGACAAAAGACATTATGGTGGCAATTTTCAAAAGTTTTATTTACTCTGTTTTAAGTTACAATACAATTACAAAATATGTTCTAGTCTCCGCGAGCGGAGTGACCTATACTATCGGATCCGCCATCTAACGTTTTTTTTTCAACTAGTGCTTATTTCGTGAATGATAACACTTAGCTCATGTCTGATTTGATAGACAATTAGTTTTATCCTTCCGCTGAACGAATATGTTTGTGTATATGCTTGAACAACGCTGGGAAATATTGCGACATTACTTTGAAAATCATGGTAATGTTGCAGAATGTGTACGATGTGTTCAGATGAAACTCATTTTGATCTTGGCGGGTATGTAAACAAGCAAAATTGCCGCACGCATACATTGAAAAACCGATACACCCAAGACGAGTCACTGCTTGGTGCGGATTTTGGTCCAGAGGCATAATTGGGCCATTTTTCTTTGAAAATGGGCAATGAGTGGCCGTTAGAGTCAATGGCGATCGTTATCGGGCCATGTTAAATGAATTTTTGTTCAAAAAAAGTGAAGAGGAGGATACTAGCAACATTTGGTTTCAACAGGACGGCGCTACGTGCCACACAACCGAAGCTACACTCGATGTTTTGCGCCCTGTTTTTGAAGATCGTATTATCAGCCTCAGAGCTGATATCGTTTGGCCACCTCGGAGCTGCGATTTGACACCGTTGGACTATTATTTGTGGTGTTCCGTCAACGATAAATGTTACGCCAACAAGCCAGAGACAATTGACGCTTTAAAGGACAATATTCGTGAAGCCATTGGTGAAATACAGCTGCACACAATCGATAATGTGCTTAAAAATTGGACCATTCGCGTAGGCCACTGCATGGCCAGCCCAGGCAGCCATTTGAATGATATTATTTTCCATTATTAACCGGAAGGATTGTACTTTCAAATAGAAAAAGAAATTTGAGAAAATATTCAGAAGTTTTTTTATAGCATTTTCAAAAAAAAACAATTTATTTGGCGAACCCTTCACACATACCTTATGTCCCCTGCAGTCATAAAATAGCACATTATCCGCTAGCCAAAAACCGTTTGTTGTACTAAAAATCATAATATTTTTAATTCATATTTAGATCTTTTAATTCCAAATTTTCCCAAAAATTCAAAGCTCCTTTTCGGTACTGGATTAGCTCACGAATTTTTGTTCAAACTTCAGTATCAGCTGTTTATATTGCTGCTGCCGCTTTCAGTAAAATTATGTTGTTGGCAGCACGGCAGCGAATGTAGCCAACTGCACTTGTAGTCGTAGAGCCGTATATTCTGCTATGGACTATGTGTTTAAATCAAATAAAATAGTGTTTTCAGGAAACCCAATTTTGTGATTAAGTTGGGTGAAGCAATAGCAACAGTCACAAAAACAAATTGGCGTATACACATACATATGTGTTCTGTTAATGTCAAAGCCATGAATTATTATTTCTTCATTTTTTTAACTGTCTTTCCCGTTACCCCTTATTGGGAGCCTATGACTTCCAAAAATCATTTTATCTACTCTGCGTTGTTTCAGTTTCTTAATCAGCTTTCGTTTCCCTGCTAAGCAGCTGATTGGTCTACCGTAACAAATCCTAGTATGATGGAGCTCCCATCTGTCTTTGACATGAAACAATGGCCTTCGTGTATTAAGGCCTTTTTTCCTAAAAGGTGGTGTTGCCTAACATATTTATAATGTTCGTAGTTGATTATACCCATTCTCACGGAATGAGGGAACTTGCTGGATGTATTATTTAGATTATAATTAATTTAACTCGTAAGCCATAATAAAAATTTTCCGTCTTCTACGTAACTCAAAAATGTTATGCTTGGTTTTGCTGCAAGCACTATAACCAATAAGCCACGCCGCATTTTGTTAGCCTTTTGAAGGAACTTGTTGCTTTGCTTCGCCACACTCCCTATTTCACTGGAACTTTACTTTTGACTACAAATAATGGTTAAACACATGAGGCTCAAACAAAAATTGTAACAAAACTGATTAAATTTTGACCATTTTTTGAATCAAATATATCAACATTAGAAAAACAAACGGTAAACAGCAGTAGATATTTTACTAAATTCAAGGTGACTTACCTTGAACTGACTCTGAATAAAAATTATAAAATTTAAAAGGAATTTATCAGACTTTGATAATATGTAGCTCTAAAGCAATACTACTACATAGAGCCTTTAACTGACATGCTCTTATTCTGAATAGATTGGTGTTATTAAAACGGACTCTAGGACTAATAATTTTGTATCCGACAATCATTGAATTTTCACCTTAAACTGTAACTTCTATAATTTCATATTTAAATTGTTATTTACAATTTTAAATTTGTATTTTAATAAAAAAAATTTTCAAAAATACACACTGTTTTCTCTAAAACAAATATTTTGTTTAAGAAAATTTCAGAAACAAAAAAAAATTCTCTATATCACGAGAAATTTACGTTTGTGGTTTATCTGTAAATTAAAATAAAAAAAGCAAATATGAGACATTTAAATTTAAAATAAAATAAATTTATTAGTCAACTATGGGAAGTTTTAAGCCCTATAACGCAAATACCATACACACTTCTCCTACAATATTTTACACTTTTACCGACTGATATCTATCACCTACAAATACGTAATGAATACGTATGAAAACGTTAATTATCTTATCGCTTCAAATTAATGTTCTTTTCCTTCTAATTTGTTTAAATAAAATTATGATTAATTTTATGTGACAATAGTTAATAAATAAAATTATGAATCAAATGTCTAAATAGTATGTCAAGTGCTGTATATGAAAAGTGTATGTAATTTAATAATTTTTAGTTGTAGGGTATATACTGGTTATAAAATATAAGCGACTTAAATGAAGGCAAAATTTCGTATATGCGCATTAATTGTAATTATTTTTGGGGATTCGCAAAAATTATCAATACGCCTACTTTTTTGTTGTTGTATTTGGGGTCTCTATAAACAAATGTTATCAATAATAAATATGCAAATAAAAAAAAAGTAAAGAAAAAATTAATTAATTTATTATTTACCATCCAATCACGGGAATATTTTCGACTGTAACGCATAACAGATAGAAGACTTTCATACTCTATTTTCACTTATTAAAAATTTACTTATGAAACACAATTGTATGATTGGGTTAATATACATACATATGTAAAAATGTTAGCTAAATATTGGTACGTTTTGGTCGTTAAACTTGGAATATTTAAGTTTAATTTTTTAAGTTCGATTCCGACTTTTGAATGAAAACAGTCCCATAGCAATTTCACATTTTTTTACACATTTTTTTTTATTGCAAATAACAGAAGTCATAAAAAATATGCGTAAGATAACAATTTTTTGCAATTACAGCTTAAAGAAACTGCCTACTTTTTGATTGTTAGGGTTGATAGGTTGTGATAGGTTGTGCTTATGCAAATTCTCTTAAGGCTAACTTAAGCTACTTTGAAAAATCAACAAAGTTGAGTCAAGTACTTTTCAAAAACTTTTAATAAGGTTGTTAAGTACATTATAGTTACACAAATTTGATTCTTTATATTCATAGAGTTATTTAAGTTAGCGTACGCATGTTATGACTAGAACTTAATGACGATTTTTTTGTTTTGTATTTTTTTCGTGTCTTCGATACTTTAGATATTACTATATGTTCTTTTACTCCAGTCGTCTGTTGCTAAAAAACAACAAATATATTTTATGAATCAAATTTTGCCTTAATTTAACTTAAGCTAAATGAATGAATGTACTGTATGATCTTTGAATGCAAATTTTTACAATTCTTTTCATAACAATCATTTTTGAGTACTTGAAAATATCTCTCTTTTTATACTTCTTCACATATCAGATTTTCTTTTTTGCATAGGGTGGCCCAACCATAAGGCACTATGTTAACGTCTAACGTCAAGTTTTTTGCCCAACTTAAAATGAAATTCCTTTGTTGCAGTGTTTGACAAATTGAACCATCGAGAGGTACACGATTGTTAAAGCCTTTTACGCAAATGGGCGTTCAAATCAAAATGTATTTCGTGCACTTTGTGATTTTTTGGTCAGCATAATCGAGCAAAAGTGTCCGCAATCGAAAGAATGGTGCGCAATTTTCAGCAAACCGGGTCTTTAGGAAACGTCCAAACACCTCTGCATAGCGGCGTCATTTTGCCGTACTTTTTCGACAATGAGGTCGGCCAAGCAGTTAGCGTGAAATGATAACGGACTTTCTTTGGCCAGAAATTGAGGGTATGGACCTGGACGGTATCTGGTTCCAGCAGAATGGTGTCACTTACCACACATTCAATTATGTCTCAGAGTCATTGAAAATATGGATCGACAGATAGAGGTATGCCACCGAAGTCGTGGCAAGCATTTGGTTGACCTTTTGTTTTATTTACAATTAACTTCGTGCGTTTTGGTTAGATCACCCTTTAGCTGACAAAAGTTTTAATTTAGTCATAGGCAAGCCTTTTAGAAGTTAAAACCAAAAGACATTTAATAAACATATGACAAGCAAGCAATCCTGAATAAATCGTACTAATATTCTCCAATTGAAATATCGTATTCTATGTATTTGCGAGTTGTTTTCAAGGCACAAGAATCTATGCAGCCTAGAATGGAATAAAAGTCTAGTGTCGTAGTGCTTAGCAATTTTTTTTAGATTCCTGACCGAGTACAGGAGAAAATAAAAGCACTTTTTAATAATAGTAGGATGTGCAACTGTACTGTACTGACTCATTAGGGTTGCAGATACTTAAATAAAACGTGCTTGAGTAAAAGCAGATGACTTGCACCTTTTGCTGATTGATTTGGGCAATACTCAAAGCATTACAGTGAGAATCCTCTCTTCAGTCACATTTCTGTTATGCTCCTTTTCAGCGGAGCTTCTTTCTTTCTCTTTTAATTCTAGTTAATGGACTTCCACTTTCGATCATTTTACAGCCCATTTTCCAAGTGAATAGTTGCAATATTTGTAACAATTCCTCGTACACTGTATTACAGATGCCCTATAACAAGGACTGATTTTGGGTCCTAGGAAGGCAATCAGCCAAACTGTATCATAATGTTTTCTCTTCAACTGTAATACGCAGTTGACAAATATTGATCGAAATCAATTATATTTACGAGTATTTGTCTTTCCAAAAATATAAATTTTTTAGTAGATTTATTTGGTATATACCAGTTCTAATAAAAATGAGGTGAAGCTCTTTCTCTCCATTTTATTCACATAAAAGTTTGAATTATAACACGTGAAGATTTTTTTCTTTTTTGTTCAAGTTTTACTATATTTATCAATAAAAAAAAAAAAAAAAATTATACAAAAAATCTTTATTAAAACGGGAAACAACAGCCAAATAAATTATATTGAACTTAAATGTCAATATGATTCCTTCTTCTTTTTGAATTATTATATGGAACAATAAATTCAATATGTCCATGATATTTTTTCCAAAGATTTTTAATCATTTTTAATTGATTTTTGGTCAACTATTCGTATAAAGTTTTATTTCGTCGCATTTTGGTTTTCTCGTGACGATGGTATCAATGCAAAATATTGAAACCAATTTAAGCAACGTTAGCGACTTAATTTTTTTTATTTTATTTTTAGTTTTTTAATTGGTATGCAACGTAATACGATATTTGTCGATATATATTTAAAATATATTGTCGGTTAATTTTTTTTTTTGAATTCTTATTTTAATTTTTTATTGTTTCGTTTTAAATGGGGGCTTTAATTATTTCGCGTTTCATTTAAAAAGTACGTTCTTTTGATATGAAAAATGCGTTGCTAAAAACCAAACTGATGCCTTGATATCTGATTTGAATTTTTTTGTTTTATAAAAACTTATGTAAATTATAACAGCTTACAATCATTTGTTTCTTAAAAAATTGCTGAACCTAAAATGTTACAAAAAGACATAAGCCAAGTGCCTTAATTGGCACCATAAACCGCTCTTTCATTTCAATAAAAGACAGACATTCTCAAATTTGAACTATGAAATGTGTTCTACTCAATCCGACTACTCCGAACTATTTTTAAAGCACTAAATAAGAGGTCGCGTGGTGTAGTGGTAAAGTTCTTATATACAGGTTCAAAACCCGACATTTCCAAGTTATAGTTCTTTTACAGAAAGCATTTCAAAGCAGACCCCGCAACACTTTTAACGTCCCGAATTGAGTGATCACACATATACTTTAACTTACGCTCATCCCAGTTCACTTTTAGGCAAATTCCCCATAATCCCAAATGGATAATCATCCTTTTATGAGTCGAACAGATACATAATAGAGGCAGCATGTATTTGAAAAGCCATTTTAAACACTGCTCATAGCGTCCACTATATATTTGTCTAAGTGTGTAAGGAAATTTTTCTCCATCATAGTTAGAATTTCAAATAATGATAAAAGTCTCAATCTTCTCCAGATGATCCATACAATATATGAAACCTGACCCCTCCGTAAAGGACAACATCAATTACAAAACCATCATAGGAAATAACGAGAAAGAAAAACGACAGGAGTCTATGATAAGTAAAGACTCATGACCACTATACTATATTGGTTTGTTTGTGCCTTGTGGACAGCTAAACGAATGAATCGATTTTCTCGAAATTTTAAAAGTATCTCTCTGTATATGTGAAAGAGACTATAGACTATATAAATATAAATTTGAAAAATTCCAAATAGGCGATGCCACGCCCAGACAAACAGCATATAAAGTTTTCTATATCTAAAAAATGATAAGAGAGAGATTCTCCAAACTTTGCCCAAATAGATTCTTAGTCAAAACAAATTATCAGTCAAAAAGTGGGCTGAATTGGAAAAATGGGCGTGATACCTCCTAACAAACTATTGATTTCTGTATATCTTGAAAATGGTTAAAGAAAAAACTTCTGAAGTTGGTCTGAATGACTTTGTAGACGATACAAATAAACAGGCGGAAAGTTGGCTGGATTGGACAAGTGGTCGTGGTATTTCCAATATAAACTAAATATTGATTTCATTATATCCTGAGAACGATTAAAGCTAAAGTTTCAGTATTTGGCCTGAATGACTTCATAGGTAATGCAAATCATCCAGCAAAAATTGGGCGGAATTGGACAACTGAACGTAGTACCTCCCCTATAAAGTAAATATTAATGTTTGTATAGCTAGAGAACGGCAATAGTAGAAGTTTCTAAATTAGGTTCAAAAAACGTTGTGAACAATACACATTGTCAGTCAGTAGCTGGGCGAGATTTGATGAGTGGGCGTGGCATCGTCCATTTATTAGATTTTTTGTATATAAAGAACGACAACTACAGAAGCTTGGTTACCTATCCACATCAGCAAAAAAAACTGGGAATCACACTGTTATATATATATCGTCATGTGAAATTTAATAGGGACACTTATATCAAAAGAGTTAAAATTTCAACTCTGCTGTATATTCAAACATTTATCAGAAAGATCTTATAAATTGTTGGCTTGAATTTCGACGACGTAAAGAACCGTTAGTTGACAAACAAATTTTGTACCGTTTCTTAGTTGTAGTACATTTTGCTCTTAAGCTTCATAAAGCCGCAAAGTGTCCTTTTTATTTTTCACATGCCTATACATATACTGTATCAAAATGAATATGTGTTCCTTTGAAGACTGCATACAGCTAAAAAGTGGAATTTACAGGGAGTTAACTGCTTAGTATGAAGATAAATTACATACTAATTATTATAGGGTCCGCCATCTAACGTTTTTTCTTTTCAACTAGTGCTTATTTCGTGAATGGTAACACTAAGCTCATGTCTGATTTGACAGATAATTAGTTTTATCTTTCCGCTGAACGAATATGGTTGTGTATATGCTTGAACAATGCTGGGCCTGCGATCGACTTACAGAAGATGCCGATTTTGCCGAAAAAATCATCTTTTCAGATGAAGCTCATTTTGATCTTGGCGGGTATGTAAACAAGCAAAATTGTCGCATTTGGGGCACAGAAAACCCGCACGCATACATTGAAAAGCCGATACACTCAAGACGAAACACTGTTAAGTGCGGATTTTGGTCCAGAGGCATAATTGGGCCATTTTTCTTCGAATTTTTATTCACAAAAATTGAAGAGGAGGATATTAGCAACATTTGGTTTCAACAGGACGGCGCTACGTGCCACACAGCCGAAGCTACACTCGATGTTTTGCGCCCTGTTTTTGAAGATCGCATTATCAGCCGCAGAGCTGATATCGCTTGGCCACCTCGGAGCTGCGATTTGACACTGTTGGACTCTTATTTGTGGGGTGCCGTCAAAGATAAGTGTTACGCCAACAAGCCAGATGCTTTAAAGGATAATGTTCGTGAAGCCATTGGTGAAATACAGCTGCACACAATCGATAATGTGCTTAAAAATTGGACCGATCGTGTAGGCTACTGCATGGCCAGCCGAGGCAGCCATTTAAATGAAATTATTTTCCATTATTAACCGGGAGGATTGTACTTTCAAATAAAAAAAGAAATTTGAGAAAATATTCAGTAGTTTTTTTTTTATAGCATTTTCAAAAAAAAATTTATTTGGCGGACCCTATACAAGGAAAGTGAAGCAAGGCAAAGACGCTCTATGAAAGCCATATGCTCCTAAGAGCAGTAACGGAAAAATATATATGAAAAGTTAAGCAAAATTCACAATTCACGGTAGTTTTACAATGGAGAACGTTTAAGGACGAACGCATTTCTCCTTATGCCCATTTCAGTTTGACATGGTGTTGTCCATGTTTGGGCAGATAATAATAATGTTTAGAAGGCAATACATTTGAATTAACAATCTTCTACCGTGGCATCACCTCTAAGCGTTAGCTAGCGACTGGTTATAAGTAAGAGGCTATGAAAAGCTCATTGATTGTGAAGAAGCTCTATGTATACGAAGACTTTTCATGAAATCATAAATGAACGAATATTCCCAGTTCCTTTCTCCACTTTTTAAATCCTAGAAATGAATATATACAACGGTGGCCATAGAAGGATAGGTGGATGTGTTGGAAAACCTGATTTTGGCCCATGCCAAAGAAAATATGCATCTAGTTTGACCCGAAACATGCTTAGAATTTATATCAAAGAATGGTTGGGCAATTCAAAACTAGGTGTTCTCGGGTAAGGACCTTAACCCTATTGCAAGTCTGTGAAACATTATAGATCGTAAGAAAACAAGGAAATCTAAGAACAACGAGCACACTATTCTCAATCGTATGCAGAAGGCATAACATACTATTTCTCAAACTCAAACTAAAGAACTTATTGAGGCAATGCCCTGCAGATATGCTATCATACAGAAGTATCATTGGTTTTGAACAGTCATATTTTAGATTTTTTTTATTTTGATACGAAAATATTTTTTAGAAAGAGTAAATGATAACATTTTTTTATTAAAATTTTTGAGAATGGAGAGTACGAGTATTAATATAAAAACAGACAAATTTTACGTCTAAGTTTTTTAAGGCATTATATATGCAATAACGTTATTGCGTAATATCAGTTGCTTTAGTTATTGTTAGCAGTGTATATATAATAATAAATCCCCAATTCTTTGCGGCTTCGTCGATGTCATAGCCCTTTGTTTGGCAGACGGTGCAATTGTCAAGCGTTGCATGATGTAAGGTAGAGCATATAGTAGATGAAGCAAACAGATTAAATATTTAAAATATTCCAGCTTGCATAAGAGATAAGCCAATGGCACGTTCTGCGATCTTATTAGTGCTTTAAGTAATACAAATTGATACTGTGCCATTTTATGGGTCAAATGGTGTATATTCAGTCATTATGTGTTCATGCCAAACTTTTGATCAAACTACGTTCAAAATGCTTAATAAATTTCTTTAAAACTAAGCCTTAATCACATAACTCTACTCAAGAGTTAAAATTAAATTTTAAAAAATACCCTTCACTGCTTTCTAATTTATTTAACAAAAATGCTACTGCATATCACTTCGTCGAAGTGCATAACATACTCGTAACTGGTCATTTACACCATTCATTTCAACAGACTTAATAAAGTAAAATTTCCAAGTGTAAGTTTCACTTTAAAACTTTCCATAAAATATGAAATCAGATTTTTATTTTTTATTGAATATCACACATATTTATTTATACAAACATACAGAACTATATGATCAAAAGTACAACATTTTATGGTTTTTTTATGACGAGACAGTACTACTGAAGTAATTTTAAAATTTTTTTGCAAGTGAAGTTTTTTATTCCGCAAAAAAAAAAAAAAAAATTTCCATTGTTCAACATAAATTCTGCTTAATAGGCATAACAAGAACAGCGCAGGCATTTGTGTAATTTGAAGAAATTTAAATAAAGAACTTAAAACGTTTCTTGTTTTCAAAAATTAATAAAAGAACGCAATAACAAAAGAAAAGTAATTAAAACGAAGTTTATTGCAAACGAGCAACTAAGGTTCGACCTTGAGATTTAAAAGCATTTATCGCCAAAAATATTTATTATGATCGTGGATTATACACTTTCTCTCTCCTCTTGGGAAATCATTTCACGTCTGATTTGATGCCGTTTTCTGTGATACCCTCGCTCACAACCGTTTAGCGTTTGTAATTGAAATAAAATGAGAAGATTCAAATAGACAAAAAACCCCAAAAACCAGTTAAATATTTAAAACCAAATGTAGCTAAACATGTTTATCAGCTTAAATACATTGCTTATAAACATTTTCAGTTCAGACAACAACCGTTTCGAAAGTTTTTTCTCTATTATTTAATCACAACAACAAGGTGAAAAAGTGCTTTTAGAAAAGCTTCTTTATTATTGTTTGTTTTTAAAGAATTTTCAAGTTCAAGTTCATTTACGAAATTTAAATTATTTTTTTTGTTGGTAAACAATATAGTAAAAGCTTCTTTATTCGTTTATAAAAATAGTACACAACCCACACACATGCAACTACAACTATGGCAAACGAGTCATACATATTGTCTAGTCTCGTGAATTCTGGGTTGAGGGCAATTGTTTATGAAAAACAAACAAACTAAACAAACTTAGAAAAGTGATTGAACTTTTTATTGTTCAAATAAAAGAAATAAATTTCTATTTAATTATCATCTACAATATTTTATTTCTAAAAGTTATTTTGGTGTTGGTTGTAAATAGCTTCTGTATTACTGCATCAGTATTATGATTGACAATTCATTTTAAAGATAAATTTCTACAGTAATGACGAAAAATAGTGAGAAGTTTTGAAGATAATGTTTTCGTTAAAAAAATTACATTTTATGAGCCTTGTCATAGTTTTGTGTATTACAGTTTAACATAAAATATTTTATTGTTGTTGTATTACCGTTCTTCGTGGTAATACTGCTGTCGGTTATGCGTGTTAAATGTATTAACAAGTGTTTGTCTAGTGTTGCCAAACAGTTAAAGAGGTTTCAAGAATATAAGCACAGCAATAACACAGAAACATATTGTCTTTTATGGTAAAAAAAAAATCTGTTTCGTGAAGATTTTCACCAGGTGTTACCAGTTGTTAGTGTGAATGTGGGGTTTTTGATAGGCTTAAGTGAAGGTGTTTAGGTGAACATCTAGGGAGCTTAGGTACACACAACAGAAAACAAATAAATGAACGCCGTAACGTAAATGAGGTTGGCTATAATGGTAATGTAATGGGTGTCATAGAGAGAGAGAGCTTGTTACAGGAGTGAAAAGAGTAAAAATGAATGTAAGATAGCGGCTGATGAAACAGGTAATAAGGCCAAAGAGACCATTATCAGGCAATTACGTCTAGAGACTAACGAGTACTGATCAATGGCTCAGAGGAAAGACCCAGTAGTGGCAAGGATAATAGCGGCTAAAGAAAGAGACAAATGGCCTACAAGTAAAGAGATATCAGCAAACAGCCTTCTAATAAAGAGTTATTGGGCTGCAATTTTGCCATTTTGAGTCAGTCTCATAAGCAACATAGCCGAGGGCATCTTAGTTTGGCAAAGACAGTAGAAAAATTAAAACTGCTTTATTATAGGGTGAAAAATTTTGCGGCTAAAAATGTAGTCAGAACAAGTCAGAATCATCTGCAGTGCTACAAGTCAAGAGCACCAGTCGGTAATGCCAAGAAAATTGAAAGACCCAAAGAACTTCATAAAACGATACCTACACGACAAGAAGTGGACCGTGATGTATTGAAAGCCAGATATGCTTGCGCAGCAAACACGGAAGGATTCCATGACGGACAACTGCTTCTACTCTACAACCCACAGCGGAAGAGAGTATTATATCCCAAGCTTCAAACTAACTGGGATGGACCTTACAAGGCAGTTAAGAAGTTAAGCGATGTGGTATACAGAATACAGAAGAACCAAAGCCCGCGATCAAAAAGGAAAGTGGAAGAAAGGTAATAAGCCTATTCGGGACGATCAGGCTTAAGTGGCAGGCAGTGCTACGAAAATAAAAATACAACACTGCATTATGTGACTTTAATGTATTGTGTGTCACCCTATCAATTTGTCAACACTGCCACATCGGCCATCTTTATGTTACATTTGAGTTAACGGATATGAAAATAGAAGATGGTCCATATTTCCAGAACCTTTCAAACTGTAGCCAATTAGGTGTACAAAGGGTTTGCTTTACCTAAACGCCAGTTCAGCTATTGTTTGGCTGTCAATAAATAAAGTTGTGTCAAAGCGGAAATAAAAGTGTTGTATAAACGAATATTAAGTGTTGTATTAAGACAAACAAAGAGGTGTACTAAAAACTGTAACGACAATAAAGTGGTATTTATTTTATATAAAAAGGTTAAAACGTAACAATATTATTGCTAAAAAAGAAACAACAGGTTGTAGACAACACAATTTTTAAGTACATCAAATCCATCCATCCGGCTTACCACATTCCAAATTGATTTTAAAGAATAACCCAATTATAATTTTAAACAGAAATCTGAATGTTAAGTAGCGATTAATAAATGATACAAAGCTAATCCTAAAATACTTCGGTGAGTGCATTATCATTGTAAAAATTATTCATTTCAATAAAACTGTACTCAAGCCCCGAATTAGCTTTAAAACTTTTGATCAACTCTGCCTTTTCGATTAAATATTTTCCAAGGTAAATATAAGATCAAAACTTTTCAAAATGGAGGATTGCATTTACCCGAACATGTGTTTTTTTTCATGGGCAAAAGTAAACAATAATCACGTCATAACCTCGAACATTGTTTTTAAGAAATATAAAATTATTTAATAAAACATATGAATTATTATCATTTACAAACGATTCACTTTGTTGCTATTTTTTTTCAATAGATATAATGAAGTTACCATTTAATATCCTCACTTTATTATGTTACCAAAAGAGGTGCCAAGAATTCGCACGGCTCATTTAGTTATTATTATAATAATGATTAATATACATAATAATAATTAAAAACAAACATACATATGTATGTATATGTATGTACATATTTTAAAATATAATCAAAGCTTGTTCCAAGTAGTAAAAAAAAACAAAGAAGGTTGGATGTCGTTGAACTAGCATGTTTATTAAGATTATTTTTTTAATATTTCTGAACATGTTTTATTTCAAACTTTTAGTTATTTTGATCTACATACCAAAGTGAGCAATAATTATGAAGGTAAACAAGTGACCTTTTGCGAATATGATCACTTTTATTTGAAAAAATCGTGAATAAATTTCAGTCCAATTCAATACAATTTTCTAAAGCAAGTTGCTTCGTAAATACTGCGCTAAATTTCATGCAAACCAAGTTACTGATACATAATGCCATAGTTTTCAACATCACTAGACTTAACATAACGTTATGACCGTAACCATAGTCGGGACAACCAAAATCAAATGAATCGCTTATGGCGTTATGGTATGTTACCACTAATCGAACACATACTTGCCCATGAGGTTGGTTGATTGTGTTGCAACCATATTAAGTCGTGTCTAATTGAACCTAAAGCATTGTGCTCTTGCACAATAAAGTAAGGGTGGCCAAAGAGGAAACTGCATTTTTAGTAGTAGTAGTAGTAGTATTCGAAAATTCAAAAAGTAAACAACAAAATAAATAAACCTTATTAATACGCAAATCTACATACACATGCTTTTATCGAAAGCTATCACACAACTGAATGAAATTATTCTTTATTTGTTATTCTTGCACAGCGTGCTAAAGTAAGGGTGGCGAAAGAGGAAACTGCATTTGTAGTAGTAGTATTCGAAAATTCAAAAAGTAAACAACAAAACAAATAAACCCTATTAATACGCAAATCTATATACACATGCTTTTATCGAAAGCTATCACACAACTGAATGAAATTATTGTTTATTTGTTATTCTTGCACAGCGTGCTAAAGTAAGGGTGGCGAAAGAGGAAACTGCATTTGTAGTAGTAGTATTCGAAAATTCAAAAAGTAAACGACAAAACAAATAAACCCTATTAATACGCAAATCTACATACACATGCTTTTATCGAAAGCTATCACACAACTGAATGAAATTATTGTTTATTTGTTATCCTCTGTTGAATATATTGGTCTTCGCTCGGGTGTATACAGATACGAAGCTGATTAAACTTGTACACTGCAGTGCTACTTTGGCCACATATGCGCTAAAGCAAAACATCTGCCATCGACCACGAAATCTCTACCACATTCATGTTGTAATTTAGAGATAAACGTATTCCTTGCTGGAGAATTGAGGATCTTCACTGCATTATTGGCAGTATTTGTTAAGGTACAGCCCTTAAGCAAGTAAAAATTACTGGGCAGAAATCATAAATTCCGTGGTACCAAAATTATATCATTAATCAGATCCTAAGATTTCATTTGGTCACAACAGTATCCAGCAGCAGGTAGCTTTCAATCCCTTCTCAATCTAGATGAAAGCTAATATATGATAAATCATCAAGGGAACCAGCAATCGGCCAACAAAAAATTGGCTTATTGACGCCATTTCCCACATCACTTGACAACATCGAACATTTGAGCTGTAATCCCTTTTCTCTTTGGTGACAAAAATACACCATTGACAACTTGACAACATCGTACATTTGTACTGTGGCTCTAAAAGCAGAAATTTTTTGTATTTATACAAACGAATTAATGAGCGAAGTCGTGAAGTAGAAGTTGTAGCAACTGAGTAGTCTCAAGACAAAATATGCTTCTTGACACTCCTTGATAACACGGTACTACAACAGATAAAAAAAACCCTGATTAGTGATACTATTTTTTTATAGCCGCTTCAAGTACAATAAGAATCTGTTTCTGAAATTGTCGAAACAATCTCAAAATTTGAGTTACGGGAAAAAAACCGGTTTTTCGTACCTTATAAGCTGATAACTTAGCTAAAAATGAACCAATTTTAGGTTTCCGAGCATATTTAAAAGAAAAGAAACGGAGCATTATTGTGACTAGTAATGCTCTGTAGCAGGTTTTGATGTTAAGCATCAACCCGTACTCAACAAAAGAATCGTCTTTTAGTGGAATTATATCACGTCAGAGCTCAAAAATGGTAAAAGAATGGCTGTTACAACAACAAATTTAGATAAATCGTTGGCCACCATAAAGCCCTAGTCCAATCCAAAAGAAAATTTGTCGACAATACTAAAACGCGCTGAGAAAATTTGAAACTACGAAGAACATTTTGGAACTATGACAACGAATATAATACGAACGAAATCAAATTTCTCTTACGTTTAGCAATAAATAAATGTGCAAAGTTTTGTTTTATTTGATGGCGTATTAAAGTTTTACAAGAAGATTTTTAGTTTTGCTCCCTACTGTAGGTATTCCTGTCTCTTGATGACGGGAACTCTTAAAATTGTGCGTTACCTATGATTGTTTTATCGGAAATTACCGCAAATTGTTGTTTTATTTAAAATACGAGAAAGAATTTTTATTTTTATTAAGTAATTAATTGTTATCGTGAGTATTTATAAAATAATACAAATAATAATGATTCTGATAATTAATGTTACAAATAGTTTTAATTGAAACTGATTGTTGAAGGATTTGCAATAGTACACAACTCTTTCTGAAATGTAGGGGAATTAAGATATTACATTTAGATAAATATTATATATGTGTATTGAGCTAATTTATTTGCAATAGAAAATACAAAACTATACAACGTATCTGCCTTACTATTTGATTTGAGCTTTTCATTTTAAATTTTTTATCGCAAAACAAGAGAAACACACTACTGTCATAAATACATTTGCCTTTATCATAAGCATTTGAAAAGTCATAAATGTTACTTTATTTTAACATTTTTTGCCTTGAAACAATGTAGAAGAAATCATGTAATTGCTATTGTCATACTCATATTGCTCTCATAATAATAATTAGAACTGAGAGTGCTTGATGTTAATTTTTAATTTTTAACGAATATCCAAATTTAAATGGAGTGCTAACAAGGCTTGGTTAAAATTAACCGGAATACTTCAAAAAAACCTTAAAGGGACTATAGCTGATCTTTTGGTCTATGCCCAAAGGCTAGTTGTGTTATATTTCTGCAAAAGCTGCAATCATGAAAAGGAGAAAGAGTCGACTGTACATCTTTATTATTGCCCGCCATTAGAGGACTTATGCTTAAGCCTCATTTGGCCGGAGACGATACTACGACAGGAACAATTTTTCAGCAGACAATATTCACTTGCTAAGGGGACAACATATATTTTAGTGGAATTTTACCATGAGGCTACATGGTGGCTATCAATATTAATAAACTCGGTATAATGGAAAATGCGCTTAGACAAAATTTAAATTTGATTACACCAAACCTACATTTACTAGAAAAGCCAACGTCTAGTTAGAACTGGACTAACGTTTTCAAAGGAAGCGCAGTATTAAGAGATTATTGATAATATATTTTGAATCAATTTCGTTCACATAAACTTATTATCCATGTATTTACTAACAAAACTTCTGAGTTTTCCGACCTTTAAGTAAAATTTTATTCGGTATCTATAGGGTACTGATATTAGAATCTATTCAGGCTTTAAACCAACCTAACAAAAAATCAATGACGAAAAACTCGTTTTTTCGAATGTTGGATTTCATTGAAAGTTTTCGATTTCATGAACCACAATAGTTCATGCAGAACAGTTGTTTTTGAGTTTCAGAATTTCCAAATTTTTATTTAAATGTCGGTGCTAATACTGTATTATACATTATGCTTAGAAGACACCTTTGTAGAGCTGCAAAACTATCGATAGTCGGCCCATTCGATAGTTTCGATAAATTCTAATATTGTTGCCATCGTTTCGATAGTTTGCATAAGAGCTATCGATACTATCGGATTCTCTTAAGTGCGACTTGTGGCAACAATATTAGAATTTATCGAATGGGCCGACTTTGGCATAAAACCTTATAAATATATATAATGAAAACTGTTCAGATCATGAAGTGCTACAAAACTAAAGTAGTTAATAAGATCTAGTGAAGGAAAACTGCAGAGACTATGGGAAGAAAGCGCGGAACAACTGTCAGTTTTGATAAACTTTTAATTCGTACTTCAAAGATTAATCCATCAAGTCATCAAAAGCCCTCAAAAATGAACCTATTCTCCTGTTTCAAGTCGCACAATTAGGAAAAAAATCTTGTGGAAGCTAGACTTATGTGTAAGAGTCCTCGAAATGAATCATTTCTCAGTAAACAGATGTAAAAAATAGAAATTTATGAAACTGTTAAACTGTGTCCATATGTGACTTTAAAAGTTTACAGACGGCTAACAATCTACGTCGAACAAATTTTTGTAAATTTGACTTTGGCTACTTTAGTGGCTTCCGTGTTTACTGTTAGAATCCGACGATAGAATCGATAGTGAAAAAAAAAACTATCGATGGTCAGCCAAAAACAAAACTATCGATACTATCCATAGTACTATCGATTGTTTTGCAGCTCTACCCCTTTGTTGCTCTATTACAATACATTTGTTAAGCTTTTAATTTGCAAAAAAAAACCTTTATGTATATGTAATGCATTTTTAAGTCGACTTCAGCTTCATTGATATCATTTCGGTAGTAAATACCATAATAAAGGGTCCGTCATCTAACGTTTTTTTTTCAACTAGTGCTTATTCCTGAATGATAACACTTAGCTCATGTCTGATTTAACAGATAATTAGTTATATCCTTCCGCTGAACGAATATGGTTGTGCATACGCTTGAACAACGCTGGGAATCTGGGCCTGCGGTCGACTTACAGAAGATGCCGATTTTGCCAAAAAAAATCATCTTTTCAGATGAAGCTCATTTTGATCTTGGCGGGTATGTAAACAAGCAAAATTATCGCATTTGGGGCACAGAAAACCCGAACGCATACATTGAAAAGCCGATACACCTAAGACGAGTCACTGTTTGGTGCAGAATTTGGTCCAGAGGCATAATTGGGCCATTTTTCTTCGAAAATGAGCTAGGAGTGGTGTTACAGTCAATAATGATCGTTATCGGGCCATGTTGAACTAATTTTTGTTCACAAAAATTGAAGAGGGGGATATTAGCAACATTTGGTTTTAACAGGACGGCGCTACGTGCCACACAGCCGAAGCTACACTCGATGTTTTGCGCCCTGTTTTTGAAGATCACATTATCAGCCGCAGAGCTGATGTCATTTGGCCACCTCGGAGCTGCGAGGTGAAATACAGCTGCACACAATCGATAATGTGCTTAAAAATTGGACCGATCGTGTAGCCTACTGCATGGCCAGCCGAGGCAGCCATATAAATGAAATTATTTTCCATTATTAACCGGAAGGATTGTACTTTCAAATAAAAAAAGAAATTTGAGAAAATATTCAGTAGTTTTATTTTATTTCATTTAAAAAAATAATAATAATAATTATTTGGCGGACCCTTTATTTTATTTGCAAATACAGTTGTGGAAAATAAAATGATTTAAATGTTCTCACACTCAAAGGAATTGTCACTTGAAGTGATACCAAATTGAGTGATAAACGTTTATTATGGCCAATTACTACCCAAAGTAAATATGCAGCGTCTGCTGTCTATGGAATATTAGATAAAGTATATTATCAAGAATATGAAATACAGTTATCATTACAAAAATTCTAACAAAATTATGGAATTAAAAAATTATTCGGAAGATTTAATAATAAACAAAATCGCACAAAGCAAAACATTTTAGTTGCATTAATTTGGCCACCAATATTTTCCATTTATTTGTTATTCCCATCAGGTACTAATAGATATAATAATGCTCCAGTCATGATCATCATTTGTTTTTTTATATTTATTTTCTATTTCAAGTTTTTTTTAGCCAAATGTTTAATAAAATTGGAAAAAAAATAATTTTAAATTTATTTTCATAAACTGTTATGTGGTTACGCAAAGTCAAAGAAAATAAAATTTCCAATTTAATTTGTGTACGAGTATCACGTAAATTATTCAGAATGCAGGCAAAATAATAAAAAGTTAAATCTTCAATAAATATCTCTGAGAACCTTGTCATTGAATTTTATACGTTAAAACCGGGCAAACAATTATAATTTTGTTCTGAATATTAAAATATTCAGTGAATCTGTGTAATTGATTTAGTTTTGTCTGTCATTAATCTAAAAAAAAAGTTGCTATACTTGTACAAAGATTTGAATTTATTTTATTGGCTTTGATTCAAGATTTGTGCTCAACAATGAAAGGCTATAGTGCATTAATTAAGCAGTCATAGTGCGATTTTATATATCCTCCTTTAGCAATCTTCATGTTAAAATACCATCAATTTATATTTAAAAATTTAGTTTTTTTTAACATATTTTTTCTTACCAGACAGGAAGTAAACATTTCATTTTAATTACAAATTACAAAAGTATTTTTGAATATTATTAATGGATTTCAACATTTACATGACTTTGTAATTACTTGTGATTTTATAAACTTTTGTGTTTGGGAGGTTTTAAAATAAATTTTTATATTTTTCTAAGTTTTAATAAAATACATTCTTACAAGTATTTATAAAATAGTCATGGTTATTGTTGTTTTATTGTAAAAAAAACTCAGACTTAAAAATCTTTAAATTATGTTAACAAACTGTTCAGAGAGACTTATCTAATAGCCGGTTTAGAGAATAAGTGGCTGTAACTCGTAAACAAAACTGAAATTTATGGAATCTTTGGAAAACACCATTAAAATAAAAGCATAGACCGTATATGGTACAGATCTTATTGAATAATTCATATGGTTTCAGGAAGTAACAAGGAACCACTGAGCAATAGCATATTTTTAGAAAAGTCTTCACGGATATATAATATTTCAGCATAAAAGGTGTTTGTGTTTTTTTGCTGCTTAATTTTGGAGCGCATACATCAGGTAACACTAATTTTGTGTAAAATGAACATATGTTTGAAAGGTGACATTTCAGGTTATTAAAGAATGGTCAAACCCTAATGCACAATGTTAATTGTGAGTCACACTATAACGTCAAGTTTTTTGCCCAAATCAATTTGACATTTTTGTGTTTCAGTGATTGACAAATTCAACTGTGGAGAGGTACACTATTGGGCAGCGCGTTAAGATTGTTGAAGCCTGTTACGAAAATGATCGTTGAAATAAAAATGCATTTCGTGCACTTCGTGAAGTTTTTGGTCCGTATAATCGACCAAATGTGAACACAATAGTGAGAATTGTGCCCGATTTTCAGCAGAACAGATCTGTATGAAATGTTGAACATTCGTTCTGCGGAAAACATTGCTGTTGTTCACGATATTATGGCAGCAGAGCCGTCAACCTCGTTCGTCGTCGTGCCCACTAATTGAACATCTCACGAACATTGGTTGTACTGACGGCAATATGCCATAGTCGGATGTTCTTTTTCCCATTAATTATGAAATTGTAATGCTTTTTGTACAAGTTTTTTTTTTTTTTTGAAAGAATAAAGATCAATTAACTAACTAACTAACATTACTTGTGGCCAGAAATTGAGGATATAGACCAAGACGATAAGTAGTTCCAATAGGATGGTGCCACTTGCAAAACAGCCAACGAAATAATGGCTCATTTGCGCGAGAAATTCAATGGCCGTGTTAACTTTTCTTCTCTTTTTTATTTTAATTTTTCTCACAAAAAAAGTCTTACTTTTTGGCGAAAAAATAGTAAAGTGTAGGGTGAGAGGGCTGTAAATGAATGCCGGAGGCAGGAGTGGTTTGCTCATCAAATTTCGATGCGTAGTGTTCGAAAGAGGAACCTCAATTTGCCAACAGAAAATGTACTTTAATCTTTAATGGCCCGCTAAAAATTGGCTGCAGTTGCCTGGAGGTTATCTACAAAACTCTATTTAACCATCAATAGAAAAAAGTGCAAAAAAGGCCATTAAAAATCTTAGTGAAAATCATTCGGATACGTTCTAATGAGATGGAACTACAGATACTCGAAAAACACTAACAGGTCATATGACCCATTATTACTTTGCTCTTTTAATCGAATTAAGCCAATATAGTGCTGTGATATTCAATCGCCTTAATTTTTCCAATTCATTTAAGTAAAAAAATTCAAAATTTGCATACGCGATATTCAGAGATTAGAATAGTCACTTGAGGAAAAAAAAATCCTATAGCAAATTAGGTAGACCTGATTAGATTTCACGTTTTACGTTTAATTTTCAATTGTTAGTTAATGTTAGTTTGGCATCATTTCAACAAAGAATGAAAAAAAATAGAACCACATGATGTTAATGACGAGCTGAAAATACTTTGTAAATTAGAAGCTTCATTGGCCACAATGTGGTTAACAGTTAAGTTAATAAAATTTATCATGGAAATTAATTGCTTATGATTCGTTCTTAAGTTTATAATTAATAAAGTTGCAAGTAGCAATTTATTTTATTCTAGTCGATTGTGGAGTAAAAATAAAACAATTTAATAAACATAAAATTTGTAATTTAATTCTGAGTATTTTACTTGGATCTTTTCGACTAAATAATTCTCATTTAGTTGATGAATTTCTTAATAGGTCAAAATCTAGTTGAGCGCTAATCGATCAATCAATCTAATCAATTAACTTATTTGATCTATTAGTATGAATTATTTTGAATTATAATCATACAGAAAGATCCTGACGGCGAAATCATTATTTTAAAATGCAAGGCTTCTTTTAAAATGTACAAATTGTTTTCTAGAAAGTTCGTAAGAGTTCCGAAACCGGCTTCTATAAACATTTTTAGCAAAAAAAAACTTTAGTTAATTCACTGTATTCTAACTAATGTCAACATTCTGCCAAAGATAAGTTTTGTAATCCTACTACCATGACTTCCACATGGATTCGATTCTTATCTTAGAATTTGGCTTTTACACTGCACTGAGCTTATGACAATGGCAACTCGTAACACAATTTAAAACAAAATAAAAAAAACTGTGTCCTTAGTTGTTCTAAATTTGCTGAAGTTTTCTTTTATATATCCTGGCATTCCTCTAAACTGTTTCTAAGCTTTTTACTAAATATTTATTTTGTTAATGAAATATATTTTCTTCTAAAACAACAAACTATAAAGCTTACTATTTTAAACCTCTGTACTTACTCATATGCTCATGCGATTAATTTAAATAAAATGATTCATATTAACAACTTTTTTCTTTTTTTCCTAATCGGGTAATTATAAATTAAATAGCGTAGGTGAGATAATATCTCAAATAAATTGTTCAATTTTATTGTTTATTTGAGCATTACATTCTGTAGTTATTTAGAGGACAAAATTGATTGCTAAAATACTTATTTGCAAGTATAATGCTTAAATATAATCTTCAAAATAACAATTTATGTAATGAAATTTATAAAAGTGTTAATTTTAGCAGCTTTCTCATTATCAATGTAATGTTTTCTCATTATTTTGTAATATTTATATTCATATCATAAATTTGCTTCTAAGTTTAATTAAGGTTTTTAAATGTTTTTCTTCCTATTTTTAATCATATATTTTTATTATTGAACTTTAATTAACCTTAGAATCAGAACTACATTTTTAATGGAGAAATGATATCCTGAATGAAACACCCATTATAGTTAGTGTCGGCTATAAAGCACTAAAACGTGGTATAATCTTGGTAACCAGAAATACGCTCTTAAAAAAGAGTCATAAGGTAGGATCACACGATTGTCGTAATGCACCAATAATTAGTCTATTTTATATGCCAATTGTGTGATTATACAATTTATTGGCTCATACGGCAACTCACAATTTATTGTGTTTATTTATCCCAATCAAATGCAATCCTGGTGCGACAATCGTGTGAAAACTTTAAAGGCAGTCATGCCCCAATGTAAATGAAAAAAATACACCAATATATATTGTATCCTTGTGCGACAATTATAGAAGACAATACTCGCCAATTTTTATTTTTTAATTGATTTCATTCTGAAAAAACACGTGTTTGCAGGGTATTTATAATTGTCATCCCTTAAAATCAGCATTTGTTTAATTATTTATATGTTAATTGCATCACAAGCTTCTACCATTTCTTTTTTTCATTATTTTGACTCTTTTTTTTATCAAGCGGACACATATTTTTTTAGAGAACAAATCATCTCTACTCTAGAGAATTAAATATAATTTGAATTTATATTCCAATTTAAATAAATAAAAATTGAAGTAAATTATTATTATTATTTTTTTTTCATTTATTGAAATGTTTTCTCATATGCACCCTCAATGGTCCTTCTAGTGAGCCTGACCTACACACTTCTTCTTTTCTTTTTTTATTTACATAAATAAAGAAGACGCTATTTTCTTTTTTTAAAGAACGAACAATTTTGAACACCAAAAAAAAAAAAAAAAATTTAGTTTACCACAGCTGTTGCTGATTCACAGAGTTGCCATAAACTAGAGCAATCGTGTGACAGCGTTAGGACAATTATTGTCAATACATCATTTCGCGTCATCTTGTGACAATAAGTTTTGTATAAAATAAGACAACCGTGTGAATACAGAATTTTTAATTGGGACAGTTTTATTATTGTGCGCTAAAATGTCACAATAAATTTTTTATCAGATTGGTGTATTTGAGGCAATCGTGTGATCCCAGCTTTATACGTATAAAATATGCAGCAAGAGTTCGAAAATATGATCTAAAAATTTGAAAATATGCTCTAAAAAACAAAAAAGTGTGTGGTAAAATAAAGCAGAATATTTTTAATGGTAAGTGTGTATTTGTTGTAACAATAAACAATAAAACATTAACCTTAATTTTCAACTGCAAAGCGTTGTCTACTCTACTACATCTGTGTAAACTTTTATACATTAAAAATGTCACTTCAGTATCTATTGATGTAATGTATGACCATATCAGTAGATAAAATAAAAATTCCTTGAAAACATAATTTCAAATAATAATTTGAAGAAGAAGGTATTTACATATAAATTTTACTACATCAAGGCCTTATTTTGTGCTATAATCTGTTTTAGCTCAGTTTTAATATAAAGCTTTTTGTCTGAACCATACTGCTGGCATACTGTTCAACTAATATTAGACCATTGGTTTGCAGTTTTTTAAGTAATTCTTCAATGAAACCGAGGCTTGCAGCAATAAAAATCAATTCACTTTTTGTATTCATATATCTTAGTCAGAACTTCTTAGATCTTTTCATAATTGTAAGCGTAGGAAGCGATGGCCGCAAGTCAAGTTCCCCAATGAATTATAACATTTGTTTTAAAATTTTAAATCTATTTGGAGCTTTCAATGACACTTTTCTTACATTTGCAATGACTTTGTTTACATTTTCCTATTGATCTCTATACGTTCGCATAAACGATTCAGTCCATGAGTAAATACATGTAACATACGTTAGTTTAGGGTAAAACACCTGTATGGCTTTGACAGCTTTTACCACATATACCATATTTTATATATTTATTTAATAATGTGTAATTGTGAAGTGATTGGTTTTGTCTGAAACAACTGTGTTAAGAATTTGTGAAATGACATTTTTTCCAGTGCCATCAATAATTGTTTCATCTACTGGATTCCATCTAAATATTTTTAGTAAACACTTTTGAACGCTAAACGTTGTTTTAGATCCTGGTAAGCGGTAAAGAACTTAATTGAGATGGCGCAATAGAGTTCAACTGACAAATAATTCAAAAACGCCATGACTTGATCAGAAGTCAAAACAAATATTTTTTTTTCGCTGTAAAAATATTTTAGAGCACAAGAGATCCAAATATGCGCTAAAAAGTGTTCAATGCTCTTTAAATACGAAAATAGTCTCGAAAACATGCTCCTAAAACTGAAGTAATAGAAATATGCTGATAGAAGCAAATGCACTACCGAATTGATATCAAAATTTATTAAATTTCATAAAATGGATAAATATCTTACATCCGAATTGATTGATTGCATGAGAATAACATGCATTGCATATTTCGGGTTTCCCTGGTTATAATACTTATCATAACTATGTATGATGATTACACACACAATGATTCAAATGAATAATGACCTTAAAAACGTGGTTTCATAATTTCGCCTAAGTCATTACAAAAATATGTATGTATGTACCTATAGAAATTATTACTTGCAACATACGATTATAGTTACTATTTAAACACGAAAATGCACAACGTGAAGGCGTTTGGGGAGAGAGATCCATAGCTGAGTCGAAAACATGTTTAGTTCTGCTGATGTTGCATATTCCTTCACGGTTTTCGCGGGTTCATCATTAAAAATCATTGAAATATTATCTGATCAGAACTAGAATTTTGTTTCTCAGTAAATGGAAAATTATTTTAAGGCTTATTTAATAATGATAGTAATGAAGTCCGTGAAGGAAAATTTGCTCAACAACACTAGCAGAACTGAACATGTTTTCGACCGCAGCTACTGGTTAAATCATCAAAGATCTTTGTATTGTGCATATTCATGTTGAAACAGCATCTTTTTTACTCATCGCTTATTGGAATTTCTGTGTTGTAATAAGTTAGTCGTAGTTCTGTCATCACGTTTTTAATGTCATTCTCAATTCATTCTTATAATCAATAGATCAATAGTAGTTCATATTCAAGAACTTTCAAAAATTAATTTCGTAAATTATTTTCTTATATTATTATTTCTTTTTATATGTATAGGGTGTTATTTTAGCTGCTTGAAAATTGTTAATATCGATAACTGTGGTTAGACAACTGACAACGTCAAACTGTGTTGATATTTCTGTTCGGAAAAGTTTGACAAGTCATCATGAATCGTTTAACACGACAACAACGCTAGCAAATTGTGGAAATTTAATTTAAAAAATATATAAAATAATTTGTTCGCAAAGCGCATTTTGCGTTTATAGATGAAGCCAATTTCTGGTTAAAATAATCCAAATTACCGTATTTGTTGCAAGGACTACCATTATATTTATTAAGACTGATTATTTAGTGCAGCTTACACGCTGGCCCTATTTTTTTTCGAAATAAGCAAGGAGCTGCCTTGAGGGTAAATGGCGAGATCTTTTAAGCTTGCCTTCAAAACCAATTGGTGACAACTGGCTTTCCAGAAGTGGGCCTGTTTACTGGCCCCTTGTTCGTGCGACTTAACTTATCTGGGTTACTTTTTATGGGGCTATGTTAAGTCATCGGTTTATGCCTACAAACTAGCAATTCTTAAAGCATTGGAAGCCAGTATTAATGTCAAATTGTCAAAAATTGTATCATATAACTCATAGCCGCGTCTGAGATTTTAAGTTCTCAAGCTCTTAAAAAAACACCATATACTTTAAATTATCTTATATATTTTTTAATTCGTTTTTCATTTTTTGCTTTTAAAAAATTTTTTAATAATGGAAACATGTTTTTATTTCATTCATATCAAAATTTTACAACTTAAAAGCCAGTTTTTATTTTAGCAGTTTTTGCTTTCAAATAATTCGCACCGTATTAATTTTAATCACATCACACAATGTTTTAATAAATTTGATAAAATTATTTGTACACTCACCTAAATAGCCTTTAAAATACCGTTAAGTTTAATTAGCAAATAATTTTATAAAATCGATTTGTTATTAAACTTTATTTATATATAATTTTTAATACAATAATTTGTAATTAATTTAGCTGTGGCCAGAGCTAAAGCTGTACACAGTGTCTTAATAAAAATTATACTGTACCGACAGTGGGCTCGTTATTTAGCAAATGGACTTTTATTCAAGAAATTGCAATAATTTATATAAATTTTATTTAAATATTCAATAGATTATAATTTTATCCATTTTCTAATACATACTATTATTCAGACAAGATAGCTATGACTAACGCTTTAATAGCTTATTCTTAGCTTATCTTTTTTCTACGAGTAGATATTAAATGAAAGAGTAGAACCGCTTTAAAATTTTTTTTATCTAAATAAAATGGTCAATAATTTGCTAAATATGTATTCTTATTAAATTTAATTAAATTATTCTATTATTACGCATTTATACCTGAGTTTTATATATTTAATCAGTCATTTCTTTTCTTTCATTTAATTAAATATTTGCTAATGAACTTTAAACAAAATTTCTTTTGTATCGAGAAATTCATATGTACCTTAGCCACGAGTATTTAAAATAGATTAGAAAAAACAATATTATTTAAATGTATATTTAAATTTTGTACATCTTAAAAATGATATATCAGTTGTACCAGTATAAAGTGAGCGTCAAGTTACAAATGTCTCCATCTGGAACATATATTGTAAACGAGCCTGAATTTTTTATTGTGTTAGCAATGACACCTGTCAAACATATTCAGTATACATCAAATCATTGGGAAAACAAACAACATCATATTTTTTCATTGTGTTTAGGGTAGCCAGATATTTAATTTAATTGACAAAAAGAAAGATTGAGGAAATATGAGCAGTACAATTGGTAAAAAAATATTTTTTTTTTTTTAAATAAATACGTCTTACAAATTCATTAAGTGACACGGAATAACAATTAGCTTAACAAAAAATATAAAAATGCGACCGATCTGCAATAGCAATTCTATCGAATATTTAGCCAGAATTTTAAGGTACGGTCACATTGACACAAATAGTGTTTGTTTTATATAAAAATTTAAGGGAAACATTTCCTTTTATATCCACATTTCTTAAAAAATGATTTAAAAACAAATGACAGCTTTTTTTATATAAGACCAGCACCCAGGGGATGGCCCCTACTCATGCAGTGCATTGTGCTGGTACTAGGAAAATAGGTTATTGGAAGGAGGACAGAGGGAGTAGTGTTTATGGACATTAGATTTAAATTTGCTCATGTCGTAAGTGGCAGGAAATACTTTCGCTGAAAGATTATTCCACAACCGAACAGTGCGACCAAAGAACGATTTCTCCCTATAATGCGTTGTGCAATTTACTGGACAATCAACCACAAAGGGATGCGCTCTACGAGAAATACGAGTACTACGTAAAAATATATGATTTTTAGGAATTAATTCCTTAATTTCGTTAGAAAACATTCCGTTATAATACCGATAGAACAATGAAACACACGCCACATAGCGACGGTGCTCCAATGAATCGATAGAGTTGGCTAACCTACCGTCATTGATGAGCATCTTCGCCATCTGCTGTACGCAGTCGAGAAGCTCCAAAATAGGCTTTGAAGCACCGGTCCATATATGAGAGTTGTATTACATTTTGGGTCGGATATAGGTCTTGTAAATATTAAGGAGATCAGATGGAGTCAAGTATTTCTTGCACCGCCTCCAAAAACCAAGGCACTTGAATGCTTCTTTCGACAACTGAAATATGTGATCATTCCAACGAACGTCACAGTGAACTCTCATACCCCGAGCATCAAGAGCTTCTGATTCCTCAATATCCACATTACCCATTGACACAGATGACAGCACACCACCACTTCTATGTGTTAAAAAACAACTTTAAGTCTTACGTGCGTTAAAATCGACCCTGTTCGCACGACCTCCAAAAGGATCGGTCTACGATTAAAAGAATATGAGTAACAAATTTTGCTGTCATCCGCAAAAGAGTAGATAGGATTAGAAGTGAGAAGAAAAAAGTCGTTAAGATTTAAAAAAAATCGAAAAAAGGTAGTGGTATATGGGTTCTAAAACGGCGTCGTAACTATGTATTTTTTTCCGAATGTTTCAATTTGCTTTTTTTCTAGACTAGAAAACCTTAATTTTTATTAAAGCGTTCAACACAATAAAAGTACAATAAGAAGTAAAAAAAAAGGAAAAAAGTTTTATGCAGTAAGCAGTACATTGACTAAAAAATGTACACGTACTGCTGAAAACAGTACGTCTGGCTGCCCCAATCAAAGATGGTGAAAGATGGCGAATTTTGTACCAAAAAATGTTGATTTGCGGAAAGCATTAATTTTTTTGTTTTAATTTGGAGAAAATTGCTGCAGAGTCGCATCGGATGCCTATCGAGACACATGGTAACCTAAACGGAAAAAATCATGTGTTAATCCGGTAGGAAGACAATGCTGTATGTCTGCTGGGATCAGAAAGGTGTTGTGTACCACGAGCCGATAACTAATGATAAATTTCAATCATGCATTGATCGAAAAACGACCAGAACAGGCCACACGGCAAGGTAATTTTGGAACATGTCAATGCACCTGCACACAAAGCAAAACCGGTTCAGGATACAATCAAAGCATTTGACTGGGAGCTGCTACCCAACCCGCCGTATTCACCAGACTTGGATCTTTCCGGCCGCTATTTGTTTTCATCGATGGAACACGCAGGGTTGAACAGCACTTCGATTCCTACGAAAAAGTCGAAAATTGGGCGAAGAATTGATTTGCTTCAAAATACGAATAGTTTTAATCGCTGTGGAATGCACAAATTACCTGAAAGATGGACATATGTATGGCCAGCAATGGCCAATACTTTGAATAATTTGGTTTTTTACTTTCTCATTAAAAGTTAGTGTTTTATTTTCACAAAAAACGCTCATTTTATATAAACGTGACTCAAAACAATATAAATATTTTTAAGAGTATTGTAAAGGTTAATAATATTTGCTTAACGAGATATTGGAAATAAATTTTGCATAATATTTAAAAGAGAAATTGCTTAAACGCAGTGAACAAAAACTTCTGATGATTTCAAGCATTTGATGGAAAATAATATTATCGCCGTAGGTATCACGGTAAACATTTGAGTATGTATTTATTAATTTAGGCAAGTGAAGTGATTATTTTGTGTCAATTTAACAATAAATAATTCGAATAAATAGGAAATAGTCCATATTTAAAAGACTATTTCTTAAATATGCACTGACTTTTGTCTTATTTATGACGACACATTTCTTTGCTTAAACAACGAATGTCGACCTGTACAATAAGATACTAAAAACTGCAACCATTAAGAACGAATATGCTTGAATACCCGAATGATATGGACTTAATAGTGAATACAGCAAACGAACTACAAAACAACCTCAACCACTTGTCGATGAGATGATCAGCAGAGGATTTCGAATGAATACTAGCAAGACGTAGACTATGGTAATTAGTCGAGAAAGGCTTATCACCACTGACGATCGGAACAGAAGCGCCAAGTTAGGTGAAACAATTCACTATCTTGGAGCAGTGATATATAAAAATGAAAACTATGGCAATACACAATTGTCCACATTTTTAAGGAAAACAGACTACGAAACAGAAATTGCTTTTCAGTATGCTTGTAAGTTTGTAGGGAAAGTATCCGAAATCATATATTGCCTTAAAACACAAACAAAAGAGTTTGTCATTGGACCACTTGAAGAGAATTTTATATAAATATCTTTAAAATTGTTCTATAGGTATAATAATGCGACGAGCGGACAACATTTAACTCAAAAGCTGCTTCTAAGTATATTAGCGTAAAGGGAAATCCATTTTCAATAGTTAAAAGTAGTCTGAGATATAAAAATAATAAGAAGGAGGATGAATTGAATGACAGTTAAGCTCGAGAACCTCAGATTTAGATGGTCAGGAAGTTGATTCTACTATAGTAGAACATAGAGTTGACAGATGGTCTTGATTTCGCTTGATTTACAAGAATTTTACAGCTTTTAAAGAATCTAGGAAATATATGGTATGTCAGGATTTTTTAAACCGCATATTTTTTAAAGTTTTCTTTACACAAAGTTTAATGAAAAGCTCTTTGTTTCTTAATTTAAATTTTACTAAAATTGAAACAGTTTTCTCTTATATCTAAAGCGAGCTTTATTAAGCCAAATATAAGCAGTTTAGATCGATAACTTTTTGCCATTTTTAAACTAAAGCTATTATTCCATCAGTGTAGAACTTCTAAGCAAAAAACTAAACCAATTACGTTTTGCAGGCCTGGGCTATATGATAAATGCATCAAAATTTCACAGACAAGTTCTCTCAGCTCCTGCCGGGTCATCAAGGATGTGAGTGGTTTGGTGTTTTCATTATGCAAAACAGCGCCATTTCTGCTAATCAATTCTAGTCATTTCAGTTTGTAGAAGCTCATAATGAACAATTCCCATTCCAATCCAAAAATACGCACAGCAATACCTTTCTTGGCTTGAATCCTGTCTTTGCCACCGTTCCACGATGCTTCACTTGGCTTCACCCTTGATCTTTTTCTCACATTATTGTCGTAGTATTTCGAAAACAAGTATTTTTGACTGACAAGATTTTTTTAAAAACAAAAGTCAAGAATTTTACAATGTTGAATCTGGCAACCCTAGGGTAACATAATGTTAGATACGATAGAGCAGTGTTATAATGATATGGTTTGATTTTCTGGGCAGAATTAGAAGGGTTACAAAATAGATCACAAATATTATCCAAGTGGAGGATCAGTTTTATTTATCATCATGCCTCTGCATGGGTGATTTTAGACTGCGCTTACCTTTGTAATCTAACGATACCTATACAAATAATACGTTTATATATACACAATAGATCTGGACCTTGATATTAGGATCTCGCATAGACTACATAATAACTGCAGTGTGACGGCCATTCTGAAAGTAACTAATTGGCTTGCAAGAAACATAACCACGTTTAAAAGGGTGTGTATTTATACCGATAACCAAGTGTCATTCGTCTCTAATGGTGATGGTGACAAAGTGATATTCCAGGGAACTCTGTAGCAAACTAAGTGACCTGACGGGATATGACGGCACAGGTTCCTTCGGTAAAAGAAAGTGTTATGAGGTCTACTTGTCATCTATATCTTAAGTGCTGGGTCAGCAATATAATAATCTCCATAAGGTAGAAAAAGATTTCCTTCTGTAAACAGGTATGTTCTCTGGTCATTGTCTGGCTGGCAGACATGCAGTCCGTCTTCAATTCAGTGCTAATAAATCTTTATATTTGATCAAATTAAAAAAAAACACATTTATTTCTGTATTCATAACAAGGTTCGGTCCACATGTTTATTAAATAGATAGGCCTTTAAATTATTATTACAAATTACATTGTGTAACACCTGTTAAATAGAAATACTTTGCAAAGTACTTTGAACGTGCACAAGGCGTCTAATGAACGTTACACGACAGGGTAAAACATTATTAATCAAATGATCATATACTTCTTGCAACATCACTTACTAATTGCTAAAAATTCTATAAATATTTCAATAATCTGAAGAACACAATAGGATTTTTAAAGTCAAAAGAATTTTGATTACAAAAAATATTTCCTTGTACTCGTATAGATTGCTATTGAGAATCAATTACATTGCCTTGCTCATGCGTAACTATTGATAACAAGTTTATTCATTCAAAATTATTTATCTTGAAGTGTGTTTACTACTCTAGAAACACTTGAATCGAAATTTTATCTCCACTAACAAGAGATGTTAAAATTGATTGAGTGTTAAAAAACCTGCCTACACCTGATAATCAGCTAGATATTCTCTGTTTTCTTTCTTTTTTTTACAAATAATATGTAGCAAATGATTAAAGTAATTTCTCTCAATGTATTTTATAGCGAAAAAGTTATCGTTATGAAGATCATAAAAGAAAAACAACAGCGTAAATGAAAATGTGTTTTTTATTTGCCATTAAAAGTTTTTACTTAAAAAATATACTTCAGATGCCTAATCTTGTTGAACATGACCGGCCGTCAACATTTGTTCTTACGTATGTTCATTGATTTAAGCAAAAATAAAAACTGGAAAATAATAATTTTGTTAAGAATTGATTTATTAGTTTACTTCAAATAAACTTTTATAATTAAAGTACAATTAAATTAAAAATTAAAAAACAATTTATATGCTCCGTAACCATAAACAAGTATGTATTATTGATATCGTATCAGGTCAATTGAGTAATAAATCGAAATAATCGCTGCTTTTAATTTCTATAGAATATATTTAACCTATATAAAGGGTCCGCCAAATATTTTTCTTTTTTGAAAATGCTATAAAAAAAACTACTGAATATTTTCTAATATTTCGTTTTTTATTTGAAAGTACAATCCTTCCGGTTAATAAAGGAAAATAATCTCATTCAAATGGCAGCATCGGCTGGCCATGCATTAGCCTACACGATCGGTCCAATTTTTAAGCACATTATCGATCACGAATATTGTCCTTTAAAGCGTCAATAGTCTCTGGCTTGTTGGCGTAACACTTATCTTTGACGGCACCCCATAAATAATAGTCCAACGGTGTCAAATCGCAGCTCCGAGGTGGCCAAACGACATCAGCTCTGCGGCTGATACTGCGATCTTCAAAAACAGGGCGCAAAACATCGAGTGTAGTTTCAGCTGTGTGGCACGTAGCGCCACCCTGTTGAAACCAAATGTTGCTTATATCCTCCTCTTCAATTTTTGTGAAAAAAAATTCGTTCAACATAGCCCGATAACGATCGCCATTGACTGTAACGGCCACTCCTTGCTCATTTTCGAAGAAAAATGGCCAAACTATGCCTCCGGACCAAAATCCGCACCAAACAGTGACTCGTCTTGGGTGTATCGGCTTTTCAATGTATGCGTGCGGGTTTTCTGTGCCCCAAATGCGACAATTTTGCTTGTTTACCTACCCGCCAAGAACAAAATGAGCTTCATTTGAAAATATGATTTTTTTTGGCAAAATCGGCATCTTCTGTAAGTCGATCGCAGGCCCACTTAGCGAAGCGTATACACAAACATATTCGTTCAGCGGAAGGATAAAACTAATTATCTGCCAAATCAGACATGAGCTAAGTGTTACCATTCACGAAATAAGCACTAGTTGAAAAAAAAGACGTTAGATGGCGGACCTTTTATATATATTTTATTCAAGTAGCCTTGAGGAATAAACTAATATTTCTCCAGAAAAACATTTTTCATCAAATTTTTTCCACGTTTTTTAAAATAAAAGTCATTTTCGCACACTATTTTAGATAGGAATCTTACTATCATTGAAGTATCTCGGTTCTGGAGGAATGCCTACGGTATGAAACAGGAGAGTCTCATACCCTAGATACAGGGTAAATAAGAGCGAGTTCATGGTACTAACGAGACTATGTATAAGATACCACCAGATTTTTTAAGAAAATGTTGAGGATTATCATTATGTGTACTGTACGACATGTGCTGAAACATCTGAGCATCTCGGCTAGAGATCAGGTTCCTTCCTGGGAGATGCTGCGCTTTTTCCTAAGAGATATTTCTCCTCTCAGTTCATGGTACTAACGAGACTATGTATAAGATACCACCAGATTTTTTAAGAAAATGTTGAGGATTATCATTATGTGTACTGTACGACATGTGCTGAAACATCTGAGCATCTCGGCTAGAGATCAGATTCCTTCCTGGGAGATGCTGCGCTATTTCCTAAGAGATATTTCTCCTCTCAGTTCATGGTACTAACGAGACTATGTATAAGATACCACCAGATTTTTTAAGAAAATGTTGAGGATTATCATTATGTGTACTGTACGACATGTGCTGAAACATCTGAGCATCTCGACTAGAGATCAGATATTTCTCCTCTCACCCAATATAATTACTGACTTTATTCGCAGCCTTAACCTGATGTGGTGAACTTTTAGGGCTGCACAAAAGATCATTTCGGTCGCGGTGTATTTTGGCCTTAACATAGCATAGCTAGGGATGTAAACGATGTATCGATGTTTAGAAAGCAACGATGTTGCTCTTTGGGCGCTTTTGTTTAATTTCAAAAATTTTTTGCGTTGTTTAATTCAATTATTTGAGCGGCAGTGTTGCTATGATATTTTTATCGATGAATAATCGTCACAAAATCAGTACTAAGACGAAATTTGTATGAAATTGTCATAAATAAAAAAATTTCATTGGTGAAATCCTGTGCCAATGACACAAACAGAGGGAGTTGTGTATGGCAACGTCATTGTATGTCACTATAATAAAGAACACTGAAATTTTGCGATATTGTTTGCTGTGAACCGACTACATGCAGAAATTTAGCGACATTATCTTTAATGAGTCGACTACAAGATTAAAGATGCAGAATTTTTTTCTGTTACCCCATTAGCACATAGATGCCTGCAAGATAAAATCAACCATTGTCATCTATGAACTTTTTGTATTTAAAAAGTCACGTAAGTCACCAAAAAAAAAAAAAAAAAAAAAAACATCGTGTGTCAATACTTATTTACCATTGTCAGCTTTTGTCATGATGATTTACTATGACACATTGGCCACCGGGTAGTTATTATTTACGGCGTTAAAATCTTTTGTCGTTGCACTGCTCTGATTTCATATTTAGTTATTAAATAAAAGAAAAATAAAACATCGGAAAAACATCAATGTATCGGAATCGAATCGAATTTAAAAAAAAGTGAAAGTGCAAAGTAGCATTTAAAGTGCCAAATTGAAAACCCCTAAAAAAAACACTTTAAAGCAATAAAATAAACATTAGTTTGCTAACGAAGCAGTAGGACTAAGACGACTAAGTGTCCCATTTTTGCATAACATTTCTTGCAAGATCAACTTAGCTAACAACATTTTAAACTAATAATCTATTGCAAGTATTATAACTATAACTAAGAAATCCTTTTCGTTTGTTATCTTTTTAGGAACTTTTACCCTTTTTAGTGGATGCAAAATGCTAAAAAGAATTGCAAAATATAAAATGAAAATAGAAATGGTGCAGCTGTTACTTTATATATCGGGTCCGCCATCTAACGTTTTTTTTCAACCAGTGCTTATTTCGTGAATGGTAACAAGTAGCTCATCTCTGATTTGACAGATGATTAGTTTTATCCTTCCGCTGAACGAATATGGTGGTGTATACGCTTGAACAACGCTGGGAAATATTGTGATATTACTTTGAAAATATGGTAATGTTGCAGAATGTGTGTGATGTGTTCAGATGAAGCTCATTTTGATTTTGGCGGGAATGTAAACAAGCAAAATTGTCGCATTTGGGGCACAGAAAACCCGCACGCATACATTCAAAAGCCGATATACCCAAGACGAGTCACTGTTTGGTGCGGATTTTGGTCCAGAGGCATAATTGGGTCATTTTTCTTCGCAAATGAACAAGGAGTGGCCGTTACAGTCAATGGCGATGGTTATCGGGCCATGTTGAACGAATGTTTGTTCACAAAAATTGAAGAGGAGGATATTAGCAACATTTGGTTTCAACAGACGGCGCTACGTGCTACACAGCTGAAGCTACACTCAATGCTTTGCGCCCTGTTTTTAAAGATCGCATTATCAGCCGCAGAGCCGATGTGGTTTGGCCACCTCGGAACTGCGATCGGACACCGTTGGACTATTATTTGTGGGGTGCCGTCAAAGATGAGTATTACGCCAACAAGTCAGAGACAATTGACGCTTTGAAGGACAATATTCGTGAAGCCAGCTGCACACAATCGATAATGTGCTTAAAGATTGGACCGATCGTCTAGGCTACTGCATGGCCAGCCGACACAGCCATTTGAATGAAATTATTTTCCATTATTAACCAGAAGGATTGTATTTTCAAATAAAAAAAGATATTTCAGAAAATATTCAGTAGTTTCTTTTTATAGCATTTCCAAAAAAAAAAAAAAATAATAATTATTATTTGGCGGACCCTTTATGTGATTACTTTTTATGTCTCATTGCTATATTTTGTTTTAATGTATGCATTCATCCATGGGAGCCATAGGTACGTTATTTTAAATATTAAGTTTTTGTTTTAATTTTTGTTATCTTCTTAATAAATAGTTTCTATCTGTATATAGTATAATATAATATATATATTATTGAGGCAATTAATTTTTTTGCGTTTCGCTTTTATTTTTGTGATTTAACCCACTTTTGTGGTTTTATGCTTTAGGCCATATGATATCATGCAAAAATTTGACAGATCAGTGACACTTTATACGCAATCTTTTGCTTACAAAGTTTCTTTCTCATGGGTTTATTACAACTTTGCCATTAAAATAAAGTTTTTCAAATTATAAATATAATTTTCACTTTTGTGTCTAACTTACACTATCCACTGTTCCATTTTGTTGAGTTATTGTGGCCAACGTCATGTTGTGTGGATGATCTTCCTCTGCTGCTACTGTTTTTTCAAAGATGAACTTTAATTGCACCGGTTCAAAGTGGAAATATTCAAAAACTTTCAGTGATACTCGTAAAACAATAGAAATAAAAACATAAACGCTTCCTATTGTTAACCAACCGTCATATACCGAGTCGACACAATTACCAAAAAAAAAAAAAAATTTATATTATTTTGTATTTTTATATCGCTTAAATAGTATGAATTATTTTATTTTTCTTTTTAAACCAACATGAAATGTTAAGGCCTTTAACAACAAACACTGAAATAAAACTGAAAATTCTTAAATGACAAAAAGTGCTTTAAACCAAAACAAAAATAAAAATTAATGAAAAAAAAGAATGAAAAAAAACACATTTTTTACTTTTTGTTTTAAAATTTTATTAACAATCATTATTTTATAAGTTATTATTTGCTTAAGTTAATAAACTTAATTTACACTCAAAAAAATTTGAACAAAAAAAAAAAATTTCGTATCTTTTGAAAATCTCACTCAAAACAATAACCAGTCAGCCAGTTAGACAGCAAGCACAAAAGCCATAAAACTAAGTTCAACGCAACGTTATACACTGAACAGTGTAGTCTATATGATACAAATTTGAAACTCAATCTCACAAACAATTTTACTCAAATTTTGTTGTTTGTTTGTTTTTTTGTTTTTAGTTTTTTTTTAGTTGAACAACATTTTTGATTTGCGAATATTTCTTATTTTGGTTGTACGAGTATTTCAGTTCAGTAAATTGTAATTTAACATTGAACATTTAAACGTTTATAACATTTTAATTTGCTTGTTTTTGGATTTTAAATTGTTCCTCTTTTTAATCAGCGTTAACAAAGTTCTTTAATCGTTATTTAAACAAATTGTAATATGAATTTGTTTGTTTTATACACTTTAAATATTTATTATTTTATTACATACTAAATAAAATATCGGGTGCTTTTTTTTGAAAGTTACACAAGCTTAAATCATAATAAAACAAAGAAGCGGGCTTGGTTAGATAGAAAATTGTATGGCTACCCCCAACAAGGCGCAATCTGGAACACCTACTTTCGGAAACTTTTCGTAGCATATGCGGCCGTATTTCGCCAATTACTTTTCGAATGTTGATTTTCAAGTGTTCCTTCGTCTCTGATATATCGACATGGACAAGTGACTTTACATAATGCTTAATTTTTGAAAACAAATATGCAGTCAGCATAGCTCGAGACTACTCGGCATTCATCGTAACGGCAGCTCCTTGTTTATTTTGAAAGATATCAAGACCGATGATGTCGCCAGCATGTGCTCAGCACCAAACAGTCAATTTTAACGGGTGTAATGTTGATGTGTTAACGGCTCGAAGATTGTTTTCGCTTTAAATACGGCAATTTTGCTTATTGACGTCGCCACTTAACCAGAAAAGAGCTTCACCGAAGTGTGCAACTTCGCTAACTGTTTATTTTTTTTTCAAAATAAATTCCCACAATTTGGAAGTGTTGTTATGGCGTTAAACGATTCATGCTGACTTTCCTAACCTTACTGAACAGACATGTCAACACAGTTTAATATTTTTAGCTGTCAAACCATAGTTATACGAGTAGATATTGATAGTTCTCATGCAGTTAAAATAAACCAGCCCATAATTTGTAACATACCAGTATTTGTTTCTTATAAGAGTGCTAGAGGCAGTAGTAACACGGTGCGACAAATAAAAATACCTGGCAAGAGTTTTCATGAGTTGCATTACGAAAAACGGATGTCCAATTTAATATAATTCATTAATTAATTCATCAATAGTACGGTTCCTATATAAAATGGTACGAAAAAACGCATCTTAACTTGAAAAATGTGGAAAAAATTGAATGAAAAATGTGTTTGCTTGAAAAATACACCCAGATTCTTAAAGGCCACTTAAGCGACGTATATATCATTCAAAAGGTCTATTTCTCTTCTTCCGAATAGAAACTTAAAATAGTGTTTTGAAGATTCCAAAAACAGATCCTTGTTCTACTCAACAGCGCATATTAGAAAAGTAGTTTCCTTTCCCAGGTATTTCAACTTCGTACATTTTTGTCGCATTGTGTAATAAGTTTTACAAAAAGTATATGCACTTTTTTGGTAGCCATGTCTTTAATCATTTACATATTTGCCTTTTTCATCACTAGACTTTTGCAAATTTGAGGATTTTTTTATAATTCAATTCCTGTAGAACTTTTGTCATTTATAGGCAAAAATTTGGCCAACTGATTTGCAGACCAATTTATCAGCATCAAGAGAGTTTTTCTGACACCAACGAAAAAAATGGTATTTCTGGGCTATATGGTTGGGACTTTAAAACTTTCCAGTGAATTTCTGTTATCAAAGTGTATGTGCCCTAGCATTGTGGTGACGGAAGACAACATCACTTCTGCTGAGCAATTCCAGTCGCTCATTCTTGATTGCTTAGTTGGAAGGATTCTAAAAACAGGCCTTGTGTGCCGCTGTGGTATGGTAGGTAAGACACGCGCCTACCAACCAGAAGGTCGTCGGTCCAATACCAGGCCAGACCATCTTAAAAAAGAAAAAAGTTTTTCGACAGCGGTATCACCTCATAACATTAGCTAGTAACTGTTTATGAGTATAAAATACTATTGAAAACTTCTCTAAATGCATTTGCCGTTTGGAGCCGGCGTTAAACTGTAGGTCCCTTTCAATGAGTTTAAAAATAGAATCGGGTGCAGCTCATTGACAGAGAAGTCCCCATGTTCCTCCATGAAATGTTACAGGAATTAATAAACCAAAACCAAAAACCGGCCTCATTTGACCCGTTTGACTGCCAATATTTCTATTGTCAATAATTTTTTTTAAATTGGTACATACATATTTCGTGACTTTTATTAAAATTGTATCAAATTTAATCTAAAAGCATTCCTATTTAATTAAAATGTTCCAAGCGCAAATAAAGAGCACAAATATCTAAAAAGACCCATTTAAAAATACTTTTATGAACTTTTTTCGTGAAATTGACATCATGTCCGATAGCTGTGTTTGTGCTTATGTATATATCATGACCTATGCTGTAGATCTCCGAAGCGTATGACGTTTCCATTGATATTTGCGGTCGGGAAACTTCATGTAAGATAGACGACGGTAGGCTGCACGACTACAATTACCGTCAGCGACATTTGTGTTCGTGTAGTCAGCTACTTAAATATATTAGAAACGACATCATAAACAGCTGATCCTAAAAAAAATTTGACGTTTTGATTAATATTCAAATTGTGATCACTACTATATTACCTTTTAAATTCACAATTCCAGCAACTTCTTTCAATAGGCATAGCCTTTGTTTATGTCTTACTAGCTTTAGCCCGACGTGCCTCGCTACCCTTAACTTTGTTATTTTATTTTATCAATCTTAGCCCAACATTTGCCATTTTCAATACATCCAAAAGTCAATATTTTTTATGGGAGTGGTACCTCACTGCTGGAATTTTTGATATTTATACAGCCTAGAGTTCCTTCCAGACATATAGAGATATAATGTAAAAATTTAAAGAAAATCGGCTCAGCAGTTTAGCTGTCTATACTCCACAAACAAAAAAACATACATACATAGCATGTATCTATGTATCACATACATATGTATATCGCAAGAACAAATACATTATTTTTTTAATATTTTTTGATTGTTAATATTTGTTATTTTAATTTTATATTTAAAATTTTTTTTTAATTTTGTAGCAAAAAAAAAAAAAAATTAATAAATAAATATGGTCGTGCATATTCGAGTTGGTTGGTGTTTAGCCAAAATATTTCCATTATCCTTCGAAGACAACGATTGATGAATTTTTATTGGAGGGCTCAGATTGTCCTTAAAATAAGTGCTAAACTCTTAGTAACAACATACGTATTTCTTAATCCAAAAATCGTCCAAGTATTTTTATTAAGAACAACAAAATTGTGTGATTTTAGACTTTCTTAGAATTTTCGAAAATGTTTTTTGTAGCACATTATTAACCAAGTACCTTGAAATTATTATTTTTTCCAGTCGATAAAAATGCATTTAGTATTTAGTATTTTTTAAACTCTTTTTTAAATACAATTAAATAACAATTGATTTTTCCTTTTCTAATTGCCAATTACCATTTAGTTATTGGCAATTGGTCGTTCTTCAATTTTAAACTCAAAATGGTTAATGAGTGATAATGTTGATTTGATAAGAGATAATTTAATTAAAAGTGATAAGCGCCGTTTAGTATTACACCAACACCGCTTATCTCAGTGCAATTAAAAAATTAAAAAAAAACCAATAATTATCGTCAGATTAGAAAATATTTAAAGAGCCCCAGGCATCATTCTTAAACGATAAGGAGTTAAAAAAAATTTTTTTTGACGTCAAAACTGCTATAATGTATCGATCACTTGAAAATCTACTTGTTTTAGTCATTTACGAGTATTACAATATTACAAAAAAGACCTAAATATCTTTAGGTTTTTGTGTTTTGCAACGTCATTAAAATATTATTAAAAAGAAAACGTACTTAAGCAATGTGCTTACTAATTTTTTAGAATTTTATTAATAATGCAAATGATGAATTTTATCTTTATATACTATATATGCAATAAACTAACTACAACCCGGCGTACAGTGCATTGTCTCGCTCAGATGCACAGTGCATTGTCCCACAAATAAAAATCAAAAAATTGCTCGCCACGGATTTTGATAAAATATATATTTTTTGAAAGGTAATAACACGCTGAATAAAATACTGAACAATTTTTATCGGCTACTTCTCTATATTATCATAATTGGGCGCCAAACTCAACTAATTTATAATAAAAATTACTATGTAAACAAATGTATTTTAGGTGCTTCAGAAAAATAGTTGTAAAAACTCTATTTGTTTAATAAATTTTTAGAAGTTGGCTTTTTTCGTTACTATATTGTAATTATAAACAAAATAGAAAAAAAAGTTTTAAATTTTGTTTATTGTTTTTATTTTGTTCTACTTTGAAAAACGCACTTATTTCAGTTAAAAGCTTAAGTTTACCAAACTTTGAAAGAGTTTAGAAAATATATATACAAATAGATATTTTTTATTTCGGTTCTTGAAATTGTATAAAATGTGCTATCAAATAAAAAATTAGAACCAACTTTGTCATACAACTTTAAAAAAAATGTTTTAAATTTTAAAAATATGTAATTTAGAGCATTTTTCATAAAATTTACTAATATTAAATAGCTTGAGGCAAACGTAAAATTAAAAATAGTTTGGATTATCACTTTATATACAATATTAATTTTTTAAATCCACAAAATTGCAGTCATTAAAAAATTGTTTTTATTTGGAGTTTCTTTATTTTTATTAAATAATTATATTGAATTAAATAATTAAATATTATATCAATTTCTTATTAAAAAATTTAAATAAAAAAAAATACGTTAAGATATGTTGTCGTGTCTGTTGTCCTATTTTGTAAAAATTTCGCTTACATCTTTATTTAGCCCTAATAATGTCTGCACTACATCTTTTTCACCTACGACAACTTCTTCTATTTTTGCCCATTCGCTGTATGGGAACGACGCACTGTGCGGCGTGTTTCCAACCTCTGCCTCAATTATCATCTTAGTTATAAACTCTTGCCGTTTTCCCCATTTTATCCCTTCCGGTTCACACTCAGACATTTAAGATAGAATGTTGTTCCTTCCAGGAAGACCCTGCAAAAATTTTATGCTAATCGTTTCAGCGCTTTAGATGGACTTCAGATAAACTTCAGAAAAGCATATACGCAAACCCACATTCATTTTTAAGTACACATGTAAATAAAACAAAAACGGTTTGAAATTTTGCCAAATTAATTTTTTGTTGCGAAGTACAATTGTTCCGGTTAGAAATGAAATATAGGGTGCGCCTAATAATTTTTTTTTTTTTTTGGAAAATGCTATAAAAAAACTACTGTATATTTTCTCAAATTTCTTTTTTTATTTGAAAATACAATCCTTCCAGTTAATAATGGAAAATAATTTCATTCAAATGGCTGCCTCGGCTGGCCATTCAGTAGCCTACACAATCTGTCCAATTTTTAAGCACATTATCGATTGTGTGCAGCTGTATTTCACCAATGGCTTCTCGAATATTGTCCTTTAAAGCGTCAATTGTCTCTGGCTTGTTGGCGTAACACTTATCTTTGACGGCACCCCACAAATAATAGTCTAACGGTGTCAAATCGCAGCTCCAAGGTGGCCAAACGACATCAGCTCTGCGGCTGATACTGCGATCTTCAAAAACATGGCTCAAAACATCGAATGTAGTTTCGGCTGTGTGGCACGTAGCGCCGTCCTGTTGAAACCAAATGTTGCTTATATCCTCCTCTTCAATTTTTGTGAACAAAACTTCATTCAACATGGCCCGATAAAGATCGCCATTGCCTGTAACGGCCACTCCTTGCTCATTTTCGAAGAAAAATGGCCCAAAATCCACACCAAGCAGTGACTCGCTTTGGGTGTATCAGCTTTTCAATGTATGCGTGCGGGTCTTCTGTGCCCCAAATGCGACAATTTTTCTTGCTTACGTACCCGCCGAGATCAAAATGAGCTTCATCTGAAAAGACGATTTTTTTTTTGGCAAAATGGGCATCTTCTGTTAGTCGATCGCAGGCCCACTTAGCGAAACGTATACACAACCATATTCGTTCAGCGGAAGGATAAAACGAATTATCTGTCAAATCAGACATGAGCTAAGTGTTACCATTCACGAAATAAGCACTAGTTGAAAAAACCGTTAGATGGCGGACACTTTATTATTTCATTCAGAGTACCTCATTCCATCGGACCAATTTTCGACAACTTTTTCCAGTATATGGGGTCGTATCTCTGCAATGGCATCACGTTATGTTTTCCTTCAAATGCTCAATTGTTTCTGGTTTGTCGGTGTAACACTTGTCTTTAACGGAAACAGAAATTATTCCAACGGCGTCAAAACCCGGCTTCTTGGCGACCAACTGACATCATCATTTCGGCTAAACGGCCATCAAACGTTTGACGCAATAAATCGATTATGGCATGAGATATGTGGCAAGTTGCACCATCCTGTTGGAACCGAACATCGCTCACAACAGTCGCATGAAGAGCGGGCACAAAAAATCGGATATCATGGTGCGATAGGTATCTCCATTGACCGTAATAGTTGTGTCGTCCTCATTTTTAAAGAAATATGGGCCAATGATGCCTCCGCTCTACAAGCGGCAGCAAACAGTTACTTGTAATGGGTGCATTGGCTTCTGTAAGACCAAATTTGGGTTTTCTGAGCTTCAAATATGGCAATTGTGCTTATTAACGTACCCAACAAGATGAAAATGAGCTTCATCCGAAAAGATGATTTTAAATGATGATAAATTTCCAATAAATCCCAACGTTGCCCAAGATTAAATCGATGTATTTCGTTCAGTGGAGATAATATACTGACGGAGTATATTGACGTAGGTATTGCCAGATTCGAAATATCTGCTGGTTCCAATTTAAACTTTTAAATTGCCTACCCTATATAATTTACATATTGGTAGTACAGATTAATTCTAACTCAAAATAGATAATGAATTAACAAATATATGAAAATAAAAGTGTTAAAATCACTGCTTACACCTTTACCCCTCCCATGAGCCAATTTCCGAATCCCATTTCAGAAAAACTTCTCATCTTTTGAAGCGATATTAAAAAAGATATTTTATCCGTCGAAATAGCCAATAATCAGAGTGACCAATGTTTGAGGAATATATCGGGTACGGCATTCGATCGTTTTTGACAATCGTTTGGCAACTTTTGCGATGTGCGGCCGACCGTTGTCATGCAAACGAATAACTTATTCATGTCTGCCTTTCTATTCCGGCCGTTTTTCTTATGCTATGTTCTTACGAGTCTTCGGATTACTTTTTTCTCTGTTTGTATTACTTAATTGGAGTCTACCGTACCGCACGGCACCTTTTAACTGCTGGCATATGAAGTCAATGTAGCGAGCCGCCATTGTTTTGTTTGTCTTTATTTTGCTTATTTTATATTTTGTTTATTTTTTGTACCTGACAGCATACTTTAGGGAGGTCAATTTAATAAATTTGCAATGTTAAATCTATAATTAAAACATTTTTATTAAGACCTAATAAGTAGCCAAACTCCTTGGATCTAAGTTTTATAAAAATTAGAGATAACACTGATCTTGATGTAATACAAAAGGTAAGAGAAATAGAATTAATTAATTAATTAATTAATTAATTTCATAATGATGAAAAAACGTTGTCGTGCGAACGTAGCATTATAATGCACGGTTTAAACGAAGTAACTGCAGTATGCATTGGCAGCCCATAGTACACAACGCCGCCTCTATCCGAACAAGAGTGCAAAATTGCATTATAAATACTATAACAACGTAATTTTACTTACAAAAAAAATATTGTAATTTATCGAAGTAAGGCAGCTGTTATAAAATCAAAAAAAATCAAAAACCCAATAAAACCCGTTAGATTTTTTTTAATCCGGGTTATTTAGACTAACCTCAGAAGCTTTCCCTTTTACCATTCTCAAGATATACGAAAAATCAACATTTATGACTTATGAAAGGTGCCACGCCAGCTTACTTAATTCCGTCCACTATTTAACTGATGATTTCTATTGACCACGAAGTTATTTTGACCAAATATAGAAAATCTTTATGTGTTTAGCCTATAGTTTCTTCAAGATATGCAGAAGGGCTCTATACAAATTGCTCGGTGTAGTTTAACAGACAAAAGTCTCTAGTCGTAATTGAATCCACCATCGCCGCACTGTCAGGCTAGCACATTACCCTACCTAAGCATCCATGTTGTTAACACTAAAAAGTATTTGTCACTAAATGGCGTATATGCTCATAAATCAGGCACGTGTTTGAAACTAAAATTTTTGCCTGTGTCTGTAGGCTTAATTTGTGGCTTGTGTGAAATGTTATATTGATTTAAAATGAGTAAAATATTCTGAGAAATCGATTGTTCTTGGCTAAGAAATTTCGATGCGCTCACTCAATAAAACGCCCGAATCAAGGGTTAAATTCATAGATAATTTGGGCAAGTTTTTGTTAAATTGAACTTGATTTTCATTAGAAAAAAATGTTGGTCTAAAAGTGTAAACTTAAAACTACGGATACTTTTCATATGACCCAGTATGTATTATATTTAATTGAGGAAATGCTTTAAAATTAACAGTTTTCGGAGTTAAATTTTCCATAACTGTAAATACAATTGTTGGCTTTGATAGTTTTAAGAATACTGCTTCTGATTACATAAACAAAACTAAGGCATTTTAAATTTTGGCTAACAAGAGTATATAAAAAGATGTTATACATACGTCTTACAATACATTAGTACTTCAGATTTTAAAGAGTATCATGCAACACAATTGACCGAATATGGTTTATTTATTCAAAATTTCAATCAACTAGTCCGCATTATAAATAATTACTGCTTCACATATTTTCTCATCTATTATTTTGTTTTTTTTTTCTTAAAAATTATGTTGCAATACTTACGGTCTGTATCTTTAATAAATATGTTCATGTCTGTGCTATTAGCCGTTATAATGAATTCCATTTTGGTCTATATTTAGTGTTATACTGTTAGCGTTGTATACATTTGTATGTAAAACAGTTTCCTTAGAAATTTCCCTAGTATAACTTCTACATTATCTGTTATATTATTATAGCATAACCTTAGGCTGCTTCAAATACCACAAATTTATCTGTATTTTCCAAGGCAATTTCGTTTAAAATAAGAAACATTTCTCTTACAATGTTTTTAGCATTTTATTAGCAAAATATCTGTTGGTTTATTTACGTATTCAAATAGAGATTTTAGTTGATTGTAATTGGAGACATCCGAAAGGTCTTTTAATAATGATTCGCTTTAAATTTTATTTAAAATTGCTGTTACCAAATAGGCGTTTTAAGAGAACGTAAAGTGTGTGACTATAATTAGAAGTAAGAATTAAAAAAAAAAAAAATTCCAACGTTTGACTGAACAGATGAATTTAGTAAAAAATTAATATAATTTTATAAAAATTATTTTCTGTTTTTATACAAAAAATAATTCAAAAGACGATCTAATCACAGTTATTATCATTACTTTTTTATTGTTAAGAGCTTGTGATTTTTTTGTAAATCCTTGTCAAGAACAGAAGTATAGTTTTTGAAAGAATAGAATCTCGTAATTACTGTTGTGAGGAAGAGATTTCCATTAAGGAATTTGGATGTAAATTAGCAAACTGTAAGATGTTAACGACCTATTTATGAATTCGTTTAGAATTCTTTGTGTACGCATATTCATGTGTACATACACACATACATATATACTTGAAAGTCGCCTATTTAACTCCCACTTTTTCAGCAAATTTATGTTGAAATTCTAGTTTCAGGTTAATTTAAGTTGTTATTGGATTTCAAAGATAAGGTGTGACAATTATAAATAAAAAATTATTTTACTATGAGTATTGAATCCGATCACGAATAGTTTCTGTTATAATGTCTTCGTAACCTACAATTGACCTCAGAGAACTGCAGTCAACTGCAATTTACAAATTTTTAGTTGATTCACATTAAGCTGAACAGTAATGTATGTATGTATATAGGGTTCGCCAAATAAATTTTATTTATTTATTTTTTTTTTTTTTTTGGAAACGCTATAAAAAAACTACTGAATATTTTCCCAAATTTCTTTTTTTATTTAAAAGTACAATCCTTCCGGTTAATAATGGAAAATAATTTCATTCAAATGGCTGCCTCGGCTGGCCATGCAGTAGCCTACACGATCGGTCCAATTTTTAAGCACATTATCGATTGTGTGCAGCTGTATTTCACCAATGGCTTTACGAATATTGTCCTTTAAAGCGTCAATTATCTCTGGATTGTTGGCGTAACACTTATCTTTGACGGCGCCCCACAAATAATAGTCCAACGGTGTCAAATCGCAGCTCCGAGGTGGCGAAACGACATCAGCTTTGCGGCTGATTCAAAAACAGGGCGCAAAACATCGAGTGTATCTTCGGCTGTGTGGCACGTAGCGCAGTGCTGTTGAAACCACATGTTGCAAATATCCTCCTCTTCAATTTTTGTGAACAAAAATTCGTTCAACATGCCCCGATAACGATCGCCATTGACTGTAACGGCCACTCCTTGCTCATTTTCGAAGTGACCCAATTATGCCTCTGAACCAAAATCCGCACCAAGCAGTGACTCGTCTTGGGTGTATCGGCTTTTCAATGTATGCGTGCTGGTTTTCTGTGCCATAAATGCAACAATTTTGCTTGTTTACATACCCGCCAAGATCAAAATGAGCTTCATCTGAAAAGATGATTTTTTTTGACAAAATCGACATCTTCTGTAAGTCGAATGCAGGCCCAGATTCCCAGCGTTGTTCAAGCGTATACACAACCATATTCGTTCAGCGGAATGATATAACTAATTATCTGTCAAATCAGACATGAGCTAACTGTTACCACTCACGAAATAAGCACTAGTTGAAAAAAAAACTTTAGATGGCGGACCCTATATATAAAAGATAGACAAAGGGACTTATTTGTTTTATCATTATACATTATACATATTGTTACGTTTTAATCTCTTTAAACCTTCGAGTTCTTTTTAACTGCGTTAAATAAAATAAATAACACATCTGTTGCTGTTTTACTTTATGTACTTATTTATTTAACTTTCACTTATACAATTCTAACTATACAGCTTATTTATCTTGCACTTAATACTCGCTTAATACACAAATACTCAACACTTTTATTTACGCCTTGGCACGACTTTACTTTATGACTGCAAAACTATAACTAAACTGAACTAATGCATAAGGCGCCAACTTTTATATAAAAATCACATTACTTCCGAATGTTTTTGTATTTACCACAGCATTCTATTTCTGTAAATTCAAATACGCAGGTGGTAACACTGTTAGTAGCACAGCCTTGACACAAACCAATAAATGCCTTGATAAAGTATATAGCTAAGACAACTATTGCACTAATTTAGTGTTTTTTTCTTTAGGCATTGTTTATTTTCGCTTATTATAAATGTTATATAAATTCCCTTTTTGTCGATACTATTCTTTTTTTGAGCTTTGTAAAGAAAATGCTAAGGCAACTTCTGACGTCTTTGTCTGATATATTTATTGAGATGTATGATATTTATTATTTTTTATTGAGAATGGGCGTGACACTCTTTCTATGTAGTTAATCTTTGATCCTAATGTGCAACTTAATAATAGAATAGCATGTGTAAAGTATCATAGTCTATCGAATGGACTATGAAACTTTCCCTTTAACTCCTATTAATCCCTTAAAGACAACTTCTGAACATGTACTTTTGTACAGCACATAAATTTCAGCAAAAGAAGAAATAATGCGTGTAAATTTATAAGAATTTTAACATTCCGGAGATCCAATTTTTAAAAAAGCAACTTATTGCACTGTAATGTTTCTATTTCAAAAATACGAAACTGTTTATGGTTGAATTTCTCTCTGAACAAGATTAATTTTTATATGGAAATTATTTGGCTTATACACTAAATATGAAAAAAAATTTTAACCAAATTTTGAGTCAGTTTCTAAACACACTCAATAACTTAAATTCTATCTTATAATTTACCTCATACACTAGGCGTCAAAGGTCTACGCTGTATATATATGTTGCCATGCATTTGCACTAGCAGTTCATGAATTTGAGTCATAATTATTAATGAGAATTTGTGTCAGATAAGTGTGTCAAATCGAAGTTTCGTCCATTTTTCAACTGATGATTTGTATTGGCTACCAAATCGCTTATACCAAGTTCAGTAACTGCTATTCTAACCGTTACCTAGATAAATAAAAATCAATACTTACTTTGTATGGGAGGTGCCACACACAGCTATTCAATTTCGATCATATTTCAACTGATGATGTGTATTGAGTACGAAGTTATTAAGACCAAGTTTAGAGCATTCTACTAATACCGTTCCCAAGATATACAGAAATCAATATTTACTTTGTATGGGAGGTGCTACTCCCACTTATCAAGTTCTATCCACTTTTTTACTGATGATTTATATTGACCACGAAGTTATTTGGGCCGAATTTAGCAACTTTATCTATTACCGTTCTCTACACCCAGAGAAAAAATAGCAGGAATCCAACTAAAATAATGTTAAATCAACAAAAAACACTATGAAAACTAGCCAAGGTGGGAAATTGTAAATTGAACAATGTATTTGGAAAAAAAAATCTTAAGTCCAAAATCAATGTGGACAAAACTATGATCTAAACTTTTTTGCTTGTTTTAACATTGGACAAACTCAAATCAAAAATTGTGCATTTTTAAACTAAACATGTTCTACATTATTTCAAAATAGAAAATATTTTCAAAAACGTACATTAAGGTGTCAAAGGTGATTTTACATTGGTTTGAAAATGTACTTCGTTAATTTAAGAACGTACGCCTTTAGATATATATTTTGGCATTTTAAAATAGATTTGAAACATTTGTAACTTGTGGTTGTCGGCTTTGATATTAAACTAATTCAGAAATCCAACATTTTTATGTTGGATTCAATGATAAACATTTTCAAATTAACAAAAACATTTTTGTTTAAAAGATGAGTACTTTAAATTAATGTGGTGTTATATACTTTCAAAGTTGAATTAGCGATAAAAAAATCAAAAAAAAGAAAATCAGCAACGAACCACTTCGATTTAAAAATGTGATTTTTCTCTCTGTGTAGATATACAAAAATCAATAGAACAATCAATGTTCTATCCCCCTCTAGACAGAAATGACACTCAGCTCTTCTTTCTTAGAAATTACGGTCTGTCAAACATCACCTGTTAAAATTTTAGTCAAATTCAACGATTAGTTTATTTGTTGTAGTCGTTTAAAGTAAGCAACTTTTGTGTTTCTTGGGAAGTTGAAGAAAGTGAATTTCGTTTAGTGATTAAACACTATTATTTGAAAGACAAAACGGCGAAAGAGACAAAAGAAAAGCTTGATAAACATTACGGCGAATCTGCTCCGTCAGATTATATGGTAAAATATTGGATTGCTGAATATAAACGGGGCCGAACAAGCACTGCAACAATACTATCAACAGGAAGGCCAAAAGAGGTGGTTACTGAAGAAAATATCAAGAAAATTCTCGATATCGTTATGAATGTTCGCCGGGTCAAAATACGTGAGATTGCTGAAATGGTAAACATATCATATAAACGTGTGTTCAACATTATCACATTTGCATATGAAAAAGCTATCGGCAAGATGGGTGCCGCGTTTGCTCAGTGTTCAACATAAACGAGTTCGACAGATCACTTCACAGCGGTGTTTGGACATGATAAAGCATAATCCTGCCGATTTTTGGCGTAGACTACTACACACCTGATACCAAAAATCAATCGAAGCAATGGGTGGAAGCTGGTGGAAGTGCTCCGAAGAAGGCGAAGATAGCGAAATCAGCTGGCAAGGTTATGGCCATTGTAATTTGGGATGCACACGGAATATTGCTCATCGATTATCTTGAAAAGGGATACACAATCACAGGAGAGTATTATCGTGCATTGTTGGATCAATTGGTTGATGCAATCAAGGAAAAACGACCACATTTAAACAAGAAAAAAGTGCTCTTTCTTTAAGACAACGCACCGATTTACACAGCATTACATACGATGCTAAAACTACGAGAAATCCACTTCGAATTGGTTGGTCATCCACCTTATAGTCCAGATTTAGCCTCTAGTGACTTTTTCCTGTTTCCAAACTTGAAAAAATGGCTCGCGGGAAAAAGATTCATCTCAAACGAAGAAGTAATTACCGAAACTAATGAGTATTTTGAGGAGTTCCCAAGGTCGTATTATTCAGATGGTATAAAAAGGTTGGAAAATCGTCTCACTGAGTGTATTGAGCTAAAAGTAGACTATGTTGAGAAATGAATGGTTTTTGAAAAAAAAATGTTATTTTTCCTACTTAGGTAGTTTCAATATCAATCCGCCCTCGTACGATCCTAAAAGAGTGTTTCCATCTCTGCACCGTGCACTTGACTTCTACCCAGTTAATACCACAAGAAGCCCCTGGGCTTATCTCAGCTTATCGCGTGAATATCAGTTTGAAAGACACTTATAGGTAAGAAGATTTTTGTATTAGGTCCGAAGACCACCACCCTACATGATACGATGTGGGTAATACGACGCCATGGGTAATTATTTTATTTACGCATATTAGCTCTTCACTTACCTTCTTGAAATATCTGATTAATATTGAAAGTTTTGTAAATTTTGTTTTATTTACATTTGCTTTTTATTTTTTCATTTCTAATAGTATTTCTTGTAAAAATATATTTATAAACAAATTATTACTATTGAGCTTATCTAACATATGATATAGAAAATATGACTGAGACAAGAATCTAAACAAAATGTTTGTAATTATAAACTACAGTGACAAACTAAATTATTGGCACCGTAAGCACTTTACACTTCATGGTGATTTAATGGTCTTACTAGAGAGATTTTTAATAAACTAATATAATAAAATTGTGGCGGATGCGATAACATTGTAGAACGTGCCAATCGTTGTATACAGCCACATACGCCTAATATGAGCCAAATGCTTTAAGTCATTAGCGTGTCACAAAGGGAATGAGACTGGTAAATTCCACTTTTTGAGTTTTTTTTTTTTTTGGTATAGTCAAGTATTTTATTAATAATATAAATACCAGCTCACTCACCATTGCGGATGGCAGATATCATCCACACAATCACTCCTTAACGACCATATTTCACAGTTGCAGCATGATTTCATTTTTCTAGCTAAGTTTTTCACTATTTCTGCACAGTTTGGCGGTCATCAGAGTGAAAGATTTTGAACTTGTTTTCATTTAAAATTATCACTTGGCCTACAAAATTATTTAGTTTACCTAAATACCATTTGGCGTAGGCTAATTGCTTCACTTAGCTCACTAATGTAATAAGAGGTTTTCGTCTATCTACAATACAATTATATTTTTCTTTATACAGTGTCTCGCACAGTGCTTCGAATGGTAAACCGAATTTAACCTATTATTTCTACAATCTCAGTGTAAGATTTATGTTGATTACCCCGATATGTTTAGAATAATTTTTCACTGAGATTCTGCTGTTTCCTTTTGCTTTTGGTTTAATTTAAACCATAAAAAAACTGTTTAATTAAAAGACGACTAAATGGCTTTTTCTCAAAGAAAAGTTGCCAGATCCATGAAATTTCGAGAATGAAGCTAAGTGTGCCAATAATTTTGTTCGGTGAAATTTGATATTTTTTTCTACTTTTGTTTTTATTAACAAATAATACGATAAAACTTTTGAAATGAAAAATAGTGACTTTTGTGGAAAATTCATCATTCTTTCTAGTAAATATATTACGTTTATTAAAAATCTCCTTAATAAGACCATTCATTACCTATGAAGTTGAAATAATTTAGTTCATCACTGTATATAAAATTATATTACAAAGCAAAATTAAATTAAAAGCTAAAACTTTAAACATAAAGTAAAAACTAAAGCAATTCCTTAGATATATTAAGATTTAGATTAAAAATTTGTATTTAAAAAAATGAATACGTATATGTATGTATGTATTTAAAATCCTATGACTGATTTTTATTATCATATGTAGCTGCCGTTAGGGCTGGTGGTCTTACCTCCGTACAGCCATCATTATGTACAATGGCAGTTTCCTTTTCACTCACCTCAGGAACAGCCATAGGTGAATCGCCCAACACTATGTGAATAGATCTGAAACAGAAAATAATGAAATTTAATTTTACAACTTTGCCTATTTCATTATTTATAGTAAAACAAATACTTACAATATTAAAATAAAAACTGCCACTTGTGTGGCTATGGTTAGCAGAAACACTCCACTACCACCTTGACCATCTTCGTTTATTGTTGCTCTATATACTTGTGAATAGCATACACCACTTACAAAGGGCACCGCATTATCACATACCGAGAGTAAAGCAAAGACTTTACCTCGCTCTGATAGAGGTACTACTTTTGAGGTCATAGCACGTATCATGGGTCCAACGATAGGTCCTAGACTGCTAACCAAACCACCGACGTAGAACAAATCTCCAGTGGTGGCAAAATAATAGAATAAACGAGCTATGGCATGTGCCCAAGTGCCAATAAAAACAATGCTCTGAAAGAAGGTTAAAAAATATCCTTAAATATATTATAGAATCAAAAATGACAGGGTTTTTTAAAAAATCTAGTGATAAGTGTGGCCTATTTGTCTAGTTATGAACTTCTTAATTGGCATTTGGTAAGATTTTACATGTTAGAGGAACATGACTATTTAAAGTGCTTTTTGAAAATGTTGGAACTTCCAAAAATACTAAGAATTTTTTTCTCCGTAACTCCTCTTAGGAGTATATTGGCTTTCTACAAAGCATCTATCGCCTTGTTTCAGTTTCATTAAACAAGTTGATTTTTCAAGTTAATTGGATGATTAATCCACTGTAGCTACCTTCTATATGATTGTGTAGTGGTAAAGATCCTTGCTAAGTGGCGGCGGTGATCTTTACTTAGCATTGTAATTTTTTCCCAGTAGGTAGTGTTTTTTCTGATCATTCGTTTGGAGTTGAAGTTGAAGGCTTTTATTAAACACTAGAATCCACAATGAAATTTTTTCGTCATGACCTCAGTGGGGGCTTGGATTCGGGCCACCTGTATTGTTATGAGTGTGCTTTAACCACTACACCATGCTATCCCAAATACTAAGAACATAACCCTGCTATAGACATCGTGTATATTTGTAAGTACACGCAATGGACGTCTTTAGACGTCATTAACGTCAATAATAATATAATAGTGATGCTCTAGAAATGATCGTCTAGCTCATAATCGTATAAGCTTTCGTATCGAATAATGTTTAATTTAAATAAAAAAATGTCAAAATTTCGATCAAAGATATCCAATCACGAGTACAATGAATTGGACCCAGATTTTTTGTTTTACTTACCGTATCCCTCCATTTGAACACTTTATTCATTAATGGCACTGCCACTAACATGGCAACCACAAAGGCTGATGATTTTATCGTCTTAAATGTACTATAGACGCCGACGCTCCATTTAAATTTAAAAGTTGTATACAAAAAGAGATATTGACCCTCATCTCTCTGGAAGGTGTATAAAGCCATAGAGATTAGTAAAAGGATGAGAAAACTGCGCCGAGGACCAGGTCTTTTGCGAATCAAAACCTTAAAGGAATCGATGACATGCTGCTTATCAAAGAAACCGGTAATTAAACCGCAACAGCCTAGTTCGCGTAAAGGTCTTTGTTTAGGTGTAGTTTGCCACTAGAATGAAAATGATATTTTTTTTTTGCCTGCTCATGTAGATAACATAGTCGCCCACATACCTCTAAAACAAATACTGTATATATAATGGATGCCGCTAACAGAGAAGCATTAAAGGCAAACATATTGGCATAGGAACGATTAAAATGATTATAAAATAAGTAGGATCCTAAAGCTACACCCGAAGGCATGGCACTTAGATAGCAAACATCCAATATGGTTACCCTTAAAGTGCGATTTTTTAAAGTGGATATATCCGATATATAGGCAAAACAAGAGGCGAAAATGGCCACATCAGCTCCCGTTAAAGCAGATGGCAGTGTAGCAGTATAAATAACCATTTCCAAAGGCCAACTTTTCATTTTAGCATTCACCACTATCATTATGGAATAGATAAATTTACCAAATAGACCCATTAGTAAAGGAAATTTGCGACCATGTCTGTCAGAGAATGAACCCAAAAATAGGGCCAGTATAATGGGAAACACATGACCGGCTATAGATTCCCATTGATAAAATCTGGCAGTGGTAATTTGAACTAATTTCTTATATGCAGCATTTTCGCTATCCTTAATATGCTCACAGATGTCATCGGAAAAGTGATTGTTGACGCGACAAGCCTTTTGTAAAAAGAAATCATGTTCCACTACAGAGGTATTCATGAAGGCAAACATATACAGAAACATAGTGGGTTCCACTGAGATCTTACGATACCACGGTGAGCAAATAGCCCTTTTAAATCGAGTCCATTGACTGTCATCATCACTACGTAAATTGCTTGCGGTAATGGCATCCTGTTGTGTGGAAGAGGCTATTATAGCCGGCGTTGGGTTAGGCTGAAAGTAGAGAGAAAGAGAGAGAAGTTTAAGATTAAAAGTAATTACAAGCCAATTCATTATTTCTATTTGCAAAATTGTTATTGTGCAGCTGTTGTTTTTGTATTGATTTATTCGAATCATACATGTGTGACTAAAATAATCAATTAATTTATACTCGTATCTGTCGTTGTCTTATAGGCTTAAATTGCTTTCTAATAAATGGCATGATTTTTTTTATATGTTTGTCTGAAGTTATGCCAGTGAAAAAAGAAATTTATTATTATACAATAGAAAATTGAAATTATTCAGATGAATAAATTTGGACTCATTCATCATTACGTCTTAATTGAGTGCAAAAAAAATACCACCTCAGTATTAGCTTTCCTTATTAATCTTTTGTGTTAGATATGAAACTTAAATTTTATTATATCGTTTCGAAAATAAAAATGTCTCAAAAGAAAGTATACCACATTAGTGCCTCTGGGATCGTATAGTGGTATTTTTGTCTATTGGTTTTCGTCAAGGTTGATAATGTGTTACCCTGTTATTGACGTACAGATTTGTGTATTTGACGGCATTGCCAATTCGACCGGATATAAAAGAGAGGATATGAGAGCGTTTGAGACATTTCCGAAACTTTCCAATCAGTAGGCAGATAGTCAATATAATTATCATTTTGTAGTCATGTTTAGGAGTAAATGAAAGTGTTGTAAAGATGAATATTAAGAGCAAGATAAATAAGTTGCTGAATTCAGATAAACTGTATAAAGATAAAGTGAAGAAATAAAAATTGTAAAATAACAACAACGTGGTGTTTATTTTATTTGTTTGAGTTGCAGCAAATTTGTTGTTTGCAGTCTTTTATTTACTCAAAATCATACACATACACTTAATACCCAAATTTAACCAACACTTTTATATATGCCTTGGCATGACTTTACTCTCTGAAAGTTAAATTATGACTGACTGACTAAGCACAAAGCACACTGCCTTTTAAAGTAAATTAACGTTAAATATGAATGTTCACATAAATTTCAAAACCTTCTATTCACATGTTAATTGGCCGCCAAGATCATGTGATTTGACACCGTTGAACTCTTTCTTTGAGAATATTTAAAAGAAAAAGTGTGTGTCAATCAACAATTCAAGAGTTAAATGATAAGATAATTCAGGACATTAACGACATTGAACCTCAAATACGTCTCAGGATCACTGAATATGGACAGACGGATATAGGTATGCCACGACAGCCGACATAATTGACATAGATCCTTCTATTATAATAAAAAAATATTAAGATAATTTTCTGAAAACTTTTTGTTTTATTCACTATTAACATCGTGTGTTTTGGTTGGACCATCCTTTATAAATTAAGCCACTTATTATTAGTTCCTACTCTTAATTTTTTATATAAAATAGACAGGTTTATATAAGTTCACATTCAATCAAAACGCTAATTTTGTACTTCATTTTAAACTTTGTAATTTAATAAAAATTCATAATTCTTTATAGCTGTCTTCAAGCATCCAAAAAGATACGTTTTCTTTCTTTAATTTCTTAATCTTAATTTTAAAATTAATTTTTTTTTGCAGATAGTTCTCAGTCACAATATTTTACGTATTTCCATAAATACTTTGAATTAAAGCTAGATCTTAATACATTTTCTTAAACGTATAGACAACCGTCTACTATCACACATTACTGTCAGCAACAATTACCTACGAGTACACTTAATTTATTCACAAACTGTTAAAATAAAAACTGTTTTACACAGAATGTCTAAATAAGGGTCATTGGCAGCAGATTTGTTTACATCCTACGCTATTACAAGAAGTTATTGCATTCGTGTCAGTTTTTGTCACACCTTTAATAAATAGGGCGAAACTGATCTTTAGTTATACGAAACGATTAATTAATTATTTTACTAAATGATTTAAGCAGGGACTGAAACCGAACCCGAACCTGAACCTATTCGGGTTCAGTTATAAAATTATACCAAAATTACTTTGAAAAACAAATAAAATCCATACTAATAAAACGTTAATACTTTTTTAAATTTTGAACCCAATCCGAACCCAATCTCCTCAAGTTTTTATTTTGATTAACCCAAATCTGAACCTGAACCATTATTTTCCAGAGTTTCAGTCCCTGGATTTAAGTACAAGTCAATTAAAGTTGACAAACAGCCTTCAGAAGGCTCAAGATTGAAACCTTATGTTTTTAGTTGAAAATGGTTTTTGATTTAGGCAACATTATCTACAAGCTGTTAAAGTAAAGTCAGAATGGAATAACCATTTCTCAGACCTCCTGTTAGGTTAAATATTTTCGCAAAAAATATTGTCTTTTAAAAAGTTTATAAAGCGTCCGCCAAATAATTTTTATTTTTTGAAAATGCTATAAAAAAAAACTACTGAATATTTTCTCAAATTTCTTTTTTTATTTGAAAGTACAACCGTTCCGGTTAATAATGGAAAATAATTTCATTCAAGTGGCTGCCTTGACTGGCCATGCAGTAGCCTACACGATCGGAGCAATTTTTAAGCACATTATCGATTGTGTGCAGCTGTGTTTCACCAATGGCTTCACGAATATTGTCCGTTAAAGCGTCAATTGTCTCTGACTTGTTGGCGTAATACTCATCTTTGACGGCACCCCACAAATAATAGTCCAACGGTGTCCGATCGCAGTTCCGAGGTCAGCTCTGCGGCTGATAATGCGATCTTCAAAAACAGGGCGCAAAGCATTGAGTGTAGCTTCAGCTGTGTGGAACGTAGCGCGGTCCTGTTGAAACCAAATGCTGCTAATATCCCCCTCTTCAATTTTTGTGAACAAAAATTCGTTCAACATGGGCCAATAACGATCGCCATTGACTGTAACGGCCACTCCTTGCTCATTGTCGAAGAAAATTGGCACACATTCTGCAACATTACCATGATTTTCAAAGTAATGTCGCAATATTTCCTTCCGAGCGTTGTTCAAGCGTATACACAACCATATTCGTTTAGCGGAAGGATAAAACTAATTATCAAACCAGACAAGGGCTAAGTGTTACCATTCACGAAATAAGCACTAGTTGAAAAAAAAAAAACGTTAAATGGCGGACCCGATATTTAAAAAATTAACTAACCATTTTAAAATGTTGCCAATTTTTTTTTTCTTTTGTCAAAAACGGAAATGGAAATGTCCTGTTCACACGCACTTCAAAATAAAAAAAATAAAAAATTAAAAGTTAATGGATCCAATTTCAGATATGTGATTTATGTGATCCTATGAGCAAAGCTCTTGATGAACCCCTCAAAAACGGTTTTCGTACATTTTACAAGGTGATACAAGTTATAATGTGACTATTTCTTTTATGGCTACTGTCATCGACTTTCCGAGGGAAGTAAAGTATTTAGGTATGGTATTGGATAGGAGGCTTAGTTGAAACTCGCACATTGGTACCGAGCAGATAAAAGCGATAAAGGACTTTTGGGCAAGTCACTCTTGCTACGGTAAGGCATGACGTCTTTCGACGAGACTTACCCTTTGGATATATACCGCTATTATTTTGTCTGTTATCACTTATGCGACGATAGCTTGGTCGCTCTGAGGTTCACACGCCGGACTTGAAACTCCTAACGGAGTTTCTTAGGTACCGCTGTAGACTAAGAGCCCATCTGAAGAGGAAAACATTTTTACCCTTTGATTTTTTAGCAGCAAATAGTGAAAATTTTTTTTGAGGCCTAAATTTATAGAACAGAACATAAAAGTCTGTTGTGAAAAGAATATCAAAGCCTGTTAATGGCAAAAGGCAAAAACAAAGACTACATTTTTTACAAGCAAAAAAAAAACTATAACTGAAGTTTTGTTGTAATACCTTAACCCTGTGCTACTTCTTTCCCATTGCTTCCAAAAACTTGCCAATTATTACTTGAAATAAACATGAGCACCTAGTCTTATGCCATGTTCACATGAAAGTCTTTTCGTAATTTGTTCTCTCGTTCATAATTCAATCCCCAATTGTGAGCAGAGTTATATAGTTTCCCACACAAAATTTTTTAAGCGAATCTCCCAAATTGTAAGTAATTTAGTTTCTATTACCCTCTAAATTACTAAAATATCAGTCTGATCTGACTACTTTTGCCTTCTAGTATTAACACGCAATTTAACAAAAATAAAAAATAAGTTAAACAATAAACAGCAAAAAGAAGAAAAAGAAGTGTCAAAATTAATTATGTAGATGCCGTGAGAACAGGGTAGTAAATAATTCGAAGTCTCATGTGAAACAGCGTAAAGGTGGGTAATGTCGATGGCAGCGAGTTAGGACAAAAATTTGGCGTTTTCGTTTAACTAAATTTGATTCGCTCGTAGGTAACAGTTTTCATTGCAAAATTTACATCGTTAAATAGGGTATAATACAATCTAACTCAACCGACCTTTACTTGCTTACTTTCGTTTTTTAATTTGTTTTTTTTTCTTTTTTGTTTTTGTTTTGACCAGACACAACAACACGCAAAACTTACTCGTTTTATTAGTGGATCCATAATAAATTTTTGCAATACAATAAATGAAAATTAAAGTTAAAACGTTAACTTTTTTTGGAATTTTTTCAATTAAAAACGTTTAAAAAATATGTTAATAAAAAAAGAACGCAGACAAAACAACTTTTGTCTATACAACAATCCAACCGGCATTTGTTTGCTACTCAAACATTGTATTTATGTACTACTTTGACTTTGTACAGCGACATCGTCTATAGAATTGTGCGGCCACGTGTTGAAAAGAAATGAAGAAAACGAACTGAACAGAACAAAAGTGAATTGTATAGAGCAAAACTCTGGCGAACGTTTATTGATTTTTCTAAAATCTTTTTTTAAAAAACACATTATCATTTCATTTTTTTACTTTAATTTGCAATTTTCATTTTACAACGGTTTACAGATAATTTTGTTTTGTAAACTGAAAAAAAAAACTGTTTTTATTTAATTTATCACATGTTCACGCTTAAACCGCACGATAAATTCGTAAAACGAGTAACGTTCCTCTAAAAGTTTAATAACAACTGAGCAATGAAATAATACGAGATTTACAAAGAGGAATCAAATAAATAAAACGACGGCACGTCTAAGGGATGATAAAGTGTTGTTTAAGATGACTTTTGAATATCCTACAATGATTAGCTAACAAAAGTATACTTACGTTTTATTAAAAGATTTGTTATTTGCAACGATAATAAATGAAATATCGTATGTTTTTTTTTACAGTTACACAAGTTTACACCATAATAAAACGAAACAGAAAATATAAATTTTAAGTATCGATTAAACGAGCTTGGTTGGGTAGAAAATTTTATGACAATAATGCTTACGATTTCGACCATGCGTCCGTCAGGCGCAATCTGGACCATACATTTTCACAAACTTTTCGCAGCATATGCAGCCGTATTTCGCCAATAACTCTTCGAATGTAGATTTTTAGGTGTTAAGTTGTCTCTGTTTTATCGACGTAGATAAGTGACTTTAGACAACCCAATGAGGTTAAATCACACTGTCTTGTTGACCAATTAATTGCACCATTACGTAAAATTACTCTTTCATCAAAAGTTTCTTTGAGTAAATCAATTGTAGCGGGCGTTGTGTGACATGTGGCTCCGTGCTGTTGGAACAACATGTCAGCAAGATTAATATTAGCTTATTGAGGTACCATTGACAGCAACATTCTGACCATATTTTTAAAGGCATATGGACCAATGACTCCGTCAGTGCATAAAGTGCCCATACAGTAGCTTTCTGTGGATGTAATAGTATTTCGACAAAAGCTTGTAGATTATTCTCATTTCAAATGTGACAATTCTGCTTATTAACGTACTCATTCCACAAAAAATGGGCTTCACCGGATGACCAAATTTTGAATGAAACTTCAAAATCAAATTGATCAAGTCTATCCATAATGAAATGTCAAACCAAACTAAACAAAAAGTTTCTTAAAATGAACAGGAAAAAACTGTAAGATTCCCCCTCTGTCCAAGATCTGTCAGCCTCCAATAAATACTTCTGCCTAATAGATGGCAGTATGCACACTATTGTGGTTATCCGGGGAACAAAAAACTGTCGTGAGAGTATCCCGAGGTAATTGTGACATTCCCTAATCAGCTTAGAGCTAAAAATCACACTTGAAAGCAATCTGATCGTCGCTTGGCCATCAAAGAACATTCACATATATGTCAGTAATGTGTGGACCGCGACCTCATCACTTTAACCTGAAACACACTAGAGTAGTTTGCAAGGTGGAGACACACCCTGAGCCACAGTATATTTAAGAAACTTCTTAAGAGCCAGTGACAAAAGTAATTCCTTACAAAATCAACGTAATCTATGATGTAACAATTTTATAACCAGGGAAACCAGAAATATGCAATTGCATGTTTTTTCTCACGCCATCTATCAAGTCGGATGTAAGATATTTATCCGTTTCATATATATTTTATGAATTTTGGCAAGGGCTTGTTAGTACGTACTTTTACATATTTTGCTCATAACAGCATATTTTCGCATATGTCATTTTTAACAGAATGCTTTCGTCATATTTTGGTTTTGTGTTTAAAGAACATTTTAAACCTTTTTAGAGCATATTTGGTTTTTTGAGCGCTAAATTACTTTTAAATCGAAAACAAAATTTATGTTTTAAGTTCTGATCAAGTCATGACATTTTTGAATTATTTGTTGCATCATCTATATCTCAATTAAGTTTATTACCGCTTATCAGGATCTTAAACAATTTTTAGAAGAATATACAAACTATAGAGTGCATTCAAAAAATGTTTGTAAGTCCAAGCTAATTATCAAAAATGCTTAGATGACGTAAGCAATTTTCAAACTTTACGGATTTAAGAATATGAAATAACTGATAAAACGGAAAAACAAATTTCGCAAGTGTAGGTGCTCCACATTGTGACAAAGAGGGATCAACCCATAAATTCTTAATTAACACAGCTGTTTTGAACAAAACCACTCAGTTTACAGTTGCACAACTTTTTGACAATTTGTTAAAGATATTGGACGTAAATTTAAATAAATAAATAATAAAAATAATAATTTACTAAAACCTTATATGGTAAAAGCTAGCAAAGCCATAAAGATGTTTTACCCTAAATTAACGTATATTATAAGGATTACAAAATTTTTGCTTTTTATTCTGTTGTATTGTTAGTTTTTTATATTTTACTTTTAAAATATTTAAATTCAATTTTTTTTCTATTAGCAATCATTTTTTAAATGTTTAGATCATATTTTCGAATTTTACTGCATATTTTATGTGCATAAAACACTTTTTTTAAGAGCATATTTCTGGTTTCCCACTTCATGGCCATTGAAAAATTTGAAGTATAACTGAGAAGTTACCCTAAACAAAATAGTGTTGAATTTGTTACCCTCTTAAGATTCAAATATTGCCGGCAGTCGTACGTTTTAACCTAAAGAAGACATGGAAGTGTGGATCTAATTATTTATCTAACAGTATGACTATTTTAACAAAAACATGCAAATTTTGGATTCAATAGGTTTTTTTAACAGCTTTAAGCTCTATAAGCACAAAAAAAATCATCTTAACATTTACGGTGTCTTCAAAATAGTACCATTGATCGGGTCTTACAGAGAAGTTAGTTTTTTTTTTAACTTGAATTAGACGTGACATAAACGTAACTTCAATCAATCTTATGGACAATACTGTAATCGATCAGTTGAATTCAACTTGGTTACAGTTATAGTGTTATGTCACGTCTAATTGAACCTTTAAAATGATACTGAAATATGTTTCCCCATTAAAGAGTACTTTTATGTATATGTTTCCATAACGAATGTATGTATGTATCTGAGTAACGTTATTATCGAAAATTTTCGCTTATGTTACATATGGTATAACCTGTTGTTAATAACCAAAACTTTTTAAAGCTACAGCATAGAAAATAAGCACATGGTAGAGAGAACTAATATGCTGCTCATAAACAAACATGCTACAGACAGTAGTGTCATTTAGCTGAGAACAACACAACACGCATTTAAGAACATTTGAAAGCGATATACATAAGTATTGTATTGTCAAAAGAGAAACTAAATATTACAAATTGATTCAAAAATATATAAGAGATAATTATATATTGAAAAGAGCTTTCAAAACTTCTACATTAGCGTTACATATCAAAAAATTCACATTTTGACAAAATCAGAAAGAATCTAATGAATTATGAAGGGCATCGTGGTATGTTCTAAAAGTCTCTAAGCGGCCCCATATTTTTGTTAACGAAATCAAAAGCATTTTTGACGATCAATAACTATTAGGCAGATACATATGTATATGAGAGCAAAGGGTAGCAAAGAAAGCAAATGCACTTAGTCAAGCTTATCTGTTTGCATTATTTTGTTGTACAACAACAACATACATGGTAATTCAGTTTACCCTCACTGAAGTGATTAAGAGCAGAACTGTATTTTATTTTATTTTTGTAAAAATTTTATTTTCAGTAGGCAAGTTTACTTCTACTTCAGTGGCGACGCACAGTGCGTCGCTCATTTCGTATATTAATAAAGTATATATTTTTTGAAAACGAATTATCGGTTGAGTATAATACTGACCGAATTTTTTTGATTACTGCTCTATATTGACGCAAGAGGGCGTCAAAATCAACTAATTTATTATAAATAAAACTACGTAAAATATGGATTTTAGGTATTTCAGAAAAGTAACTATAAAAACGAAATTTTTTCAAGAAATTTTTAAAACTTTGGTTTTTTATTACTTTACAATATTCGCCACTGTTCTGTATTCAGAATGGAATCAATTCGTGGGAAATTATAAAATTGTTCGTAATCAAAAGTTCGGAAATTTGCTGTTCTTCATATTCATAAACAAATTTTTATTTCATAATTTATAGCAATTTTTGTTCAAAGAGTTGTGTAAGTAATATGATAAATAAAAGAAAACATTTCAAATCATGGATTACAATTAATGTTTTAACAGTTCAGGGAGTTTTATTAAAAAAAAATAAACTTAATTAGATTTGATTCCACTAACATTTTCCTAAACAAAATAAAACGAAAAAAATTATTCGGAAATGGAATACAGAAAAGCTAACAAATACGAAATATTTCGATTCCGTATAAAATCTTTCTAATTCGGAATACAGAACAGCACTGATTAGAAATGTTAAAAATTTATAACTTAGAGACTTTTTCACAAGTATTATTGATTTTAATTGGCTTAAGGCATATACAAAATTAAAAATAATTTGGTTTATCGACTTATATAGGATATAATAATCCAGAAATAATTAAAATTATTATTCGAATTCCAAATTTGAAGTACAACAATGAATTTTCGCCAGATTACAATGCAGTTTTAATTTCTTGTTGTGGCGAAATCCACAAATTTAAAAACTTGTTATTTGGAATTTAACAAACTAATACATCTACATGCTAAAAAGAAACATTTTTTATAAAAAAAAAAAATTATCTTATGATAGGCTTTGTTTCGGTGGGCGTTTCCGTCGTCCTAGTTTGTTAAAATTTTGCAGTAATAATTGTTTGTACGAAATTTCATTTATCTGCGGCAACTCCTTCTATTTTTGTCCATTCGCACAATGTGCGACGATCTTACGCCTATCCCAGAATTCATTCACCTAAAAACAATTCTCTGTGAAAATTTTTATGATTATATGAGTAACTTATAGACATAATCTATATTGTTATAAAAAAATATTTCCAGGAGAAAAAAAATTGTTCGATCAATGTTTAGAAGATGATGAACTAACAAAGTACTGATTTTGAATAAAAAGTGTCCCTATAAATTTTGCTTATTTGCCACTTTTTTCAATAATGTAAAGAAATTCCGATATAGAAATACTTCTGTCCATAAGTGCATATTCTAATAAAGAATTTATTTGAAAGAAATTTTTTCTAAAATTTTAATTATTAGAGCAGTCTGTTTAAAATTACTTTAGATTATTTCAACTATTAATCCAGCTATTAAGAACTAGAAATGTTAATAATTAGTTAATAATTTAGTGTTAGTTAAAAACCTATATAGAAAACTATAAATACATGGTGGTGTATTTGAGCGAAAACGTTATTATGATATCTTCATCGATGAATTATCGCCCCAATATCAGTATCAAGTTGAAATTTGTATGAAATTGTCGTAAAATTTAAATGACATTGATGAATCCTCGTGACAATCCCACAAAAAGCGCAATTTATGAAGATAAATTTATTATAATGTGCACATACTAAAGAATGGTGAAATTTAGAGATATTGCCTATTACGAGTCGACTACATGGTGATATTTACCGACATTGTCCGTTATAAGTCGACTATATGGTGAAATTTAGCGACATTATCTCTTATATGTAAGTCGACTATGGGCTGAACGAGGCAGTATTTTTACTGCTATAACTCTCAGTTAACTAAAAAAGCACTAATGACTTTGGATGATATTGCCTGTTAAGATTTACTGATAAACGTACGCCTACGCGACAACATCAGCTTTTGTCAACTATGAAAATTTGTACAATGTCTTTGAAAAGACATATATATTCATCGGCAATCAGCGATGATTTACTATTGTCAGCGTTTGTAACGATGCTTCCCCACAACGTTCGCCACCGGATATAAATGTCATAAACTGCTAAAACGATTTAGTTTATTTTTTCTAAAATCGCTAGATTTGCAACATTTAAAAAAATGTTTAAAAGAAAGCTTTTTTAAACTTACCATTGATTTATCCATTGTTTTGCGCAAAATACATATGCTCACCAATCTAGAAAACACGCGCGAGCGATCCGTTTGGCACAAAAACTAAAAGTCTCTTAGCGCTTAATTCTCTCTTAAAAGTAGCCAGACATGAGGGGTTGATGGAAACTGAGAGCGAACATATGCCAAATTAAAATTAACGATCTGCTACAAATAAATAAATATGAGCACATTAATCTTATGTAGATATGTTTGTATATAACATTTCAAATGTTTATATACTTTAGAATTAAAAAAAAATCTTGTCTGATTGTTTTTGTTTTCAAAAATCTTGTTTTTTATTTTTATTTTTTTTTTGGGAATTGTCATTATATGTTAAGGCGAAATTACACCAGGTGACCTTGGTTTGCTACGTAAACAACAGATGATATATTAATATATTCAATTTATTTAATCGATTTTGCTGAAATAAACACATATTTCCAGCTAATGAGAATGCAATAGGAGGAAGGATTAAAATCGTGAGAAAACTGACAAAATTCGTGTCTTTTTCTGAAGTGACACTAATAAAGGGTGAAAGAAGTGCTTTGTTTTCATAGTCCATTCTAGCGAAATAAGTAATGATTACGGTATATCTTCAAAACTATAATAGATAGAGTCTTTAAACTTTCCACATGATATTCTATTATTAAGGTGTAATTGAATAAGTGGCCATATTTTACCAATTCAATAACAAACAAATATCCCTTTGCCTTTTAGAATATGCTGAAGTTATTAACTTATTTCTGATAATATTTAGAGACATGTAACACATGGGCTGAAAAGTACCGGGTTTAACAAAAAAGAACACTTTTGTTGCTGTTCAAAACTAGCTTTATTTATCAACGTAGTCTTCATCAAGAGCAATGCAATTGTTTCAGCGCCGTTTTAACATTTCAATACCACTTTTGTAGAACGATTTATCTTTTGCTTTCAATTAGACCTCAGTTTCAGCGATAACCTCTTCATTCGTGCGAAATTTGTACCGGTGAGGTAAGAAATTCAGGTCTGCGATGTGGAAGTAATTCGACGTTCAGTTTATGTAGTTTTGCCATTGTTTTGATTGACTTGTTTTTGGCCAACAGTGAGCAATTGTGGCACCCACTTTGAACAGAACTTTTTCATAGTCAAATGCTCATGCAGTATAAAGCTAACACGTTCTTTTGATATATTTATGGTACCAGATAACTTCACTTTTCGATCATTCAAAACGATTTTGTGGATTTTTTTGATGTTTTCTGCTGTTATCGCCTTATTTGGACATCCACTGCATTCTACATCATCGCTGACCACGTTTGAAGTAAAACAGCAAATCAATGATTTATTGTTGTTTCTGATGGAGGAGAGTCCCCATAATATTGCTTCGTTTGAACGATATTTTTCCCATCAAGAAGCAGTGTACAATTAAAACACAAAACTGTTTTGAAAATAACAAAAGTAGCATCCCTTTTAGCACAATAACTCACAAACTTATTAATAGAATACCACGAATTTAAAACAGCTGTCTTTTGAAGATTAGCACTAACTGAAAAAGAGGTAAATGAAATAAAACTAGCGCCATCTATTTGTTATAACAGAAAAATATATGAAATTGTGTTAAGCTCTAAGTACATGTCAGTATCTTATATATCATTTGGTTCATTCATTTCATTGCCCGCCAGCTTGCAAAACCCGCTTTAAAATACTTTGGAAACTTTTATTATGTTGGTCGAACCACCATTTTAAAGATTTATTAAAAAAAATATTTTATTATTCTTTAAAAACAAAACTTAAAAAAAATCGTCCATAAGAATTCCTTCACATACTACTTATATGCTATATCAGATTTCGGCAAAGCGCTGCTCTTCTCTTCTGTTTTCACACGCGCATAGCACACGCAAAAATTAACAAAGAGAAGTAAAGAAAAACAGAGATCCTCAATTACTACCACAGTTGTAAAATGTACTTTTACCACAATATTAAAAAACACAATTTAAATTAAAAAACTAAATGACAACAAGTATTTTTGACACACAGTTATTTTTTTACACTTGTTTACCACAGTGTTGTATTATTTTGACACAAGCTTAAAGTATTGTTGCAGTGTTGTATTCGTTTTCAAAATAAAACCGCCTTGTTAAATTCGCCTTGATATACTATATGTAGTCTGTCATTAAAATACAACATTTTTGTATACCGAACACAAAGTAATCTATTGTCAACTGACAGTGGGTAGTCTCATAAATACAGAAAATGTATCTTAAATATAGTAATTAAAATAAAACAAGTTATTACTGATAATATTTTTTGTTTTATGATGGCTGTTACTTACAATTTATAATATTTTTCAATAAATCTGTATTTAGTCGTGATTTAGCATTTTTTTTATTTATTATAAGACACGGATAAATTTACGATCTTCAAGATAATAAAATTTATTGAAAAAAATAAAACACACGCTACTTTTGATTCAACGTCATCTCATACTATTGGTATTTCCTCATACAATATAAGAGAAAAACACACAATCTAATTAATGCAGTCAAAGAGGAGAAATTCTTACTGATTTAATCACATTTTACTATATTTTTTTATAAGAATTTGTTTATTTATAGCAAAATTTTTAAACAAAAACACTATTAATATCTTATCACAGTTAATGATTTTTCTAATCTTGTTGATGAGCGTCTAGTTCTAGATAATTAATACAATAACAATATTGTTGTAAAATTCTTTAATTGTCATAGTAACTAAAAATCAAATCTTATAAGAGATTATAAAACAATTTATTAATTATGACATAAGATGACAGTAAATGATATCTTTTCAAATTTTCTATAAAAATTTATTATATGTTTGTGTTCATCATAACCATTAAATACCTGAATTTGAAATACGTATTTAATTGTAGAAATAATTTTTGTTCTAGTACAGTACTCGTATTCTGTTGAAAATAACAAATTCGTGCTCCAATTTGTAAAACAATTTCTTCTGAAAAAAGGTACAGACGGTGTTCACAAAAATCTCCATGCAAACCAAACCTTTGCTTGTTTTCTTTTATGTCTACATATTAAAGTTTAATTCTTACCACAAAAAATTCTGGACTCAATACAACGAAGAGAACGTATTAGTTTTCTGATCTTAATTTTCACCAGCAATGTTTTTCCTTTTTTTGCATAAAAGTTCTGAAAAGAATGATCATTTCTGCCGAAAAATTTTATTGATTTCAGTTTTATTGGTGCTGTTATTTTGAGAACTCTGTACTCTTTATAACTGTTAAGTTGTTGCCAAAGCCAACAGTTCCCTGGTTTTATTTAAACCTGTTTTTTCTGATGGGCATCTGTAGATGGTCTTAGGTGTTTAAGGGTTAAAATTGACAGCTGTTTTACAAATTTTTTTTATTTAATTTTACGATCATATGAAGACATTTGAATTAAAGTTTCACTAGTCCATTTTAATGACTCTATTGACGTGTCATTGAAAATCTAACAGTAGATTTTGGCACTATTGACGAGCTAGTTATTTTACGCTCATATGAAGACATTTGAATTAAAGTTTCACTAGTCCATTTTAATGACTCTATTGACGTGTCATTGAAAATCTAACACTAGATTTTGGCACTATTGACGAGCTAGTTATTTTACGATCATATGAAGACATTTGAATCAAAGTTTCACTAGTCCATTTTAATGACTCTATTGACGGGTTCTTTGACAATGTCGTTATAAAAGGAAAGTTGTCGACATTTTAACAAGTCCAGTCGTCGCTAGAAAAAGCGAATTGACATAGAGACATATCTATGGTTTTAGGCTGTCTACAGGGTAAGCTGCCGATAAGTATATTTATTTATTTTAGTTTTGTGTATAGTATACAATATAAATACATTTACTTCTACAAGCAGCAGACAGCAAAATGTCAAAATTAGAATACAAGCGTTTATATGAAAACAAGTATTTTAAAGGCAGCACAGCAGAAGTCTAGACAACAACCTTTGCTACTGCTGCTTAACATAAAATAATTTCTATTTTTTAGGCAGCATAACAAAAATTTGTGATACCTATACAATATCAAATTTTAAATAAAAAAATGTAAAAAATTTTTTTTTTATTTGTCAGAAAACAACATTAAAAATATTGCATCAAACAACATGTATGTTAATAATTAAAAAGTTTTAAACCCACATATATTTTTGAGTAATATTTTAAAAAAGCGATTTTATTTTGGTGGTTTTGAAAAGCTTGAGTGTTACCACTGAAAAATATTTTTCTATAACAAATATTTTTTTTGACAAATAAAACAGATGACAATGAAATTTAGTTTTACTACCGTTGCTGCTTTCAAAATATTTATGAAGTCGATAGCATAGCAGCAACTGCTGCTTGCTGTCGGTTATGTGTTTAATGCTTTATAATGAATATACGGGCGTAACAATGGAATACCAATTTACTCTGTTTATGCATCCTCTACGTCGGCTAATTTGCGGCTTCAAGGCGATAGAAGCATTAATTGATGATTTCCTAAGAACCATGACCTATCTTTCGCATGTTGGTTTCAGTATGGATTTGTTGCTGTTGTGCAGCATATGGTTGTTGTTAATTATTCTGGGCCAGAATATGCGCAGAATTTTACGCTAGCATTCCTTTACGGGAATTTGTATATTCTGAAAATAACGTCATGCAGTATTTCATGGTTTCGATCTATATAATAGCGCAGATAGATTTAAAAAAGCCCAAATACCAGCCTGGCTTTGTCCATCCGGTTGGGACACGGATATTGTATCGAGGTAAATAGGCTCCTTAAAAAATTATATGAAAATCATGCTAATTACTGTTATAATTAGAAAAACATATGTATGTATAAGCTTTCAATTATAAAATTAACCAAATTTTCATAGCAAGTTTTATTACTGTTTTTGTAAGATTCCGGTGGACAAGATTTGAATAAAAAGCAATTGCAAACAAATATAAACGCTTTTTTCATTGAAATGTGTGCACAAAATTTTAATTTATTTTTTTTATTAGAAAGAATATTTGTTTTTTAAATCATCAAAGAACCGCATTTATTGTATTTACTTTTTTCTAATCTTAAATAACACCCCGCTGCTACAAGATGATATCTTAACAAGTTTGCCGATTCTTAAATTGGCGCTATAAAAAGCGTAAATAATTATTTTAAACTTTTAGATAAAACTATTTATGTTTTTTATAATGTGAGATTTTTATTAATAATCTTGCGACTTTAATTAAGTTTATGTTTATCAATACCGTCTGCAATGTGATTTATATTAGAATTTAGGACCAAATGTAGAGCTTTAATATGAATACTACATATATACTACATATATACTATATATATATTAAGTTTGTTTGGTTGTTTTCCATTTAATCTCGCATAAATGACTGAACCGATTTTATTAAAATTTCTAACACAGAGAGATCTAGCTAACAAAAGCATATTAAAATTGGGGAAAAACGGGCTAAATTAGATCATGTGAGAATTTTGTTCATTCAGCTTGTTTATGAGTCAATCACGCCCAAATGACTAAATCGATTTTGTTGGAAATTACAGCACAGATATATGTATTAAAGTATATTAATTCCCATAACATTTCATGAAGGAACATGGTGACTTCTCTCTTAATCAATGAGCTGCACGCGATTCTATTTTTAGGCTCATTTAAAGGGACCTACAGTTTAACGCCGGCCCCGAACGGCGGGTGCAGTTACTAGCTAATGTTAAGAGGTGATATCGAGTTGAAAACCTTTTTCTTTTTTCACATGGTCTGGCCTGGTTGGTAAGCGGTTGTCTTACCTACCATACCACAGCGGCACAGATATATGCATCAGCTAACAAATCTGTAATAGAGTGCTTTTTCGAAATTGGCTTCCATAGACGTTCAAATCAGGGGAAAAACGATACACCATTTTTCTTTTTAACATAACGTTTTTTGTTTGTTAACTTTCATGTGTTGCAAAAGTTTCACTTTGAATAGCCCATTAAAGATAGTAAAAGAAGAATTTTTAATCTATTCCTGCATGTATGGTATGTTTTGGGAACTGTAAAAATAACTTTAACTTCACGGAAAGAGTGGGCGTGGCACCTCAAATAAAAAATAATAAATATCGTACATCTCAATAAATATATCAGTGGTAGACATCAAAAGCCGTATTAGAACTTGCTTTATGAAGACAGACAGGTTTCAAAAGACAAATAGAATCGGGAATAAAGAGAACTTATCTCCAACTTATAATACACACACGTAACAGATGGGCTGAAAAGTCCAAGGCCTAATACATAGATGACGCAAGTTTTATTGCATTCACCTGTTTCTCAGTTAGAGTAAACCTTCAAAAGACAGCTGTTAATATTATATTTGTGAGTTATTGTGCTAAGAGTGGCGTTACTTTTGTTATTTTTAGAACAATGGATCAAAAACAATTTCGTATTTTAATTCTACACTGCCTCTTGATGGGAAAAAATACCGTACAAACGTGGTTCCAGAGACACCGATAATTCAGAGAGCAGTGGACGTTCAAATGAGGCAATAACACCAGGAAACATCAAACAAATCCACAAAATCGTTTTGAATGACCGAAAAGTGAAGTTTTATGAGTTAGCTGACATCGTAAAGATATCTAAAGAACGTGTTGACTTTATATTGCATGAGTATTTGACTATGAGAAAGCACTGTTCAAAGTGAGTGCCGATTTTGCACACTAATGATCAAAAACAAGAACGTGTAGATGATTCCGAAACAATGGCAAAACTACATGAACTAAACTTCGAATTGCTTCCGTATCCATCGTATTCGCCAAACTTGGCTTCCAGCGACTACTTGCTGTTCGCTGTCCTCAAAAAACTGCTCGCCGGTAAGATATTTCACATGAAGATGAATGAAGATGTTATCGATTAAACTAAGGCTGATTTCAAGGGAAATGATAAATCGTTCTACAATAGTGGTATTGAAATATTAGACCGCCACTAGAATGATTTCATTGCTCTTGATGGAGATTACGTTGATGAATAAAGCTAGTTTTGGACAATAAAAAAAGTGTTTGCCATTGTTAGGCCCGAAACTTTTCAGCCCATGTGTTATACATGTGGTATATAAATTTCCGGGCAACTCCGGATGGGTAAAGCTAGTATACGTATATGCATATATAATTGCATATAAATTTCAGTTAAATATAGAAAATTATTTTTCTGAACAGCAGATCAATATTTGAATTGAAGGAAAAATTTTGTTTACTTATACACTGATAATGATAATAATTCACTCTTGCGAGATTAAATTTAAGTTGATCTTTAAGTTCTTATCAGATTTAATTCTGTGACTTTGAACTATAAAGGCCAATGTCAACATTCTTCTTAATCATTAAATCGGGCTTATTTTCTTAAGCTATGGTTATATTTATTCAAATATTTGACGAAAAAAACTGACCACTATTTTATAGAAATATTTGATAATATTTTAATTTAAAAATCTAAATACAATTTGGGACTATTATTTGCTTTTAAACGATTGTTTAAGAAACGCAGACATAAAAGATAAAGTTTTCATAAAAAGTTTCTATAAAATAGTTGTTATGTTTTTTCGTCAAATATTTGACACATGTGACCGTAGTTTTACTATCTTTTAATTTGTTAAAACAGTCAATGTCTAGTTTAACCCACAACAGCTTCATAAGGCTTTTGCCAGCCAAAAGTAAAAACTTTAATTACAATATTCTCAAAAGTGAATATTTTGACATAAGCCCTTTAAGTTTTAAGTCACAGAATTAAGGAGAGTCTCTATACTCTACATATTAGGCTAATTTTGTAGTATATATTTTCACTTAAATAAAACAAAACTGACCCTGTATCCATTCAACTACTTGTTTGTAACTTATGTGGTCAAACATAAGGTCACACTCGTGATAAAATTTTAACAAAATAAACCACGAAACGGAGACTTTTGATTTTAGCTATCATTAGCGCAAATAACTTAAATAATTCAAGCAAATAATTTTTGAATCAATTCATATTTGGACTATGGTAAGTCCATACTTAACGGGTAAAAGATCAAATTGTGGCAGAACTGTACCTATTGGGGTGGAATGCCACTTCATCAAGGAGTGGCAAAGGTACCCAAAAGGTACCAAATATGGCATTTTTCTAGCCCGTAGTTTTATCTAATCCTTTTAGAACACTTAAGCTATAATTCTATTCGTTTCGTATTGAGTAACACCATTAAAAAATTTTACGATATAGACATATATTTCGTTTCGATATTCATTTTGATCACTAATGCCAGAATTAAGCCCCTCCAGCGAATTTGACTAAGGCTAATACTTTTATCTGGACTCAAGTTGATCTATGAGAAGCAGCTCATTTCTACAGGTATTTACCTTCAAATAAAGGCATAGCGTGCCGCTGTAGAGTGATAGATAAGACATTCGCCTACCAACCAAGAGGTCCTCGGTTCAATACTAGGTTAGAGTTCAAGTGATTTTACATAACTCTAAAGAAGGTAATCCCATGTGGTTAACTCACACGATCTTGGCCCATTAAGTGAAATAACTCTTTCATTAAAAGATTCTTTGAGTATATTAATTGCAGCACGCGCTGTATGTTATGTGTCTCCATACTATTTGAACCACGTGTCAGCAGGATTAAAGCGAAAAATTTCTAATCATGTCCCTATACCGTAACATGTTACCTACACAGTAACATTTTTAAGACATGTGGATTAATGACTCCGCTATCCCATAAAGCGCACCATTAAACTGTAATTTTCTGTGGATGTAATAGTGTTTCGACCAAAGCCTGTGGATTATCTTCACTTTAAATACGGCAATTCTGCTCATTTACGCAACCGTTCAACTAAAAATAGGCTTCATCATCATTTTGAATGGAACTTCAATACCAATACCAATTTGTGCTACAAGCCTATTAGTCGAGTCTTTTAATAAAAAAACGTCAAGCCAAAGTAAATAAAAGGCAACTATCAGCTGTTAAATCGATTGCCAAATAACTCAGTGTTGCCAACTCAAAGTTATGAACCTCTAAAAGAAAACATCTCTAACGCAATTGCTGTGTGTAGCTGGCGTTAAACTGTAGTTCTCTTTCAATGAGTCTAAAAATAGAATCAGATGCAGCTCATTGATCAAGAGAAGTTCTCATGTTCCTTCATGGAATATTATGGGAATTATAATTATAGGCTCTTATTCATATTCCTCGGCTTCCCTGTAACCACCGGGTGTTTTTGCAGGGTGGCATGGTGCATATCTATTTCATTTGAATAATTTCCTTTATTATTGAAACATGGTGTGGTCTTTGCTGCGAATATTGATTGGATATTATATCTGGCATAGAACGTATTGGTTGCCGTTTGTTGCAATTGGTCACGTTAGGGTCTAAGCCTTGTGTGGAGTATGGTAACTCACTTGTAACACAATATATGTACAATGTATATACAACGTTTGTTTCTAACACCCATATAAACACGTTTCACTAGTGGAATCAAATTGTCGCTCTTTGATGACTAGAATTACCTTCTATAGTATATTTACTACAATTTTTAAAGACCGCAAATACATATCTATGGCAATATATGTATTCAATATATGTATTCAATCCATCAAATTGTTGTTTTTTTTGTCATTTCAATTAGGAATAACTTAAAAATTTAACATTTCATATCTGTTTGTCTGAGTAAGAACGTTCAATAATTAAAATCAATTAATTTCTGTTATCATTTTGAATATTTAAAAGGATTATAATTTTCTTTCTTTACACTTCGTTGAATTTTTTAAAAGGTTAAAAAAATTTTAGTTAATAATTATCTACCTTTGAATTAATAAACGTTTACTGGCAATTAAGAGAAGCAAAAAACCGAAAAAATTAATCGTTTTTTACTTGCTAAGCAATATTTAATTTTATATTTCACGTTTTTTGCTTTTGTTTTTATTTTTACTACCTTCTTAAAATTCGTCTACATTGTGGTATTAATAAATCGAAACTGAATTGAATAGAGCAATTGCTAATCTATTAAAAGCATTCAAATTTCAAAATTATTATTATTGTTATTCAGTATCGTATAAGAGTTTTATAGTGAATAAAATACTCTTATCAAGTTTCACACAATAAAAAAATAATATTTTTAAATCATAATGGGGGGTACCTGTAACACTAGTGTCTGGAATAACAACACAGATTACCATGTTATGAAAAATGGTTTCAATTTTTTTTCCAGAGATTAATAGGCACACTACATATACAGTGTGCACTCTCCCGCTTGAGACTCGCGATAAGCGATTGTTCGCTGTTAGCGAAGAATTTTCGAAACAAAAATATTTATATCATTTGTTCGTTCTCAGTTGACATGTATTCTTATGCTCTTGCTTTTGGTTGTCACTGAAACAGCGACGAATGAACACGCGTAGCGGATATATGCCGATTTTTCTTTTTTTTTTCTTAATTTTATTGTTTTTCTTATCTCTTTAAAAAATTTCTCTCTGTTTTATCATTGAGAGGCGAAAGAAAAATGCTAACGTAACGGCAAAAGCAGAGGAGCGCAAAAGCAAAAATATAAAAGAGCAAAGAAAAGTTATTCGTTTTAGATATTGCTAAAGGTTTGCTGTTGATATTACAAGCAATCCTTCGAGATCGAAAGATTTGCTGCTATAATCTTAGCGACGAGTGAACTCTATGAGTTTTCTGTCGTTGGGCTTGCAATAGTCGTTTTCGAATGTTTTATCAGAGAAATGTTTGCCAAACTTTCGAAGATTTTGTTATTATCAAATGTCGCGGTCAAGCGGGCTTATTCAGTAGATTTTAGTTTTTATATCAGCCTTTAAAAACGCCATGAAAAAAAAAACATTTTATTTTTTTAAGACTAAATTTAATGCCTTTTAAAATTTGTAAAAAACAACAATAAAATTTTATACAACAATTGATGTTATATCGGGTGATATTTTTAGCAACTTTCTTTTTGGCAGCACTATTTTTGGCTGCTCAGCTGTTTTCGTGTAACATGTTACTCTCAAACATATTCAGTCTATAATTTAACCATGAATCGACTTACAAACAAACAACGCTTGCAGAATGGGTGCTAGTAAAGTTGGATGAAGATGCACTTTTGTAACGGAAAATTGTGTTGAGCGACGAAGCTCATTGTCGTATTTGGTGTCAAGAGCAGCCAGAAGCATTTCAAGAACTGCCAATGCACTGTTTGGTGTGGATTGTTTTTCGCAGAGTTTATTCCTTTCGTTTTTGTTGTATCGGCTGATTTTTTAAGAGCTTTCGGTTTTTATTTAAAATAAACACATAAAATTTAGAGAAAGGTATGAAATCTTTAACTGCTTAAAGATGATTTCATGTAAATGTTGATTGCGGCTACGCCTCTAATGGTTTATACTCTAGCATACTCTCTCCAACATATCAGTTGGTATCTCACGAATTAATTCTTAAATACTGGCTTGCAGTGCGTCAACCGTTGCGGGGTTGCCCTATAGATATGAGCCTAAACATCGCCACACAAAAAGTAGTCTAAAGGCGTTAAATCGCATAATCTAGGCGGCCAATTGAAGTAAAACAAACTGTTCACCAAACTCGCCGAGCAATTGGGCCATTGTTTTGAGTGCTGTGTGTTATGTGACACCGTCTTGTCGAAACCACATGCCAGCCAAGTCCATCTCTTTCATTTTGGGAAAAAATGCCGGTAATCAGCGCACAGTACCTTGTTCCACTGACTATAACGTAAAGGAATTTTCATCGATCTCGAAGAAGTACGGTTCAATGATGCCGCCATCCCACAAACCGCACGCAAAAGTGCATCTTTCAGGGTTGATTGGCTTATCACACCAAATTCGGAAATTTTTTTGTCGACGTTTCCATTGAGCCACAAATGAGTGTCGTCGCTGAAGATAGTTTTTCGATACAAAGCTTATTTCTCACACAGCACGAATTTTGATTGTAAATTTAAAAATGTTCAAGCGTCGTTCGTTACTTAGCCTATTCATGGCATGTCACAAATCTTTTTTCACCCTGACAAACCAAAAAGCAAAAAATCCTTCTACACATCTTTTTAATTTTAGTTCATCTTAGTGTATCTGTATTTTCCTTTTATAAATTTGATTGTTTTTCTTTTGTGTTAATGTAATAAAATAAACAAAAAATGACAATTTTTTTATTCCAAATGTGACTTTTTGTCGCCAAATGATGATTTTTTTCCAAAGCTTGTAGCAACGATGATTATGAATGAGAGAGCGAACCACGAATATTTGCCTTCCTGAAAACAGGCCATAATAAGGTTTTGCTAGTTTTTTTTTAAGACGGGAGCAGTTTGATAATTCACTAACTTTCCGTGTTTCCAGTGTAGTAACGAACACCTCCTTAATTTCAATGAGAATAAAAAAAAGAAAATAAACCCTCATTTAAGCCTTTCGCTGCCAAGCGATTTACTTTCTGAGTGGCATTGCCTACTAAAATTCAGTTATTTTTGGTAAAAACACCTGTATTACATTATAATACATAATTATTTACCTGCGTAAAATCAAAGACGAGTATTGTCGTGGTGAGCCATGAGAGGTAAGTATACTCATCCTTGACAGCGGAAGGGTTAAAAAAGATTTGATAAATACTATGGTTATTGCATATCATCAATTTATTTAGTTATTTAATATAAATGCATTTTAAAGTGTAATATTTTATTTTTATTTTACATTAACGCGTTGGCTGCCATGTGTACCACCAGAGCGTTATATTTTTTTATTACACTGTTGATCATATTTTTCGGTAAAATTTTCCTGCAGTGGCAACTTTGTAGAATGCATTATTTTTATTGATTTTTCTTTGTTTTCCTTATTGAATGGTGGCAGTCAACGTGTTAAGCTTTTCATACTCAAGTGATTTGAAATTACGACAGCAGAGGATTATCAACAAGTTAAAAAATTGGGTCAAAATGGTGATTTCTTCTTATCTTATGATTGTAATTTATAAGTTTCAGTTTTATTTTTAGAAAATTTTACAAAAAAAAAAAAAAAAAAAAACTAAAACAGTTTTACGTGCCTTTTAACCAATTTCACTTTGATCTTGTCTTTAGTGCGCAAAATAAAGCCAGTCTGAAAAAATATTTTTTCCGGATCCATCATCGGTAAAAGTTTGAAATGCTTAATAACATAAACCAGTACAGTTTTCAATGCAAACATGGCAAATTTTTGTCCAATACAATTTCTTTGGCCAACACTAAATGGCACATATGCGTATGGATGTCTACCAGCAGATCTTTCCGGTGTAAATCTTTCTGGGTCAAATGTATTTGGGTTTTCAAAATATTTTGGATTACGGTGCATATCGAAAAAGTGTAAGGCTACATTAGCTTTCGGTGGTAAAACTAAACCATTTGCCAATTGGGTTTCTTGTACAGCTTCTCGCAAACCAAGCGGCACAAAGGGATAGAGACGCATCGTTTCTTTTAAAAAGCATTCCAAATATTTTAATTCATTCAATTGCTTAGTATTCAAATTATCGAAATTATCGATAGTTTGCATTATTTCACGATAGCAACGTTCTTGCATTTCCGGGTATAGAGATAGATTCATAAGACACAGTATTAAGCCCACAGCAGTTGAGTCGGAACCCTCAAATATAAATGTATCAACTTCTTCACAAATACCGGCATGATCAATAAGACCATCTTTTTCGGCTTTTAATAGAGTGTCCAACATGGCAGAGCGCTTTTTTTTGCAATTTAATTCAGCATTTTCTGCAGATAACTCAGCTTCGCCATTCGGTTCTAATTCTTTTTCTAATAAATTGCGTTTTTTCTCAATTATATTACTGGAAAAATCATGGATAATTTTAAATGCTGGTAGATATTTAGATTTCTCGAATAGTTTAAATATGGGTTCAATGTAATAAAATGGATTAAGTACCCGTTTATTAACACATTGTTCAAAGATTTCGAAACTCTCACGATACTCATCGCCATTTGAGCAATCATCCAATTTGATACCTAAAGCCGTTTCACATACAATATTTAATGTAAGTTTAGGTATTACCTCGTCCAGCACAAGTATATCGGTGCTTAAATTTTCCAATTCTTCAATAAACTTTTGACTTTCCTCCTTAAATATTTCCACAAATTGAACCAGTATGTTGAAATGAAATGCTGGCGTTAACATTTTACGCCTCGCATGCCATTTTTTACCTGACGATATTAGTAACCCCTCACCGATTCCCATTTTTAAGAAATCATACATAAATCCTTTCTTAGTTAGTCTTTTATCAGTGGAAATAATTTCCATTAAATCAGCATCTATAACGCTTAAGACAGTTATACCACAAATGTAATAAATGTAGTTTCCTTTCATTTCAGCAGCGCATTGGCGGAAAAATTTGAATGCCTCAGCAAAATCTAAGCCGAGTACATCGAAGGTATTACCAAATATAGTAGATGCAGGTAGATCGCGTGCAATGTTCTGAACCGGTGATCCATCTACGGTTTTTAAACGTGGCGCAAAAAAGGCCAGTATATGATAAGATTTATTCAATTTGTAAAGCCATAAGATAAATAAAAGAAACAAAGTTAGAATCCATAATGTCATTTTGAAATCTAATCACTTGGAAGAAGACTTTTTTAATTATTTTTTTAATTTCTCCTTAAAGCACAACAGTTTCTTAAATTAATGTTTGCGAACGCTTGTAAACGACTGAATGAGTAGACTCGTCTAACACTGAATGATTAGACTTGTGTAACACTTAGTTGAACTGCATTTAAACTGATTAAGTAGGTTAAGATTTCAAAGTTTGATTGGCGACAACTCAAGAGATTTGCTATTAATATTTTTTAACATTGTATATAATTTGTATAGATTATATTAATTTACTTAACACGTCATTCAACAAGTCCGTAAGATAAATAAGAAAAAAAAAACAAAATTTTGTCAAAAAATCATTGGACTTAAATTTATTTCCAGCAAGTATTCTCTTGAGATCTAAAAACAGAAAAAAATCGCTGGGGGCTAAGTCCGGAGAATACGGTGGGTAGATAAGCAATTCGAAGACCAATTCATTCAATATTTCCATTGTTTTCAGCCACTTTGAACAGAGTTTTCTTATACAAAAATGTAAAAAACACTACCATATGATATTTTTATAATAACAGCCAGCTCGTGCATCTTCAATTTGCGATCGGTCATAATCAAGTTGGGCGTAAACTGCATTCTGCATCATTTACGCTGGCACGATCACGTTTAAATTCAACAAACCACTTCTCTACCATTTGTCTCGATGGAGCAGAGTTCGGATAATGTTACCAAGCCATTGTTTGGTTTCCACTGTATTTTTTCATCAATACAATAACAACAGTTGTTTCACTCAAAATGCTATAACTTACGAATTAATAGTCAGATTGCTGACAAATTTATACACATATCGTTCTAAGGTTAATACTAAATAAAAATCATATGGACAAAATTCTAGTAACGCCATCTATGTGTCATACTACGAACTTATTGAATGACCTGTTATTTATTTGAAAAAATCAATAATTTTTTAATCGCGTAATTCATCATATTTAACACTAGAAGTGCAACGCTATTTTTACTTCTTTTGTGTGTATTGTTAGTCGACATCAATTCATCACATCAATTTCATCGAACTATCGGGTTCATTTTTTAAAATTTTTCGGATTTAATTAAAAAAAAACACATTGAATTTAGAAAAAGGTAAAAAAAATTTTTTTGAGTCGTTAGAATGATCTATATAATTCAACGCTTAAATATGATTTCATGTTGCTGGGACCAATTTTGGCATGCTTTCTCCAACATATCGGCTGGTATCTTACGTATTAACTCTTAAACTCTTCTGGGCGTCAACTTGCCCTATAGACATGAGCTTTAACATAGCCGCACAAAAAATAGTCTAAAGGCGCTAAATCGCACGATTGACCGGCCCCATATGTGTAATAAACTGTTCACCAAACTCGCCTCTTAATTGGGCTGTGTGGCATGTGACAACGTCTTGTCGAAACCACATGTCAGCCAAGTCCAACTTTTCCATTTTGGGCAAAAAAAAAAAAAAAAAAATTGTAATGATCGCACGGTCGTCTTTGGAAAAGTACAGTCCAGTCATGCTTATAATCCACATCAAAGAGTGCATTTTTCGGCTGCTCTTTACGCCAAATACTGCAATTTTGCTTGTTCACGTATCCATTCAACTATAATTTAGAATCTCCGCTGAACACAATTTTCCGATAAAACAGTGAATATTCATCCAATATTCTGCAGGCGTTGTTCGTTTGTAAGTCGATTCGTGATTAAATTATAGACCAAACTGAACATGTTTGACAGTGACATGACAAAAACCAGTGTTGCCAAAATGAAAATTGCTAAAAAGTCTCCCGATATTAGTTAAGACATATTGTTAAGTTTTATCCATTTTAACATAACAATGTAAACAAGTTCAAAAGTGTGTTTCAGTTTAAGCTTTTCAAGCAAAAACAAAAAAGACTTTAATGATTGCTTTTGCTAGGAGATCATGTTACATAAGTTTCTTTAATAATCATTATTATCATCATAACGACCTGGCACTATTGCAGGACATTGCGGCCCGTGAGATTTAGTGAGACCTCACCCAGTGAGACCTTATTTATTTTTATTTCATTCATTTATTTATCTTAAGTCTACGAATTCAAAATTCTTATAGACTACATTCACATTCCTAAAAGAATGAACATATAAAAATATATGTATAACATACACTATGCCACAAAACTTTACGAACGACAATAAAATCTGAAATTTTTATGACATGTACGATCAAAACATTTTATGTTTTTGCTGTTTGTTTTATAATATTTAATAAAAAAAACTATTTTTTCACAATGAAATGTAGAATATGTAAAAAATTAAAAAAAAGTTAAATACTGTTACGAAAATGAAAATGCTAAGGACAAAATGCACCACATCAGAGCTTATTAAGAGCTTTTAGCTAAAAAAATGTGATGGGCTGTGTCAAGGCTTAAAAGCTTCTAAAATTACCTGTACTAATTAAGAGTGCTGCCAATGCATGGATAGGTTACTTTTTGTATTATTTTAGACCATTTGAATTAACGTTGAAAAATCGAAGATTCGTGTCCGTACTAGAACATTCTAAACTAAGATGATATATTATAAAAGGCGGCGAATTGCTGCTGGTGAGTTAGTTAGTTATCAATTGGCTGTCAAGAAGTTAAGTCTGTTTAAGTCGCAAATAAAAAGTGTTGTAAAAGCCAATTTGGTGTAATAAGACATACGAGGGCGGATTGACATTGAAGCTACCTAGCGCTAGATGGCCGCACAAACACAAAAACTTTTTCTTTCTTAGAAATTACGATCTGTCAAATGTAAGCTATTAAAATTTAGCCAAATACATCCATCCGTCAGATTATATGGTAAAATATTGGATTTCTAAATTCAAACGGGGCCGAACAAGCACTGTAATAATACCATCAACAGGAAGGCCAAAAGAGGTGGATACTGAAGAAAATATCAAGAAAATCCTCGATATCGTTATGAATGATCGCCGGGTCAAACTACATAAGATTGCTGAAATGGTAAACATATTATATGAACGTGTGTTCAACATTTTGCATGAACATTTGCATATGAAAAAGCTATCGGCAAGATAGGTGCTGCGTTTGCTCAGTGTAGAATAAAAACGAGTTCGACAGATCACTTCACAGCGGTGTTTGGACATGATAAAGCATAATCCTGCTGATTTTTGGCGTTGATTAATAACTGTTGACGAAACGTGGGTCCACCACTACACACCTGAAACCAAAAATCAATCGAATCAATGGGTGGAAGCTGGTGGAAGTGCTCCGAAGAAGGCGAAGACAGCGAAATCGGCTGGCAAGATTATGCCCACTGTATTTTGGGATGCACACGGAATAGTGCTCATCGATTATCTTGAAAAGGGATCCACAATCACAGAAGAGTATTATCGTGCATTATTGGATCAATTGGTTGATGCAATCAAGGAAAAACGGCCACATTTAAATAAGAAAAAAGTGCTCTTTCTTCAAGACAAGGCACCGGTTCACACAGCATTAGATACGATGCTAAAACTACGACAAATCCACTTCGAATTGGTTAATCATGCACCTTATAGTCCAGATTTAGCCCCTAGTGACTTTTTCCTGTTTCCAAACTTGAAAAAATGGCTCGCAGGAAAAAGATTCATCTCAAACGAAGAAGTGATTACCGAAACTAATGCGTATTTTGAGGAGTTCCCAAAATCGTATTATTCAGATGGTATAAAAAAGTTGGAAAATCGTCTTACTAAGTGTATTGAGCTAAAAGGAGACTATGTTGACAAATGAATGGTTTTTGAAAAAAAAAAATATTTTTTCCTGCTTAGGTAGCTTCAATATCAATCCGCCCTCGTAGTGTGCTAAAGTACAGTGGAATTAATAAAAAAAGAGACAGATAGTAAAACAACTAAAATAAAAATAGTGTTTCATTTTATTTTAACGTGATATAAACGAACTACAACGTTTTAAAAAGGTTAAAACGTAACAATACTTTTAATTCTTTGCGAACGACTGCATTAAACAATGCCTTATAAATTTTTTAATACCTGAAGCAACCTCCTTTTAACATTACAACATAAATTAGTCTCTTAGGCATCGAGTAAGCCAGTTTCTCGTTCTTCCGTTTAAACTGACTTAAGGTGCTGAACAGATGATGATTTCGTTTCTTGTTTCTATGATATTCCTTTTTTCTTTCCCTTTGCTAGGGCAATATTTTCACTCTGTAATATTTTTTAGGGCTAAATGTGCAACATTTCTGCATACTGCATTTTAGAATAGTAAAAATTGTAGAAATGAAGACAGTACCCTTACAAATTAGATTCTTGCCAGAAAACAGCGTTGCCGAATGTGCAGTTTTTTAAGGCAATGAGTAGCTTTGAAGTTTTTTGCTTAAAAAAATAAGTTTGTCTACAAAAATTGTACAGATTTTGCATTTTTTTACATTTTAATTTTTTATTTCAATTGTGCCAGTTTAATTAACATTTTTAAAGTAAGAATTTCACAACATTTGCTTTATATAACTGTGGTTAGGTTTACTCGTACCTTCTTTAATAAGATATTATATTACATTATCCCTTGTTCTGACCACTGATAACAAAAAAAAGTGAGAATTCATACATTGTATGATGCTCACATTTAGTTCTAAGAAAGAAATATAATTTTTTTTTTGCAAAATAATAATGTGATCACATTACATACTACAAAAGTACGTATGAGGGATATGTACATGTGCTTCACTAATAAAATATCACTCATGCTTATACTTACATAAGTATGTACGTAGTGATGTGAATGCACTGTTATGTTGCCAACAAATTTATATGTATATCTTAAACGACTGAGCAGATAAAAATAATTTTATAGCGGAATTTTGTTTTTTTAGTTTATTCAATAAACTAAACCACTTTTAATATAGGCGAACATGTGTTGTTAGGGCTTCTCTATTTTCGAAATAACGATATATCTCGAAAAGGAGCTAAATACGGTTAGTACCACTTGATTCACTATACTCGCAACCGATTTACCCAATATGAGTGACCCGACTGTTGGAAAAAAGTGTCAAATTCAAGCACTGTGTGATTATATCATATTATTTATGTATATCACTCACATTGAATATGTTGTGTTATGCTTGAATAGAAAATATGTTCTGTAAACCGAACTCGATAAAAAATTTAAAATTTGCAAATCACATAAGAATTTTATATTTTTTCATATTAATTCGCTTTATTACCTATAAATTAAATTTTTTGATTACACTGATCTACAGCAAAAAAAAAGTTTAAAAAAAAAAAAAACTATATGGAATATAATGATTTTAATCAGTTGTCTATGGCTTGTTGGCGTCACACTTATCTTTGACGGCACCCCACAAATAATTGTCCAATGGTGTCAAATCACAGCTCCGAGGTGGCCAAACGACATTAGCTCTGCGACTGATAATGTGATCTTCAAAAACAGGGCGCAAAACATCGAGTGTAGCTTCGGCTGTGTGGCACGTAGTGCCGTCTTGTTGAAACCAAATGTTACTAATATCCTCCTCTTCAATTTTTGTGAACAAAAATTCGTTCAACATGGCCCGATAACGATCGCCATTGACTGTGACGGCCACTCCTTGCTCATTTTCGAAGAATAAAGGCCCAATTATACTTCTGGAGCAAAATCCGCACCAAACAGTGACTTGTCTTGGGTATATCGGCTTTTCAATGTATGCATGCGGGTTTTCTGTGCTCCAACCCGCCAAGATCAAAATGAGCTTCATCTGAAAAGATGATTTTTTTTGTCAAATTCGGCATCTTCTGTAAGTAGATCGATCAAAGTAATGTCGCAATATTTCCCAGCGTTGTTCAAGCGTATACACAACCGTATTCGTTCAGTGGAAGGATAGAACTAATTATCTGCCAAATCAGACATGAGCTTAGAATTACCATTCACGAAATAAGCACTAGTTGAAAAAAAACTTAGATGGCGGACCCGTTAGTTTTATTTAAAGGCCAGGAAATTTGTTGTTTTTGTAGACCAGTGTTATCAAAAGATTAAAATAATGGGCGCATTTATTTATATTTTTTATTTTTTTAAGTTGTGCAGTTTTTTTTTCTAAATTTTCATTTTTATTATAATAAAGTTATTTGCCTTTAAGATCTATATTAAATTCTGTTTCATGCATTCTGATTGTCGATAAGAGTGTGTGCATTTTTTGGCTTAGCAAAGCTAGAAACCTTTAGAATTTCAACATGGTGACTCAGCTAAAGTTTTTATGATTGTGAACCGTATTAACGTCACCGGAAAATACTGATAATGTAGAATATAATATAACCCATACCAATCTACGATAAAAAACATTCTGAAATAATCCAAATGTGATTGAATTAAATAAATTTATTTATTGAATTAAATCTTTCAGTCCTAAGGAGATCGTTAAAATTTAGAGTCTAAATTTTAGCCCAGGCATGTGCAAAAGTAAAAATGTGGCTGTGTTAGTGAGAACATGAAAATTACTCTCTCAGAGAAGTAAAGTTAATGTTTTAAAAAAATTAATAAATGAAAAAAGATCAACAAGCATCTGCAGACCATCTGCATTTGTCGCTGTTTCAGTGAGAACTAAAAGCAAGATCGTAAGAAATTTTTTAAATTATTTTTCTGTGCCTAAAAACGTATGCGTACGCAGGATTTTCAGATCTATTTTAAGCTTTTTCGCCAAATTCAATTTCAAATATCGCCAAAATCGCCAAATATTCCTGGTTTTACATTCTGACAATAAAATTAATATTTTTTTAAAATAATGAAAAACATTTTTGAAAAGAAATAAAAAAATGATTTGTTTCGAATTCCTAAATACGAGTATCGAAAAAAGTGGAAAAAAATTCGCCATAATATATGTTTCTTAAGCTTTTCAGAGTATTTAGAAAGAAGAAAGGAAGACCTTTTAAATTATGCCATACTTAATAGCTTTGAGATATACATACATATTTGCGAATTTTTTGGAGCTTTTTTCATACCATTTATAAACTTATTTCGCCGCCTGTGGTCGAAAACAATAATTTTGTATTTTCGTATCTATCAAAAATAGCCAACAAAATCGTCAACTAATATAAAAATCGCCATGTCGCCATGATCCCCAAACAAAAAACTAGGTCACCAAATAAATTTTAAAATCGCCACGTTTGGCGAGAAATCACCACATCTGACAATCCTGTGCGTACATTTTCTGCACTCGTGCTTTCGTCGGTGTCTCATTGACGACTAAAGCAAGAGCGTAAGAATACTTGTGAATTGAACGTGAACAATTGTTTTATGAATGAATACCATTGATTTAGACTCAAGTAAATTTTATATAAAATATTACTTTGTGCTAAGCATGTATTTCTGTCTCCCCAGACTTAATCTTCAGAGTTTCAACTTGATCTCCTCGCATGGCATTAAACCATAGTCAGTATATTCACTTACTGAATGGACACACCACCATTTACAAACATTATGACCGAAAATAGCATCTTTCTTCCTCGTAAACTGAGGCGCCAACATTGTTACAAATTAGGTTAAGGACTGTCCGTCTACTTGGCCGTAATATTTGAACAACCAATAATAACAAATATTGGTGTGATATTAGATCAGCTTTAGTTCTCTTATTTACTAGTTATGGACTTGCAGATGCTAAAACCTTAAATATTAATCATCTTAAAACAGTAATAGGTAATACTTAAAAAGGGTGCACGATGCAGGATGTTAATTTTGAGTCACACCTTAACGTCAAGTTTTTTGCCCAACTTAATTTGATATTTCTTTTTCTTAGTGGTTGACAAATTCAATCATGGAGAGGTACACAATTGAGCAGAGCGCTAAGATTTCTGAAGCCCTTTACGAAAATGGGCATTCAAATCAAAAAGCATTTCGTGAGCCCAATCGTGTGCTCAATCGGGAGAATTGTGCACAAATTTCAGCAAACCGGGTCTGTAGGCATGCTCGCCTAGTTCATTTCATAGTGTGGCAGAAGAGCCGTCAATCTCGACTCGTCGTGTCCAAGAATTGAACATCTCATGAGCATCACTGATACGCATTTTAAATAAAAATTTGAATTTACAGGCTTACAAGGTTCAATTGTCTCAAGAGCTGAAACCTACTGACCGTTTTAAACATCTTCAATACGCCGAATAGTTAATTGAACAGACCGAAGTGAATGGTGACTTTACAAAGAAAATCATCGTCAGCGACTAGGCAAACTTTCACCTCAGTGGATTCGTCAGCAAGCGTAATTGCCGTATTTGGGCAAATGATAATCCGCGAGTGATTGTTGAAAAGCCGATGTATACACAAAGAGTGACTATTGGGTGCGGTTTATGGGCTACCGGTGCCATCGGGCCGTAATTCTTCGAAAGTGAGGTCGTCTAAGCAGTTACCGTGAGTTGTATTCCCTATCGTGAGATAAAAAACGACTTCTTATGGTCAGAAAATGAGGATATTGACCTGGACGATATGTAATTACTACAAGATGGTGCCACTTGTCACATAGCAAACTAAATATTGACTCTTTTGAGCGAGAAATTCAATGGCCGTGTTAGCTCATGTTAATTTGCTGCCACAATCATGTGATTTGACACTGTTTTACTTCTTTCTTTGGGGATATTTAAAAGAAAAAGTGTGCGTCACTAAGTCGAGAGCAATTTAAGAGCTATAGGATGAGATAACTCGGCACATTAATGACATTGAACCTCAATTATGTCTCAGAAAGAAAAGAAAGGAAAATATGGATCGTCGGATAGAGGTATGCCATCGAAGCCGTGGCGAGCATTTGGCCGATATTTTGTTTCACATATAATTGTCATAGATCCTTCTATTATAATAAAAAATCTTAAGGAAATTCTATGAAAACTTTTTGTTTTATTAACAATTAACCTCGTGCATTTTGATTGGACCACCCTTTAAATCTTTACTACTGCTAATATCTTAATACGCTTTGATCTCAGCAAAAAAAAGGTCATTATGTTTCAAGTTTCAACCTATTTATAGTTAGGATTCAAGTATATACTTGTATACCTTAGCTAACCTTAACTTTGTCTTATACTGTCTTATGCTAAAGCTTCTCTTTAATTCCCTAATGGTATACAATAAGTATTTTGTCTACCTTAAGCTTCTTTAATGCGTTATAAGATTTTTCATTCTTTTAACAAAGAAACGCACTGCAATTGATGTTCTCTTTGTTTGAATAAAAGTCGTCAAATATCGTAGAATTTCTTTGTGTTCCTTATAATTAACTTCTGTATGCTTTTTGATGCACCATTTCCAATCTGTGTGTCCAATGTTGAAGCACACTTGCACAAACATAAACAAAAGAAACGCAAGATTTTATTTTTTTTTAAAGCAACTGAAAGAATAACAAAAAAAGCAAAAATTGATTCCATTTTGCCCACAAAACCTCATAGTGGAGGAAAACAAATGAAAAAATAACAAATGTTGTAGACCATCAGTTAAGTCATGTCACAATGAAAATAACAACCAAAATGCACTGGTTGAAACTCGATACATCAAATTGCTGCCACAACAAAAATAACAACGGCTGCAGTAGTAGCATACACAACGTTGCTTCCTACCCACAACCAACAAACAACCATACACATCCATTCATACAACAATCAAATGAAATACTTGTACACATACCAAGTGCTGTGTTATGTTGGCCATGGACACGTTTCGTTTCTTCTTCTTTTTAATTTTCTTCTTCTTATCGCCTATGGAATGGCGTTCTGTTGCTGTTTTTGTGTTTTGCGCGCTTTAAGCACTCTTGCGGTTTTTGCTGTTTTTCCGCTCACATCCATCAACATGTGTGAGTGGTAATATTTGTTTGTTGTTTGTTTGTTTTGCAGCTGCAATACGTACAAATGCATTGAAAATGTTATTTGGCGGCAATAAAATGGTATTTCTCTTATTTGAATTCATTGAAAAAAATTTGTTGTTGTTATTGGTTTTCTAATAAAAAATTTCAGTGAGAAATTGCCTGCGATGGTTCTCTTTTGCTGCTTTACATTTCCATTGTGTGCTCCTACATTTATTTGATTGATTTACTCATTCTCTCACTCCCAACTCTGCATATGCATTATCTTTTTATAGAAGTGTTTCGAGGGCTCTGACAACGGGAGAGCTTTTGTAATTCGATTTGCAATTGAAGTCGTTGCTGTTGTTGCAATTGTATTTGTTGCCAACAAATACTCGATTTTTTGCTCATTTTGTTGGCTTTCATTGTGCTTTATGGAGAATTGTAAGTCTGTGTGTGTGTGTATGTGTGTGTGTGTGTAGTTGTTAGATAATGTTCAGTATGTTTACATGTAGAGGAGGTGTTACCAAAGGGTATTTTCCCGAGAGAGTTTAATCACTGGGTTGACCAGTGGTCGTTATCGGTGTTTTAATTAAAACACATGTTGGTTTTTAGCTTAATAATAGAGAAAGAAGGAGGATTGTGCTTTTAGGAAAACTAAAGAGGGCTGTTAAGGAAACTTTTTCTTTGAAATGTTAAAAATATATTTTTTTTTTTAAGAAAGAAGACGATTTTTTATACTTAAGAGAAAATTGATTTAAAAGTTTGATTTATTTTTTTAGTAATGCTTTTCGCAAGCTGTTCATAACGTCTAGGCTATACTTGTCTATTAAAGCTTACGAGTTTATTACGTATTTAAAGGATAGGGTTTTCGTTTGACGTCATAAGCATTAAAATTATTCCTTATCAGTCACACAATCTTTGAAAATTTTGAAACAAACGAATTGCATGCTATAATCCACCTGATTGATGTACACCCTTTTTTCACTTCACTTACGCTTTTATTGTTGTAGTTGTTTTATGCCTGAAAACAGCTTTGGCTACTTCAATTTATTTTTTCCTCTATTGAACAGAAAGAAGTCGCAGGGAGCCAAATCAGGTGAATTCGGTGGCTGTTGAATGGTATTTGTTGCATTTTGGTCAAACAATTTCGAATAACGATGGCACTGTGGGTTTCTGTCCACGATTCTGGTATCTTTTGGTGAATTGCTAAACGTAAACATCTCATAACGCCCAAATAATACTCTTTGCTTATTGTCTGGCCTTCTGGAAAAAATTATTGATGCAATACACCGTAATCCATGAAAACCGTAAGCATTGCCTTCTTTTTGGATTGAAAACGACGTGATCTCGGCGCATTTAGTGAACGCCATTCACTTGTCCGATGTCTAGATTGCATGTCGTACTCATAAAGCCACGTCTCGTCTCCAGTACTGATACTTTTGATGAATGTGTGATCGGAATCAGCCTCGCAAATCATGTTTTTTGAATGAAATTTAGGTCCTTTGTCACCAACCTTGCTGCTACACGACGAAAACCCAAATCATTAATCAAAATGTCTATGACGGATCCATAGGCAATGCTCAAGTGCTCCGCTATCTCTCTGATGGTTAAATTGCGGTTATTGACCAACATTTCTTTTACTTTATCAATGTTTTCTGCCACTGCGTTCATCATCTTCAATTGACTCACGACTATTTTTGAACCGCTCGTGCCACTGGTAAACGACCGTTTTCTTTAGAGAATCGTTGCCGAAACACTTTTCAAACATTTCCAACGTTCGTGCACCATTGAATCCGTTTTTTATGCAAAATTTAATACAAGTTCGTTGTTGAAAATTAAAATCCATTTCTAAAATTTTAAAAAGTCACCAACACACATAGAGTTAGATGTACTCTTGACTCCGTAGCTTTTGCAAATGTCAAGTTTTGTACCAACTTAACAAAAAAAAAAAAAAAAAAAATTAAATTGGAATGAAGAGACCGCCACACGGGGGTTATTCCGAGAACTTGTTTATCAAGGTGGTTTACGCAGCACCGAGAAAAATTCAGGTTCAGAACGGTGTCTGAGGTGGCAATTGCTCTAGTATCCGGAAAGATGCCGATATCCACGCGAAAGAGCTTCGTAGACTTTATAGCGTGTAAGCTGCGGCACCGTCACAGAAGCGGAAATCAGATGAACTCTCACGATATATCAGAGAATGGCAACAAATATGGAAGACCTTTGTCGAAGACCGCTGGATGACTATCTTACACAGATCTTGTCCGGTCATGGCTGTACTCAGCAATATCTACCGTTTAAAGTTAGCAGATAGTCTTGTGTAACCAAGCTGCCTGGATGAACTCGAATCCACATAACATGTAACTTTCGAATGCAACAGATTCACTGAAGAACGTCGTGCACTAGAGGAGGATTTTGGCTGCAGACCAACCCTTGAATATTCGATTATCGAGTACCAAATATAAAGCCGGTCAATTTTTGGTCAGATAAGTATTGCGCAGCGCGGAAAAGACCGCCAGATGTTGCTGCAACAACAGGAGCAACAACAACCGTTGGGCAGACGTTGCAAACGAACAATAATCGTACAGAAATATTTGAACTGTAACGAATGTGGCTTTTCATCTTATTAGTCTTAACGTGTTCTGGTAGTTCATAAGGACCCGCCGCCGCACACCGGGTTAATGTTAGTAGGCACATATAACTGAGGCTTTCAACTGCTTTACCACATTTACCACGAATACTCCCTGAAATCTTGGTTTAATTAAGTAAACTATACTTACTTAACCAAGTTTGGTTAGAGAATACCACGGTTCGCTGAGACCATTTATTAGATGAAGTACATAAATATTGTAGGCATATTTTCGAGCTTTTTTAACTAAAGACAATTTACTATATTTTTCTGGTAACAAGTATATAGAATTTGTTTGCCCTTTGCCGTTAATACGTAAACAGTAAGCTGAGTTTCGGCCAAATAGGTCCCTTTTTTTATTGCCATTATTGTTTATAAGACTACTTTGGCGAGCGTGACACGTGAGTGCATTTGGGCGAAGTTACGACGTCGGTGTGTGGACCTTATATATATCCATCTTATAAGGGCACAATATGAGGATTCCAAATGTAGAGTTCTCCACACCCACCAATATTTTGGAAACTTCAGCTCAACATCTGGTGTTAGGCAGGGTTGTCTTTTATAACCAATATTTTTTTTGATCGTCCTTAGTGATGTTTTGTCTCAGGCATTGGATGGTCATAAACGTGGCATTCAATAGAACTTCAGGGAACATTTCGAAGACCTCGACTATGCTGACGATATCTCTTTGATATCATCTCAGTATACTGATATGCAGAGCAAAATCGACGACCTGAATCGTGCATCTAAGGGAGTGGGTCTGACGATCAACCGTACCAAGATAAAAACTATGTCTGTTTCATTGACCAGGTTAAATAACCAATTTTGTATCGAGCTCAGGAACATAGAAAGCCTGAAAAGTATCTGCTATTTGTGTGGCCTAATCACGCTCGAAGGGGGAGCTGCTGAAGATGTGGACAACCATAATAACAAAGCTAAAGCGGCTTTTGGTCAATTCCACGAATATTTAGATCAAATGTGAAGTCTATCTTACAGTATGGTTGCGAAACCTGGATGATGAATGGAAGATTGGCATAAACTGCAAGTGTTTATAAACCGCTGTCGAAGAATTTTCTGGAACTCTGATCTTTTGTCACACGCTACGAAAAATTTTGTATTTTTTTATTGTTGAATATAACAAAAACATAATATTTCAATTTGATAATTGAGCTGGTCACTCTATTATTTTTAGTGTTTTAAGGGCCTATAAATCGTTCTGCATTCAAAGTTTATTTACATTTTGTTCTCTATGTTTGAATTTTTTTTCAGTAGAAAATTCTATTACCAATGTTAAGAAGACAATAGATAAATAGCTTGTAGCTGTTTTTTTATTTTTTATTTTTATCTAAAACCTACAAATACAAACGAATGTGAAAGACAAAGTTTGATGACACAACTTTTGAAATAAATTTAAAATAATATCTATATGAACTGTCTGGCACTTCGTCTCAAATAGTATCTCTCATTTCATCATAATCTGGAACAATTTCGATGTGCTTGTGTTAAAATTGACGCGATTTTTCTTGAGGCTTAAAATGAAACAGACAGTCGCTCTTTATCTTTGAAACGATTAACAGTGTCGTGGGCGGTTAATTGTATTAAAAATTAATAAATTTGTAAAAAAACAAGTAAATTTATCAAAAAAAAAGAGAGAAAAAAATATGTCTGATAAGGAGGAAAGCTTAATAGAAATGGAAGATCCTCGCTATCCGATTGCGGCCACTTCCAGCAGTGGCAGCAGTAGTGAGGAACGTATTGAAATGAGTGTTTTAAATGCTGTTGCCAGTGACAGTGGTAGTGGTGGTGGTGAATTATCGAAACGCGGTAGCGGTAGCAGTGCAGAAAGTAAACTACCGTTGCGCAGTTACAGCAAATGGTCACCCAGCGAACAGGGTGCCACATTGGTGTGGCGTGATCTATGCGTGTATACGGCTGGTGAACATGGCTCCTCGCCAAGTTTGTATAATATGAAACGTATTATAAATAATTCAAATGGTGCTGTACAGCCGGGAAATTTAATGGCACTAATGGGTTCAAGGTTGGTCTCTCTCTCTGTGTGTGTGTGTGTGTGTGTGTGTATGTGAGCAGTCGAAGTGAGAAATTAAAAATAAGATAAAAAATTTTAAGGTATATTTCGGCTGACTGCTAACTTAGTTTTAAAAAAAGTTTTGTTTATTTTACACCTAATCCTGTTTTTACTTGATCTTACCATACGGTATTTTTTGGAATGTATCTGCTATGCTAAAACGTGGCCAAAATCGTTGCATTCGTGATCATACAACCTCGTTCGTGATTATGAAATTTTGCAATTAAAATTAAAATTATTCGATATGAATGAAGGCTTATTCGTTCGAATCGGTCCCAGGACCAATGCAAGGAGAATTGGCTGAATGCTGCTTTTTATTTAATGTTATGTTTGGTCATTGTCCATATTTTTCTGAATTTTACACCTAATCCTGTTTTACATGGTAGCCTCTAGAATGTATCTACAATGTCAAAGTAGGATAAGGTTTATCATAGAGAAAAAAACATAATAATGTTTTGTGACAACTTCCTTCAATGAGAGCGATTAGAATACCTTAGTATTCTTTATTTCAATTTATTTTTCAATTCATTCATTCATTTATCTGAGATCTAACACAACAAGATTAAAATCTTGTACAGTGTGTAGTAAACAAATCATATAAAACTTCAAATTTTAGGGTCATAATAAAATATCTTAATACTTAATCTGAAGCTAATAAATTTTAGAAGCAACAATTAACGACCAAATTATTAATTGTAAAGACATCTGATTACATTGTAAAAATTTAGCTAACGCTGTGACTTGGTAAAGAATTCCAAAGACTTGCTGTGTCTCTTCCGAATTATTTTTTTTATACGATTAAATTTGGTCAGCGAAAGACAATATGTTTTCCTGGAGATTTCTAAAAACATCCTAGCAATGTTTTTTATACGCAAACTTAAGCTTACGAAGATCGTCTCTATCACAATTTGCACAGATTTTACAACCGTATATGAGATTTTTAATTAGTTAAGTCTTTGCCAGTAACATCCGGCTATCTCTGACAGCCCAAAGATTACGAAGCATACCATATATTCTTTCTGTTATTCTGTTATTAAATGTAATACCCAAATTGGAAGCTAAAGTTACGGTGTCAATAATATTGCCATTTATCACTATTGGATTGAAAACAGTAACAGCAGTTCTTGTTAAAACAATACACTTGGATTTTGATGGATTAATACAGGGTAGCTGATGAAACGCACTACCAAAATAAAACGTAATAACTTTTTTTCAAATTGCGTTATCCGTTAAATTTTATTTTTTAATTTGAGATCGAATTGAATTGATTCGAATTGAACACAACTATCATGCACTCGAGTCAATAATTTCCTTCCAATGAGAGTTTCGGCTCATTTCCGGAGACACACCTAACAGCAGGTGGACATTAATGAGGTTTCTTGAAGAGAGAAATTCACCCAGCTCGGCTCACAGTGTGGTGCAGTTTCATCAGGCCCTGTTGTCAGCCATACTTTTTTGGAGAAAGCCATCTCACTGTAACTGTAACTGCAGTTCGTATTTAAAAATGTTGCTGGAATTGCTCCGAAAGATAATTCATTTCAGTTTTGTGTGGCAGACTTACACCGAACATTTTCCAAACATTATTAAAAACAAAAACACTCAATAATTCTATGGCCTTCCTGGTCTACACATCTCAGTGCAACAGATTTTTTCTTGTGGGGCTACTCTAAACAGAAACTGTATTTGTCGAAACCATCAGATTTAAATTAATAAAAACATTTCATTCAATCGATACCTAAAGTGATTTCCACATCAGGCAGTCATGTATCACTTTTTGTTAAGATATCATACATGCGTTTCTCAGTCTGGATCCCGTATAGAATCAATTATTTTGAAAAACCATTCAAAATATTTAATAAAATAAACGATCTATCAAATGAAATAAAAATCAATCATTTACGAGTATACTGTTACGTTTTAAATTTTTTTTAACGTTTGAGGTCTTTTAAGTTGCGTCAAAATAAAATAAACATCAGTTTGTTGTTATTTTATAGTTTTTATTTTTTCACTTTATCTTTATACAGTTTGTCTTAATACAGCAACTTAATATTTGTTTATATAACACTTTTATTTACGCCTAAGCATGACTAAGCATTTTATGACAACAAAACGATAACTATATCACTTATGCATAAGGCTATGTAAATTACTTCCGAATGTTATTTTTATTCCTACAACATTATTGTTATTCCATTAATTCAAATGTAACACACAAAGATGGTTGAATTGGCAGTGCTGCCAAATATACAAATAAGTACGGCATTGACAGGGTGACACATTCATACTAAATGTACCAAAATCCAACAATACAGTTTTAAAGGCGCTGATGTGGTGTTCATTTAGGCATTTTTAAATTTATAACAATATTAATTATAACAAAAGTTATTCGGTGTCTTTATGTAGCAAAATTCATCAGTCACCCTGTACATAGGCCGTTAGCAGTTGCCCACTTGTTAATATTATCCAAATCACCATTGATGCTATTATGCAGGCTCGGATATTTTCTAACAGAGACTTTAAATTGCTTTTGGTATCATCAGATATTTGACATGAATATTCTAACAATCATTTAAGGCCTTAGTGGCTGATTTCACTTCATTGTAGTACCTCAGGAGGTGCATTACTGCTGATTCTACATTGAACTATGTCGGTATGGAGGTTAAAGGAATTACAGAGAACCAGCTGGTTGCTATTTTATTCATCTTACATGTATACACCATTGGCTTGAGTCGCTAATTTGGACCGTAGAAAAACAACGCACACCCAAACGTAACTGCAAAATCACAGAGATTTAAGACAATGCAACTTTGAAACGACGCAAACCGAGGTATTAGATTAATGGTTAATCTTGACTGCGCAAAAGTGACAACTGTACAGATACATATGTACGTTCGTGTGGCTGGTTAGGCTCTGATATTGCTTTTATTTCGATGAGCCGTATTGATTACTGTTCATTTTCTTGTAAGAGTTAAGGCGTTAAATTTCGATATAAAAACTTCGAGTTTTTCTCTTTTTTTATTAGAAAAGCATTCTCAGGTTGGCCCATTTTAGTTTCTATTAAATATCTCTGAAGATTTATGAGGATGGGCAACCAAATGGCTTCAATGCAATAAAATTTACTTTTTACAAAAGGTTTTGTGTATAGGGTGGCCCATTTAAAGTTTAAATTTAAAAATGATATAAAACAAAAAGGGTTTGAAATTTTTCCAAATTTATTTTGTTGTTGTGAAGTACAATTGTTCCGGTTAGAAATGACTGCCGCAGCTGCCCTCACAGTACCCTATTCGACCGGACCAATTTTCAATAACTTTTTGGAGTGTATGGCGTCGGTTATCGACAATGGCACCACGAATGTTGGCCTTCAAATGCTCAATTGCCTCTGGTTGGCCGGCATAACACTTGTCTTTAACGACGCCACACACAAAATAGTCCAACGGTGTCAAATTACAGCTTCTTGGCGGCTAACTTACATCACCATTTCGACGAGTTAAACGGGCATCAAACGTTTGACGCAATAAATCGATTGTGGCATGAGATGTGTTGCAAATTGCACCATCATGTTGAAACCAAACATCATTAACATCAATACCATGAAGGGCGGGCACAAAAGAAATGGTTAACATGCTGCGATAGGTGTCTTCACTGAACGTAATGGTTGTGCCGTCCTCGTTTTTATAGAAATATGCGCCAAAGATGCCTCCGCTCCAAACAGTCACTCGTAATGGCTGCATTGGCTTTTTTAAGACCATGTTTGGGTTTTCTGAGCCTCAAATACGGCAATTTTGCTTATTAACGAACCCACCAAGATGAAAATGAGCTTCATCGAAAAGAAGATTTTAAATCATGAAACATTTCCAATAAATCCCAACGTTGCTTAAGCGTAAATCAATTCATTTCGTTCAGTGGAGATAATAAACTGAAGTTTGTGATAGAACAGGACGACAAATATAAGTATTGGCAGATTTGAGATAAACGCTGGTTCAAATTTACGCCGATAGATGACCCACCCGATATCATTGCCTATGTTCCCTATTTGGCTGCTCCGGTAGGCTCGTAGGTATTGCGCTCGTTTATCAGTGTTACGGTCATGGGTTCGATTCCCATTATTGATTTCACATCGAACTTATTGTTCTAGTCACTTAGCTCGTAGTATTTAGAATATCAATAATTTGGAATTGTATTGTAATTCAAAATAAAAAATATATGTTTACGAGTATATTCAATTTTTGCCTTAGCTAACGTAACGTAACTAATTTTCATGAAATCTTTCAAGTAAACAGTTAAAGTGATAAGAAAAGCATATTTGAGACAGAATTTTAACTTTCGATCTAAAACTGTATTAATTTTTATTTTTGAAATGTTCAAAATTCGTTTAAAACCCAAAATAGACCGAAAATTTTCTACCAAACTTTTTACTAAAGTTTTTTGACGCTTTTTTAATGTCGGTTTTTATAGAAAAGATTAATATTAAGCAGCGATTCATACAGAAACCTAAAGTAGGGAATAAAAATATGCTGAAATTGGTAAAAAGGCTAAGTCAATAGCCCTTAGCTGAAATCATGATTTATAATCCAAAAAGTGAGATAAGTCATCATGTTTTATCAACAAATTCATATTTTTCTTTATGCTATCGGTTCATATTTTTGTCATAGCCTACTAAATTTAAATTATTGGCTATATTTTACGTGGATCTTTAGCCGTTTTTGTCTAGGTTTATATAATTCTAGCTTCGTATAAATCCATAAATTTAAGAAAATAAATAAATTTTAACACAAATTTTTATAAAATTAACCAACAATTTTGATTGAATGATTTAACATTTATTTATTAGTACTTTGCCAATCAATACCAATTTCGTTCAGTTTTAAAACTTTTCTATGGATTCAGAATGCAATTTGCTTTACCCTTTACACCGTACTTTGCTGCACCTACCTCTCTAACACTGTCTATAATCACAAAAATGTTTCTCTTAATGCAACTCAAATGTCAATAACTTTTCCAACTCATATTGCACATGCATGCCAGCAATATGATGAGTATTCGTAGTATCTGTGCTAGTATTGCATATTGAGGTATTGATTTTCAACATCTCATATTTTCTTCAGCACTGTGGGTATTACTCTAGTTTAGTACTTTAATATATCGTCGATAGTTAACATCGGTGATGAAAAAGAAGTAGAAAAAGATGAAAAAAATCATTATTATCTAGATTCAATCTATTATGGGTAAATGTATTCCACTCGTATTGAGCGTAATGGATATGTCTGTTCTTATATATGTTAGTTCTTTTGTTGTTGTTGTTGTCGTTGTTGTTAGTATTTATATTGTATATCTCTTGATATTATTTGCAAGTTCATCTTCATGTCTTAAAGTGTGTTTCTGTTTGTATTATTGTTCAAGCTGACGTTATAATAGTATTTGGATTATTCTGTAAAAGAAAAATTTGAAAAAAGAGACAAAAAACGAATAACAAAATAAGTAATAAATAGTTATTCACAAATAAGAGTACACAAGAATGTATGTATACTACGATTCAAGGGAGTGGGGAAAGTTATAAAAACAAAATTTTTGAGGTGGTTAAGGAATAAAAAACAGATTTGATCAAAATAAACATTTTTTTAACACATTTATGATCTAAGCTTAGCATTTTTAAACCTATCGCATCTAGAACGCCCTACTATCTCATAATATTGTCAGGTTTGGCAATATGCTGACAACGACCAGACAATGGGAAATTGCCACCACAATGAATATGTCAGTTAACGCGATTACAAGACATTTGTTAGACAATCTGGCAGTTACATTATACATATGTTTTTTAATGGTAATTATGTTGTTGTCAAATGATGTTGAAACTTACGGCACTTGACAGTCTGACAATGATCTTCCAGTGTTGGAAGATAAAAGTTGAAAATTCGCGGGCTTGTAATTTATTCTGACAATCGTCTAAACATGGCTTTGTAGACTCTTTCCCTTTTTGAGTACTTTTAATATTGGTCATATAAAAAGTATTACCGGTTCTTTGGTATATTTTTTAACTAAAATTTTCTTTATTAAAAATTATTATTTTTATATAATATTTTAAATTTTTTTAGAACTTCTCTGGTTTTCGACAAAAACTTGTCCGTTCGTTGACAAACTTAAACAGCGCAAAAAATGTTTGTAACCTGTCATCGCTCTTTCTTGACTGAATTGTTCGAACGGTCGAGTTGCGGAATAGATAGGAATAGGAATTGATCGTTTCGACGAATACTTTATAAATTGGGTGCCCCAGGAAGGCTTGTGGGTAGTATGCTAGCTTGTCAGACCGTTGGTCGTGGGTAAGATTCCCGATAGAGACTCCTCCTAATAATTAGAATATATCCTGGAATATATATATCACTCTAACCAAGGCTAAGCTCGATAAATCCTAGGGGAGTTCTGTGCAATCAATTTCAATGGTAAAAACGTAGGTTACTGAATTTCATTGTGGCCGTACAAGCACGAAGATGCTGGAGCTGAGGTTGCTGCACCCGAAATAATAGGAAAAATTCAAGATATGCTATTGACCGACTATATCTTCTTTACAAACCTGAAGAAATAGCTCATCCGTAATAGATTTAGCTTCAACGCTGAAATCATGTCACAAACAAATATCTATTTTGATGACTTAAACAAATGTTAGTTTTTGGAAGTGATACAAAAATTGGTACCTGGATGCAATACCTGGTGGGGTGGATTACTGTACACCCAAACCCTTTCTGGATAGAATGTTCTCTTTGTGTACCTTACCAGAGTCGGTAATTGGACCCGGCTTCGTTGAGGAATACGTGGACGGGTCGAAATGTTCGGAAGAGTTTGAGGTCGTTGTTTTTATCCCCGTATACAGGCTGAGAGTATCCTTTAAACTTCCGGATCAATGCAGTGTCTTATAAAGAGGGCGGCGGGCTTGCTGATGTACTATAAGGTATTTGATGTTCATATCCAGATCTGTACGGACAGTCAGGCTGCGATTAAGGCGCTCTTCGGTATCTACGCGACATCACGACGGAAGGCTCCTTCCTCGGAAAGGAGGAGATTGACTATCAAGTTTTGATGCCACTTTCCACTTGCAGACTTCTGGTTCTGCGATATATGCTGTGCAGGGCATGGTGGAAGAATGAACCCACGTGCTTTTTATCAAGACAAGGCTGGTTTGGAGTCTATCTTGAGGTTACCGCGATGTAGCCTGCAAATGCTGGTGGCTGTTATCACTGGGCATTGGGCAGCTGGTTCGCATGCTAGGAGACAGGATCTACCGTTCAAAGATTACTGTGGGAATTACTACGACTGCCAAGCATTTTCTATGTCAGTGGCCGAATCTTCAGGATAGTAGGACTGTGTTCCCTGGCAGTCCATTTCTGCATGCCATATCGGATCTAGCTGATGCAAATGTCAGCGGGCTTTCTTCCTTTGTGCATGCGTCTCGAACCGGGGCTCGCATATGTAGGTCCACTTCGACGCACAGTGGGATCAGTTTTGGCCCAAGTGAGCTGGGCTACCGTTGTAACTGGCTACCCATTGTAACTAACTAACTGGACAAAGTTCGTAGCGCTTAAAGGAGACTATGATAAAAAACAAAATGAGTGTTTATTCAGCAATCAGTGTTACATACAAAATCAATTCGTAGGCGTTTAGATATTTTTACAAAACGAAATCCATTTCTTGATATGAAAGACTGCAACAATTTTGTTTAACCATATTCGAAATATCCCGAGTATAACCCGTAGTTCTTTGTTAACAGGAGTGTGCGAAATTAAAAAGAAAAGAAATATGTTGCAAATATTGGTTAGAAGGCGAGATGTGTTGTATGTAATAAAAGTAACAACAAAATCTCTAGTCAGTCTATTTGACATGAAAAACATTTTTCAATGAATTGAAAATGTTTGAAAATTATTGAAGCGAAAATTTCGTTTTCCACACTTTCTGTACGACAGCATGAGTGTTGCAGCAAAAAAAAAAAAAAAAAATAAATGAATCTCTTCAAAGTAGTTTGCATTGTCTTTGTTGTTGTTCGATATACACATATGCTCAACAAAGATTCAATTTTTATTTATGCGTTGTATTATTTATCATGTTGCAATAAAATGGAGCAAAAAAAAAAAAATACACTTGACACTTATTTGACGGCAATTCCCGTGCAAAATATTTTAGTTAGTATTACAATAAATCTAGATTTGTTTCAGTGTAAAATAAGTTTTTAAGATGTTTTTGAGAAAGTTATTACATACTAATCTTTAAAATATACTCTAACGCATTGCTGTTGCAGATGCCACAAAACTTTTGGTTGAACTGATAGAATCACTTCATTAGAAAAGAAATTTATTTCAAGTAATCTGCAGGTTTAATTTATAGTTTTTTCTTGGGATATTTATACTCGAAACAGTGGTGTACAGAAAAATCATTTGATGAGAAAAATCATTGAAAGTTTATTGGCAAATTTTTGTCTATTTTTTGATTAATGACATGGGGGATGCTTTTATTCAAAGCAAACAAAATTCATGATTGAAAGCATCGTACATAAAGGGAAATAAATGAATATGAGTTTTGCTTGTGTGATTAATGTTTAACTTTTTAGGTTTCCTCTTTTTTGATTAGACGAGGCTTGTTCAAAAAATAAAATAATACTTTAATTTTTTTCCTTAATTACGCTTAAATATAATGTACTTACCCATTCAAGTTATTTTCAGTTCTGAAATTACCTTTAACAGGTTTTTGTTTTTTTCTTGAGTCTTAAGAACAAAAATCTTCGCAGTAGACCATATTTGAAAAAATATGGTAGCGTGACCTAATTCCACGATGTTAATTGTAAATAAAACAACAAGTTTTCAGAGAATTATTTTAATATTTTTATCTCCGACAATTATGTGTGAAACAAAATATGGGCCAAATGTTCTCCACGGCTTCGGTGGCATACTACCTTGTCAAAAAGTTTTCGGAATGACCACGTGTGGCGGTTCCATCGTTTCGATATTCCCGCTAAAGGCTACATCTACCTGTATGTGTGTTAACGATTTTTTATAATTTTTAAAAACGGATACTGAAACGCGTTACTCGTAATGGTTTTTTAACTTCATTAAACAGAAAAAAGGTACAGGGAGCCAAATCAAGTGAATTCGGTGGCTGTTGGATGGTATTTGTTGCATTTTTCGTCAAAAATTTCGAATGATGATGGCACTTTGCGACGGTGCGTTATCATGGTGCAAAATTCTCGAGTTTTCTGCCCACAACTCTGGTGTCTTTCGGAGAATTGCTTCACACAAACGTCTCATTACGCCCAGATAATACTCTTTGTTTACTGTCTGATCTTGTGGCAAGAATTCATGATGTACTACACCCTTGTAATCCATGAAAACCGTTAGCATTGTCTTGTTTTTTTGGTCTCAGCTCATTTGGTGAGCGCCATTCACATGCCTGATGTCTGGATTACGTGTCGAACTCATAAACCCACATCTCGACTCTATTACCGGATGAATGTATGATCGGATTCAGCCTCGCAAAACATAGTTTTTGCTACCTCAACACGGTCAGAACTATAAAAAATCACCAACACATATAGAGATAGACGTACTCTTGGCTACGTAGTTTTTGTAAATGCTGAGCTATGACGCTCAGATTTAGCGGGAATATCAAGAACAGATGTACCAACCTAACAAAAAAAAAAAAAAAACTCAAATCGGACTGATGGGACCACCACACGGAACTTTTTGATTAAGGTAATATATCAATCCGTTTTTCCATATTTTCAATTTATTTGAAGTTCCCGCGCAAAAGAGCCATTGGTTCGTTGACTATGTAGAAAGTGTTACCATCCTGTTCGAACCACATATCGTCCAGATCCATATCATCAATTTCTGTCCACAAGAAGTCCGTTATCATCTCGCTATAGCGAACACCATTCACGGCAACTGCTTGGCCGAACTTATTTTCGAAGAAGTACGGCTCAATGACGCCGCAAGACCATAAGCCGCACCAAACAGTCACTCTTTGTTGATGCATCGGTTTTTCAACAATCAACAACATCATGGTGGATACATTTGGTTGAAGTACTAGAAATGCATCTTGATTTGAACGCCCATTTTCGTAAAAGGCTTTAACAATCTTAACACGTTGTTCAATTGTGTACATTTCCATGATTGAATTTGTCAAACACTGAAACAGCGAAATGTCAAATTAAGTTGGGCAAGAAATTTGACCTTAAGTTAGGACTCACATTTAACAGCGTGCATTATGGTTGGACTAACCTTTTTAAATAAATTTCAATATTTTCGCAGTGAAACAGAGAGCGATAAAAAATTCTGGTGATATGCCATACCCCATTATTTTTAATTTTAAGTAACTCAGACTTGCTAAGTTAGCTTGTGTTTCTATCTTTCTTCTTTAATTGTGCATTCCAACAATTTACAAGAACTAAAGTTACTCTACAAAAGCCAAAGGTACTTCATATTTTATGTGTCAGAATGTACAGTTAAAAAAAAAAAATAATAAATCATTAATTTCAATTGGCGTGGTGTAGTGGCTAGAGCGCACAAAAAATTAAATTGCGGCTTCGAGTGCTTAGTAAAGGGACTTCAGCCTCCCTCCAGACAAATGTATCAAAAAGAAGCCTACCTGATTATCTAGCTTAGCTCTGGCATATAATCAGATAAATGATCAAGAGAACCCATTAAGTAAGGATTACCACCACCACCACCACTTAGCAAAGATCTTCACCACAACACAATCATATGGAGCCGAGTAGATTTATCGTCTACTTAACTTAAAAATCAACTTGATTTATGAATCTGTAACGAAGCAATGGATGCTTTGATCTTATGCTCGCTAGAGCATTTACGGAAGAAAAAATTCCTGAATTAAAGACTGAATTAAAGACTAAATTCTAGAGAATGAGGGCATACAGTTTTTTTGACGCTCACTGTATATTATAAGATACAATATGCCAACTTTTTGTTCACATGTATTCAATATAGCATACTGATGTGAATGTTGTAGTTAAATGCGTTGGAGGTTCTGGACGAATGGATACTAACACAGTATGTCGATATTTTGCACAAAGGTCTCTACGAAAGTTGGAAATTTCAAAGCTCAAGGTTACGCATTCGAATTACTCGACTGGACACCCTAATACCATGATATAGACCAAATTGATCATGTGTAGTTGAGGTTAAGCGTGCGATTTCAAATACTAAACATGACCGCCAAAATGTCGAACTCTGATGACAAAGAGCTCAAACTGTTGGGCAAAAAATTAGCGTAGATTTCTGCAAAAACGTAGTGTAGTCAGACCAAAACGTATCTATAACTATAACTAAAGCGATAAATGGTCATACGATATATAAATAATGAATGTGTTTTAAAGACAACTAATTGTTCACATTTCCATTTTTGATTTTTTTTTAATATTATTTAAAAAGTAACTGTTACTCATTAAAAAGCTAACACTTGCTGAAAACATTTAAAACAATAACAACAAATAATAACATTCATTATATTTTGAAAATATGTGATCAAAAAGTTGATATAAATTCTTTGCATTATCAAGTGAATATTATAAAATTAAACATTTTTTATAATATTTTACTTGTATACCTCCATAATTGATAAACGTGAATACGGAAATACAATACGCACGTAATTAATTTTAATTTTGATTTTAACTCATAACTAATGTTGTCTTTTCTGATAAGAAGATCAAGTGCAAAGAGATACCTCATGTTAATGTGCAAGAATATTTTAGAAAAACATTTTAATGTAGAGATTAAGACACTTTTTTGTTTGTTTATCTGTACGAGGCTTGTTTTTTTTTATTTTTTTATTTTGTTTGTTTTGTTTCTCTATCTACAACACTTTATTTAAATGCATAATAAATTATTTTGTAATAAAGTAGACGACAGTAGCATGTAAAAGATAAAATAGGAGATAAAATCACAACGTCTGAATGCTTCAAATATCATACAACAATGCAACGTGTTAGATACACCCAACAACTATTTTAATTAAGCTCTGTTTAGACGATTTTCACATCCAACAATATTGTCAGTTCACGCAACCGTGTGAACTTATAATTTTGGTCTTTCAACATTGTCAGAGAAAGCATTGCTAGATCACTGTCAAAAATCCGAATGTTGAACATCTGACAACGACATCATTGTCATACATACAATGGAATTGTCAGATTGTTTCAGAAAAAAAACCTGCAACAGTGTGAACTGAGCATTATAGTGGCAATTTTCCATTGTCTGGCCATTGTCTGACAATATTGTTAGATCTGAAAATCGTCTGAACAGAGCCTTAACTTGTTACAACATCTGATTTAACACAATAACTATAGGGTGGTCCAACCAAAATACACGATGGTAATTGTGAATAAAATAAAAGGTTTTCAGAGAATTATCTTAATATTTCTTATTATGATAGAAGATCGATGGCAATTATGTGTAAACCAAAATATTGGCCAAATGCTCGCCATGGTTTCGGTAGCCTCTATCCGTTGTTCTATATTGTTACGTTTTTAGCTTTTTAAAAACGTGTTTTTATTGTAGTTGACGTCGATTTTAAGACGCCACGATCATGTGATTTGACATCGTTAGACTTCCATCTTTGGAGATATTTAACAGAAAAAATGTATGTCAATAAACCAAGAACAATTCGGCACATTAACGATATTGAACCTCAGTTATGTCTCAGAGTCATTCAAAATATTGTTACGAAAATAAGGTTGGACACCACAGCATTTATTATATCGCTAAAATAAATAAACAAAAGCTGCAAGAACAACTTATACGTGCTGTATACAAATAACCAAATCTACAACAACAATCATTATCAGAGATAAAGTAAATAAAAATAACACGGCAACAACAATAATTAAGCAGCAAAGAAAACAAGAAACAGACAATAAACAAGCAACAACAAATACTAAGAGCTGAAAGAGGTAGATGTTCACATACGCATGGCTACAAAAGAACTAAAAAGAAATTAAAAGAAAGAAATGGAATCTACCTGAATATCGAGAGGTTTGAGAGCCTTCGATGTGTGGCTTACTCAGCCATATAAAAAGCACATCGATGCGACCAGCAATCAGTTTAATGTGTCGTAAACTCAGCGAGTGCGGTTTAAGTAAAGTAAACCCAGCGCGTGCAGTTTGTGTGAAGAGAGCTTATAAGGAGTAAACTCGTGAACTGAATCGTGAAATAAAAAAACCAGTTTAGTTGGAGCTAACTCAGTAAAGAGAGTTAAGTGTGGATAAGCTCTGGTTGAAAAGGTTGTGATCTAAGTTATAACTACGATCGGGTTGGAAGATCTTTAAGTAGAAAGATCTGTCGAGTAATGTTGTTCTTTACAAGATTATAAACAGACGGAGTAATTAAGAATAAAAATTGTTATTGCCTGTAAAAAGAGTACAAGCGGTGGTGCACAAAACTGGGTTGAATAAAGGATTTTTAATTAAAACCAAACACAAAATTTATTGTATTTTAACTACAATCTACGAACTCATAAAAACACGTTTTTAAAGAGATAAAAACGTAACAATATTACAACAGCCTTAAGGTAAAATAAAAATTAAAAATTTGTTTAAATATGTATCTCTAAGTCGGACCACATAAAAGGGTGTTAATTTTGTTTATTTCTTCTGATTTCAAGCAAATACTGACAGATTTTTAAAATTTTTCAAAAAATCATAATAAAACTTTATTTAAATTTTTTATTTGAACAGTGGCTCTGGTAAGACAACATTAATGTCTGTACTGGCATATCGGCAACCAGGTAAGATGTGTTTATTGCACTATTAATCTTGTGTTATGCTCTAATTTCCCAAAAGCATATTTGAAATGATAAGATAAATTAGTTTTTTTTTTTTTAATTTGGTTATTTCAACATTATATTGCTTCTCATATAGCCGGTACAGTTGTTCAAGGGGATATTCTTATCAATGGCAGACGCATTGGTCCGTTTATGCATCGTATTAGTGGTTTTGTTTATCAGGATGATTTGTTTAACGGGGCATTGACCGTTGCCGAGCACATGCATTTTATGGTGGGCTTTTGTTCTTTAACTGAATGTTCATTTTATTAAAATTTGTGAAAATATATTTTTTTTAATTTCAGGCTCTATTACGTTTGGATAGACGTGTCAGTAAACGAGAGCGCAAACTTATAATACAGGATCTCTTGGAACGCACAGGTTTATTGGGAACTTCGAATACACGCATTGGTTCGGGAGATGATGAAAAGGTGTTGTCAGGTGGAGAACGTAAACGTTTGGCATTTGCTGTGGAATTGCTTAATAATCCTGTCATATTATTTTGTGATGAACCCACTACGGGTTTGGATTCATACAGTGCTCAACAACTGGTGCAGACATTATACGATTTGGCCAAAAAAGGTACCACCATATTGTGCACCATCCATCAGCCTTCTTCACAGCTATTCGATATGTTTAATAATGTATTACTTTTATCCGAGGGACGTGTGGCCTTTACAGGCTCACCGCAGAATGCCTTAGATTTCTTCGCTCAAAATGGTTACCGATGTCCGGAGGCTTATAATCCTGCTGACTATTTAATTGGTGTTTTAGCTACTGATCCAGGCTACGAAAAGGCTTCACAAAGATGTGCCCAATATTTGTGTGATTTATTTGCGGTGAGTTCAGCGGCCAAACAGAGAGACATGTTGATTAATTTAGAAATACACATGGCCGAGAGTGGTGACTATCCCTTCGATAAGGAGGTAAATTCATTTCGACCAGCTTCCTGGTACTTGAAATTCCATGTTATATGGTATCGCTTCACATTGACTTTGCTAAGAGATCCCAAGGTGCAGTGGTTAAGGTTTCTACAGAAAATGGCCATGGCCATTATCATCGGAGCCTGTTTTGCAGGCACTACAGTACTCGATCAAATGGGTGTTCAAGCTGTTCAGGGAGCTCTCTTTGTTATGATTTCCGAGAATACCTATCATCCCATGTACTCAGTGTTGAATGTTTTCCCCCAAGGATTTCCTCTGTTCATACGTGAAACACGCTCTGGCATGTATTCAACGGCTCAATACTATATAGGCACGATATTGGCCATGGTAAGTATAGAAACATAAACGCATTACTTGCTAAAGACATTAAATTAAAATTCGTATTCGACTAACTGTCCGTCTGGCTGTTTGCTGTGCTGTATGGTTGGTTGTATATTTTGTTTTTTTTGCCTCTTTTAGCTGCCGGGTATGATTATTGAACCGTTTCTGTTTGTTGTCATTTGCTATTTCATTGCTGGCTTAAGGCCGACGTTTTATGCCTTTGCCATAACGGCCATTGCTGTGGTACTTGTTATGAATGTAGCAACAGCATGTGGTTGTTTCTTTTCAACCGCTTTTGATTCAGTCCCACTAGCCATGGCGTATTTGGTGCCAGTCGATTATATATTCATGATAACATCTGGTATCTTTATTCAAATCAGGTATGCAACTGTTTTCGCTTTAATAACAATTTTAACTGTTTTATAACCCTTTAAATATACTTTGTTTTTTTACTTAGTATACATATGTGTTCGTGTGTGTATATGTGTGAAAAATATCTAATTACATCTGTTGTTTACTTTCATTTTCCCCTGTTGCCCAGTTTTCCTTTAATGACTTTTCATTTTGTTTTGCAGTTCATTGCCATTGGCTTTTTATTGGACACAATTCTTATCTTGGATGCTGTATGCTAATGAAGCCATGACCGCTGCTCAATGGACAGGCATTACAAATATCAGTAAGTACATATGTATATGACCTATGGTGACAATCATTTATTTAAATCTGATAAGAAAAGTTTACAACAAACACTTTAAAATTAGTAGCCAAAGATATGAAACGTTGTTATAGCAAATCCAATAGCTTATGTCTGGTACCTTCAAAGGAGCCTTAAGCGTTTACCTAGAATAGTACAGGGTGTCCGCCGGGAAGGTATGCTACTTTGTTTTGCCGCCATTTTGGTAAACATTATTCTTGGCAGTCGTGAAGTAGAGACACACCAAATTTATTATGGAAAAATATTCAGTAAAACAACGTGTTTTAATCCCTGAAACATTTTATTAAAATCAACCCCGATTTTCATGAAAATATCATAATGAGTGACGAGGCACATTTTCATTTGAATGGTTATGTGAATAAAGAGAATAGTCGATTCTGGGCAATGGAAAACCCTCAAATTTGAAATAACGGTTATTTCGAATCTGGCAATATTTATGTCATTCTATTCTGTCACAAAATTCAGTATATTATCTTCACTGAACGAAATGAATCGACTTACGCTTGAGTAACGTTGAGATTTATTGAAAACTTATTTCCAAAACAAAGACAATTGGTCGAAAATTGCACATTGGTCGGAATGGCGGAACCATTACGGTCAATGAAGACACCTATCGCATAGTGATAAACGATTTTTTTGTCCCTGCTTTTCATGGTATTGATATAAGCGATGTTCGGTTTCAACAGGCCACACATTAACTTGCCACACATCTTTTGCCACAATCGACTTATTGCGTCAAACGTTTGATGGCCGTTTAATTAGCCGAAATGGTGATGTCAGTTGCCCGCCAATAAACTGCGATTTGACACCGTTGGACTAGTTTCTGTGGGCGCCGTTAAAGACAAGTGTTATGTCGACAAACCCAAGACAATTAAGTATTTGAAGGCCATAATTCGTGATGCCATTGTCGAGATACGACCCTATACACTCGAAAAAGTTCTCGGAAGTTGGTCCGAGTACAGGGTACTGGGGTACTGTGAGGCCAGCCGCGGCAGCCATATGAATGAAATTACATTTAATTTGTAGCCAGAACCATTGTACTTCACAACAAACTTTTTAAATTTGAACTTTGAAATGGCCCACTGTAGAGTTTAATCTGCTTTCAAAGTTTTCGTCACAAAATCTAAATCTCTGTCGATGTGGAAGAGTAGAGAAGTGTATTCTGTTTAGAGTGGGAAGAGTGCTCGAATTGATTTCGTTCGTAAAAAATGAGTCTTTTCGAAAGCCGAATTTTAAGAGAATTTAAAATACGACTCGTGAGAAGAGTCAAAAAAAATTAGAAATAAAATTCGGAACGCAAACCAAGTTGAGTTGAAAACGACTCGACTCGTGAGCACAAATTTGCTCACGAATAAAAAATAAAACTCACGAGCACGAGCCATAAAACGAGCGAACCAAAAAAAATTTTGCTCACGAGCCGAGTTTTTTTGTACTATGATCCTTTTAGATTGTTTCCGATATTGTGTCTAAATAGGATAAATCTGTAAGCTACTTAAGTCGACTTAAGCTATTCTGTATTACATTTATTGTTTCATAATGTATTGGCATCACTAAGATGCTTATTGCTGGAAAAAAACAAAACAGCATCTTAAAAGGCCGCAGTCTAGGCTTTCGTTAAAATACTCGTCTTCATATGTATAACAAATTTTGACAGCTTGCCGCCGGCTGCTTGCTGTCGTCTATAGTATGTGCTTATCCTAAAAAGTAGTTGTTGTAAATTGTAATGTAACTTTTTAACTTATAAAATTTTTACAATTTCTTATTGCCCATTTATTAGCCGGGAATGTTAATTACCCTGCGGACACTTCCACATACAATAGGTCTATGCAACATATTTCACATAAATTGCAATTAATTTTTTTTCTTTCTTTCTTCTTTGCAGCATGTTTTCAAGAAAGTGAGGATTTGCCATGTTTCCACACGGGCAAAGATGTCTTAGACAAATATGGTTTCATAGAAGACAACATTTATCGCAATCTCTTGGCTATTGTTGGCATTTATTTTGGCTTTCACATCTTGGGTTACTATTGTTTGTGGCGCAGAGCGCGTAAAATTTAATTTCTTTATTTTATTTTTTATTTTTTATTTTTTTCGTAAATTAACTTCCACAAATACTCGTTCCGTATTCTATATGTATTCCCACATCGCCGAAGACTTTTTAGACGTACAAATCTCCTCAAATAATGAAGTTTAAATCATTGTGTTTAGTGTATGTATGTATGTGTGCATATAAAAATATTTTTGTTTAATACACTTTTGCAAATATTTTATTTCTGTTATTGTTATGGTTGTTTTTTTTGTTCTGATTTATAAGCGATATTTATAAAGGAAATAATAATAATAAAAGAACATCAACAACAATAACAACAGCAAGATTATTAAGAAATAAAGAAAAAAAAAAAATAGAAAATTTCGCATTCATTTTAATGATTACTTTTACACGGCGGATATTAGTGTTGCCAATTATATGAATGAAAGTTTTTGTTTTTGATTCGAAATATTCGAATATACGTACATATGTACAGAGTGAGCAAATTTGAGGTTAGGAAGTAAATTGGATGTTGAATGTTGAAATGTCAAGAATTGAGCTGTCAGCCTTTGACAGTTAATTAGTAAACAATTTGGAAATTTTAACTATACAACGCTACACTCTTGAACAAAGCATTTTAATTGTGAAAGTTTACTATAAAAATGGTGAAAATTTTTACTGTATTACTTCGTAACATTCGAGCAGCATTTTCTCGTAATCAGGCTCTTTCTCACATCGCTGTGCGTAATTTAATAGCTAAATTCGATACTCACAGTACTGTTGTTGACAATAGAACAAAACAATAGGCTCGTAGTGATCGTAGTGATGCAAACATAATCGCTGTACAGCAAAGTGTTGACAATTAGCCTGCAACATCAACTCGTCGGCGTTCGCAACATTTGGGCATCATCAGACGAACTTTATACAGAGTTTAACAAGTTCAAAAATTCAAGCCGACAGCTGACCGTTGTTTTCGTCGAACGTTTGTAAATTGGCTGATTGGAAAACTGAACGAAAACAACGCATTTTTCAACAAAAGCATCTTTAGTGATGAGGCCCATTTTCAATTAGGCTCACAAAATCCACAAACAGTCCTCGGAAAACCATTACATCCAAAGAAAGTAACTGTATGATGTGGTTTGTGGTTAGGCAGCATCATCAGCTCGTATTTTTTCGAAAATAAGCAAGGAAACGCCGTCACCGTGAATTCTTTGCGCTACGAAATCATCATAAGCAATTCTTCGTGGCCACAATTGGCTTATGTTGACAACAGAGACCTTTGGTTTTAGCAGGACGGCGCCATAAGCCACACAGCCAGCCAAACAATTCAGTTATTGTATGAGAAATTTCTCGGTCGCGTAATTTCTCGATTTGGCGATGAAAGACTGGGTTTACGTGAACAAACCACAAACAACTGACACTCTGAAAGATGAAATACGGCGTTGCATTGACGAGATAAACGAAGCTTTGTTGGAAAATGTGTTTTAAAATTTTGTAAAAAGAGCGGACTTCTGCCGAGGTGCTATATGTGGACATTTTCACAACATCATATTCCATTATTGATTCTCATATTTCTATTTTATTTTCGTATGAATAAAACTGAATTCGTCGAAAAATGTGTTTTAAGCCAATTTACTTCCTAACCTCAAATTTGCCCACCCTTTATGTATGAGGGGTGGTGTGGTGTAGAGGCTAAGAGTACTTGCATACAAAATCCTTTGCAGCCCACATTTGAATTCTGTCGACGACAAGAAAAATTTTTTTTATGGTTTTGAATTTCGATTCTCTCCAGATGATCCATTAAAGAAGCGCCCTGACTACCAGTAAACGAAACAAGGCAACATCAACCATCTATGATCAACAAAGATATCTCACCACTGCAAGAAATACACAGAGGGCGCTGTTACAACGATAGATGGTCTCTTAGGATCTGCTACAGTAGCCCGTTCACTTTTTAGCTAAAAGTCATATTACATGACAAATGATTACAAAGTAATCGTATTTTACAGTATTAAGTCAGAGAGGCCAATGAGAGTTACATAAGTTAAAAATTGCTTGAAATTGCCCTTCATTTTTTTATAATAATTTCATAGAAAAAAAACAACATTCTTTGCATATTTAAATAATTTTTATTGTACGAATGACAACCATTTCTAATAAATATTTTCTGGGAATTTTTCTACTAAATATTTATTAGACTTTTTCACCTTTGGAAAAAGTTGAAACTTTAGCCTTGAAAAGTGAAGTACGAGTAGAATTTTCGTTTTAATGGCAGCAATAAAATTAATTTGCTCTCATTAATTAGCCGCATCTACTACACTTGATTAATATTTCAATGCTTTCATTTAGCGGTAATACAAAAGAGCAGAACAGGTATGTTAAGGTATATCAATTTAAATGGCTTTCGTCTGGGGTTTCATTAAGTTTTGTTTAATTTAATTTTAATAAAAATTTATAGGTCCTTTGAAATAATTAATGAGAATGAGAAATTTAATTTACAAAAAAAAGTATATATAAATATATATACATATCGCACTTGATCAACAAGAGGGTATTAACTCAAAATTTTGAAAATTTCACTGTTTGCTAGATATCAACTAACAACATCAATATATATCTACTGTAAGGATTACAATGTATGCCGATTACTCTTTCATCTCGAAAACCGCATGTTAAACCATTTTTGTGATAGTGTAGTGACTACCTTTATATTACCAAATAAGTGTTATTTTGAGTTAATACAAAAGTGGAAACAGAAATGTATAGTATATTTTCATAAGAACGGTATTATTTTTTTGCTTACTATGATGTATTCGGATTTTCAAATCCTCTTAAAATGTAGTTTTTCACCTCTACTGAAAATTTTAAAATTTTGGGTCAATACCCTCTTGTTGATAAAGCGCGATATGTAAGTATGTATTACTATCGGGTCCGCCATCTAACGTTTTTTTTTTCAACTAGTGCTTAATTCGTGAATGGTAACACTTAGCTCATGTCTGATTTGACAGATAATTAGTTTCATCCTTCCGCTGAACGAATATAGTTGTGTATACTCTTGAACAACGCTGGAAAATATTGCGACATTACTTTGAAAATCATGCTAATGTTGCAGAATGTGTGCGATGTGTTCAGATGAAACTCATTTTGATCTTGGCGGGTATGTAAACAAGCAAAATTGTCGCATTTGTGGCACAGAAAACCCGCACGCATACATTGAAAAGCCGATACACCCAAGACGAGTCACTTTTTGGTGCGGATTTTGGTCCAGAGGCATAATTGGGCCATTTTTCTTCGAAAATGAGCAAGGAGTGGCCGTTACAGTCAATGGCGGTCGTTATCGGGTCATGTTGAATGAATTTTTGTTCATAAAAATTGAAGAGGAGGATATTAGCAACATTTGGTTTCAACAGGACGGCGCTATGTGCCACACAGCCGAAGCTACACTCGATGTTTTGCGCCCTGTTTTTGAAGATCGCATTATCAGCCGCAGAGCTGATGTCGTTTGGCCACCTCGGAGCTGCGATTTGACACCGTTGGACTATTATTTGTGTGGTGCCGTCAAAGATAAGTGTTACGCCAACAAGCCAGAGACAATTGACGATTTAAAAGATAATATTCGTGAAGCCATTGGTGAAATACAGCTGCACACAATCGATAATGTGCTTAAAAATTGGACCGATCACGTAGGCTACTACATGGCCAGCCGAGGCAGCCATTTGAATGAAATTATTTTCCATTATTAAACGGAAAGATTGTGATTTCAAATAAAAAAAAGAAATATGAGAAAATCTTCAGTAGTTTTTTATAAAGCATTTTCAAAAAAAAAAAAAAAAAAAAAATATTTGGCGGACCCTTTAGATTTGTTCAAAAGCTAATGTGTCTTGTGGAATATTTAGAAAATAGTGTTTTTATATTACGCCTTAGATTATTTATTACGCTGTGAAACAATTTGTAACATATTATATGTTGAATTAGATTCTACAGATGTTGTAGAGTCAGATAGACATGCTTTTTGCAAAAATGTAGTTGGTTTTCTTCTAGCGCGTTTAGTTTTTTCTCTACACAATTTGCGAATGTTACCACTCTCCTACCCAGAATATTTTTTTTCCTAAAATTTCCGGCCTGAATTTGGTCTTTTTTTCAAACAAAATTTTATACTTTATATACAAGAACTACAGAAATATAGACAATACACACCAGAAATTTTAAGAAAAGTTACCAGTCTTACCAATGCCAGAAAGATTTGTAGTCATCTGCACTAGTTCTGTTACACCTCAGAAACTATTATTACGTGGTGTTCGCGTTCTTGTTTGTAATTCGGTAATCCGTGTTTAGTTTTTATTTATACTGAATAAAACATATGATGGCTGACTATTGTAGGAGCGTCCAGCAAGAATGTCCACAGATTAAACACTCCAGGCAAAAATGTAAATTATATATTACACCGATCACATTTGTAGGAATAAAACTATTTTGTGAATAGTATAACATATTTGGTAAGTATTTGCTTTCTCTTCCTTTATATTCTTGCAAAAATCAGGTTGGGCACGACTGTCGCTTGTTACATTGCTAAGAAGAATAAACAAAAGCCACCAAAATAACTTTATGTTGTTTACAAATAATCAAATCGACAACAACAACATTAGCAGAAACGTAGTAAATAAAAATAAATGGCAACAACAAAAACAGGTAGAAAAGAAACAAAGTAACAGACAATAACAAAAAACAAGAACTGAAAGAAGTAGATGCTTACATTCGCATGGCTTTATAAGAACTTAAAATAAATTTAAGGAAAGACATGGAATCTACTTGAAACATCGAGAGATTCGAGAGCTTTCGAAGTATTACTTACTCAACCATATAAAAAGCACATCGATGCGAACAGCTTAGCGAATGAGTTATTGGTTTGAATTCAATGTAAAGAGAGTTTAATGTGGTTAAACTACAGAGGTTGTAATCGAACCTAAGTTGTAACTACGATCTGGTTGGAAGATCTTTATGAAGAAAGATCTGTCGAGTAATTGCTTGTTGCTTATGAAATTCTAAACAGGGTGAGTAATTATTGAATTAGAACCAAACACAGGATTTATTTTATTTTAATTGCAATCTACGAACTCGTAAATAAACGTTTTTAAAAAGGTAAAAACGTAACAGCATGAATATTTTGAATGACTAAAAGCTAATGTGCTAGACAAAAACTAAGCTTAGTCCAAAAGAAGTTACAGATCTAAGACAACGAAGTGGCTGTTCTCCAGTGTTAATTGTTGTAAAATTAAAAACAATCCAGAAATACGTTTATCTAACAGCCACTCGCTTATATATAGTTATGGCAGCAAACCAAAATTCAATCCATATCCAAGCCCGGTGGCGAAAGTCATGGTAAACCATCGCAACAAATACTGACAACGGTAAATTATGGATGACTGGCGATGAATTTTCTTTGGTGTCATACATGACGTTTAAAAGTCATTGTTCAAATTTTCATAGATGACAGAAGTTGATCTTGTCATGCAGGCATCAATTTATTAGGGAATCCTTACAGACAATAACATAAAAAGCTTGTTTCGAGCCTGTAATAGTTTGCACAGGCAAAAGCTTCATAAAGAAAAACGAACGCCCTTAAAAATTTCTTTATACAATTTATTTAAGTACAGAGGTTACAAAAACTTCTTCCCGAATGGAATAATCTTTTGGTTTTAATGCCACAAAGACAATAATCGAAATTATGTTTTAAATATTCTCAAATTGTACAAGAGTATTAATATTTTTAATGTAAATGTACATACATACGCGCATACATATAAAAAGAGACTTTCAAACATAAGTCTCCACTTTGTTCGAACATTTACATGTATGAACATGGTATTTGCTTGTATGTATGTATGCCTATATGTATGTAAATATGTATGATAATAAATTGAACTGTCATAGTTGTTAAGCAAAAAATAAAGAATAACAATTTAAAGCAAAGTATTAAAAAATAACTGATGTTAAGCAGGTGCGTATCTGAATTTAACAAAGCTATTAGTGCTTTATTCGTTAACGGAGAGATGTAGCAGAAAAACATACTGCATCGTTCAGCATGTACTCGACTCATTACAGAAAATGTCGCTTAATTTCAGCAGATAGTCGACTCATAATAGACAATGTCGCTAAATTTTAGCTTTCTTTAGTATGGTGACATTACAATGAAGTTGTTATACACAACTCCTTTTTTTTGTGTCATTGTCACTAGAATTGATGAATGAAATTTTTCATTTACGATAATTTCATACAAATTTCGACTTGGTGTTGATATTGTGACGATGATTTATCGATGAAAACGGGAGGTTATGGTGTTATGGTTTGTCAACACTAATCAAATACAGTGTTGCCCATAAGGTTGGTTTCGAACCAAACTCGAACTGTTTACGGTTATGGATATAGCGTTATATTAAGCCACATCTAACCTTGAACCTTTACTATCTTATTGAAATTCTTTTTCTGTGTCGTATTCCTGTTAAGAGCAATGAAGTTGTTGCTTTAATTTAAATTTCTTATGTTGAATACCATTATTGTCAAGAAATTGTAATTTACTATACATACCGTATTCATTCTCTCTCTTTAAAATAAAAATAAAAGCAAATGTTTTAATGTATTGAATAGCCTTTAGTTTACTATTTTAATTATATATTTTTTTTAAATTTTCTTTTAATAAGTATTACATATGTAGTGTACATTTAACATTTAATTGATCAATAGGAAAATAATAAATTATATTTTAATAATTGTTTATTCAATTAAAACTATAAATAAATAAATTCAATTTTACATAAGTAAATATATAATTATTTTATTTAAATTTATTTTATCTGTATATATATGTATATACTATATATATATTTTAATTTACAACAATTGTACAAATCACTTTACATATGTATATAAATTTGTATCTTTATTTTTTAATGAATAATTAAATATTTATTAATTTATCAATAATTATAAATAAGTTATAGATATTTTTTTACAAGGCCTTTAAATGTCGTTTACGAGATGAGTGGAGGCTATATGAGTTTCAATTTGAACTTGTAGTTGATATTTTGTTAAGGAACGTAACAAGTAGTTTACATTTATCCATTTATTAACGAAGCTATTATTATACATACCTTTTCATTATTATTCAAATCTTAACGCACTATAAAGTCGAACTAATCTAATAAAATAAAACAAGTCAACAGGATATATCTCAGAAATTGCTGCTTTAGATATAGAAAACATTATGCAGCTTATCTGGTTACAGTTTCAGAATGATTTGGACAAATTTTCGAAGAATGTGAGAGAATTTTTTATTCGATTTTCGAAAGATTTTGTTTTATCTAATTATTTAACCTTTTCGACGACACCGCATTTTATCAACTATTTAAACATATTTTTTTAGTGATACCTGTGATGTTTAGATATATATTAAGAATTTTAGAAGACTTCCAAATGAATGGGCTCGTTGGATCGACAGCTTTGGGCCCGTATGGTGGAAACTACGCATTTTATAATTTACATTTAAATTTAACGTTTCATAAATAAGATTGTGTATTTTGTGCTTAGATATATAATTTTAAAATATTTGTATTTAATTTTTTTTTTGTGGTCTTATAATTGATAACGCGAGTTTCGTTTGACTTCACGCTAAATAGAACATCTTAGTTAGGTCAATAGCATCATAATTGTTATTTTTTGTTATTTTCCCTATTTTTGAAACTACAATTAAATTACTTACTGAGCAAAACTATAAGTTGGCCCCTTTTGTTTAAAATGAAACGGATAAAACATAAAGTTGCTTATAAGCAAATTTGGGGTCGAAAGGGTTAATTGTGTGCCGCTGTTGTCTAGTAGGTAAGACATCCGTCTAATAACGAAGTGATGCTCGGTTCAATTCCAGACCAGACAATCACCGCATAACATTACTAGTTGAGAATTATGAGTATTTACGTTTTGAAAAAAATCTCTAACTAATGCATCTGCCGCTCGGTTGCAGCAAATTGGTTGAGAAAAAATCCCCTTGTTCCACTTGGGATGTCACGGGTGCATTTATATAATTATTCAATTTCTTATGTTCTATTTTCCTGTACTTCATTTCTTTCCAAAAATAATTCACAATTCATATCTACCTTACGTATCCCCAGGGGCCGTTTTATCCCCGAAGTTTTTCAACTGAGGGCTTAGTTCTACAGTCAATTTGGCTGCGAAATGAGCTGGGAAATATCCCGATCGAGTACATATGACGTTATCAATTATCAGAATAAAATATCCTTAAATTTTCTTAATAAATATATCCATGCAACACTTTGTCGGGTAGAAGATAACAGCTTGCAAAGAAGCTTGGTTAGGTTAGCTGGCCAGTTAAGATTGATTATGGTGGTGCGAACATAATGCACGATGTTAAGAATGACTTACACCTGAACGTCAAGTTCTTTGCCTAACCTTAGTTGACATTTCTTTGTTTTAGTGTTCGACAAATTCAACCATGGAGAGGTACACAATTGAGCAGCGCGTTAAGGTTGTTGAAGCCTTTTACGATAATGAGCTTTCAAATCAATATAAATTTCGTGGACTTCGTGATTTTGTTGGTCATTATAATGTAACCAAATGTATCCACAATCGGGGAATTGTGCTCAGTGTGCCCATATCGTTTTGCGGAACATTGCCAGAGTTCTTACTTCTTCAAAAATGAGGTTGGCCAAGCAGTCACCGTGAATAGTGTTTACTATCGCTCGATGATAACGAACATCTTGTGGCCAGAAATTGAGGATATGGACCTAGACGATATATGGTTCCAACAGAACGCTATTTGCTACAGAGCCAAAGAAACAATGGCTCTTTTACGCGAGAAATTCAATGTCCGTGTTATCTCATGTCATGATTGACACCGTTGAATTCATTCTTTGGGGATATTTAAAAGAAAGTGTACGTTAATAAGCCAAGAGCAGTTGAAAAGCTAAAGGATGAAATAATTCGGCACATTAACGACAGTCAACCTCAATTATAAATCAGAGTCATTGAAAATATTTACCGGCTGATAGAGGTATGCCATCAAAGCTGTGGCGAGCGTTTCGCTGATATTTTTTTTCACACATAATTTTCATAGGTTCTTCTATCATAATAAAAAGTATTAAAATAATTCGCTAAAAACTTTTTGTTTTATTTACATTTTGCATTTTGGTTGGACCACTACATACAATTAACATCAGACTGCCATTTTTAACCATAGCAAAACCACAGGTTATAAACTACACAGAGAGAAAAGAGGTTTAAGGAAGACTACAGCCACCCCGAGCTGTCTATAAAAAGGAGAAGAACGTTAGAAACCAGGGCTGCACACTTCCCCAAACCATTGAAGAAAGGTACGCCAAAGAACCTCAATCATCCGACAACCATATACGCTCAGCCACAGTGAAATTTAATGATTATTACTCTCTCAGAAGTGTCCGTTTCGTATGTGTTAGAGCATATGAAAGCTATGTTCTTATGTTATAAGCCACAACATTGCCTTTCAGGTCAAAGCAAAACTTCTTTCTGGAACACTATGTAATTGAAGTCATTAAGATAATATAAATAAAATCACTTGAATTAGGGGTTTAAAGCAGCTTGCGGCAAAGAGCTGCTCTTCTCTTCTATTTTCACATACACGTATCACACGCATAGGCAAAAATAAGCAAGAATTAAACAAAGAGAAGTAACGAAAAAACAAGTGGAAAAACACAGTGCAAAATGGCCTGAGTGAGATACTCTAAATCACTACAACAATTGTAAAATGCATTATTATTAGTCTGCCGAACGCTGGTTTAAAGTTAAAAAGGTTAAAATAAAAAATAAATATTTTTTAAAGGCAAGTTGTATGATACACCAGTTATGGAAGAGATTCATAGGCTACATTTCGCCTAAAACTGTTACTTTCAAACAAATTTGTTTTCTAAAAATTATACTATTTCAACAATAACATTTACATATAAACATATAATATACTATTTTATTTTATAAATTAACTATTAGTTTTATATCTAATATGCATAAATATCTTTTTGTTATTTCTATTCAATTTTATTATTATTATTATTTAATAATAAATTACAATATAATTTGAAACAGACAATATATTTCTTTGTAACAAAATCACAGAGTAAAAATTTAAATTTTCATTTATTTTAGAGAGTTTTTTTATTTTTAAAATTTTATTTTATAACCAGATTAAAGCCGGATTAAATAGTTTCTCTTTTTTTTCGTTTTAATTTTATTTTCTACTCGTATTGTACTCGTATATATAAAAAAGCACTTATTTAATTGCAATTAGCACATACAGAGTAGATGTCAGTGTAAATACATTTATACTTGAAAATATTTAGATTTAAATGTTGAAAGCTTTTTGAGAAAATAAACGTATTTTTAATGTTTTTATATAAATTCGTTTAAAATAGAATTTTCAAAGATATAAAAAAAATTAAAATAATGAATTTCATGTTTCATTATAGTTTATTAAGGGACTACATAGATAACAGATACTCCAAAATTGACAGAAAGTTTTTGTTTGTATTTTAATTATTTAATACCCTACACCACCACAGTTATAGGCTGATATTTGTCGTAGTTTTACGTAACAAAATCATTAAGATTGAGAAATAATTTATTACGCGTCAACAGTCAGGTAAAGTGGAAAATACCACACAACTAACATAATAAAATCAAATATAGCACATCATAGACTTTATCCAGAGATGAATTACATGATGTTATTGAGTTCATACAACGCTGCAATTTTTTAAGGAATATATCTTGATGAGATCATTAAGTAGAAAAAATACGTAAAGAAACTCAAAGTAAAATTGCGAAAGCAAATTTTTGCATAAGTAGAATCGTTCATAAGACATTCGATATCTGCTCTGTGAAAATGCTACGCACTACAGGAGTCAACAAGACTATAAGTTACAGTTAAACCTAGTTAATTGCAGCCTTTTAACCATAATTCTTCTGACATGGGTACCCTAGTACCTCCCAAATTTGTCTAAAGTCAAATTTTTCTTAAACAAAAGAAAGTACAAATTTGAGGTTCCGCAGGTCCCTTCAGCTAAACATTTTTTTTAAGTTTTTTGTCATCCTTAGATATCTTGATGTATTTGGGTTGGCTGTATAGCCAATTAAAGTCCGGGGCCGTTATGACGCCGAATCTGGAGATAGCACGCTACGAATCCTGATCAAACTTATTCTGGTACCACGGGAGTCGGGAGCCCCAGGGACTCCGGTCTCTGCTCCACTTTTGGTTAGGCCCCCCTGTACGAGCTTCGTGGTGGCTGTGGTTTAGACCCAAAACGCAGGTGTAGTGTTGTATTTCTCCACCTCAACCGGGTGCTGTGTGACTCATATCACGGCAGGAGTATAAATGATCTCCATTACTTCACCAAGGTGTGAAGATTAGTGTCCTAACAACGCGCCTTTGAATTTGGTACTTATTTATCATTGTTGGTGGCGTTGGTGGACGCATGTTATTCACCCCTGCTTTGGGCACCGTGGGGTATGCCAGCGAGACGAGACTCACGTAAACCACGACATCACTTACCGTCCTGATAAGGGAACCCGGGTATCCCTAAAAATCTTATTATACTTTGTATGAACAAAGTAAAATAATAGTATTTATTGGAGGAGCAATTATGTTGCTATGCGTGATGCATCTTCGCTATTTAGAGGCTTTGCATAATTTTCGCGTTTTTCGATTAGATTTCAAATCATCAGCCCTCCAAATGTATCAATGACTCTTTAGTGACAACTGACAAGTTTTAGTCCGCTTAGAACAAGTGTGACCAAAAAGAAAAATGCATTTGTGTGCGTTCGGTTGTATACATATACGCATGCTCGCACGAGTTTATCTGTTCATATATGGCTTAGAAATATCAGATGAGGCTATAGCATCCTAACAGTCTTCTTTAGAAGTGGTTTTGTTTGTTATAAGCATAACCGTATGGTTTTATTCGATTATGGTTCGATTTTCGTTTTTAGTTGAGCTTCTCGCCAAATGCAGCCACGTCAATGTCAATGGCCATATGTTTGGCGTTTAATGCTGTACTTGGACACCATCTGGTCCATAACATCCACTGAGATTTTTGTATTATTCTAGAAGTTATTTATTAAAAACTACATTATTAAAAACTGGATCCTTTACACAGTCAAAAGGGTTCAGTTTTTGTTAAAACGGTAATGGGGTGTACCTATAACATCTGTTGGGTAACGCCGTGGATATTTTAGCGACGAAGCTTCTCCCTCTTACTTAAAGCTGACTAGCCAGAAGGAGTGATGTAATCAAATTATTTGTTATCACATTTATTTCATAGTCCCTGTAAAAATAAACCAGAGCTAAAACAGTATATTCTTTTACATTTAGCTTTCGCTGTCCATCGGTAAATGATTCCAATCAAAGGATAGTTATTGGCTGTGTTACACAAGAGTAAATGAAATATTCAGAAAAACTGGTTCAACTTTTAAATGGAAATAACTATTTATCCACTATCATATTTTTATCTGTGTAATAGCTTGTAGATTGTTATCGAAATTATTCAAATATCGAAGATTGGAGCGGCTTTGCCTGCTTGTTTACGTGCTGGCGAACAAGCATTATCAGAGCGTATTATTTATTTGCTGAACGTTGGTTTCTATAATAGAGGTCTGGTATCATTTTTGTATACCTATAACCAGTAAAACTCCAATAAACACATCAAGTCCACAGAAATCAAGCAGAATTTGAGAGGTTTTGCTTTTAGAACTACAATATTCGCTGCAAACACATTCGGATACCCGGATACCCCCCTCATAATAAAATATATGGAGATAATTCACTGAAAATGTTTTGTTTTGTACGTTTGATTTGATTAAAAAAATATTAAAATTAATTGAATTATGAAGCTAAAACGCTCATAGGATAATGGAAGAATAATGGACACTTGAATATAATTGATTTGCAATAAAAAAATTTTACTTACAAATTCACTAAAGGACTCCGAATATAAAATATATGGCCTTAGAAATATACAAAATGTCGTTCATACCATTTTACTTTATCATCGGGTATTATGCTATTGGTGCCTAATTGTCTGGCTTCGTAAACTTGACTTTTTGTTTAACCTTTTACGGCTGTAGCGTACATTTATCAGCCCATAGGTTCTTTAACCTGCTATTTAGAAAATCTTATCAGTTCATACAGTATATGGTGGTGCAAAGTAATTTTGGGGTCGTGTTTAACCGGCTATAGTTTTAATATTTGAAAAAACGAATATTTTTTTAAATAAATTTATGTTTTTCTTTTCTTTTTACACTAAAATTTGTTTTAAATTTAATTTATATTTACATTGAGTTTTTTTAATGTTTTATAACCTTATTAACTATAAATAAATTCATTTTGTTTAGCTTTTTGGTTTTGTGAGCTTAGTTTAGTTGAATTAATTTATATGTAAATTATAAATATATTGTAGTTTTTAAATTTATTTTAATTTTATTTACAGTTTTTGCTTTTTTTTCAATCAACGAATTTTTTTTTGTCTTATAGACTCTGTAACATAATTATTTTTTATGTTTTATTTTTGATGTGCTTAATGGTCCTTATCCAGACTAAAACTTATTATTCATTTTTTATTAAAAACAAAAACAAATGGAGTGAAATTAATTAAATACTTCATATTAGGGCTGTACATATTTTCACACAAAAACACCGCCAAGGTGTTAAAGAAACGAGATCGAAAATCGAAGTAAGTGTAATAGAACTGCACAACTATCGATAGTCGGCCCACTCGATAGTTTGCAAAAAGCTCTCGATACTATCGATACTATCAGACTCCTTTGAGTGCTACTTGTGTCAACAACATTAATCTAAATGAAAGGGAAAGAATAATAATAAATATACAGTGTTGGGGATACTTTATTTTTGTCCAGTATATCATAAAATTTGATGTATTGAAGATTTTGATGGAAAAGTAATCCCTATACATAGCGAAAATTGTTCAGACCATGAAGTGCTCCAGAACTAAAGTAATTAATAAGATCCAGTGAAAGAAAAGCCTCAAAAATGAAGTTATTCTCCTGTTTCAAGTCGCACAATAAAAAAAAAAACACTTGTAGAAACTGGACTTATGGGTAAGAGACCTCGAAATGTATCATTTTGCAGCAAACGGAAGCAACAGTTGCCACGTAATAGTTAGAACAACACGCTATGGTCAGACGAAATGAAGACTAATTTGTTTGGAACCAATGCAAAATCGTATATACGAACATATTTTAGTTACAATTCATACTTTGGGATTAATAAATAGAAATTTAAGAAACTGTTAAACTGTGTCCCTATTTAACTAGAAAAGGTGACAGACGTTTGACAACCTGCGTCGAACAAATTTTTGCACATGTGACTTTGACCATGTACATTTAGTGACCTCCATATTTACAATAGATTTTGACGATAGTATCGATAGTGAAAAAATACTATCGCTGGTCAGCCAAAAACAAAACTATCGATACTATCGATAGCACTAACGATTGTTTTGCAGCTCTAAAGTAAGTACCATAAGTAGACATGAGTGGTATAGAAGCATTAAAAAAAGGCGAAATTTGCATTTTTGCATTGACCAGGACCTGTATCGAAGTTTCAAAAGTAATTTGAAAATAGCATTTCAAAAAATTGTCTAAAGAGCCAATACTTTAACTATACTTTAACATAGAAAGTGCTATAGTTTGCGGGACAATATCTTATATCAAAACTTTTCAACTACTGTACGTTGGCACGGAATGAAAATGTTGCCCTGAAAAAATGTTATATTTTGAAAATAATTTTGGTATTTATTTACATGTCAATAAATTTTTTTTTTCTTGTGTGAATAAAACTGGCTCTTGTGGCCATGCTGTACATTCCGATATTGCATATATATCCGCTTTGGGAATATGAGATTATTGTGTTTATTCGATGAAAATCCCTTCATTGTGGTACATATACAAGAAAAAAATTTATGGTGAGATACAGACTAAGTTTGTTTCAAAAAAGACCAGCAGCGAAACTTGCACTGCCTAAGGGCAAATAGCCTGGCTTTATTCCATCGTCACTTCTGTTAGAGAGTGTTTAAAAAGAAAAGCAAAGGGCTTAAGTATTTATCTCATGTCAATAGGAAAAAAAGGCTTGAAGGTTTTGATATCTTATGAGCTAAAGTCAAGATTGTTGTGGACTGTCTGACATCTCTAATTAATTGCGCGCACAACAAGATAACGCTATGTTAGATCACACAACATAGAGGCCACATTTAAAACGAAAGCGCTGGATTTAAATGGTTGTTCATTGGGATACCACAAGGGAAGAATAATGTGGTTATTGGATGAAAATTTTTATGGGATACAGACAAAGTTTGTTTCATTGACGGTTCAAAAATGATCAGCAGCGAAACTTGCACTGCCTTAGGACAAATAGCCTGGCTTTATGCTATCGTCACTTCTGTTAGAGAGTGTTTAAGAAGAAAAGCAAAAGGTTTAAGTATATACCTCATGTCAATAGATCAAAAAGCCTTAAAGGTTTTGATATCTTATGAGCTAAAGTCAAAGATTGTTGTGGACTGTCTGACATCTCTAATTAATTGCGCGCACAACAAGATAACGCTATGGTGGATCACAGAACATAGAGGCTACATTTAAAATGAAAGCGCTGGATCTAAATGGTTATTCATTGGGTCTGAACCGTTCTTTAGTATCTCTTCTCTCTGCGATACCACAAGGGAACAATAATGTTCTGTGTTGATAAAGAATACCTCTGGCAAGCGTAGATCCCGAAAGCCACTATTGCTCAACAAAAGAAAACTGAGAGTACTAACGGGTCCATTTTTCCAGGCACTGTGGCTTAGATACCATCAACATATTTCGGAAAATATGTATTAAAAAAAATCACCCCTGTTTTTTTGATCGTAAATTGGTATTCCAAAAAAACTGAAACGGAAGAAAATTAAGAAGAAAAGAAACGGGTGAAGCAGGAAAATAAGCAAATTGTAATAAAATCACAAAAAGTTAATATCGGGTGGGCCAACTATCGGTTTAAATTTTAACCAGTGATTATTTCGTATCTGGCAATACTTGCAATATGTCATTCTGTTCTATCACAAAATTCAGTATATTCTCTCCACTGAACGAAATGAATCGATTTAGGCTTGAGCAACGTTGGAATTTATTGGATATTTATTTCCAAAACAAAGACAGTGTTGGAAGTTGCACGAAAATTTTGACGTGATGTCATTGCCGATTTGTCCGATCGAATGGGATACTGAGAGGCCAGCCGCGACAGCCACTTGAATGAAATAATATTTCATTTCTAACCAGAAAAATTGTACTTAGAAAAAAATGGCAATATTTCAAACCGTTTTTGTTTTATTACAATTTTTAAGTTTAAACTTTTAAATGGCCCACCTGATAATAACAACAAGAAAACACTTGACATGTGTTTGCCTTTCTCGTTGAAGTAGACAAGCCTAAATGAATATTTTTATTAAATTTTTCATGTTTTGTATATTTCCATTTTGTATTTGATAAAAATAAATAATATAATAAAATATGTTAGCCAAGTATTATAGTTTAGATTAAAAAAAAAAAATCGAAAGATTCTCCGTCATAACTTTAACGACTTAGAAAAACCTAGCTACGATCGTAATGCAGAATACATATAATTGAAAGAAACTGAAACTGAGAACAAGCTCAGAATACCAAAATTGCCAAATGGAAAAAATTATGATTCGAATCGAAACGCAGAATAGGGGTGAATAAGTGTAAATTCTGTCCAACGTACTTTGAGATGTCTGATCATGTACTACATGTAAATGACGAGCTATTTCAGCTCGCAGGACAAACTTTTTAAGGAGAAAGCATTTGCCTCAAATTCAAATCGAAACGCAGAATAGGGGTGAATAAGTGTAAATTCTGCACAACGTACGTTGAGACATTTGAATATGTACTACATGTATATGAAGAACTATTTCAGCTCGGAGGACAAAGTTTCTAAGGGAAGTTATACTAACTTCAAAAACAGGATATGCTTCAAATTCAAATCGAAACGCAGAATAGGGGTGAATTCTTTACAACTTACGTTGAGACATCTGAACATATACTATATGTAAATCACGAGCTATTTCAGCTGGCAGGACAAGGTTTCTAAGAGAAGTTATAGTAATTTCAAAGAGGACATTTGCTTCAAATTCAAATCGAAACACAGAATAGGGATGAATAAGTGTAAATTCTTTACAACGTACGTTTAGACATCTGAGCATGTACTACATTTAAATGAAGAACTATTTCAGCTCGCAGGACAAAGTTTCTAAGGAAAGTTATACTAACTCCAGAAAGAGCATTTTCCTCAAATTCAAATCTAAACGCAGAATAGGGCTGAATAAGTGTAAATTCTGCACAACGTACGAAGAGACATCTGAACATGTACTACATGTAAATGAAGAACTATTTCAGCTCGCAGGACAAAGTTTCTAAGGGAAGTTATACTAACTTCAAAGAGAGCATTTGCTTTAAATTTAAAATCGAAACGCAGAATAGGGGTGAATAAGTGTAAATTCTGCACAACGTACGTTGAGACATCTGAGCATGTACTACATGTAAATGAAGAACTATTTCAGCACGCAGGACAAAGTTTCTAAGGGAAGTTATACTAACTTCAAAGAGAGCATTTGCTTCAAATTTAAATTGGACGCAGAATAGGGGTGAATTCTTTACAACGTACGTTGAGACATCTGAACATATACTACAAGTAAATGACAAGCTATTTCAGCTCGGAGGACAAAGTTTCTAAGGGAAGTTATACTAATTTCAAAGAGGGTATTTGCTTCAAATTCAAATCGGAACGCAGAATGGGGGTGAATAAGTGTAAATTCTGCACAACGTACTTTGAGATGTCTGATCATGTACTACATGTAAATGACGAGCTATTTCAGCTCGCAGGACAAAGTTCCTAGGGAAAGTTATAACAACTTTAAAGAGAGCATTTGTTTTCTAACCATAAAACATAACTGGCTTTGTGTAAGGTCTCAAATTGATGTGGTAAACCAACAAGGCTAAACGAAAAATTCTTTGGATTGTGAAAAAATATGTGTCACCCTAATATGAAATATGTATTGATATTCCATATAAAAATTACTTACAAAATAATTGCATTAAAGTAAAAGCACAGGATTTCTAAACAAAGTATCTGAAACCATTTTTGTATACTGAGTGATAGTTAATCTTCAATTGTTTTTATGAGAAAAAATATTGTATTCCAAAAATTGTTTTCTGTATTTAGATACATACATTGTATATGTATGGAATTTTAGACAAGCACTTTAGCCTTTTCCTAAAATGTTTTAAAACCAAACATGTTGAAACCTGCATGTTTTCACCTTTTGTTTTCTAATAATCCATTTTTAAATTATATATGTTTTTGTTTAAATAAATCCACTGTGCATTGTGCTGTAAAACATTTTTTGTTGACTATATATTCGTATTTCGTAAATATAATATCAAATATACAAAATATACATGATTTTAGCTCTTCTTTTTTTAGATCTAATATCTGTTACAATTTTCGATATAAATTTGTATACCCTGTTCAGAAGGGATTTTTAGTTTACATATTCCCAGCAAAGTTAAATTCAAAATATGTTTCTCTAGTTTTAGTTTATTTTTCTTCTTTCCTTTTTTATATGAATTTTCCATAAAATAAAGTTTTGTTTTATTGTAATCCACTCAACAGTTGATGTCGCATAGTATGTTCTCATATACATACACATAATCAGACTAAAAGATATGTTAAGCAGCGAGGAGAAAAATTATAGCACATTTGACAAAAGAGATAAATGATATGGAGAAACTTTGAAGTGGGAGCTTTATTACCTTTACTACCGTCGAGTTCTTACCACATTATTATAGAAATTGTATCTTTAAGAATTCGGAATTGTTAAGTACATCCCTGGGAGGAAATGCTGACAGAATTCGCTGGAGGGAGACATGAGGAGCTTGCGATTCTTCACCGATAGTTCTAAACTGAACGATAGGGTATAATATATTTTCTTTCCGGACATTAATATTAGGGTCTCTCATAGACTGCCTGATCACTGTAGCGTCTTTCAGGCAATTCACTAAATGGCTTGCAAGGAACATAACTACAATTAGGAGGGTTTGCATCTATACCGATGGTTAGGTTACTATCAAGTCTCTGAAATCTATGTGTGCTAATTTCTGAAGGGTGTGGAAATGCGAATCCTTACTAATGGTGAAAATGGAATATTTCGATATCAGGCTCATATGGGTATTGAGACAGAGTGATATTCCGGGGAACTGTGTAACAGATGAACTGGCCAGATGGCATAGGTTCTTTCGGCAAAAGAAAATGTTAGAGTGCATAACAGGTTATTCAATAAGTCCGTAGTATAAGTAAGAAAAAACACAATTTTGACAAAACTTGATTTCATTATTCAATATAATTGTCTTCGAGGGCGATACAACCAGTATAGCAATTTTTCAACTTTTCGATACCACTTTTATCGTAGGATATCTTTTTCTCGCCAAAATAGGCCTCAGTTTCAGCGACTACCTCATAATTGGTTTTAAATTTCTTTCCAGTAAAAATTCCCTTGAGATCTGAATTGTTTTGAATTATCAGCACGTTCTTATTTTTGGCCAACAATGAGCAAACGCGGCACTCCTTTGTGCAGAACTTTAGAATACTCAACTGTTCGTGTAAAATGGTAAAAACTCTACCATATGATAACTTTACAATGTCACCTTCAATTTGCAATCATTCAAACCCAATTTGTGAATTTTTTTGATGTGCTCTGCTTCAATTGCGCTGTTACGTCCACGTTTAAATTCAGCAATCCACTTTTCTGCTATTGGTTTCGATGGAGCAGAGTTGGAATGTTTAATAAGCCATTGTTTGTTTTGTTTGTTTGTTTCCACTGTATTTTTTTCATCAAAAAGCAATACATTATCAAAACTCGGAAATCACTTTTTTCTTTTTTCTATTTTTGTTTCCAATAACAAAAGTTGCTTCACACAAAATGTTAGAACCCATGTATCATTAGTGAGAACGCTGTCAAATTTATACACGTATCGTGGATGGTTAGTACTAAATAAAAATCATATGGAAAAAATTCATCTTACGGACTTAATAAATGACCTGCGATCTCTACTTGTCATCTATATTTTAAGTGCTGTTGATCGGAGGAGAACTAATCAGCTGGTGAATCTGCCAAGACGGAGGACTTAGGTCGTGGTGGTCTGGTCAGTGTCTAGTAGGCATAATGGTTCGACGTTGTGTAGTTATTGTTGTGAGGAGAAGATAGTAATAGCGACGCACTTGTTGCTGAAATGTCGAGCACTATCGAGGGTGAGGTTAAGAGTCCTGGGAAGGTACATAATAGACCCGTATTGCTGCTGTAAGTAGGTTGTATCAAATGCTTCGATATCGAAGCCGTCTTGGACTCGATGGGCACATAGTCCCAATTTTCTTCTTCAAGGGGCGTTGTAGTATGTAGCATCACAATGGACCTTCTCGGTTTCAGTGGGCTGGTGCTAGTATCGGCTACCAGTTTGAACCTAACCTTACTTAAGCCTGGTCTAGGGACTGAAGCTCCTTCGGGGTCTGACCAAGAGGAGCTCGGAGTTTCATGTACTCAGGGAGTACATGTGACGGTTGTAATTTGATATTAAATCATAGACAGAGTTTATTGTCTTGGTATGGAGTTGCATTGGAATTAATATTGTCAATAGTGCAGCTGCAGTTTAGATAATTCTTAACTCCTGAACAAGAACTTACAACTACAATGAGATCAGTGTAGATCAAAATTTCAATTCGAATGAATTGAAATTGAACTACTGTCCGTTACTCCTCTTCGGAGCAAATGGGTTGTTTTAGCCTGTGCTATTTTCACACATAATCTATAATTATTTTCAAATGTGTGGCGGATGCATGCTAATTTTTTTTTAAATTTTTTTTAAACATCAACTTTACTCTCTTTAAGAGAGTAATTTCCATGTTCTCACTAACACAACTATATTTTTACTTTTGCGCTACACTGCTTTAAACTATCTCAGACCCGTACGGCCAGAGAAGAGTACCCGTATTCTCATTTCTGTTGCGTATGCCCTTACACGCCCCCCTTCCCAGTCCACAAAAGGGTTCTGACCCCACCAAAAGAGTAAAAGCTCCCTTTCTTGACCGTTTATTGGCCCTTTCATTCGCCGGAACTAAGCGTAGCTTTTTGTTCTCTTTGTTATTATTGTGTAATTTAAACTCAAATGGGAAACTTCTTTCTAGTAGACATACTCGTAAGCTAATCGCTATTATGATCTATATAACTATACGTATATTTATGAGTAATAGGAACCCTGTTAAGAAGATTACCGTAACAAAATTTATTGAGTTTGTTTTATTTTTTCTATTCACCCTGTATTCGTTTTCATGAAACCTTCGCATATAAAATAGTTATTCGTTGCAATTTTATTTGTTGTAATATCGTTGTAAATAAAAACGATGACAATAATGTGCTATAATTTCTCTCGCTTCTTTTAACAAGCATATGCTAATGCTGGAGTTGCCATGTTCTTTGAGAAAAATATTTACAAAAGTAAGAAACTCTAACTATATTTAATACCTGCAATTGCCCCCTTGTTAAGTGATGATATTTAAATATTTTCCTGCTTTTCTTATAAATACGACTTAATGCTACATACACATACACTCTCACTAAGACCTACACACATACTATTCATATACAAATACAGATGAATTCTGTATATTTTGCTAATGCCCCTGTTCTAAGCATTTACAAAAAATATTTACAACTTCTCTTGATTTCCGTTTGAAAATATTCTTCAAGTTTAGTGAAGACGATTCGTTCGCATGTTGGTTCGTTACAGCGAAGAAACGAACAAGTGTTGACAATTAAATGGAAACTGCTTAAGTACTTACCACATCTGTTAGAGGTAATGTTGCAGAATTAATCATGGCATTACTGTGCATTGAATCTTTTGCAGATGTCTGGCCCGCAGCAGCTGTTGCTGTAGCTGTAACGACAATCATACTGCGTGAGTTGGGTATGTTGATAACTTCGGTATAGAGACCAAGAGGTGATAGGGATTGTGATGTTTTCATAGTTGGACGATGATGTTGGTGAGAGTTTTGAATTTGATTTGAATGCTGTTGTTGATGAGCGGGTTTTATATTTAACCATATGGCTTTGGAGTCTGGTGAGGTGGTGCATGACTGAGAGGTGGTGGTGGTGGAGGAGAATGCTAGTTCACATGGTGTTTTGTATGGGCTACTGTTATCGTTTGCATATGTGGGCGAGTGAGGTGATGTAAGTGCTGAAGTATCTGACTTCAGCAAATGCGTTGTATCCGAATAACGTTGAGGTGATGAGGATGAATGTTTACCACTACTGCCGCTGTGCGAAGTTGCACCCGTAGTGATGGCGGTAACCGAACGATGTTTTCGCCGTGCCACTGTTTCAGTCTTATAATTGACACCGACACCGCCACCACTACCACCACTTGGTGATTCATTGGCCTTTTTAAGAGGATTTCGTGTGGCCTCAGTGCCTCTTAAGTTCAGTTGTTGTTTGTTATTAAGATCTGAGAGGCTTATATTATTTTTGAGTAACATTTCTAAATTTTCTATAGAATTTTTATGCGTACCCTTATCACTCTCCGTCTCGTCCCTCAATTCATCTAGGGCGGTGCGTGGCAGGAAATTCGTTTTGCTCATTATGCTGTTCGCCTCGGAGGAGTTTTCCATGGAAGAGGAATGATTTTTGGCTATTGTCGGCAGAGTACCAATCGTTATAACACTTGAACTATTCGATATACAGGGTGTCACCGAAGTATTTGAACTCACCGTTGTGCCAAATGACGAGGAGATATTGTGTTGTCTGCACAGAGATTTACGCCGTTGTGCAGTTAAATTGCTCATATTCGAATTGAGATCAATGTCAGGCGATAAATCTTCTGATTCGGTTAAATTACTGCTGACTTGTTTTGATAGCGACAATGAACCGGGGGGACACTTAATATCCTGAGGTTTCGAATCCAAATTAAGAATATCTCCGTTTAGATTTGTTCCATTGCCTTCTCCAGTCTTGGTTTCCATAGTGATTTCTGCAGGCAGTATTGTTTCTGTGGGTATTTTGTCCTCTGGTAATTTTCCCTTAAGGAAATATGTGATCATAGAACCTTTGCCCTTGACATTAACACTGCCACGGCATGTAAGTTCATAGCCTCGAGGTTTGAGAATTTGATAGGTTTCCTCAGTGACCTTTATCGGTGTATTAATGAAAATAAAGAAAGAAAAAAAGAAAAAGTTATAACAGTTTTTTAAAAAAATTTTACTAAGATTGCTGATTACTGATCATTAACAACTAAAACTAATTAATTTTTTCACAAAATGGGCTTGATTCTTGGCCTACAAAATCGAATGATTTGATGTCTTTTGACTATTTTCTGTTTTAATTTAATTTTTTAAAATTTGCTTTGAATAAATTTTTTAATTTTAATTTTAGACTCACTTGTATATGATCAACTAAACCCGTTGAATCCATACGTGATGCAACATTTACTGCATTTCCCCAGATATCATACTGGGGCTTTCGTGCACCAATTACTCCAGCCACTACAGGGCCAATATTGATGCCTAAAAAGGGTAAAAAGTAAAAAGAAAATAAATTATTATTGTATATTAGAAAATTTAACATGTTTAACATGTTTTAACATGCTTAAAACGTCGGACTTCTTTTTAATTGCGTCAAAATAAAATAAATACTACGTTGTTATTGTTTTACAATTTTTAATTCCCCACTTTACAGTATACAAGAATGTATAGTTAATTCTCCAATTTATTTATCGTGCACTTAATATTCGTTTATACAACACTTTTATTTACGCCTATGCACGATTTTACTTTATGACTGCAAAATGATAACTACATCGACGTAGGCATAGCAGCCCCCTTATATACCTATTTGTCTAACTTCGGAAAGTTCCGGAAATGTCTCAAACGCTTTCAAATCCTCTATTTTATGTCAGTTAAATTTGAACATGTAAGATTGTGTAACCGAAAAGGGGTAGAATTGGCAATGTCGTCAAGTACGCAAATCAGTACGACATTACTAAGGGACAGCATTAACAACCTTGACACAAACCAGTAGACTAAAATATCACAATACAGTACCAGAAGTGTATTTGCTTTTTTTGCATTTTTATTGTCGTAACAATATTAAATATTTATATCCTACACCAACATTAGCGCTGGGGGTATTTTGAGGCTGTTGTTGGTGCTAACAACGCTTAAAGATTATGTTCAAATATTCACTTTTAAACAGTCATTTCACTTATGGGCTTTTCACCCTTAATGGAGCTTCAAAGTGCCGGAGAAAATTTGGTATATCCTACGATTAGCGGAAACTATCTCTCCGCTTTTATCGATATGGTCTCATGAACGGCCATTTTAGAGCACAGATGTTGCTAATCGTCGTTCTTTCGTTGTTTTGTATTGTTGTTGTAAAGCTAAGTGGTGAATAAGTCGTGAAAAGAACTCTAGTTCACCATTACATTTGATTCTTAAGTGTGAGCCATGAGTATTGAAACAGTAGGAGTTTAGTCTCCTACCCTCAAACAAGCGGAAAATCATACCTAAATATTTGGGCTTTAGAGAGGTACTCATGTGTGATGTAAATATATAACTTTAAGCTTTGTGCGCCTTTAAGTCGTGTTTCAGAAAAGTTACTCACGTCAAACTTACAACTCATTGGTATTTTAATCTGTTCTCTGGTTACCCTATATTTAGCCCTATTTGGTCTGATCAGTTTCGAACGCTTTTAAATTAACCATACGCCTATATTTAATATCTATAGTTTTACTTAATTCAGGAGTCTAATAACACTGTTCTACAAAATACAAAAATCTTTGGGACTTTTAGTAAAACTATATGAAATACAATAATTTTGATGCGCTGAATTAATATCCGTTTTTTTTTTATAGGCGTGGCAAATTTTTCGCAAAAAATATGGCAGTTATGTCAATAAATACGTAATGCATGCATTTATGTCTCTACACATGTCCTCTGAGATGTGCAAATAAAGGAAAGGATAAGTCTGGATATATCTAGTGTCCTTAAATACTAAGCTGGAAAAGCCTTCGACACCAGGAATTATTAACCACCTTAAATATGTTTATGAGATTGACGTCATTGTGCAGCGAGGAAAACTTGATTCTATGTAAAGTAGCCTCTTGGAGATGGCAAAATACGCTGTAAAAAATGATTCAATGGATGAAATATTAGGACGTTGCGGTGTCGAGAAATAAATGTCCATTAAGGACCTAGAAAAGCCGAACGTTGTTCTAGCATTCTTAATTGCTCCAACTACAACAGGGGACAAAAATTGATCAATTTTATTTACTAATGCAACTAGAATTGAGAAGAATCTTATTTTAAAAACAGAAGCGATTAACCGGTTATTTGATAAATCTATAACCGAAAATCGGTTCGAATTATTCGTAAACCGGTTTTTTAGAAAGTCGAATAATCGATCTCCCTAATAAATAAATAAATTCCGAAAAACAGAAAGTTTTTAACGTATGTAGACCCGTGGATTTAAAATAAAAAATAAAAAAAAGTATTGTAATCTGGCAAAAATTCGATGTTGTACCTCAAATTTTGTATTTGAATAATAATTATAATTATTTCTGGGTTAGTAATATCATATAAAAATTGATAATCCAAATAATTATTAATTTTTTATTTGCCTTAAGCTACTTAAAATCGGTAAAATTTATGAAAAATTCTCAAAATTATCAATTTTTGGAATTTTAAAATTTTTTAAGTTGTGGGACAAAGTTGGTTCTAATTAATTAATTAATTTATTTTTTTTTTATAGAACATATTACATATGTAGTCTTAAAAATAAAAATATATGTATTTTTTTTGTATATTTTTTTTACTACTCCTTCAAAGTTTGCCAAATTTAAACTTTTTATTGATATAAGTTCGTTTTTCAAAATCGGACAAAAATAAACACAGTAAACAAAATTAATAACCTTTTTTGCTATTTTATTAATAATATTGTATAGTAACAAAAAAACCAAACACTTCAAAATTTCTAGAGTTTTCATAGCTATTTTTTTTAATTAACTTAAATCCAATTTTTCACGTAGTATTTTGCATTATAAATTAGCTGATTTTGGCGCCCTCTTGCGACAATATAGAGCAGTAACCGAAAAAAATTTCTCAGCATTATATTCAGTCTCTGCTGAGACTGCGCTTCGTTCGCTTGTTATTGAAAATGCCCTCAAGCACAAGAAGTAAAGTCTAGTGTCATTCCTGGGTATAGAGGAGGCCTTTAACAATGTGACATCGGATGCGATTAGGTTGGCTCTAAAAGTGCATTGGTCCGTGATTAGATTCATAGGGAGACTCCTGACCAACAGGGTCATTGTCTCTACTATGGTGTCAGCCACCATCTATAAGGTGGCTGTAATGGGTACCCCACAGGTGGGGAGGAGTTCTTTCCCCTCTCCTGTGGAATTTCACCATCAACATTCTATTCATGAGGCTTGATTCAAATCGATTCAAGACTCTAGTGTATGCGGGTGATGTTGCTGTAGCTGTGTCGGGAAAAATTCTCGATGAGATATTGCAGTGCCTTCGAGCACTGACAGTGGGCTGAGCGTTAACCCGGGAAAGACGGAATTAGTACTATTCACACACAGGTTAAAAGAGTGAGGGTGAGAGTATTTTTTAAACTGCCAGACCACTGCAGTATCTTACAGGCGGAAGTTACGGTGTTAAAGAGGGCAGCGGACTGGTTGATTTACTATAGGGTATATGATTGTGATATCGGGATCTGTACAAACAGTCAGGCTGTGATAATGGCGCTTTTTGGTGTTTTCTCAACATCACGACTGGTGTGTAAATGCCTGGAATCTCTGAACGACATGGCGAGACATTTAGACCTAGAGATTATCTGGGTAAGGGGTCACTCCGACATCCAAGGGAACTGTGTGGTAGACGAACTGACGAGGGTGGGCTGTCCTCGCGGTACTTGTTGGTCAGGGCACAGTTACGGTTGGATAATAAACCCACGTACTCTGTATCGAGACAAACCTGCCCCCTGTACGATCGGGCTCGTTCGGAGTCTATTATAGGGATGCCGCGTCATGGGCTACGAATCCTGGTAGCTGTTATTATTGCTCACTGGGTGGGAGGTGCGCACGCTAGGAGATTAGGTCTACCGTTCAATGACTACTGTAGGGATTGTCAGTATGAGGAAAAGGAGGAGACTGTCGAGCATTTCTTGTACCAGTGTGCAAATCTTTCTGCTATCAGGATTGCTTTCCTTGGAAGTCCATTTCTGTATGCCATGTCGGACCTGGCTGATGTGAGTATCAGTAGGATCTCTTCTTTTGTACATGACTTTGGTTGGTTCGTTTCGACTACTGATATGGGCATAAAAGTGGGATCAATATTTGACCCAAGAGAGCTGGATCGGTGTCGGGCTGCATGTCGTAACTAACTAATTAACATATTGAGCAGATAATTAGCTTTCAAAAAATATATATTTATTCAATATCCGTGATGAGTGATTTTTTGATTTTTGTCTGTGTGACAACGCACTGTGTAAGATGATTAAATCCTCAGCGTGCTCAACGCTTAAGGCTATTCAGAAACATCGCACGGCTGATTTTGCGTACAAATTTATTTATTAAGTCACGTATAGAGCAACTGTTGTGTGAATTGAAGACGGCCAACCAACCGGCGAAGTGACTTTGTTTTATATTATTTGGAAAAACTCTATATTACTCGGATATTGATACTATTTTTTTGAAATGATCTATCGAGTACAACAAGAATCTGTTTCTGAAATTTTCGAAAGACCTCCAAAATCCTGAATCCTTTAAACTGTTATAACCTAATAATTCTACTTGTCCTCAAAACTTACCGATTCTCATGCGAAAGTTATTAAACGAATGCATATTGACTTCTTCGATTTTATCGAATAATTGCAGAGCATAATCCGCCATGGCCGTTATATGTTTATAATTCACCAGATCACAGGTTTGAGTGGTTAAACCAGAAGCGGCCATATATGTGGCTCCCGTACTTTTAATCTTCTCAATGTAGCTGTAAAGAATGTATATAACAAGTGTATAATAAATTGTAAATAAAATTTCAACAGCGATCATTATAATATTGAGTAAATTGTTTCAAGTGTTTTCTTCTATTCTTCTTCTTTTATTTTTCTTCTATCTTGTTGCTGTTGCTGTTGTTATTCTCATTATTATTATTACTATGGATATTGTGTCACTTACCGAAAACGTTCTTCACTTAATAATTCATCAAAATCCGCTATAATTTCATTGAGTAAACGCAGACATTCAACACCCTCATTGTTTCCTTCAAGCTCCACATAGAATTCACTAAAGTTTGGTATCGAAGCGAATAAAATGCAAACACTATCACACTGTTCGTGATAAAGATCCTGTGGCCATGGTAAGCAAAGTGAGATAGGGAGAAAGAAATGGCGAAAAATAATAGTGAAAAAACGTTAAAAAGGAATTATGGTAAGAAAAATTATAAAGCAAATGTTTGTACATGCATACCATTACGTTACATCACATGTACATATACATACATATGTGTTTGTACACAACAGGATAATGTTTTATCATATTAAAAGTATTAGGGTTACCCTTGGAACCAAAAAATTGTTGAAAATTAAATAAAAAAGTTATTTGTATTTATTTCGTTTGTCGTTTTAGGGGACACCCGAGTACCTTGGAATACATTCTGTGGTTCATTTTTAATTCATAACAACAGCCATTATATACTTTACGTAAATTTAATAGTTATTTTAAAGTATTGACAGACACATAACTGAATGACAGACATACACTCGAAGTGTTAGAAAAAAAAGAAATAAGTTGTTACAGTTTATTCAAGCGCATATTTAAATTATGCAGTAGCATTGCTAACAAATATTTATATGGAAAACACATATTATGGTATGTCATAAAATTATTTGTTATGTTTGTCATAACCAGTGATAGGAAATAAAATTAAAACTGACATAAAACTGTAATAGCATATTATCGGGAAAAATATAAGCTATAGTCTCTTAATGTATGTATTTCACTACGTGGCAAAAAAAAAAATGGGTAGTGTTGCTATTTTCTGGTAGATCCTATCGAGCAGAAGAATACTCTGCTTTTGAATTTTCCAAACACTTCGAAAATCTTGGTTTCAGTCGCCGCTTCACTTGATTTAAATTTAGGGGCACTTAAAACGGTACCAAAGTTTACCTCCTCAGTATATCACCCATCTTTGTCCAGTCGAAACTAGAATACAACATAAATAATTAATAATGAATGATGTTAATTTTGAGTCACAAGTCAAGTTTTTTGTCCAACTGAATTTGACATATCTTTGTTTCAGTGTTTGACAAATTCAACCATGGACAGATACATAATTGAGCAGCGCGTTCACCTCTTGAGATACTTTAAATTGTCGCTATTTATCACAAGTAGCGATAGTATTTGGAAGCTGCTGGACTTGAGTTTCTTTGCATAGACTCTAGAATTTCTAAAAGTATTAACATTGGCATTTCCATCAAAGTTGTAGTAATTTTTTTGTTACAATTGAAGAACTTTAACTTTTTTTCAATAAGCCCACGGTTGTCTTAATAATGACCGAAAAGAACCATATATTAAAAAACAAACTGTTATCACACTCACTACATGTCCAGGTCTTAAGAAGTTCAAATTGTTGAAGGTTTTGCGAAAATGGGCGTTCAAATCAAAATAAATTTTGCCTAAATTTCAGCAAACCGGGTCTGTAGGAATGTTTCCACATTTCCTGTGCATGCTCGCCAAGTTCGTTCTGTAGAAAACAGAGGTCAGTCAATGGTCGGTTGAAAATGAGGTCGGCTAAGCAGTTACCGTGAATGGTGTTCGATATCGTGAGCATGATGATAACAGACTTCCTGTAGCCAAAAATTAAGAAATTGGCTGGGTTGGTGCCACTTGAAATACAGCCAACAAAAAAATGGCTCATTTGCGCGAGAAATTTATTGGCCGTGGTATCATGTCGTAACGTTTTTAATTTGCCGCACGGTTCGTGTGATTTGACACCGCTGGACTTCTTTCTTTGGGAGTATTTAAAAGAAAAAGTGTACGTCAATAAGCCAGGAACAGTTCAAGAGCTTAAGGATGAGATAATTCGGCACATTAAAGACATTGAACCTCAATTATGTCTTAGAGTCATTGAAACTATGGACCACCGAATAGAGGTATGCCACTGAAGGCGCGGTGAGCATTTGGCCGGTAGTTTGTTACACGTAATTGTCATAGATCCTTCTATCATAATAAAAGATATTAAGATAATTCTTTGAAAACTTTTTGTTTTATTTACAATTAATATCGTGCGTTTTGGTTGGACCACCCTTTATCTGGGCCAGTGCTTCAAAGCCTAGCTTAGACATCTCAACCGTATGCGACTTTATGGGCTTATTAGGGCACCGTTGTAATGTGTTTTGCTGTTTCATAAATACCACAATAGAATATGTTCTAATGAAACAGAAGAACTTGTTTCGAAAATTCTACTTGTACTTATAGTTCTCGTAATAGCAGAAGGCCTTTATGTCTGTCCCGTGAGAGCTTAGACTAATTCATCTTTGCGCACGTCTTTTCCATGATTTGATCAATTTTGTCAGGTGTATGGCTTGGACATCAATATTTGCGCATTCAGGTTTAGTGGGTGTAAAAACTTCTTTCTTACATGGCATCATTTAACGAATTTGGCGTTTATAATATGGTGGTTATATGTAGGATATGTTTTTGTTGCGCATGAGTTATTTTTAGGTGTTCCTGTGATATGCACAAGGTGAGAAAGGAGGATAAGCTAAGGAGGAATTTTGTTTTTCGGAGACAGGCGAGGGGGCTCATTTTGTTTTTTTCCCGGTAGTCTATTACTACTCAATAAGAGCGAGCGTAGGGTACTAACGAGTATATTTACTGGGAATTGTGGTCTTAGGAACCATCAGTATATTTTTGTGAAATGCTACGGATAATTGGTGTAGATTCTGACCAACTTATATCGAGATATCTGAACAGGTAGTTTGTAATTGCCCAGCTTTTTCGGCCTAGAGGATGAGGTTCCTGGGAAATGCTATGACTAGTCTAAATGAGGTATTTCTTCTCTCACCAAATAGGATTACTGGCTTCATTTGCAGCTGCAATCTGATGAGGTCGCGGTACGTGTTGGCCCTAAACAACATAACATAACATCTTAGGTCGTTATAGAGTACATACATACCAGGTGTACCAATAATAAATGAGCGTTTTTTTGTGAAAATAAAACACAAAAATTTAATGGAAAAGTAAAAACATTTTTTTCCTAGTGTTAGCCATTGCTGGCTACACATTTTTCCCATCTTTCAGGAAGTTTGTGGATTAAACGCCAATAAAACTGTTCGTCTTTTGAAGAAAACTAGTTAGTCATCCAATTTTCGGGTGAGGTAGCAGCTCTCAGCACAATGCTTTGATTGTATAATGAAACGGTTTTGCTTTGTGTGAGGTGTATTGTCATGTTGCAAAATTACCTTGCCGTGTCTTGTGGCAAATTTTGGTTGTTTATCGACCAATGATTGGTTCAAATTGATCATTTTTGTATTTATATTTTGATTTGTTCTCAGTAACGATCAGTATTAAAGGATTTAGAAGCTCGTGGTACACGACACCACCTGGTCTGGTTCCTGGTCACACCCGATACACGGCCTTGTCTTCCAGCCTATGGTGTTCTCCGTTTAGAGCATAATCACCATATGCTTCGACAAGCATTCGATGCGACTTTACAGCACTTTTCTTCAAACGAAAACAAAAAATTAATGCTTTCCGCAAATCATTATTTTTTGGTACAAAATTTGCCATCTTTACACATATGAAAAAAAATGATGTTGTTTATTCACAGACTTGATGTATACTAAATATTTTTGACATATGTCATTGTCAACACAAAAAAAAATCAAGGCTCGTTTAAAATAAATGTTTCCTATGGAGACATTTGTATGTTGTCGTCCACTTCATATCGGCACACCTCTTTATTGAATAAACATTAAAGCTTATTTCAAACCAGAATATAATTTCGAGTACTCTCACTACAAATGATTTATAGCTATGATGACAAAGGTAATTATTTTTTAGTGTATATTGCGTCGATTCATTTGCCTGTGTTATCATAAGTGATCAATTTGGAATTTTGATAAATCCCACTCCAATCTTGCTTAGTTTTCGATTATGTTTACTTTGAAATAGAAATAATTGACATATGCCACTAATGGGAGATTAGTAGAAGAGACACTAAAATTTACACGGCGGCATAGTGGAGCGACGTGATCATTATGATATTTTAATTGATGAATCATGGTTACAAAATCAGTAACAAGTGTAAATATTTATGAAATTATAATGAAAAATTTCATTGGTGAGTCTTAGTGACAATGACACGAACAAAGGGTGTCATGTATTACAATATCACCATAGTAAGAAAAGCTGAAATTTAGCGACATTGTCTGTTATGAATCGACTGCATGCTGAAACATGAGGGATTTTGTCTACTATTCTTCCAAGTTAAAGACTAAAGCACTAATGATTCTTAATTATACTGTCTGTTAGGAGTCACGAATACACGGACGTCTGCAAGACAATATTAACTTCTGCATTTTTGAAAATTAGGACAAGTACTTGAAAATGTCATGTGTGACACCAAAGAAAATTTATCGACAGTCATCGCTGATTTATCATTGTTAGGATTTTTTACGATTTCACGATGATTGACTCCGACATTTGCCACCGCGTACATTTCAATATATTTCAATAATAAATCAATAATATTACACAAAAGCCTTTAAATATTAATTAAAATTTCATATTCGTATAAGCGGCAAAATATGTTAAGAATTTAATTTTCCTGTTTTCATAAAGGTTACATTTGCACAAAGAAAACTTCATTACAAAAAAAGGAAAGCAAGAGAAGAAAATCTTTTGAATTTTTAATACTCCATTATTGATGACGTATACAAAGCATTTTACTTGTAATTTTCATCATAAAATTGTAGTTTTTTTTAAGAGAATTTTGTGTGTTCACTTACATCAATATTTTTATCACGACTCAGAAAATGTTCTGCCACATGAACGGGTAAAATGTTTTCCAATAGTTTGCGATTGTATGCCTGTAAATGCTCCATATCTTCCTTTTCCTCTGCAACCATAAAAAAAGAAGAAAAAGGAAATCAGAATCAAAGTTTGAAATAAAAATATTTTCGTTTACTTGTTTATTATATTTTGACATTCAAGGGGTATTGAATTCATTTCTCGTTTCTTTTTGCATTTTTATTCAACTTTTTGTTTAAGAAATTGAAAATGCATCAAACGTAAAACAAAAGTACATTCAATGTAATAAACTTTTTACGTGTAATACAGTTACAAAAAAGAGGAGTCAATTGTGTGTTTTTATTCTTTTTGTTATCGTGTAGTCAATCATTCAATCATGCAGTCATTCAGTTATTCAATCATTTGCACATTCATTGTTAAAATTGAATTTTAAATAAAATTAAATTATTTCTTGTACTTTTGTAACTACAATCTATTGAGTATTGAGTAACTTAAATTCGAAGAAGAAGAAGAAGTCGAAGAAGGAAAATTCATGAATGTTTAAGGTCGACAATGTAATATACATACATCAGTATTTCATTGAAATTAAATTTTTAATGCTCTTTCTAGCAAATTTCCATTACCTGTCTAAAAACAAAGAGTGCATGGCAAAATTGATTCAGTCTGAATTTCATCTTAACTTGGTCATATAAAAGACGTTTACCCAGAACAAGATTATTTCAAAAGCTTCGGTCTTCTGCAGGAAGCTTCGCCTCGTTCTCCTGTAACCTTGGTTTGGATAATTTCAATCTATAGCCTGTTTAACAACATCATCTGTCCATTTCTGCAGCGCATGTTCACTATAAAGCCATTTCTGCCTTCGAATTTCCATATTTAAGAGACGAAAAATTCAAAGGAATGTATTACAATTAATGATTTGTATTGAGCCAAGTTCAGAAACTGCCATCCTAACCGTTCTCCAGATATACAAAAATCAATATTTACTTTGTATTGTAGGTGCCACATCCATTTATTCAATTTCGCCCAAATTTCGACGGATAATGTGTTAACTAGGAAGTTATTTAGACCAAATTCAGAACCTTACACTATTACCGTTCCAAAGATATATTTAAAAATCAATATTTACTTTGTATGAAAGGTGCCACTCCCACTTATCCAATTCCGCCCACTCTTTGAGTGATGAAATGCATTGCCCACAAATTTATTTGGACTAATTTTAGAAATTCTTACTTTTACTGTTTTAAAGATATAGATATAAATAAACATTTGGTAAAGCCGTGGCACCGCCCACTTAAAACAAAATTATCGCTAAAAGTAGACCTTTCCAATGCATGTATTGGTTTGTATATCGGTTTTGTGGTTCTCGAGTTATAAAATGACTAACAGAAGACAACTTATTTTTATATATACACGTATACATCAGTTGGGCCATACATTGGTTTAAATTTGAACCAGGACTATTTCGAATCTGGCAATACTTAGGCGGAGATTAGAAAAAAACAATCAAAAAGGTGGCAAATATAATCTTTTCTGATTATGCTCATTTTCATCTTGTTGGGTACGTTAGTAAGCAAAATTGCCGTATTTGGGGCACAGAAAACCCAAACGTGGTCTTAAAGAAGCCAATCCACCCATTACGAGAGACAGTTTGGTGCAGTTTATGGACCGAAGGCATCGTTGGCCCATATTTCATATTTCGCAACCATTACGGTCAATGAAGACACCTATGGCACCATGATAACCGATTTTGTCATGGATGTTTGGTTTCATCTCTTGCCGGCCGTTTAATTAGCCGAAATGGTGATGTCAGTTGGCCGCCAAGAAGCTGCAATTTGACACCGTTGGACTATTTTCTGTGTGGCGGCGTTAAAGGCAGGTGTTAAGGTAGGATCACACGAATGTATTTATGCGTCAATAATTAGTCAATACGGCAACTCACAATATTATTGTTATTATTTATTCCATTCAAATGCAACCCTGGTGCGACAATCATGTGAAAGCTTTATCGGCAATCATGCACGAATGTAAATTCCAAATATAAACCAACATTTATTGTATTCTTGTGTAGCAATTTAAGAAGACAATACACACCAATTTTTATTTTTTAATTGATTTCTTTCTGGAAAAAACACGTGCTGGTACGGAATTTATAATTGTCACCCCTTAAAAAAAGAGTTTTTTAATTATTTATATGTAAATTGCATCACAAACTTCTACCACTTCTTTTTTTTAATTATTTTTACTTTTTTTTATCAAGCGGACATACGATAATCGAAGCCGATCCAATTTTTTTTTAAAAGAACTAAGCTTTACTTTAGAGGATTCAATAAAATTTTTAATTATAATCCAATTTAAATAAATAAGTATTTTAGTGAATTAATTTTTTTTTTTAATTTTATTGAAATGTTTTCTCATATTTACCATCATGGCCCTTCTAGTGAGACAATCTCTGACCCAAACACTTCTTCTTTTCTTTTTTCGAACCATTTGAATTAATTTTACCACAGCAGCTGATTCACAGATTTGCCGTAAGCTAGAACAATCGTGTGACAGCGTTGGGACAATTATTGTCAATACATTACTTCGTGACATCTTGTAACAATAAATTTTGTATAAAATAAGACAACCGTCTGAATACAGATTTTCTAATTTGGACAATTTTATTATTGTGCGCCAATTGGTCACAATAGTAATTGTATTAAATTGGTGTAGTTGAGGCAAACGTGTGATCCCAGCTTCATGACGCTAAACCAGAGACATATGAGCATTTGAAGGCCTACATTCGTGATGCCATTGCCGAGATACGACCCTATACACTCGAAAAAGTTCTCGAAAATTGGTCGATCGAGTGGGTACTGTGAGGCCAGCCGCGGCAGCCATGTGAACTAAATAATATTTCATTTCTAAACGGAATAATTGTACTTCACAACAAAAAATAAATTTGGCAAAATTTCAAACTGTTTTTGTTTTATTGCATTTTAAATTGCCCACCCGATAGATATGAGACCTTTGTAACGAACTGCATTAAAAAAGTGTAGTTCTTAAAATGTAGAGCAGGTAGACTAAAATGCCCAAACGCCAAAAACGCTCTAAAGCCCCAGATACCAAGCAATTCTTTTTATAATTAAAGTTTTATTTGCTATTTTCCATTTACAAAGATATTTTAAGTGAAAGGTCATAATAAAAATTGGAATGAAATTTAACTCATAGCGTTATCAGTTGTTGCACAAACTCATTATGAATCAAGAACTTATGGTAGGGTATATGGTATTAATAATAGTAAAGAAATTGTTGCAAAATATTTTCAATAAATTTCCGGAAAATATGTTCTTTATTTTGCATTTTTCTTGCATCAACACCACAAGGACATCAATGAATGGCATGAACTGGCAAAGAGTGAATTATTTATTTTTGCTCTTCAATGCACATTTAAATTCATGGGAAATTATTTGGATAACTTTAATACATACAATACGAAAAACAAACAAAAATATTGTAAAATGATATGGAAATGATAGTTTTTGGTTGAACAACTTTTATCTGTAAAATGAAAGCATTATTTAAAAAAACTTTTTACGAAAATTCTTAATAAAAGACTTTTTGATTTTGGTTTGTAGGTATTACTTGTAAGAATAACTTGTTGCATAATCTTGAAAATATATATATCATCTTAGGTATACTTCCCCTCATTTCTCTTAGTTTACTATGTGAATGAAAGCTATTTGCATTTAAGACTCAGGCTATCAATCTAAACCGCAATCGAGCCATAACATACTCGTACCACACTAACACACACTATTTTGTCAATATTATTCCTTTCTGCGGTGCTCGAATTCAATGGTTGCTGTGACACTTTGTTACGCACAACTTAATTCAATTTCAAGTCAAGCTGTTGCAAAAGAATGCGGAATGAAATAATAAAATGGAAATAAAAAAAGAATAAAGAAGAGAAGTGAAATAATAGAGACATTGATTCTATTTCCGCTAAAACATTCATCTTCTTATAAGGAGTTGTTGTCGTCGTTGTTGTTGTTCTCGTTATTGCCACAAATGTTGGAGGTCGTAAAAATTTCTTGTTTAATTCAATTGTTGGTTTTAAATATGCAAGAAAAATATTATTGTTGCCAAGGGTTTTTTCTTAATTTAATATTAAATTTTAAAAATTTTCTTTTCTTCTCACTTTTACAAAAAAAAAAAAAAATGTTTAAACAGCAGAAATTTAAATTTTAAATGTCTACGGTTCAAGGACTAAAGAACATACAAACATACATATTTTTATTTTATTTTATTAAATATTTTTAAAATTTTTCATTGTTTAAGACAAAGTAAACAAAAATATATATGAATGAAAGCAGAATTGTGTGAAGAATGTTTCATATAATTTTATGGTTATTTAAGCAACAACGGTGGCGCACTATAACTACTTATGGGATTTTAAGATTCTACACTAGGCCAATAAGTTTAGAAAGAATTTTTGAATATGTATGTGTATCGTGGTCACATTTCAACTAAATCTTTGCTAAACAAACTTGTATCATGTCTATAGAAGATGTAATGATATTCACTTTTCCTATTGGACTAACTTGCTGTTTTCGTGCGACAAGAAATTTCGAAAGATTGAAAAAGTGTTGGAAGATGCTCGAAAATATTAAAAAAAAAACGAGAATTGAGTATATCCCTATAACTGACATCATATCAATGTCAGATGACAGGTTTAATTATCTTGTTGAAGTATAATTGTATAACTACGAGTAATTCGGTCCTATGATAAGTCACACTGATGTGAAGTTCTGTAGGACAATTCCATTATTGCCAATAATATTGAATTTATAGGAAAAGGTTCTCTTAAGCCGTATTAAGCCTATTATCAGCAATAATGCTATAAAACGTAACCATTAATTTGGGTTCAGGAATGCGCATTATACGATTGGTCAGATCCACTGGATAACATATATAATAGAAAAGGTTCTTGAGGAAAGACAAATCTGTTTGCAGTATTCCTGGATATAAAGGGTGGGCAAATTTAAGTTTAGTAAGTAAATTGACAAATTGACAAATTCAGTTTTATTCATACCAACAATATAAAATAAAAATAAAGGGTCCACCAAAAAATTTTTTTTTTTTTTAAAATGCTACAAAAAAACTACTGAATATTTTCTAAAATTTCTTTTTTCATTTGAAAGTACAAACTTTCCGGTTAATAATGGGAAATAATATCATTCATATAATAATATCAGCCATGCAGTAGCCTAACGATCGGTCCAATTTTTAAGCACATTATCGATTGTGTGCAGCTGTATTTCACCAATGGTTTCACGAATATTATCCTTTAAAGCGTCAATTGTCTCTGGCTTGTCGGCGTAACAATTATCTCTGACGACACCCTACAAATAATAGTCCAACGACGTCAAATCCCAGCTCCGAGGTGGCCAAACGACATCAGCTCTGCGGCTGATAATGCGATCTTCAAAAACAGGGCGCAAAACATCGAGTGTAGCTTCGGCTGTGTGGCACGTAGTGCCGTCCTGTTGTAACCTAATGTTGCTAATATCCTCCTCTTCAATTTTTATGAACAAAAATTCGTACAACATCGCCCGATAACGATCGCCATTGATTGTAACGGCCACTCCTTGCTCATTTTCGAAGAAAAATGGCCCAATTATGACTCTGGACCAAAATCCGCACCAAACGGTGACTTGTCTTGGGTGTATCGGCTTTTCGATGTATGTGTGCTCACATTTTGCGACATTACCATGATTTTCATAGTAATGTCGCAATATTTCCTAGCATTGTTCAAGCGTATACACAACCATATTCGTTCAGCGGAAGGATAAAACTAATTATCTGTCAAATCTTTACATTCTTGCATAAGTAAGTGATATGTTCAAAAGTCATTCATCTGGTAAATATTCAGAATAATAAATTGTATTGAAGAGTCTTCAATTTCAGACACAAGCTTTGCCTGGCGACAAAGATGAATTGACTTACATATCGTCATATAAAATCCAAAATGTACTAAGTTACAACAAAAATAGAAATCGACATTTCGATTATTATGCATTCTTGCGCAATAATATTTTCACGAATTTTTACAGTTTTAAAATTGTAAAAAACGTTTTTATCAGCAATACTAAATGGTTTATTTCACATTTTAAAAAGTTTTTTGCCTCCTCTGTAAAATTTTTGAAATGTAACTCACTGCCTTTTGGATTTTATGTAACGATATGTAAATACATCTAATATGCTGTCAAGAAAGTGATTCTCATGGCATTTTCCTTTCTCAAACAAAAATTTTAAATTGGAAAAAGTTAAAAAATAAAAAGTGTTGGCATTTCCCCCTTAAAGTGTTGCATTTTTTTTTTTTTTGTCAGAAACGAACATACAAAAGTTGTTCAAATTATTCTGTATATTCATCAAACATTATATATTCACATAAAAGCGTGCTTCGGCAGTAGCTATTCAAAAATAAATTAAGCAACAGCTCTTTTTTTGACCAACATTTTTACCATGTGATGTTTTTAAGGCCAAAATATGCAACAATTTCACTCAATTTTAAAGGAGCAATGAACAAAGAAATGCAACCTTTCTGTCAGAAAAAAGAACGCCTTAAAATTATGTATGTAGACTCTAGGATATTTGAATGAATGTACTTGACTAGTTTGATTAAAAATTAAAAATAAACACTCAATAATTCAATATATCGCACACTTAATCATGAACAGTCATAACTCAAAATTTGTCAAAATCGTTTTTTTTCATAAATCAGTTTACAGATCAAATCTCAAACGACCACAAAAATATCGTTTGCAAATCTGCCTTATCTGTCTTTTTTAACTTGTATAGCCTAAATATAATCAACTAAAGGTTTAGTTCGAAGTGACTCTTTTTAACACCATAGTTACAACATAACAAACCAATCTTTAAGGGCAACACTGTTATCGATTTGTGCTGACATTCCATAACTTCATAACCGATCAATTTAATTTTACAATAATGTTTTGTAAACAGTTTTTTGCCTCTGCTGAACAATTGAAAATTTTGATTTTGACTTTTTATGATTTAGTGTGCGATATGTATATAAGGTGTGCTTTAAAATGATAAAGTCACCTTAATATTTGCTCAATTCATCCAAACTATAGAATGTTATGTATGGTCACCTTATTAAAAAATATTCTACATTTAAATAAGTGAATAATAAGCCGGTTTTGCTTTTAGAAATGTAATGTAAATGTAAGAGGTGCAAAATTCGTCAAAATGATAAGTTCAGTGAGTCATTTATCTAAACTTTTATTTAACTAATGCTTAGTAATCAATTATTTTTAATTTATGCAGTTCCCTTTTTCTTCTATTGTCTTAAAAATACGGGATGGCATCTCACTTACGAAATTGTTCACACCGTTGGAGCTGATTTTGCGCCAGCTGTTGCAGATTGCTACTTTCAATTCATCTTTTGTTGTCTATATAAACATTACGCACAAGCAGTCTCCACAAATTTTCCATGGGGTTTAAGTCGGTGGAACTTGTACAATCAAGTACTTTAATATTGTGCTACTCAAACCATTGTCTGGTCGACTTGCTGACATGAATTTCTGCATTATCTTGCTGAAAGGTGAAGGTTTTGTCAGCATTTTAGACCAATTAAGGCAGCAAACGTTCTGGTACTCTAAACTATTCATTCGAGTGGAAGGAAAGTAAACTTCCAGGGTACCATGTGAGCTAAAGCCAGCCCAAACCATCAAACTGCCAACGCTGAAGTTCCTTTTGGAAAAAAACAAGGGCTCCTTCCTTAAATCTCGCCAATACCATCCAGGTAAAATTTTTTCTCATCAAAATGTATGGAATATCTTATAACATTTTTTAAAAAATGTTTACCTGATGCCAATTAGTCGCCATGCTGTTTTTCGCAAGCTCCCTTCGCTTAATCTTATGCTGCTTAGTCAGACAGGGAATTTTTTTAATTTTGCTCGAACAAAGTTTGGCTGGGCGTTGATAGCTCTTATACTTATACTTTTTGAAGCTTGTAATTTCAATTCCTCTTTTATTGTTACCGCACTTTTCATGGAAGTCGAGGGCTTTCGTGGAATTAGGGCAGCCAGGATCTTTACACGACCCTTGCTTGTTATTTTTCCATAATTTTCTCTGATTTTTTTTTTTTTTTTTTTGAGAAAATTTTGCACAACACACACAAAGATCGTCCCAGTTTTTTCGCCATTCCACGCATACTCAATCCCTGCTCATGAAGTGCCACAATTTGTCCTTGCTCATAAGGTGACAAAGGTTTCCAGCGACCCATACCGCGCAAAAAAAAATAAAAATAATAACAATTGTGATACCCTCTGATTAGATTAATTGCTTATTCATCACTGGCTTTATCATTTTGACGCATTGAATTGTGCACTTATTCACATAAATTTAAATAAACATAATATAACAGTACATATCTAAGAGCAAAACCGGCTTATTATTCACTTATTTGAACGTAGAATTTTTTTGAATAAAGTCAACATACATAACATTTTATAGTTTGGATGAATTGTGCAAATATTAAGGTGACCTTATGGTTCGATAATTAATTATCACTTTTAATAAAGTAAAAGAAAATGTACAATATGTATGCATGTATTTATTCAAATAACTCTATTACACTTACCTGTGGCTTGTAATTTCCATATGAAATCCAAACGATATGTTGCCTCCGTTTGATGACTATGAAAAATCAATGCGACCATAAACGCAAATAGAAATATCGAATCAATTATATAACGTAATAGTGCTTCTTCATTGCTAATGCATTTGATAAGGAATATTAAAGAAAATAAGAACAAATTAAAAACGAATGCCATCATCAACATCATCAATATTAACGCCATCATCAACGTCAGCAGCAAGTCGCACAGCATCATATACATGAACGCGCCCACGCATAGATGACGGCAAATGCGAACCAGACGAAATGTTGCAGATACAACCAAGGCATTAATGGAAAATGTAAAAGTTTAAGTGGTTGCGTAGTTGTGGTATTTTAGCAATGTTGCGCCCCATTAAAAGGAAATGCAGTAATGCATTTTAAAGGAAAGAAAGAAAAAAAAGGAAAAAATCAAGTAAAAGAAAAAAGAAAATAAGTTACTTTGTTATGATAACGATTGTCGTACTAGTACAGGTATGATTAAATGGCAACACAAAAGGAATTCAAAATTCTATTGACATTTAAATTGATTAATGAGTTGATATGAAATGACGCTACTTAATACTTGTATGTGCATAGTATGTATTAGAAGCATATTAAAGTTACATTTTACGTAAGTAAAGTTATATAATGATAAACAAATTCGCTATTTGTGCTATTATTGTAAAATTTTAAACTTTTTTTATTGTAAAAATACAGTAAAAATAATATAAAAAACACCAGCAAACATTGCATAAATTTTATGATTTTTTTCTTGAGCTGCTTTACTAAAAAATTTAATAACTCCATCAATTTCCAACGCATTTCTAAACCTTAAGACTCGTTTTATTCATAATTTAATTTAATTTTTTAATTAATTCATAAATAGTACGGTTTCTATATAAATTAATGCTCAAAAATGCATCTAAACTTGAAAAATTTGGAAAATTGGATGAAAAATGTAATTGCTTGAAACATGTACAGAGATACTTCTAGGCTACTTGAACCATATACACTCGTATGTCATTTAAAAGGTCTGTTTCTTTTCTTTCCAAATCTGCAAAGTAACTTCAAATTGGGTAATATTCAGCTAAGTTATTAGCTTATAAGAGCATGAAGGTGCCAAATATCGGTTTTTTTACCCGTAACGCCAAAAACAAATACTTCTTCTACTCGAAAGCGCCTATCCGAAAAATAGTATCACTTGGCAGGTACTTTTTTTTTGTCGCGCAGTGTTATCGTCAACAAAAATCGAAACAAAATCAAAGTAAATATTGCATTACTTCTCTACAAGGTAGAAGTTTGTAAATGCTTTTTGGAATAACTAGAACTTGAAAATAACCTACACTGGCTAAGGCTAAGTGCTGCTATGCTGCTAAAGCGGGTGTTACGATGCGTGCCGCTGTGGAATGGTGTTATGTTAAATCCTAGGCAAGTCCATTTGGCAATTTATTATAGCGACATCTCTTCATAACATTAGCTCGCAACTGGTTACGAATATTACGATATGAAAAACTTCTCTAATGCGTCTGCCGTTCGAAGTCGGCGTTAAACTATAGGTCCCTTTTAAGGAATTTTGATTCGCCACTTAATAAGAGTGTTCTTTATGTAAGTACAGACCAATCTTTGAGTGCTTTTGTAGCACTTAGTCTTTAAATAAAAAAAAAGTTAAAATTGTTATCTTTAATGTACAACAGAGTGGAGTGCCTTTTATAAAAAAAAAAAAAAAAAAAATGTGCCAGTCACCCTCTAGGATTAAAGATAATATAAAATAATTCCAAACATTTATTTTAATTTTTTTGCCACGCCTACAAATATCGCCCTGTATAGCCATTTTTAATCCGATCATAACATATTGTATACTGGTGTACATGGCTCTGTAAGGGATACATTTCTATCTTTAATAGTTTTTTAATACCACGTCAAATTGGTTCGTACCGAAGTCAGCGACTTTCGGAACGAGGACTCCATACTGTAACCGTTTTGCTACTATATTGGCCAACTTGAGGGGTTCTCCGCTAGGGCAGCTGGTCAACTCAGTTATAATGCGCCTAAATGTAGGATTTCAAAGTCCATCTTGCCGGTCCTCTCTAATCGAGCAGACTCCTTTCCTTTCTCTCTATAAGCAAATCGGAACTGAGACTGATTACTGTGGCATACGTACAATGAATGGTAAATGAGAGAATATCGGTACCGATTCTAGTAGATTGTGTGAAGATGAGAAGAAAATGTAAGACTTTTGGACCTTTCTCTCTTGCTGGACTGGCTGCATCTTGTCGAATGTTTTCTCTACTTTTGCCACTAATCTTTAATCTCCTCTTTTTTTAACATCATGATCACAATGAACCAGAAGCATCAGGAGAAGGCGTGTCTCATCCCCCTACGATATTATGTATCTTATATGTATGTGACAGATATATATTTTTTTTTTGTATAGGTTGGGCCATATTTTCCACAAAGTATTTTTCTGAAAAAAGTTATGGCCCAACCTATACAAAAAAAAAAAAAAAAAAATAAAATCTGTCAGATACATATAAGCTACACAATATTGTGGGATGAGACACGCCTTCTCCTGATGCTTTTTTTGGCTACGGTGAATATTCTTGGACAAAGTTATAGTGCAATTTCGCATTTGTTAAAATGAGGAGCACGTCCTTCAAATTTACCTGACCTGCAGCACTAAATTAATAATAAATAATAATTCTCATAACTTTCCATGAAGGGATACTGGGACTTCTTTCAGTCAGTGAGCTGCATCCAATTTTATTTTTAGACTTATTGAAAGGTTGCAAATGCCGATGACGAACGGGGGATACATTTGAAAAGTTTTCAATAGTAATAATATACTCATAATCAGTTACCATACTAGCAATGTTATGAAGTGATATCTTTGTAGAAAATTTTTTTTATCACAGCGTCACGCTACCGAACAAAATTGAGTTGGTTAACTTGAATTAAAAACCAAAAACGCTAGGCCACATGTTACAAGAAAAGGTTAAAACTTTTTAGAAAATATTATTTGGAAAGTTTGCCTCACCCGTATTATAGTCTTGACATTGCCTAGTCCGGCTACATTTGTTACGATCGATGCAGAATGCTCTCAGTGAAATATTGTCTACTTCAGAACCGATAGTTTAAAATTATCTTGTCGCGTTTTGGCCTCAATGAGCAGTCGCTCCAAAAGTAGTATCTATATGTTGCCAGAAATATAGGAAAGGCAATGGCGATGATCAATACTTTAAAAAAAAATATATATATATTCTACCAATAAACGCCCGAAATTTCCACATACAACCTTAATCAAAAAGTTCCCCGAATAACCCCCGTGTGGCAGTCCCATCGTTCCGATCTAAGTTTTTTTTTGTTAAATTGGTAAATCTATTGTTGATATTCCTGCTAAATCTTAGTATATAGCCAGACCGGAGAGGATCTGTGCAAGATAGTCATCCAGTTTGACGAGCGGTCTTCGACAAAGGTATATGCCTACCTACAGTTGTGATAAGTCTGCCATATTTGCTGCCATTCTCTGGTATATCGTGAGCGTTCATCTGATTTCCACTTCTGTGACGATGCCGCAGCTTACATGCTATAAAGTCTACGAAGCTCTTTCGCGTGGATATCGGCATCTTTTCGGATATTACAGCAATTTCCACTTCAGACACAGTTCTGAATCCAAATTTTTCTCGGTGTTTGATAAAAAAGTTCCCGGAATAACCCCCATGTGGCGGTCTCTTCATTCCGATTTGATTTTTTTGTTAAGTTGGTATTTCTGTTATTAATATTCCCATTTGCAAAAGCTACGTCGTCAAGAGTATATCTATCTCTGTGCGTTGGCGACTTTTTAAAATTTTAGAAATGGTTTTAAATTTGCAACAATGAACTTGTATTAGATTTTGCGTAAAAAGATAGCTTAATGGTGCCCGAAAGTTGGAAATGTTGAAAAAATGTTTCGACAATGATTCGCTAAAGAAAACGGTCGTTTACAAGTGACACGAGCGGTTCAAAAATGGTAGTGAGTCAATCAAAGTTGGTGAATGCAGTGACAGATCATCGACATCGAAAACCGACGAAAACAGTGATAAAATAAAAGAAATGTTGGTCAATAACCGTAAATTAACCATCAGAGAAATAGCGGAGGAATTTAACATTGCCTTTGGATCCGTGCAAGGCAAATTGGTTAATGATTTGTGTTTCCGTCGCATAGCAGCAAATTTGGTGCCAAAAGACCTCAATTTCACGCAAAAAAGACATGATTTGCGAGGCTGAATCTGATCCCACATTCATCCAAAGAATCATTACTGGAGACTAGTTGTGGGTTTATGAGTACGAAACGCAATCAGGCAAGTGAATGGCATTCCCCAAATGAGCCGAGACCAAAGAGCACGCCATTTTCATTCAAAAAATAAATTAATGCTCACGGTATAGTGTATCATGAATTTTTGCCAGAAGGCGAAAGAGTAAACAAAGAGTATTATTTGGGCGTTATGAGACGTTTGCGTAAAGCAATTCTCCGAAAGAGACCAGAATTGTGGGCAGAAAACTCGTAGATTTTGCACCATGATAACGCAATGTCGCACAGTGCCATCATTATTCGAAATTTTTTGATGAAAAATGCAACAACTACCAGCCAACAGCCACCGAATTCACCTGATTTGTTTGCCAGTGACTGCTTTCTGTTCAATCGAGTTAAAAACCATTATGTGGAACGCGTTTCTGCAGCCGAGAGTAAATAATGGAAAAATCGCAGGAAGCATATGATATGAATTGCTGTAATAAAATGGCTTTTTTGTATTTTATGAATCATAAAATGTGTAACTTTATATCTTTATTTACATAACAAAACAAATTTCGAGCACTACACCCTCATCTTCGATAACTTTTTGCTTCTTTATTTGAGAAAGATTTTCTATGCAATTCACGTGCATATAAAACGTTATTATGTCGTCTTTTTCCCATTTAATAGTTTCACGTAAACGAATTTGGCGAAAATATAATATAAAAAGACTCTCCTACTCCTGCTGGCATTCACTTTAAAAGTATTTTTTTATAGACTTTTACTCTCTATAGCACCTTGTCCGTACAGCGAATTCAATGTTTTATTCTACTCCTTGCTCCTCTGACACTTAATGAGATGAAATTTATAAAGGAAATCAATTCAAAACTATAATAAAATAATAAAATAAACGACAATAAATTAATAATTCCTTTTCTATTTTTTTTACATTTTATTTTTAATTTTTTATTTTCTTAAGAGCGATGAAGGAACTGCTAGTAGGATGATAGATATGAAATGTTGAGAAGAGAGTTGGGTGTATACTTACTCCAGTATTAAGTGAGTCTCTTCTTGTACCAGCAAATAAATGGAAAATCCAAAATAATAAGCAGAGGCCATTAACAATAAAATTGACTTTAACAAGATGCGCAGTACCTGATAAGTGGCACAGGTCATCATGGACAGAAGGGTCAGCAACAAAAAGGTCTAAAGTAAATTGCAAAAAAAAGCAAGAAAGAAAAGAACAAAGTATACAATAAATTGTCAAGCAAGAAAAGAGAAAGAAAGTTTATTAAAGTATTTGCTTTCCTTATAATAAGTTAAGTAAGCTTTTGTGTTGAATAAAATGAACTGAAGTGTTGTTGACACTTCATTCTACAAGTCGTGTGTCACTTACATTTATGGCTAAATAATAATCACAGTCAAAGTATTTGTATCTTGCACCTGCTGTTGCTATCTCATCGGTGGGTGGTGAAAGTGTTGCTGTTGCTCCTGCTGTTTCTGCTGTAAATGTTTCGTAATTTGTTTCATCCAATAATAATGATGTTGATGTCATGTTGCTATTGCCACTTAAACTACTGCTGTTTATATTATAGTTTTTGATGTTGTTGTTGTTGTTGTATATGGTGTTGGCATCTTCCATGCCAATCAGACTTCTTGAATTGAATACGATTTCTTGAAACTGTAAGGAAATAAATGAATGAAAAACAATAATTACTGACAATGCAATTAAATACAGAGCATAACTACTCGTATAACATAAGTAATTAGAATTTAATACTATTACAGAGAACATTCCTTTTTATAGAAATGAAGGAGTTAAGATATAATTGTGTGAAGTAATAGTTAGTTTAGTTTTGGTATACCTAGTGATTAAACGTTGGAATTCAAACTTTGCCATTAAAGATGTTGAATTTTACTTATTAATTTATATTTATTAAAGCTATGTAATCCAATCTATAAATTTGAACAAAGTTTTCTTTATTACTCAACATACCAGGCATACCGGTATGAAGTGAGCGCCGAGATACAAATATCTCCATGGGGAACATACTACTACTACGTATTGCGAACGGGCCTTAATTAATCATATTTATCAACGTGTTAAAGATGGCGAATTTTGTACCAGAAAATAGTGATTTGCGGCAAGAATTAATATATTTTTTCTTTTCATTTGAAGAAAAGTGCTGCAGAGTCGCATTCTTGTCGAGGCATATGATGATTACGCTCTATTAGAAGCATTATGCAAAAAAAGATTTCGACGGTTCAGAGATAACGATTTTGATGTGAGAAATGAAAACGTAAAAGACCACCAAAAAATCGACCAGAAAGGTGTGGTGCACCACGAATTCCTAAAGCCTGGTAAAACCGTTAATATAGATCGCTGCGTATAACAAATGATCAATTTGAAGCATGCATTGATCGAAAAACGACCAGAATGCACCATAAGACATGACAGTGCACCAACTCAAAAAAAATTTATGAACGATGGTTTGCATAATTCAAAAGTGGTGATTTCGACACAGAAGACAAGGAGAGGCCTCGTCAGACGAAAAAATTTTAAGATGAGTGGTTGCAAGCATTATTCGACAAAGATTATTGTCAAACGCAAAAAGACATTATCGTTGGGAGACACATAGCAAGCCATTTCTCTACGTTCAGAAGCATTGTGACTTATTCAAAAGCAAGGAAATTAGGTCCCATATGAATTGAAGCCGAGAAACGTTGAAAGGCGATTTTGTATGTCTAATAATGAATGATGCTTAAACGCTTTATTGTTAATGGTGATAAAATTGGATACATTACGATAACACACAAAGCAAAACCGATCCCGGAAGCATTAGAGCTGCTGCTCCATTCGCCGTATTTAAAGGGTCCGCCATTTAACGTTCTTTTTCAACTAGTGCTTATTTCGTGAATGGTAACACTTAGCTCATGTCTGATTTGACAGATAATTAGTTTTATCCTTCCACTGAACGAATATGGTTGTGTTCAATGCGTTTTCGCTTCGCTAAGTGAGCCTGCGAGCGATTTACAGAAGATGCCGATTTTGCCAAAAAAAATCATCTTTTCAGATGAAGCTCATTTTGATCTTGGCGGGTAGGTAAACAAGCAAAATTGTCGCATTTGGGGCACAGAAAATCCGCACGCATCTATCGATGAAAATCAATGTTTAATCGATGCCTAAGAATTTTCTTAAATTTCAATTTGTAATCGAACTTCTTCGAACACCTACCGATAGGGAATAGGGCTCCTACCGATGACATATACATATACATTCTATATATCCAGGCCGTGATCAGATCTATTTCGGGTGTGACTTTCAACTCTAAGCTGGTCAGAGACTGCCATGATACCATTGGGACATTATCACTGCAGTTTCGTGTACACCTCATATGGGTTCCTAGTCACACGGACATCCCGGGTAACTGTTCCGCTGATGAGTGCGCAAGGGCGGTTACACTTCTTCCGGACATCAAACCGCACGTGATGGAAGGTTTACCCCTTAGCTCCTTTAGGATGGCGATTAGGTGGAAGTATATGTTGGTCGCTGAAATACCCTGGGCGAAAGGTGACACTGGCCTTATTGCCAGACTCACCTGGCCCAGGTTGAACATTAAGCGTACGAATGTACTGTTCAAGCTGGACCGTTAGAGCATCTTATCCATTCACAAAAGCCATTGCGTCATAGGCAGCCTCGAACAAATGCTACGCTTTCCAGCGAATGATTTCTGTCGAGGCTGTAGATTGGCTACAGAGGAGAAGAGCGTGGTTCACTTTATCTACCAATGTCCGTCTCTCGCACGGCAGAGACTTCTCAAACGGGGCTCTCCCTTTATTGATGGCTTAGATTCTTGACATGAGGTTGATAGCCAGGTAGTGAGGTGCTTCTGTACGGTGATTCTGGTTTATCACTAGGGCTCTGATGACTAAAATATGGACAGCGCGTTATGTGGTATGATAACGGATCACTATGCGTGCTCGAGTGTGCTTTGATTCAGCGAGGCTGCCACTGCTACCTTCTTGATATTTTTATTTAAAATTTAATATTTGAAAATAACAAATTAAATTCTTTAAAATCTCTGTGGCAAGCGTACAATCACTTTTACGCATTTAAAAAAACGTGTTTAAGCATCTTCTTTAATGACTTAAGAAATGTCTTTTTTTTTAGAAAATATATTTAAAAAAAAATATCCAAATATCCTTTTTATACTTTAAGGATGTTTAATAAAATATTCAATAAAATTGAAATCTTGAAGAATATCTTCCCTTAAAAATCTATTGATTGAGCAGGTAAACAGGGCAAAAAGGTATGTATAGTTAAACGTTATGTTAAACGATTTCGCTTTAAACAAATGTTAAGCATTTAGATACGGTAAACTGACGACAGACAATGAAAACGCAATTACATTCAAATATAATTGCACAGAAAATTCACGTGAAATTATAAAAATAAATAAAAACCATTTACATGCCCTTTTAAAGCAAAGAAGACGTGACAAGCATTTAATTTGTGTAATAGGGTGTTGCCTGTACATTAGAGAGGGTTTCTAGAATCTGAAACAATAAAAGCTTCACCTTAAACAACCAAACAAAAAGGGCTTTACTTCTTCAACTTTTTTCGAATATTTCGTTTCTTAAATCTTTATAATCAATTTGTTTCACCTCTTTAAAGTCAGAGTTTTTTAAAAAGTTTTGTTTTTATGGATTTTTCTTTTTAATCTGAGAAGAAAATATTGTTTAAAGTGTGTTAGGCGTTAGACGGTTTAGACCAAAAAGTTGTTTTTTTTACTTTTTATTGCTTCTCTTTCCTTCCGTTTAAATGTATAAGTTGAGTTAGAAAACTTTTTTCTCTACAAAGTTAATACGCATTAAAATATCTGTAATGAAATATGAGACTGAAAATATTCAAGACAGTAAGTTTTCATGTTTTAATAAAGGGTTTTGCAGAACGAATTTTTTAACTTTAAAAGCATCAGGTTTGCAGAGATTTTTCGTATACATTTCGCCTATTTTTTATAATTGAAGAAAAATATTTATGGTTACGTATTTGCCGTTAAGCTGTAGGTCCCATTCAATGACTCTAAAAATAAAGGGTCCGACCTCTAACGTTTTTTTTTCAACTAGTGCTTATTTCGTGAATGGTAATACTTAGCTCATGTCTGATTTGACAGATAATTAGTTTTATCCTTCCGCTGAACGAAAATGGTTGTGTATACGCTCGAACAACGCTGGGAAATATTGCGACATTACTTTGAAAATCATGGTAATGTTGAAGAATGAAAAAAAGAAAAAAATCATCTTTTCAGATGAAGCTCATTTTGATCTTGGCGGGTATGTAAACAAGCAAAATTTTCGAATTTGGGGCACAGAAAACCCGCAGGCCGATACACCCAAGACGAGTCACTGTTTGGTGCGTATTTTGGTCCAGAGGCATAATTGGGCCATTTTTCTTCGAAAGTGAGCACGGGAGTTGCTGTTACGGTCAATGGCGATCGTTATCGGGCCACGTTGAACGAATTTTTGTTCACAATATTAGCAACATTTGGTTCCAACAGGACTGCGCTACTGAAGATCGCATTATCAGCCGCAGAGCTGATGTCGTTTGGCCACCTCGGAGCTGCGACTTGACACCGTTGGACTATTATTTGTGGGGTGCCGCCAAAGATAAGTGTTACGCCAATAAGCCAGAGACAATTGACGCTTTAAAGGACAATATTTGTGAGGACAATATTGGTGAAATACAGCTGTACACAATCGATAATGTACTTAAAAATTGGACCGATCGTTTAGGCTACTGCATGGCCAGCCGAGGCAGCCATTTGAATGAAATGACTTTTTAATATTAACCGGAAGGATTGTACTTTCAAATTAAAAAAGAAATTTGAGAAAATATTCAGTAGTTTTTTTTTTTATAGCATTTAAAAAACAATTTATTTGGCGGACCCTTTAGAATCGGGTGTAGTTTATTGACTGAGAGAAGTCCCCATGCTCCTTCATGGAATGTTATGGGAATTAATATAATATTAATAGCTACGTAAGTCGTTAAAAATATGAATAAAAATCAATAAAATATAATAAAAATATAATTAAGTCATTGTGGCTCTCTCTTTGACCTCATTTGTCAGCATCCCGATCTTGTCATCAGACGATGGAGGCTTTTGGTCTCCTATAAATGTCTTTATGCCTTGAATCGCTTGGCCATCTATCGCACTATTGTGGTTCTCATGGGATATTGCCTGATTGGAGGGCATATCAATAGACTCGACATTCCCTTGCGGGAGTATAGAACCAAATCTCCTGCAAAGAAGGCCAACATGATCATGCGATCTGACACCGTTGGAGTTTTCTCTTTGGGGATATTTAAAAGAAAAAGTGTACGTCAATAAGCCAAGAACAATTCGAAAGCTAAAGGATGAGATAACACTATGCAACAAATGGAAAACATATTTTGATGTTTGATAACCACTATACTTTTTTTTTGATGTGCTATGATCGCCTAACTTCAAAAATCATCAGCATTTCAGATTCTATGGATTAGTTTTTGTTCTAGAATTTTTTTTCTTAAATGTGAAATGCTTGAAGAGGCTGATTCATACATCTTATAATAACAAAAAAAAAAAAAAAAAAAAAAATCCAAATTATACCAGTTTTAAGTCATTCTCATATAATTTTTTAATATAATCCGTATTGGCTGTTTCGACGGCTACAATATCTTTTGCCATATCACCAAATTACTTCTTTTGAAAAAAAAAAATTGGTTTCAAAATTGTATTGCCTGAAAACTAGAGTTTTCCGGAAATAGGATCAGAGGTGGGGAAAGAGTGTAACTAGTGATTTGGAAAATTTTTATTTTGATTAAATTGTTAATTCATAATCATTTTTGAGCTGAAAATAATAGACCAAATTAATTTGTACTCCCAATACGAAAATTACACTTATTTTTGTTGTAAATAAACTACGAAAACCTTAAAATAAAGACCCATTCGTGGTTTTTTAATATAATACCCAACAAAATCCGGGTGGACTTAATTAGGCTACCCAGTGGGTTGCCAACCGTGGTTGTGGTTACAAAAAAAGAGCGGAAAAAGTTTCCGCACGAAGTTTTTGGAACAAGAAAACCGAAGCTTATGAAAAATTAATTCGAAAATAAAGAAAACTTGTTCAGTGTGAGGAGCAGATTTAATTTATGCGGTACCATACTTTAGCACAGAAATTCTGTCTGGCCGGCATCACATGACTTAAATAACGCAAATGCTGCAAAAGAGAACTTTTTATCGCCATGATATTAACATACAGTGGCTACATATAACCTACTCACTTAAGAATTATGCTAAAACTCTACATACGTGTCGCTAACGCAGGAAAAACAGTGGCAGCACTACAATCATGCATAATCCTAAGTGCGCATGAAAAGTTTCAGCAGAAGAGCAGAGAAAAAACGTAACTACGTTTTTCCCACGCAAACAAAAATGTGCATAAAGATATGAGTGTGAAGAGATCGAGATGCTCGGAATACGAATTCCAAAAATTTTACCATAGAGTACAGGGAACTTTATGTTTTAAAGATAACTTTTCAAAACTGTTGGTCTCTGAAGGTAGTTGGTATAGAAGATATCCACGAAGCAACCACCAACGACGGGGTTAAATGTTAAGAATTCTAAAGAATTTAAAGTTAGCAATACCGGGAAAAGACAAGTGCTAACAGACATTGCTGGAATCAATGCATTAAGGTCTTATAATTCCCTCATTTATATTTTCTCTATCTCAGTTTTAGCGCTCTTCAAGGAATAACGCTAATCTACCAACAGGCCTAAGAAAAACTTCTAACAGAAGTAAAGCCTCAACTCAAAGTAGTCAATGATGCTTGCTTTCAAGCTGACGCCTCTTTTGCAACAGGTCTTAAAAGTATATGAAAAATAATTGGGATACTTATATCCAAACAGCGTGGTGTAGTGGTTGGACGGAACGCATAACAACAGAAACGACCCAGGTTCGAGCCGCAGCATAAGAGGGTATGACGAAGAAAAAATTTAATTGTGGTTTTGAATGTTTAATAAAAAGGCTTCAATTTCACGCCAGACAACTCCATCTAAAAAATAGAGAAAAGTCCTCCTAACCTTCCCGCATACCTCTGGCGCTGATGGATAAACATCAGACGCATTATCAGGAAAACATGCCACCTACTGGGAAAAAATTACAATGCTAAAGTAAAGATCACCACCAATTAGCAAGGATCTTCACCACCACTAGAAAAAAGATCAAATTAATTACAGAAACTGAAACAGAGCAGGCTAAATCTGGACTATAAAGTGGATTTCTCGTAGTTTTAGCATCGTATCTAATGCTGTGTGAACCGGTGCGTTGTCTTGAAGAAAGAGCACTTTTTTCTTGTTTAAATGTGGTCGTTTTTCCTTGATTGCATCAAACAATTGATCCAATAATGCACGATAATACTCTCCTGTGATTGTGGATTCCTTTTCAAGATAATCGATGAGCAATATTCCGTGTGCATCCCAAAATACAGTGCCCATAACCTTGCCAGCCGATTTCGCTGTCTTCGCCTTCTGCGGAGCACTTCCACCAGCTTCCACCCATTGCTTCGATTGATTTTTGGTTTCAGATGTATAGTGGTGGACCCACGTTTCATCAACAGTTATTAATCTACGCCAAAAATCAGCAGGATTATGCTTTATCATGTCCAAACACCGCTGTGAAGTGATCTGTCAAATTCGTTTTTGTTCAACACTGAGCGAACGAGGCACCCATCTTGCCGATAGCTTTTTCATATGCAAATGTTCATGCAAAATATTGAATACACGTTCATATGATATGTTTATCATTTCAGCAATCTCACGTAGTTTGACCCGGCGATCATTCTCTGTGGAAATTCAATATGCTTCCTAGAGGAGAGTGATGGAGAAAAAAAAAAGTTAAAAATCCAACTCTGTTTTTATATTCCAACATTTATCAAAAAGATCTAATAAATCGCGATTGGCAACTATTTTTACGTTTATACCGTCATTTTAAATTTGATTAAGCGCAAGGTTCTATAAAAGCATTCACGTTTTTAAGGCTCTTTGTTAATCACCTGCCACTAAATGTCATCAGTGAAATGTTTTATCTTTTCTTTTTCAGTTAGAAAAGAAATCCATTATTTTGTATCTTTTTTGTTTCGCAGGCTGTTCTTAATGTCTTTATTAACAGCCTGTTGATTGTTGAAATTTTATGTCTTAACATTTTTATGGCCTCTTATATTGTAGCGAAGTGTCGTATGTCAGTTTTACTTAAAAAAAATTTATTCAATGCCAAGGTAAAAAAGGTTGGTGTTAATGACTTTTGTCGAAAATTTAAAAACGTAGTAACGTTTTAAATGTTTTCATTATGTTTAAAACACCATTTTCATTTAAACTGTGGCGGTTTTATTTGGTTTGAGTTTTAATTTTAAATTGGGTATATTGGATGAAACAAAATATCATTTTATTGACTGTCAAGCTTGAAAATATGAAATTTTCGACAAATTATAGGCGTTTATTACGAAACATTGGCACATATAAAGTTATTCAAGGTATTGGTCACTGTTAGCAATGACCTCTTCTCATCTTTACGGCTACATATGGAGTCAGCTTCAAGAGAACTGCTTTTTTTTGAGACAAGTACTATTTTTGGTACATGTGGCCGAGAGTTATAACGATGGTATATCACGGCTTTATGTCTGGCTACATATTTTAGACATTTTACAAACCAATACCCAAACTAATCAACACTGTTTTGTAGAGGTACCCTGTTATCACCATCATCATCGTCAAGATGTATTATAGAACTGCTACCCTTTGATTTATTGTGCAGTCATAGACTAGTGTTTCTCTATAATATCCCCCTCAACTTCGTTGCTTTGACGAACTTCAGGATGTCGGTTGCTGCCAATATGGTAGCTCTTTACTCGCCACTTGATAGGCGCTTATGTTCCTCTTTCTATAATGCATCAGTGCAGCACAATCAACAAACATATACTCCGGTGTTTGGTCTGCAATGCCCGATTAAAAGGCCAGTTATCATTCTCAGGTTATTCTTATATAGCCTGATATAAGTCTAGAATTGTCCTATCATCGTTATATATCAAAAGTTAAAACTGTCTTAAGCCTTTTTGGCTCGTTCTCCTCCCTTTCGCTAAGAACACCCCTTCACGCTTCTTTTTCCTCTCCACAGAATGGTTCTGGCCCCTTTAGTGGTGTGGAGGCTCCTTTTCTAGCTTCCCTTCCTAGTTGGTTTAGTAGAATACTAACTTGAGTCAATCTGACAGGAATTAAGTGCTTGACTAGCGGCCGTACTATTAAATAAAGTTTGGTTCAGCCTTAATGCACGATGTTAATTGTGAGTCACACCTTAACGTCAAGTATTTTGCCCAACTTAATTTGACATTTCATTGTTTCAATGTTTGACAAATTCAACCATGTAGAGGTACTCAATTGAGCAGCGCGTTAAGATTGTTGAATGGGCGTTCAAATCAAAATGAGATTTTTTTGGCCAACATAAGCGACCAAATGTGTCCACAATCGTGAGAAAATTTCAGTAAGCTGGGAAAATGTGGAAATACCTGTGCATGCTCACCCAGTTCGTTCTGTAAAAATCTTTGCTGTTGTTCGGTACAGTGTGGAAGAAGAGCCGTCAATCTCGTGTCGTCGACGTAGCCAATAATTGAACAATTACGCACATCACAAATACGAATTTTGAATAAAGATTTGAATTTACAAGGTTCAATTGACTCAAGAGCTTAAGCCCACAGACCATTTCAAGCGTCGTCTATATACCAAATGGTTAGTTGAACAGATAGGAGTGAATTATGACTTTACAAAGAAAATCATCTTCAGTTACTGGGCACACTCTCACCTCAGTGGATTCGTTAACAAACAGAATTGCCGCATTTGGGCAAATGAGAATCCACAAGTAATTGTTGTGAAGTCAATGCATCGATGACGGCGTCATCGGAACACCTTCGAAAATGAGGACGGACTTCTTGTGGCCAGAAACTGATAATCTGAACCTGGACGATATGTGGTTTCAATAGGATGGTGCCACGAAATAATGGAACTTTTGAGCGAGTAATTCAATGGCCATGTTATCTCATGTCGTGGCAATGTTAATTGGCCGCCACGATCATGTGATTTGACACCGTTGGACTTCTTTCTTTGGACGATATTTAAAAGAAAAAGCGCACATCAATAAGCCAAGAACAATTCAAGAGCTATAGGATGTATAATTCATTGAAAACTTGACATTGAAAACTTTTGGTTTTATTTACAATTAGCATCGTCTGTTTTGTTTGGACCACCTTTTATTATGGCTTTGTCTTGCTTTTTATACTTCCTATCCAAGTTCAGTTGTGCATATCCGGTACCTTACTGTACAGCAGCACTTACTACCATCCGCAATCGGTTATTCCGATATTGCCAGGTGTTTGGAACACTAGAATGCTTAAAGAGAACTTTGACTCTGAGATCCTCAAGTACAGCGGAAGCGCATATTATGTGGGGTTCTTGATAGGTTTAGATGATAATGTTTAGGGAGACATATTCATCATTATGGTTTTTAGATCTGCCGATGTTCGTTAGGAAGGTAGTAGACCTACTGAACAAGTTATAAGCCGAAAGGGGCGTAATAGATCCCATGGTCGCAGTGTCCTGAAATTATGCCTGATCAGAATGCTGACAATGATAAAAATCAGTTGTGGGAAATGCTTGCAAATTTTCCCATGGGTTCCGAGTATAATATTCTTGACTAAAATACTCTCGCTCCTGTACCTCGATCGGTCATTAACTTATCCGTCAACCACATAATTAGTTTCCTTAAAAAATTATGTAGCTTGCAGACCGGCTAATTCAATCTTAACCCTTTGAACGCTCTTTTGGTCCAATCAAATACAGGGTATTATTTTGGCGTTGATTCGGCTGATTAGTCGTGCTTCACATATTGGCTTCACATATGAGCTTTTTGTTGTTGCAAGGAAAAAATTTGTTATCGCCAGCAATGTTTTGATGCAAAAATCAGTTCTTTTTATGTCGTTTCAGCAGCGTTTCGAAAATGGGAAATTCAACGCTGTCGACGTACGAGTATATGTAGTATCCAATTGTTCGCGTTCAAAAACAATTTTCATAAAGTAATACTTTAATAACAAATGCTTTTCACTAAACTATTTAAAGTCATATATCATTTGCTACTATATTATTACTGTTAATGCACACCAGGGGAATCAGTTAATTGTAAATGTTTAATATGCATTTAAAATAAGCATTTTCTTGTTTATTTTTTTAAATACTTTTTAACGCAACAGCTGCAGTAAAATTTTTCCCCAAAGAGATATGATTATTTTTTTCACACAGTTCGCTAGATTTACTTTTATAAATAAATATTCGCTACTTTTTTATTTATTTTTTTTATCATATTAATCACGTTTAACAAATCAAAATCGGATTTCTTTTATTATTTTTAAACAGCAAATAGCAAATATTCAGTATATTTCTGGGTAAAAAAATAAAAAAAATTCAGTGCAACACTTACCATTGATAGTCCTGTCGTGAGTGCAATCAATGCAACCGTTAAAAATGCAAAACACTGCGACAACATGCGATTGCTGTGAATTTGTAATGAAAATTCTTTGATACCTTTTGGAAGCTAAAAAAACAAACAAATAAAAAATATGTAATAAATGGTATCGCTATACATAAAAAAGAGATGAGCCAATACATATTAAAGTATAAATAAGTTAATCGTTTGGGAAATGTTAATAATAAAATTGCAGTTGAAAGCCTTATATTTCTAACTACTCTCAGGTTTTTAAAGCTAAAATGTAAAAAAACAACAACAATAAGATAACGTCGATAACGCCACTTAAAAAAGAACGGAGGTGAAAATTTTTAGGATAATCCGAGACAGTAAACTAACATGGTAGGGCCAATGTAGGCAGCATTTCAGGCAAGGCCAAGCATGTTCTAATAACATAGTACGTAAAAACTTCGTTCGTGAACAGAATTTTTTTTGTGTCACTCGTTTTATGACTTGTGCTCGTGAGTTTTATTTCTTTTAATTCGTGAGCACGAATCATATTTTCTGCTCAAAATATTTTTTGCTCGACTCGTGAGCACAAACTTTAAATATTTCCGAGTTTTGTTCTCTAACTCGTGAGCACGAATTTTATACTGCGAACGTAATAAAAATAAGCAAAAATAATCGAAAATGAGCATTTCATTTGAATGCATGTTGTTTGTGGAAGATTAAATGCGTAATACCAGTGCATTCGTATGTGTGTATGTATGGATATTTTGTGTGCAGCGACCAATAAATATCACACCCGTGCATGTTTTACGTTACACAAACAACAATTGCATGAAGAAAGAATTGCTCGTTTTCGACTCGTTTTGATGCTTTTCGATTTCGTTTGCGTTCCGAATATTATTTTTAAATTATTTTGTTTTTGATTTTCTCACGAGTCGTATTATAAATTCTTTAAAATTCGACTCTCAAAAAGTATCGTTCTTTACGAACGAATTCAAATGCGAAATGCAGAGATTGGCGCAAGTTGGCATATCTGTGGCAATACGAATCTGTTCCACGCGGTAAAGAACGACTCCATAGAGTCTATGGTTAGAATTTTTTGTTCTCCATCGCTTCTCTAGGGAGCATATTAGCTTTCCTCAAAGCATTCTTTACTCGTTTCAGTTCCAGTAATTAGTTGATTTTCAAGCTAAGTAGATGATTAATCTACTATAGCTCGCCTCCAGGGAGTTTTGTGTAGTTGTAAACATTTTGTTCTCTCAGTAGGTGGAGTTTTCTCCTGAGCATCCATCAGATGTTTGTCATCATCGCCAGTGGTAAGCTAGAAGGCCAGAAGGCTTCCGTGGATGAAATTGTCTCTTTATTGTTTCTTGTCACATTCTCTGCTTGGACTCTAATCTGTTTATGTAGTATGCCTGCGCACTAACCACTACACTACACCACTCATAGTCAGCATAATAAGAAATAAATCCGGCACGTGGTCTTTCAGGAGGCATCATAACCTGACAAGTCGAGTGTTTGACAATTTCATTCTTGACTGTCTCTTGGACATGGCAAGAAAACTATACTACCTTGATCAAAAAGTTTCCAGAATAACCCCCCTGTGGCGGAGTGAACTTTTGTTTTGTGCTGGTACATCTGTTATTGATATTCCCGTGAACGTCATAGCTTAACATTTGAAAAAGCTATGTAGCCAAGAGTACATCTATCTCTATGTGTGTTGGTGATTTTTTACAATTTTGACTGTGTTGAAGTCGCAAAAGACATGGTTTGCGAGGCTGAATTCGATCCCACATTCATCATTACTGGAAACGAGACGTGGGTTTATAAGTACGACACGCAATCCATACATCAATCAAGTGAATCGTGTTCACCAAATGAGCCGAGACCAAAAAAACGTCGTTTTCAGTCAAAAAAGAAGACAATGCTGACGGTCTTCATGCACTGCAACAGTTTAGTGCATCATACACTTTTGCCAGAAGGCCAGACTGCAAACAAGGAGTATTATTTGGGCTGTATGAGAATTTTGCGTGAAGCAATACCTCGAAAGCGACCAGAATTATAAGCAGAAAACTCATGGATTTTGAACCATGATAACGCACCGTCGCACAGTACCATCATTATTCGAAGTTTTTTGACGAAAAATGCAACAAATAGCATCCAACAGCCACCGAATTCATCTAATTTGGCTCCGTTTGACTTACTTCTGCTTAATCGTGTTAAAAAACCATTATGGGGAACGCGTTTCAGTAGCCTTTTCTAAAATTTTAAAAAATCGCGGTACACGGATATGTCTAAAATCAAAAGCAGAATTTAAAAGAAAAGAATGTTCATCTCGTTACTTTAGCAGTTTCAGATAATATGTATGTATTAATTATATGTACACATTTATATTTCGCGGACCATTTACTTTATAGCCTGTTTCCAATAGTATCGACGGATAGAAAAGCAAGAGTACCTTCAATAAAATTATTAACTGAATTTCCACATAATAAATGTATGGAAATGTAGCTAGAAATTCATCAAAATTGTGAATTAAATGAATTTCAAAGAAATTAATTGAAAAATATTTGCAATGAAATGTTATAGGTTTTTTGGTCAGTGCAAAGACGACTTACATAGCTTTTTTATCAGCATTACTTTATATTTTCCTATAAAAAGAAAAAAAGTGTTCATTGAAAACTGCTTAAAAATGCGTATTTTACTCGCCGCAAATCACTTCCGCCATCTTTAAAATCACTTAAAAATGAAATTTTGTTGTCTGGTTTGACACAGTCTATCACCTATTCAAACATTTGTTGGCAAACCAATACATTGGCAACCATTTGTTTGAACACATCGCCAATAACAAAACGCATTCAAGGAGAAGTAAGTTATCCATGTATGCGATTGGCCATTTGCGATGTTTGAAAATGTATCACCCGGTTAATATTTTGCCATGAATATTAGCAAATACTTCTGGTTTTAAAGGCTTCCTTAAGCATGCTGGTTATTTGGGATCGTTCGAGCTGGAGCGACCATTCCGGAATTAGGTGAACCATTTTTTGACAGTTTCAATTAAAGGGGTGATACATTGGCAAACATGGCAAATAGCCAAATAGTAAGTTATCCATATATGCGATTGGCTATTTGCGATGTTTGCAAACAAATGTATGCCAATGTATCACGTCCTTTAAAGGTGTGAATTGCCCAGATTATACATAAAGCATTTTTTTGTATTTGCAAAAGTAATTTCAAATTCTCTCATATAAAGAATATTTATCGTATTTTCAGTTTAAATCATAGTCAAATATAAACGCAGCAAGTTATCTTCCTTTCTTCAAATAATCAAACTACTTCAACAGAAAACTTATGGAATCTCTTACAAATTAACATCAATATTGGTGAAGTGAAAGAGGAAAACATAAGAAAACAAAACATGACCTGACAGGCCATGATATGAAAACATTTTTTTGTTTTTAGTTTGTTTTCTTTTGCAAACATTTATGACAAAATAACAACCATTCTTGTCTAAGTTTTGTTTATTTTCAGCCATTTTTTAAAGCTATTTTTTAGATGAGTATCTATACTTAAAATGGGCGAGTATGTATGTGTTTAACAGACTACGTGTGTGTGAGTGTATGTTAATAACAAACTTACTTTGGCATTGAGATCATGACAGGTCACCACTAAGGATATAAGAAATAGTACAGCTATAGCTAAACAGGAAATGCCTACAGTATAAAAATTGCTGGAAATTGGAATAGAAAAAGAGGAAGAAAACCAGAAAAACAATAACAAAATATAAGATTAAAAATAAATGTTTTCAATTTAATCGTTAAGGAAAAAAAGTGTAAGAATAAGTATGTACGTTTCACTAACCTTTGGAATACACACAAGCGTATAACGGTGGTGCCAATTAAAACAATAAAACTACAATTAAAATAAACGCTCAACATACGATCCGGTTCGGTAACATACTACAAAGGAAGAAAAAAATGCAAACAAACAAACAAATTTTTATATATATTATCTCTTAGCAGCAAAAAATAAACGCAACAATACTTTTCTTTCCAGAGAATTATCCTTGAAGGATAATAGTATAGATTTACAATGTTCCGAACGCAAATGATCTATACTACGGGCATCTATAGCTCTCATAAGATACTCATTGACTTCATCCTCAGGATCTTTTGTTGATTCACTGGCATCACTGAAACCGAATCTGTAAAGAAAGTATTAAAAATAACTTTTTACACATCCATTATCTGAATAAGGAAAAATAATTTTCAAACCTAATAGGGTTAAAATAGGAATTTCTTACTTGGAACTATTCTTTTGCATACTGCCATGACCCATCATGCGTAATTCTTTTGAGATATTGCCATTCACCTGCAGACGATTACGTGACTTTTTGTGCTTTAAATAAACAGAAAACAAATCACTTTATTACTTGTGTGGAAATGGGTTAAGGGGTAATTCTTATGACTACCGGTCTATAAATATCGCCCGGAACAATCAAATATGTTTCAATTTGATGATCCTTTAAGTAGGAGTTTCTCTCTGCTCCTTTGCCTTCTTCTACTTCATAATCGCCATCCAGACATTTTAGAGTTTCTTTGGTTATATGGACACGACTGAAAAAATAAAAAGAAAAAAAAAATTAAAAATTATTTCTTTCCAGTAAATTTAATGTTGACAATTCAACTTATTTCTTCGCATATACATACATACATATGTACATAGTAAATGCGAAAGAGTCGGAAAATCCGTTTTTCTGTATTCGAAACTCAAAATTTTATAGGTGTTTCGTAAATTTTTTTAGTAGTGGTTTCAAAAGCGGCGGTCTGCCAAGGTTGTCAGCTGTTAAATATTTGTCATTTGAAGTGTCATTAATTTAGTGAAATGTTTGTCATTTACGAATATAGATCGCCGAGCAGTCGAAGAATGCGTAAAAATAGTTAAAACTTACTTTAAAAGTGGTGATTTAAGCTTGGCCACTGATTTTTGATTTTTCCTACAAAATTTTCTTCAGCGATGAAGCTTCTTTCCACTCGGTGGTTACGTTAACAAGTAAAATTGTTACATATGCGGCTCGGAGAACCCAGAGGTGTTTGCGGATTAGCGATCGCATCCGAAAAACGTGACTGTTTGGTGCACATAATGTTCTGTAAGTGTCATTGAGCCGTATTTAAAAAAAAGGTCTGGATAAACCATTGCAGTAAGATTCTGAAACCATTCTATGGCCGTATAATAAAAGGGTTGCCAACCTATTGGGTAACCCAATTAAACCCATCTGGATTTTATTGGGTATTATATTTTAAAAAAACTCGGGTAGATTATTTACAACAAAAATAGGAGTAATTTACGTATTGGAACTACAAATTTATTTGTTCCGTTTTTGACCTCAAAAAGGTAATAACAAATTTATCAAATCACTGCTTACTGCTTTTCTACATCTCTAAGTCAATTTCCATATTCCGTCTCTGAAAAACTTCTCGTGTTTTAAGTCGCTCCAAAGAAAAATTCATACCTTCTTATACAGCCTAGATAGTTTCTGAAAATGTAAGCCGTAAATCGAAACGCCTTTAAGCGAGATGAATATGTGTTGCGTTTGCTTCCCTTACACTTTGTTTAAAACATGGATAATCCATGTTTTTTTTAACCGTAGAATAAGGTGAGGTGAGTATAAAGAAGCGTGAGTATATTGTATCCGTAGCAACAGCCGACGGATAAATCTTCGGAGAATACGGCGGATTCGGCATTTGACCGTTTCTAATAATTTTTTTTGAAACTTTTGCGACATGAGGTTGGGTGTTACCATGCAAAATAATAACTTAATCATGTCTGTCTTTATATTCCGTCCGTTTTTCTCATAATGCTTTATTCAAACGAAGTAATTGTAGTTTGCTTCGATCACCCAGCTTAAAATTGCATTAAAAATATTAAAACAACGTAATTTGCATGCATTTAAAAACCGAACTTTTAAAGCATTATAAAAACCCAATAAAACCAAAAAACCCATTAAAAAACCCAATAAAGCCGGTGGGTTGGTTTATTTTTAATCCAGGTAATTGCCAACCAAAATAAAAACCGACTTTTTTTGATCCGCAATTAAAGACTATGAACAAGATAGTCCCATGAGCCACACAACACGACCGATTTGGCTTAATTGCATGAAAAGTTCCACGGTCGCGTAATTTCTCAATTTGGCGAAATGAATTTGCCAGCAAAATCAGCCGATTAAACTCCTTCAGACTTTTTTCTGTGCTAGATCAAGGAACATGTTTACGGGCCAAGTTTTCACGAAGATACCGAAAAAATTTACAAAAAACTAGTCCCGAACTATCTCAAAATGAAAATCTGTTGCTACCAATCCAGAGGCGGTCAGTTAAATCATATTGTACTTTGGGCATAATGGCAAGCTCCAAGCATTACAATGAAATAACAGTTTCAGCGAAAACATAGCTTTATGTGAGTTTTTTTTAACTTTACTTTTGAAACCGAAAATCGCTTTCCAGGTACTTCTATTTCAAGGAACTTCTAGTGCAAAACAGTATGGCAGATTGTGCTTAAGAGTGATAATAGTAAAGGGCCAACCATAATACGCGTAGGCTATCTTAAACAACTGTGCGAAAACACACATTCAAATGTGTGTAACCATAATGTACTTAACAAACTTTTCGTCAAGTTGTGTTCAGTTTCATTTGTTTACATTTGGAGCGAAACTGATCGCACTGTACGTACGTAAGCAGCTGTTGCTGTGTTGTGTGCAAAACAATGTTCTTGCACATCGTACAATCACACGATTGGCATATAAAAAACAATAATTATTGGTGCATTAGGACAATCGTATGATCCCGGCTATAGTTATACAAGGAGCTCATAATTATCTTGATACCAAAGTCCTCAAGCCTCCATCTAAATGGCCTAAATTGTATTTTTAAAATGTTAAAATTTAAAGAAGCTTGACTTTTTCATTACTATGTTATTTTACATATTTTTTTATTATAAATTAATTAATTTATAAAAATTAATTAAAAAAAATATTAATTAATTTATAAAGTTTTTGGTACTCTTTTAAGTTGATAATGCTTACGTACAAAGAAGTGTCAAACCACACAGTAAATTCTGTAAAAACAATAAAAATCTATAAACAAATGTTCAATGAATGTTTTAGGAAAAATAATACGAAAAGTAACCGCAAGATGAAATCACTCCGTAATGCATTACTTAATCACAGATTTTCACTCCCGCCTACAAACACTAAAATACAAATACTCGTACTCGTTGTTTGAGGAGTAAATGAATACAAGATACATTAACCAACTCTAGACAGTTGATGATAGCTAATTAGGTATTGTGGCCATAATTTTTGCGGACAATAACAAAATGAAAAAAAAATTTAATAGATTTTAAATTTAAGAAGGGGGTTGCTTGGTGCAGTGGTTAGAGCGTGCGCATATAAACACAAACGACCCAGTATTAAGCATTATTAGAGGTCATGACGAAGAATAAATTTAAATGTGGTTTCGAATGTTTAATAAAAAGGCTTCAACTTCCCTCCAGGCAACTCCATTTAAAAAATAAAATGAGGAGGCCCCCCAGACCTTCCCGCGTATCTCTAGCGATGATGACAAACATCAGACGAATGATTAAGAAAACACGCCACCTACTGAGAAAAAATTAAAATGCTAAAGTAAAGATCACCACCAATTAGCAAGGATCTTCACCACTACGCAAAAATCATATGGAGGAGCTACAGCGGATTAATCATCTACTTAGTTTGAAATCAAACTGTTAGAGAAACTGTGAAACAAAGCAATGGATGCTTTGTGGAGAGGCAATATGCTCACTAGAGGTGTGACGAAGAAAAAAAAAAACATTCATAATTGGGGTTGCTGCCAAATTCAATATTGCAAAGTTCTTAACATTTATAGAAAAAAAATTTCTTGGCTCTAAAATGTAATATTTCTGGTAATCTGGTAACATGGACGAAGCAAGGTGAAGCTTCATAGAGGGTGGCAAAGCGAGGATTTAAACCAAGAGAGATAATACTGTGCCTTCCATACACACAGTATTGTTCATTATGATCTTCTACAACCTGATCAAACGATTGACTCTGATCTCTTCTGTCAACAATTAACGAAATTGAAACAAGAAATTCAATTAAAACGGCCATAATTGATTAACAGAAAAGGAGTTGTGTTCTATCGAGACGACGCCAGACCACACATATCGTTGAAAATCCTATAGAAACTGAGAAAGCTTAGCTTGAAAGTTTTGATGCATGCACCATATAGTCCAGACTTTGCACATTTAGGTTATCCTTTGTTTCGATCTCTGCAGAACTCTCTTAATGGTGTGAATTTAAATTACCTGGAGGACTACAAAACGGAATTGGATCACTTTTTTGCTCAGAAATTCTCTACTGATGGAAAAGTGACTTTACTTGAATATTGTGGAAAGTTATCGATCAACACCGCACATATATGGCTTAATAAAGCTGTTACACTGGAATATCGGGGCTTTCTTTTAGATGGATTTGTCTGGAATGGGGTTGAAGTGTCTTTATTTATCACTAGAATCTGCTTTTAAATTTTTTCGTCATGTTCTCTGCTGGGGATTTAAATCTGTGCCTTTTGTGTTGTATGCCTGTAATCTAATCTCTACTCAACGCCACCTCTCTTCGCTTGAGTTAAGAGAAATATTTATTTGAAAATGAGGGAAACAACCGAAGAAGTACGCTATGTGATGCTTTTTTGTTAGAAAAAAAAATGAAGAAAAGTTGCAAAAACATATCGTAAAATTTGCAAAGTTTTCGATGAATGATGAATGATTTAAATCTGTGCCTTTTGTGTTGTATGCCTGTAATCTAATCTCTACTCAACGCCACCTCTCTTCGCTTGAGTTAAGAGAAATATTTATTTGAAAATGAGGAAAACAACCGAAGAAGTACGCTATGTGATGCTTTTTCGTTATAAAAAAATGAAGAAAAGTTGCAAAAACATATCGTAAAATTTGCAAAGTTTTCGATGAATGAACGCCAAACTTGGAAGCTGTTTGCTTATTTCTGATCTTGAAATTTCCGATGACAAAGATGTTAGAAGATTACCGATTCTAAACTGGCACAACCTGCTAAAATTATTAATTAATTCTGGTTACTACTGCTCAGAACTCAATTATAAAGAAAAGCAATGCTACGTCATGAAATACCAGGTCAAGGACGCCTTTAATTAGTCGTTAAAACTTGGCTGTATTTGATGGATCCGAACTATAACATGGAATTTGCAATGTTTGACTACCAAGCTTTTGTTGTCTGCGAAATTCTCTGATATTACAAAGCCATCCCAAAAATAGCAATAGGTCATCAGGTAATATATAAAAGAAATTGTCAATAAAAAAAATTTGTGTGGAAATATTTACTAAAAAATTGCGGATACTTTTTTTGACAATCCTTGCTTGTCACCAAATTGAAAAGAAATGAATAAAATACTGCGCCACAACCAAATTTGTTTTATAAGAAATTAGGATGTAAAACAAATCAGAAAAAAATATGTAAATTTCCCTTTATTATGTACGTACTTAATTTTAAATAAAATTTTAACAAATTTATATTGTAATTTTTTTTATTAATTGCTAATTAGTTGGTAACGACTGTTTTAACTAACGATTATTTTCTCATTGTCAGTGGATTTTTCAATGTAATGCTTAATCTGCAAACAGACCACAATTGCCACATAATGCATTCACACACACACACACACACACACGCAGCTACACAGAAATCCACATACATATGTGTATGTTCATAGTCTTATGCAGTGAGAAATAAACACACATATACTCACATTTACGCCCACAAACCTTCAATTTATGAACAAACATTTACAGGATTTCAGAGGAATTAAACTTTACACCTACTTGTACTTACTGTATAAATATGCAATATGTGTGTAAGTATTCCATTTATTGTATACTCTATGGTGTTTCCCGTTATTCTTTCTTTTGTCTGCTGGTTAATGCCTTTAATGATAAAATCAAACAAAGGCTGCTTCAGAGTTTGCAACAAATTCAATAGTGAACTGTTTATAATACACTCCTCTCCCTTTTATATCAAATTTAACACCTTTTTTCGAACATTCTTACTGTAGAAAGTGTTTGCTTGTAACAACAGAAATCGAAGGAATACCCATAACAATAACAAAATAAATAAATAAATTCAATATTGCCACAGTATAAGGACATGTTTAAACATAACTTTAATGGGACATTTTAAGTGCATCATTGTTGCGATGAGATATGTTGCGCGATAATATTAAAACTATTGTTTAAAGTACAATAAATACATTCTCCAGAGGTTTCATCAACTCAGGCAGTATTAACAGCTGCAGTAGCTGTGAACAATATTTTTGTTCAGACAATGTTACAATGAAAATAAATTGAATATATAAAAAGGAATGTGATAAGACACGTAAGTATACTTTATTCGATATTTTTTTTTTTTTTTTTTTTGTTAATTTCCAATATAAAAGAAAATGTTAAATGACTTTTAAATTTTCTTAAAGCAATCCATCAAATCAAAAACATTAAACGCTTTTAAAGTCTTCACCTGCTGAGACGTTATAAATGTTATTTTTTTTGAGCAGAAACATTTTCTCGCATGAGTCGGAAGTTCATTCCATTGAAAAATGGGCATAATTTAATTTTGACAGGAACTTCAAAAGGCAGGATATAGCCATACCTGCTATTCGAACACTTAGCTCTTATGAAATTGACTCAAAGACCCTATACTACCTTCATCAAAAAGTTTCCAGAATAACAGCCTTGATATGAGTGTTTTTTTCTTGGTTAGGTTGGTACATCTTTTGTTGATATTTCAGCCAAATCTTAGCGTCATAGCTTGATATTTGCATAATCTAGGTAGTCAACTGTACAATTTTAGAAACAGCTACTGAAACGCGTTCCCCGTAATGGTTTTTTAACACGATTGAACAGAAAGAAGTCAGAGGGAGCCAACTCAGTTGGATTCGGTGGCTGTTGGATGGTGCATTTGTTGCATTTTTCGTCAAAGATTTCATCTAATGATGGTCCTATGAGACGATGCGTTATCATGTGCAAAATCCACGAGTTTTCTGTCCACAAACATCTCATAACGCCCAAATAATACTTTTTGTTTACTGTTTGGCTTTCTGACAAAAATTCATGATACACTACACCGTTGTAATCCATGAAAACCGTGAGCATTGCCTTCTTTTTGACCGAAAACGACATGGTTTTTGTCTCGGCTCATTTGGTGAACGCCATTCAATTGCCTTATGTCTGGACTGCATATCGTACTCATAATCCAACATCTCGTTTTCAGTTATGATCCTTTTGATGAATGTGGAATCGGATTTGGCCTCAACACGTTCAAAATTGTAAAAAATCACCAACACACATGGAGATAGATGAACTCTTGGTTACGTAGCTTTCGCAAATGTCAAGCTATGACGCTAAAAAAACCAAATCGGAAGGATAGGATCGCCACATGGGGTTATTCCGAAAATTTCTTGATCAAAGTAGTAGCATTGTCTGCACAAATTAACAGACTAAGAAGGGACAAAAGGTCAGCTGCTGCTGGGTCGTGGGTGTGGTAGGGATTTGGGGACATAAACAGACAGGATAGCTGGGTAGTAAGGGAGCATCCATGCCGGTGATGAGGCCAGAACTCTTCAGTAGTAGAGGGCTCTGAAGAGGACTGCTGAGCGAAAAGGAGTAAAATGAAAAGCGAAAAATAGGTTCTGAGCCACAATGATAGGAACAATTTTTGGTATTTAAGAATAGCCTGAGATGATAACCAGTCTATTGACCTATCTCAGACTGAATAAACATGCGAATTGGGAGACATATCTACAACATACACGGTGCGACAAAAATGATCGAACTTGAAATACCTGGTAAATGATACTACTCTTTATATAGGCGCTGTCGAATAGAATAAGAATTTGTTTTTAAATTTTCATTTGTTGGACCTTCATGCACTTATAAGCTAATAACTTAATAGATGAATATTACCCGATTTCTGTGTGTATTTCTCAAACAAACAAATTTTTCATCAAATCTTTTCCACATTTTTCAAGTTTAGATGCGTTTTTACGCACTATATTGTATAGGAACCGTACTATGGCTTAAATGAAACTAACAGTTTGGAAATCCTTGTGAAATCGACGGAGTTATTAAGCTTTATCGTAATGCAACTCAGGCCTCATTCGATTTAAAAAATCTTTCTGAGTCGAACAGTTACAACGGTGCTGATATCCGATAAACGTCAACCACCTATGGCGGTGTAGTTCAGTGCAGTTCATGGAATTGCTTAAAGTCGGTCTCAACATACAGTTTTTTAAAACACTTTTTGGCTTGAAGTAGATCTGGGATCGTTTGAAGAGCTTTATTTTTCTGTTTCAGCCACTGAAGTTCAATGCCTCAATATAAAGGAAATAATCTTCCAGGCTTGACAAAAAAAGAGCCACTAGTTGTTTCATTATGGTCTTCGAGCGCTAGTTTTCCGTTTATTATAAATAACAGGGCACGGTATGTAATCTTTGCAGAGAAATCAACTAAGTAGCTCATATTTAGATCTTGTGAAAATCCTATAGATATGGTAGATGTATGTAATACACACTTAGTACTCAAATATATATAATCACTTAATACAAGAGAAATTAATATTAAAATAGCATTTCAAAATCTGTTTCTATCTCAAAAACCCATTTGCTTTTATTGTATCAAAATGAAAGTAAAATAAATTTTGGCAAAAACTTGTTCATAAACACCCACAAAATTTGCATGTAATCTTCACATAATGATACCCAATTAAAAATTTATTTAATGCCACCAAAGAAATGCTGACACTCATGTTGCATTTTAATTAAATAAAGAAAACTATTTCAGTTGAAATTCATGAATATTAATGGCATACAAAAGTACTCTCTGCTGTACACTCTTAAAACCAAACGCACAGTTGCTCTTCAGGGATATTAAATATTCATCAGAGAATGCTTAATGTAAACGTACATATAAACTGACAACTGTAATTGGTAACAAAGTTGACAACATGTTCAGAGCAAAAATAAAATAAAAAACTATTGAAGTAAAATTTCTGAAAGTTTGTGGAAATAATAACAAAGGAGCGGAAAGTTTTAAAAGTTGAATAAACTTTGACTTTTGGAAAATTTCACCGTTTATTGTGCAACATATTTATTTAAATTCTTAGCTATCGTAAGCCGTAAATTTTTTCCTAGCACGACAGGAACTGCTCATTTTTTGAGACTAAGAACGAAACAGGCCAATTTCGGATTTTAAAGTCAGACCTATTCCTTTGAGAGCTTTCTACATCAACCGAAACAAATTTGTTACTCATAAGGGGTAAGGTCTGGGCTTTTTTCTAAAAAGTTTTTAACTGGTTCTGCTATATGTGGCCGAGTGTTGGTATTATGGAAGATTACGGCTTCATGTTCAACTAAGATTTTCGTTTATAAATGCGTGAAGGTACTACATAAAGATTTGAGAGGTAATTCGAATATTTTAAAAAATAGATTATTATTGTAACTTAAGGCCAGCACTGTGGGGATGACCCCTCCTCATGCAGAGCATTGTGCTGGTACTAAAAAAATATATTGTGTCAAGGAGGATAGAGGGAGTAGGGCTTATGGAAGCTTCATTTTAACTTATCCATATCGCGGGAAGATCGTTTCACAAACGAGGGGTGCGGCTAAAGAACGAATTTTCTCTATAATACGTTGGGAGTTACATTCGACAATCAACTACAAAAGGATGTGGTCTACGAGAAAAATGAGTACTGCATGAAAACATTCCGTTATAGTACCGATAGAACAACGAAGCACACGCCACATTGCGATGATGCTCAAACGAATCTATAGAGTTGGCTACCCTACCGTCATCAATAAGCACCATCGCTATATCCTCTATACGGTCGAGAAGCACCAAAATAGACCTTGAAGTACCGGCCCATACATGAAAGTTGTACTCCATTTTGGATCGCATAAAGGTCTTGTAAATATTTAGAAGGTCAAATGGAGTGAAGTGTTTCTTGCACCATCGTAAAAAACCAAGGCACTTGAATGCTTCTTTCGACACTCGAAATATGTGATCGTTCCAACGATAGTCACAGTGAATTCTTATGCGCCAAACATCAAGAGCATCTGATTTCTCAATATCTACATTACCCATAGATTCAGATGACACCACGCCACCACGTATTTATGTCAGAAAAAAACATTAAATCTTACGTACATTAAAATCGAGATTTTCGCCAAGTCGCTTATGAGAGTGTCACTCATATCCCGCCTTTTGGTTTCAATCTTCAAAAGGCTCTGCCTGCAATCAAAAAAATATGAATGACAAATGTTGGAAGTGAGAAAAAGAAAGTCATTAAGAAATATAATAAATAGAGTTGGAGAAAGAACGGAGCCTTGCGGTACCCTTGAATTTATCCTGAACTCGTCGGATGAGATCCCATCTATAACCACTCTTATAGAACGATCTCTAAGAAAACTCGCTTTAATCGAGAGAAGTGGCTACCAGCACCAAGGGCAGTAAGTTTTGATACTAGAGTTTAATGCGAAACTTTAAAGCCGGAAGCCGTATTGACGATCTCTTGGCAAATTGTTGGACACCAATTATTTCACAAGGTGATGATTAACCATAGTTTCAGTGTTAGTAGCCGCACCTTTTGTATGAAATGGCGTTACATTAGCAACCTTCCAACAGGATGGAAAAATATCGACTAATGAACGCCCAAGCGTCAAAGAGCATTGGCTCAAAAAAGTTCCTGGAATTTATTCGGAAAATTAAAAATACAAGTTTGTTCATCTAAATCTATATTGTCCACTTTAAAGTAATCCCCATCACACACTTATGCTAGCGCATGATCCAATCATCGAAGAATTTTTTATATTCGGTTTTCGGTATTTCCTCTTGGCTGCTGAAACGCCTTCCACGTATTGATTTTTTTAGCTCGATTTAACAGAAAGAAGTCACAGGGAGCCAAACCAGATGAATTCGGTGGCTGTTGGATGGTAGTTGTTGCATTTTTTGTCCAAAAGTCTTGAATAATGATGGAACTGTGCGACGGTGCGTTATCATGGTTAAAAATCTATGAATTGATTGGTGAATTGCTTCACCCTAACGTCTTATAACGCTCAAATATTACTCTTTGTTTACTGTCTGACCTTCGGTGCACAACACCGTTGTAATCCATTTAAACCATGATCATTGCCGTCCTTTTTGACTAAAAACGAAGTGTTTTTTTTTGGTGTCGGCTCATTTGGTGTACGCTTTTCACCTGCCTGATGTCTGGATTGCGTGTCGTACTCATAATTATTTCGCCTCCAGCAATTATCCTTTTGATGAATGTGAGATCGGATTCAGCCTCGCAAATCATGTCCTTTGCGACCTGACCTCTACACGGTCAAAATTGTAAGAAATCGCCAACACACATAGGCTTGGCTACGTAGTTTTTGCAAATTTCAAGCTATGACGCTAAGATTAGCAGGAATATCAACAACAGTTGTACCAACTTAACAAAAAACAAAAAAAAAAAAAACAAAAAACTCAAATCAGAACGTTGGAGCCACCAAACGGTGGTTATTCCGGGATCTTTTTGATCTAGTTAGTATATATATACAGGGCACAGTCACTGATACACTTTCGAGTGCTGGTAGTGGTTGAAGGCTCTACGGCAAGCGAGAATTACTTACTAATAATTCAGTAAAAGCGTTGCTTTTTTAGCTTTTTCTTCTTATAATCAACAACCACCCTGTCCAGGATGTTGCATGAGTGGCTCGATAGACAAATTTATAGTGTGCTGTTCTACCAATGATGGGTCGTGGGGTTAATTCACACCCGGTCATTGGTCTGTTACACACTGCTCATAGCAATCAGAACGTTATTTGTTAATTTAAAAACAAAAAAGATTTTTTTGGTGTATAGTGTTATTTAAGGTTTACAAAGAAACCTAATTGCCAGACTTTTCTAAAAGTAATTAAATTTAACCATCAATTAGTTAATCCATTTTAATTGCTTATAAATACAATTCGGTGCCATAATATTTAGCATATTACAGTATAATTAAGAGTAAGTTTGTCTTTTTCATTACTAATTATTTATTGTCGTTAACTTTTGCCCAAAAAAGTCTGCCATTTGGAAAACTTATTAAACTTGGAACATACCAGTATTAAACGTACTTTATGATAATTACGAAAGTTCAACTCAATTATTTTTGTGTTTATGGTTTGCATTTCAGAGAATGTATGATATATATATAAAATACGAGTGCAGTTTGATAATTACATAACAACTACTTGTATTTTTAGGGCAAGAATACTCTCATTAACTGTTATCTATTACTAAACGGACTGACTGACGAATTTTGGTTTGTTTTTGACAGCCTTTGAAAACAGACATACATAGGTTTCATTCACGAAGCTTAAAAAAATCGAGTATAATCCATAAAATGCTTTCGGGCAATAAAACAATAAAAATGCGAATGCTTGGATATTGAAATACTATCTCCCGCAATTGCCTAACAGCGACAATGAATGCAGTCATGTGACCAACCCAAAAAAGTATTTGACGAAATTAAAGAGCAATCAGAATGAACTCTTTTTTTTATTTTCTAAATGTGAGAATGAAAGAGAACACTATCGCACCACATCGAATACCAAATAGCAATCAAAATAATGAGTTTCTTCGGTTATGACTAAGCTTTTATAGTGGCATTAACAGTGATACTTTTGAAGAGCTTAAGTCGATTACTTTAAGGTATTTTTCAGTGCTTTTGCACGGATTTTAAATTTACTTGCCGCAAAACAACCTCATTTAGCAAAGAAAAAGTGTTGTTTCATCAAGGCAGTGCACAAGTACAGGCGTGTATAGTCACTATCGCTATACTATTCTACGAAATTCTAACTCGTTCAACATACACTCCAGATTCAGGCCAATAAATTTAGTTTTTGTTTCTAAATTTAAAGAAATAAATGGAAGAAGATTAAAACGTGGGCCTTAATATAGAAACAAACATATCGTTTGAGGGTCTTGATAGAAGTATTATACGGTAAAAAACTGGACCAAATGTAACGAACTATAAAACAAACATTTTTTTCTCTGCCACTCCTCTAAGGAGCATATTGATTTTCCACCAAACATCCATTTTGTTTTGTCTCAGTTGAAGTAATCAACTTGATTTTCAAGCCAAGTAGATGATTAAGCTACTGTAGCTCGCCTCTATATGATTTGGTGTAGTGGTGAAGATTTTTGCTAAGTGGTGGTGGTGATCCTTACTTAGCTTTGTATTTATTTTCCCAGTAGGTGGCGTTATCCGTTGATCATTTGTTTTTGGCATCATCGTTAGAGTTAAGCTGGAAGATGGCTTCTGTAGATGGATTTGTCTGGAGGGAGGTAGAGGTCTATCTATTAATAAATAGAAATTGAATGCAACTTGCTCTTCGGGAAGTTAGCAAGTAAGTATTTGCACGTGGTTTAGTCCAAAAAAAACTGTGTTGATACTATTCAGCTTTTTCGGCCGTTAAGGTTGAACAAAACAAGCCTCCAATTTATAGGCTCACTTATATCACTGGAGCTTACATTGGATAGGAAGCTGTCGTGGAAGCAGGATAAAGAAAGCTTTCATTGAAATCTGCACTTACAACAAAGTACTGGAGTGAAAATAGGCTTTCAGACCGAGCATGACCCCCTGAATATACACCGTTATGATCAGACCTATTTTGACCTATAGATGTCCTGTATGGAGGGAATCGCTTTGCAAGACGGCGAATCTTGGCCTACTATAGCTGGTGCAAAGATCCGAATGCATTATTATTACAGGGGTGTTAAGCGCTACACTTACCGCGGCTACACCTACAGCTAATACTTCAACTCTCTCTGCTCGGCCTGTATTGTAAGAGGTTAGCGGCAAGTACAAGACAGCGTCTACAAGCGACTGGGTAGCGGCACCACATTAAAGACTCTGAGCAGATCTTCTTCACTGTACCTGTGGATGGCTACCGTACTACTGTAGCGATTTTCAGGCAGAGGTATTCGATAGCCAGATGGCTCTCAGAGTTTTGGGATTTCACAAGTTGACCTCATCGACTGCTGCAGATCTCTCAACCAGATGGCTGAGAAGTTTAATATTGTTACGAAAATAAAAATACAACACCGTATTGTGATTTTGGTATACTTTGTGTCATCCTATCAATTTGGCAGCACTACCACATTGACCATCTTTACGTTATATTTGAATTAACGAATATGAAAAAAGAAGATGGTCGATATTTCCTGAACCTTCCAAACTGTAGGCAATTAGGTATATAAAGAGGCTGCTTTACCTACAAGTCAGAGTTTAGTTATCGGTTGGCTGTAGTAAAATAAAGACGTGGTTAAAGCGGAAATAAAAGTGTTGTATAAACGAATATTAAGTGTTGTAACTGTAACAAAAGTAAAGTGGTGTTTATTTTATTTTAACGCAATTTAAACAAAGTAAACGTTTTAAAAAGGTTAAAACGTAACAATATTGATATTACGTGGGTTCCTGGACACAGCGATATTTTAGGGAACTGTATTCTAGGGAACCCCATTGAAAATTGAGGCTAATACTCATTATTATGATAATCGATAATACTGGGACAGTGTTTTCTTTTAAACGTGATGTATTTGCTAGTTTATTATTGGTTAAATCCAATTCTGTTGGTGCGGGTGGCAATAAACCAAAGTTTCTCAAAGTTCTACTACCGCCATTGCTTCCATATATTACCTTTATTATTAATAAAATTCTTACGAACTGGAAAATGGGCAGAATTGTACCTATACCCAAAACCAGTTCTGAGTATAGACCGATCGCCATTTTGACATTTTTGTCCAAAGTTTGCGAAAGAATTATGCATAGACAGATTACTCGTTTTCTGGATCGGAACAATATGCTGACGCAAATTCAGTCCGGGTTTAGAAGAAATCATGGATGTATAACGGCACTAGTTGAAGTTAACACCGCCTTTTTGGTACTGTTACATTACTCTAAGACTTTTGATACCGTGGAGCATAGTATTCTTTGCTATAAATTAAGACACTTCTTCAATTTCTCTTTTTTTGCTACAAAGTTATTGTACTTACTGCAATATAAGACATAAGGTCTTGTGTGTGTGTGTGTGGAGCTATATAAATAAATATAGGGTCCGCCATCTAATGTTTTTTTCAACAAGTGCTTATTTCGTGAATGGTAACACTTAGCTCATGTCTGATTTGACAGATAATTAGTTTTATCCTTGCCCTCAACGAATGTAGTTTTGTATAGGCTTCGCTAAGTGGGCCTGCGATCGACTTACAGAAGATGCCGATTTTGCCAAAAAAATCAACTTTTCAGATGAAGCTCATTTTGATCTTGGCGCGTATGTAGACAACAAAATTGTCGCATTTGGGGCACAGAAAACCCGCACGCATGCATTGAAAAGCCGATACACCCAAGACGAGTCACTGTTTGGTGCGGATTTTGGTCCAGAGGCATATTTGGGCATTTTTTTTCGAAAATGAGCAAGGAGTGGCCATTACAGTCAATGGCGATCGTTATCGGGAGGAGAAGGATATTAGCAACATTTGGTTTCAACAGGACGGCGCTACGTGTCACACAGCCGAAGCTACACTCGATGATTTGCGCCCTGTTTTTGAAGATCGTATTATCAGCCGCAGAGCTGATGTCGTTTGGCCACCTCGGAGCTGCGATTTGACACCGTTGGACTATATGATAAGTGTTACGCCAACAAGCCAGAGACAATTGACAATTGACACATTAAAGGACAATATTCGTGAAGCCAGTGGTGAAATACAGCTGCACACAATCGATAATGTGCTTAAAAATTGGACCGATCGTGTAGGCTACTGCATGGCCAGCCGAGGCAGCCATTTGAATGAAATTATTTTCCATTGTTAACCGGAAAGATTGTACTTTCAAATAAAAAATGAAATTTTAGAAAATATTCAGTTGTTTTTTTTATAGCATTAAAAAAAAAACAGTTTATTTGGCGGACCCTTATCAGATGTGTTTTTTGGCATTCAAGGAAAATAAGTTGCAATAGTACTCTTTAATGTACTTAATTTGAAACATTTAATTGAAATGCTTAAATGAAAAAAGGAAGTGTTGAGTATTAAAGACTTTACTCATTTACTTTTTGTTTCCTTAGATTTTTAAGGAATATTCGCAGCAGAAATAAACTCATATACTGGTACATATGTTTGTATACAAATTGGAAAATTTTATTTATTTTGATTCAAACGTTATATAAATTCTTAATAAAAAAAAACTTTTCGCAAGAGCAAAACGAAAGGGGTTTAAGCATAGTTTTCCAAAATCTGTTTTTTTAATACTTTTCTTTAAAAACTTTATGTGTCTTATCGGCATTTTTCAATTTCCTCCCAAGGAAAAAAATTGATTAAAAATTTTGTGAAATGAATACATGATATCGTCTTTCATTCATGCCACATCCGTTTCCATATCCTTTTTAGTTTTTAAATTAAATCTTGTCTCACAAAACATTTAATATGTTATATAATATTTCAATAAATGATAAATTTAATTAATATAAATGGGAGGTGTTGTTGTATTTTATTTATAAATTTTATCTTGACAGCATATTTAATCGATATTAACATGCTATCGTTGTTGTTATTGGTTTTTATCTAATTTCATAGTAAATTTCATTTTTGATTCATTTTCAAAATATCTACTTAAAGGACGTCCTTAAGTTAATTAGGAATTTGTTTTAATAGCAAAAAAAAAGTTTGTGTATGAAGTGGTTTAACTGGTTTCACAATTCTTAAGATTGATTGTAGTGTTTGATGAAATTAGGATCCCATAAATCAATACTTAAATCGATTGTAATTTTAAATACCACCAAGTGGTTTTATAGCATGAAAATGCGATTTTATGGAGCATTTAATGTTGGAGTGGTTTTAAGATATTTAAAAATTTATTATTAATTTTTAAAATTTAATATTCAAGATTAGATTTAAAGTAATTGAGGAAATAAAACTGAAGAAAGTAGATCCTGGACTACAAGTTATTTATAAGCATGGGTATATATTATTTTGTTTTAATGCAGTCATATCAAAAAATTATAGATTTTTATTAAATCGATCGAATTTCTGGGTTCAATGTCTTAGTTTTGTTACACTATGTGCTCTCTTCTTAAGTTCAGATTTTGGAAGGAATCTGGCACTGTATGAGAAGGGGCATGTCGGAGCGCATGTGGCATCATGGCTACTAGAGTGGGGAGAAAGAAAATTGGCACAATACTTTCTCTATGACTTCCCCGCTCTAAGAGAGCTCAGGCTAAGCACCTGGTTGCCTGACATTTCCATGATATGGATTGTCCCAGTAATATGTTATCGTTGAGTTAGATTACCTTCGTAAGGCGTACCAGTTGGCACATGTGGAAACCCATGAAAGGAATTATCGGGTATAAGAGGAGATCTTTGTGTCTCTCCCATGTCTGGCTTTTCGATCCTTTTCATGGATCTATTCTCTAAATGGTGGGGGTGGTGTAGTGTAGTCAGCAAAGGACAAGATGAAGAAAAATTTAATTGTGATTTTGAATGTTTAATAAAAAGACTTCAATTTCCCTCCAGACAACTCCATCTAAAACATAAAGAAGAAGCCTCCCTGACCTTCTCGCTTACCACTCGCGATGATGAAAAACGTCAGACGAATGACCAGGTAAACTCGCTACCTCTTAGGAACAAATTACAATGCTGAAGTAAAGATCACCACCAATTAGTACGGATCTTCACCACTACGCAAAGTCATATGGAGGAAACTACAGTGAATTAATCATCTACTTACTTGATTGAAGAAAATGAATTAAAGTAATGGAAAGCCAATATGCTTTCTAGAAGAGTGACGAAAAAAACAATCCTCTAAATGTTAGCACAATTGTGGTCTGGTTCACGGGAGAACTCGCACATAGCAGGCGACCCACATAACTTAACCTAATCTATGAACACGTGAATATCTGTAATTATGTCGACAATTTTGTAAGAGGTACGGTAGAAATGGTAGGGTGATAAAATTTGTTGGGAAATTTTAGTGGGAAACTTATAACTCGAACATTAAAGAAATCGAACTAAATTGGACAACAATAAAGGTGTGAGCTTCTACCATGGAAACCCACCAAAAATTATCTAAAATACTTTGATGTATACGCCGTATCGGTGTCTAAAGACTTTTTTTGACTATGACAAGAAAGTGGCTACGGTTTTTATCGGTAAGCCAGAGAAGCCCTACAGGGCTAAAGCCATATGCAAAACACTAAAAACAAAAGAAGTACCCCGAAAAAATAATTCGGATAATTAGAGCGATTTACGCGAATACAGAGCTTTCAGTTCTTCACATCGGCAACATCAGTCAACCATTTTACACCAATGCTGACATAAAGTAAGGACAGCTGAGGTAATTCTGAGCTATTCACCATCGTGCTGGATGACACAATGCGCACAGTCTGTCGAAGATTTTGAATATGCGAATAATATTTGTCTCGCATAAAATCTTCAATAGGTACTCAAAGTTAAGGAATTTAGAAAGCTCGCAATTTAAATTTGAGATAAATATCAAGAAAAGCAAGACCATGAGAACCTACAATACTAGTACGGAAAACGTCATGCTACAGTGTCAATCAGTAGAGCATGCACATAGCTTCTTGTATATGGGCAGCACAATGGCAACAAATGGCGGCGCAGAAACAGACGTAGTCAGCTGGCTCATCAAAGTGCGCCATTCAGACGACGCAGTCAATATGGAGAAATTTACACATATCCAGACGAACTATGTAATTTGCTAAATCAGTCCATCTGTATGGCAGTGAAACCTGGCTTATGTCGAATCACATCAAGCAAAAGCTCCAGGTAGTCATTAGCTAGTGCCTTAGAATCATATGCCGAATATTCTGGCCTAACACCGGAAGTAGCTGTGAAAGCAAACTAAGAAAAAAAATGGAGAATGATCGGCCGCACCATCCGAAAAACACCCTATAGTATTACCAGAGTGTCACTTAATTGGAATTCTCATGGCTCAAGAAATCTTAGAGATGCACAATTATCCAGGAACTATGGTTGAACAATCAAACATTGGAAGAAGCAAAAACAACAGCGTTGAAGGGTGTAAGAGATTGAAGGGTATTGAGATTGCTTTGTGAAAATCATATGCTCCCAAGATCATAGCTGTTAAGTAATGATTTGTAATCATTATCCACGAACTAGGAAAGAACAATCTAACATGGGAAAAAAATAAAATAACGGCGAAAAAAACGAGTAAGATATAGACTTTTTGTGGAAGCCATATAGAGAAGTAACGGCGAAAAAATATATAGCGAAAGTTGTGATTTTGTTTATTTCAAAGTATCCCTGGAAATGGGATATATGGCTAAAGAATGGAATGAGCTTAGAATGGTAAACATTCTTAAGACGGGGAGGATCAACCATGCTGCCGCAAAGAACTGTAAATCAATCAGTCTCTCATCGTTTTTACTGAAAACGTTTGAAAGACTGATTCACAGCAGGATGCCTCTATACCGACGGAAACAGATACAGGGTTGGATTTTTACTCTTATGATATGGTCCTCAGGGTCTCTCTCAGACTAGCCGATGATTGCACTGTTTTTCAGGCGAAGGTGTACGCTATAGATAGGGCCGCTATGCGTATCCCGGAACTAAATCTCGAAGACTTAAGGCCTACGAAGATCTATGTAGACAGTCTCGCCGCAGTCAGTGCTCTCAACTCGTGCGTGATTACATCGAAATATCGAAATCATTTCGAATTAATATGCGCTTCAAAGCATGTGGGCATCTCAGAGAATGAAATTGCTGATGATTGCGCTGCTAGGGGACCTACTCTGTCTCTCGTGTAGGGGGAAGTGCCTTGACGAGTTTGAGAGATAGATGGGCACTGGACAAGTTGGAACACAGGTGGACCAATATCACTACTTGTAGAAGATCCAAAATGTTTTGCTCTTGTCTTTCTATGGAAAGTATTAAGTCTCTTCTAAGGTTTGGATGGTGGTTGATCGGACTTTTTTCGGGCATAATTTCCGGGCATTGTGTGATAGGCTGCATGTCGGAGCGAATGAGACGCCCTGGTCATGGCCACTGTAGCAGCTGTCAGTATGAGGAAGAAGAGGAATCGATGCAATACCTTCTCTGTGACAGTCTCGCTTTATGGGAGCTTTGACTAAAGCTCTTGGAAGCATACCGCTTCTATCTGGATTGTCTTAGGGATGTGCCACTGTCAAAGTTGATTGACTTCGTCAAGGGTACCTCATACCTAACGAAACTCATATGTAACCAAACCTAGCATAACCTTACATCAAATTAGAATTTCTAATTGTGTTTAAATAAACAATTTTGTTTTTGAATAAAAACCATTAAGATATGTTAACAACTTGTTTTTTTTCTCTTTCCACTTCTGGGCGAGTCGCTAATGATGTCTTTTTTATATCCATTGGTTGTACAGTCTATTGAAAGCGTCAATATTTTGAAGTAAATTGTTAACAATTTGAAAGCAATAAATAAATATTACAAATATTGTTAATACTTAATACAAGTACATGTTGCAATAAGTATATATTTTTTCTTAATATTAACGAGTTAGACATTTTAGGATGATCGTGGTCGATTATGTGATACTCTATTCCGCACTGATTTCTGGATGATTCAGGGTCAGTAATGAGTGATCAAATTTGCGACAGAATTCAATATTGTGACAACTCTTTAGAAAAATACAAACTGTATAATAAAACCAAATTATCTTTAAAATGTTTACACTGACAAAGCGTTAGAAAGCAATTCTATATGGCTATATGGTATAAAATTTGTACTATATTTTGTTTGTATGTACTCGGTGCTACCAATATTACCACCAACAACATATGCCATCTCTGTTTATGGTAGTGCCTAAATACAAGAATCACCAGCAACTTTGTACAAGATTATCGGTTACATAAAAAGATAATTTTTATTTTCCTTTTTGTTTAATGGCCATAAATTTTATGACCTTACCTCTATGTTGGCTGCTTTGTCCAGACCAGTAGTAACAGCTGCAGAGTGAGTTTCCTTTCTTCTGCACAATAACATTTTTTATTAAACACTTTTCCAATAAATACCTTCATTTTATTACATGATAAACGCTTTTTGCATAAAAAAAGTTTTTTAAAAGGACAATAACTTTGATATACAAGATAAGATCTATTGACAAAAGGAGCGTAAAAATGGCAAAAGAAATTTGTATTTTAAATATTTAGATAAGTAATATGGCAATAAACTGTCTTAAATATTAAAGACTGTATGTAGTTGTACATCATTTATATTTATAAATAGCTGAGAAGTGAATTATCTAACATTCCCATGGTATAGGGTGTCCAAAATTAAGGTATAATTTTAATTTGAATAAAAAAAGACTTTTGCAGATAATAAAAATATTTTTATTTCAATTTATTACAAATAGGTTTCGGCCAAGTGACCGCCTCAGCTGGTTCGGTAGGTTTCAATCTTTTACTTAAATTATCAATCACGTTTTTCAATAAACTGCTGTTGTCAATGGTTGTTTGATATCTGCTCGATAATGTTGGTTTTAAGCTCTTGAACTGTTGTGGGATTACTGCTGTACACATTCGATTTCAAAAAAGCTCACAAGAAAATCTAAAGGTGTCGAATCGCATCATCTTGGTGGCCAATTTACTCCTCCTCTATAAGAAATAAAGCGATTTTCAAACGTTTCCTTCAAAAAACTCTTTGTTTCTCGTTCTGTGTAACAAACGACTCTCATCAGGTTGAAACCTCATATTCTCTACGTTTAAATCATTAATTTTCCGCAACAAAAAGCTTTGGATCATCTGCCTATAGCGATTTCCATTAACCGCAATCCCGTTTCCGTTTTCAAAAAATATGGTCCCATGATTTCTCCGGAACACAGACTTTTTGTGGATGTTATGGTTGCTCTAAAATAACTCTTAGATTTTCTTCACCTCAAATGTGGCAACTCTGCTTGTTGAAGTATGTTTGCCACTGAGCTGGAAATTGGATTCGTCGGTAAAGACTATTTTGTTTTCTCATTTTCTTCTTAATGCGTGGTCAGATGAATCTTATAAGCCTTTAAATTGAAATTATGATGCAAAATGTTAAATAATGTGAATCGTTTGATGTTCAATTGCTGCGGACAAAGACGAATGTATGTTTTCGAAACTTCTTCAACACTTCTGCTCACAGCCGCTATTTTCTCGATTGAACGACCACTACATTGATAAATTCTCTTTCTGTTTACTGCGAACGATGACGAATGTATGTTTTTGAATTTTCTTCAACACTTCTGCTCATAGCTGCTATATTCTAATTCTGTTATCATAAACGGTTTCAGTTTCTTCAAATTTCTCCACCATAAGCTTGATGGCACGATTTGTTGGAACATTTTCTCTATCTAATTGTGTCCTAAATTCCCTGATTACATCATGAAAACTTGAGCCATTTTCTAGAAATGTTTTAATAATAAAAACACGTTGTTCCTTCGGCAGGAAAATTAAAATGATACCTCAATTTTGGACACCTTTTATTATATGTAGGCTCTAAAGGAAAATTTTATTCCTCAGGAGGGGTGGAGCCGGTCTTTTTTCTGGAAATCTCCCTGAGACTGTTTGTAACAGAATCAGACGTGATAAGCAGCATGTTAAACGAATCGAGACTATTTTTAGATATTATTTTGTCGAGATCTTCTTCAATCTTTATTGCGAGCTTGCTGAGCTTCTTCCGAAAGTTGTCTAATTCGCAGAAGAGTGATTGAATAACTGCCGCCCAATGCACAAGGATCTTGTGTACGGCAGCAGGAGATAATAGGAGCTAGAAGAGAAGTGTTTTGAAAGGTAACAGTTTGGGCCTTCTATGTTACCTTACAAGGTATATGTATATGAAACATAGAGGCCGTCATTACTACATATTGGCGTGTCGGCCTTCATTACTGAAGTGATATATTTCGTCGTGGTATGACTTAATCTAAAATCCCAAAACCTTGAAGGAAAATATTAATCAACGAATGTATAGTAAATTGTATGTAATTGTGTTGCTGAAACCGTAAATTTGTCAGATGAATATAAATTTATTTTTCTTACAAAATGAACTGCATTATTAAGTCGTAATGTCGAGCAGCAATTGTAGTTACTACTTGAATAGACTCATTTTCATCAAAGTACTTTGCCAACAATGCCTCTACCACAAAAATCTGTACTGCACAGTTACTCGTTGTGAAGAAAGTATCTATTTCTGAATAAACACATTTAGGTATACCGAAACTCATATGCAGCAATGTTGAGTATTAGCAAAGCCATCAATATGAAAATTAACGTGCTACGTGACTAATAGTGTTAAATAGTGCTGCTCAATAAAAAATGTTTGCAGATTACTGCTAGTATATGTATTGAAATGCTTTAACATTCACAAAACGTATTACAAAACGTAACTATCAAAACCCCACATTCATACAATGTGTGACCCGTTATCTCTGATGTTTATGAGCATCAACATCCGTGACCGCCATCCTCCTTAGATGAGCTCTTAGTCTACAGTAACCCGCAGGAAACTCCGTTAAGAGTTTCAAGTCCAACCTGCCATACTTAAGAACCTCAGAGTGACGCTCAAATTACGGCTTAATCGCTCTAGAGTGACTAAGTTCCCTTTGAGCACTAAAGTGTTTCAAGCATCTGGCAATTTCCAAGTCCTTGACTATATTGAGGATGATAGTACGTGGTGCTGCACAACAAGATTCCGAACCGATATAGGGTGTCATGGAACCTATTCTGGCTAATACATCAGCCATATCATTACCACAGTAATCATTCCACAGTGTCTAGGTACTCAAAACAGCTACAACATTTGCAATCGAAAGCTTTTGAAACGTATCGTAGTAATATTGGTAATGTCATACGATTCGAGGCAAGTACCCTTAAGGCAGCTTGACTGGCAGAAAATACGTAAGCTAGAACAGAAAAATCGGTGTCTGAAAGCTATCATATGACCATCAAACTATCACAAAACGAAAGGTATTCTTAGGTTTTAATCTTTTTAAAAGGTTTGAGTTCTTTTTAATTGCGTTGAAATAAAATAAATACCACGCTGTTGTTGTTTTACAGTCTTAATTTCCTCACTTTTACTTTACACAGCTTATCATAATACAGAACTTATTTATTTTCCATTTAATATTCGCTTATACAACACTTTTATTTAAGCCTAAACACAACTTTACTTTATGACTGCAAAGCTGCAAAATGATAAGTAACTGACTAATACATAAGCCGCCGCCTTTTATATACAATTGACATTATTTCCGAATGCTCTTGTTCTTCCTACAACATTTGATTTCCCCTAATTTCAAATGTAACACCCAAAGATGGTCGAATTGGCAATACTGAAAATACACAAATAAGTACGGCATTGCCAGGGTATTACATTAAATACCTTGACATAACCCAATAAGCCAATATCCCACAATATCATTTTAAAGACAATGATGAGGTATATCTCTTTTTTTAGGCATTGTTTATTATCGTAACAGTATTTTTCATATTCACTTTTTCCACCCCAAAATTAGTTAGACTTGAGCCATATAGTAAAGTTTTTTTTTCTCTTATTTGATCCATTTAATACTATTCTGATGATATTTTGTATAAAAGTTTCGAACTGGGCCAAATATTCAACAATGCAAAGACGTTGTTCTATATATTATGTGTTAATTTTTTTAAACCCTTTATATAAATTTAAGTATATTCTAATTTAAATATACTACATCGTATTAGTTTTTAATATTATTCCCACGTAAAAACGTAATGATACACTAAAGTATTTGAAAATAAATTAAAACGTATTGTTTTCATTATAGAAAAAATGCTAATTTTTGCAAAACTCATCTGAATATGTTAACTCATGTTTTAGTTTCTGTTTTCCAAATATTTTCAACATTCACTACTCAAACATTATATTGTATGCGTATTTAATGTTTATATACATTTTGTTCATTATTATGATTAAAAATACATATTGACGTCATCTGCACACGCTGATTTAATGAATATTTGCATACAAACGAAGCAAACAATACTGTCCTAATGGTCAGTGTATTTAAAATCGAATTTCATCAAAATAATTTATATTCACTTCCTTACACCCACTAACCACTATCTACTGACACTCTGCTACCCAGGCATTCTTAAATCAACAACAAACACATAATGATTATGATTAAAAACACATTTTGGCCAAGTGTCAAAACATTAACATTTTTAATGTTAACGGATACAGCAACAGCGGCAGCAAAAGTACTGCTATAGAAGCATGAGTACTACTGCTAGCAGGAATTGACAGTAGCGGTAGAAGAATATAAAAATTAATTTGGTTTTTTTTAAACAGAATTTTAAACTTCATTTAATTATGCATTTTTAAGATAATAAAATAAAAATAAAAAATTTCCAATTTTGTTTTAACGACGTTTTAAATATTTCTATAGGCAAAGGTTGCTGATATATATTTTTCGTGGTAAATACTTTTCTCTACTACTTACCCGGGTATGCCGCCACTCTCCATATGATTTGCTAATGTCACATCATTTGACCAGACATCAAATTGCCATTTTACTAAACCCAATACACCACAATGAACACGTCCCGTATGAATGCCAACACGCATATTGACATTAACCGCCATTACCTCACGTACCAAACTAGGGATAGTGGATACATAGAAGGAAAAGAGAGAGAAAGAGAAAAACATATGTTAAATTCAGTGTTGCCAACTAGTACTCAAAAGGCGCTAAAAAGCACTATATTATAATTTATGTAACTATTTGTAATCCAAACGCGCTGTATAAAAGCGTTAATAATATCTAAAGCCTAAAAATATACTGAAATTGTAAAGAAACAATTTCTACTACTTCCGCTTTAACAAAGATTTTTTTAATAATTTGTACGATTAAAAATGAAATTAACAACGATTTAGTACCAAACAAGATCTTAAAAACTTTTTCTTAATTTTTTGGTGCTGGTTGTGTTCTTTTTCCATTGCTGTTTAACCGTGGGACTTAACACAAAGCTATAAGACCTAGATTACTCAGATGACATCTATCACTTTGCTAACGGACATAGCGAAATACAGTGAAAACTTGACTCTATACAGTCAGAAGCATACAGAGTGAGCCAGCGGATAAAAATCTTCAAAATGAAAATTTTATTAATCAACCAACGCTAATAACACAATGATCTTCCAAATTCTTAAGCAGAAATTTGGGAGACGTCTCGTCTTTTTTACATTCTCACGAGGTCCGGCGACTCCAGCATTGATATTCAGAACAGATTGGACCTATTCAGGCCGACTGATTGCTATAGGGCGTTCTCTTCCATTCCACTGTCTACGAAAATTGTCTTTTGAAAATTTTCTGGCCAGAAACCAGATCACACCAAGTTCTTGTAATGAAGGAAAAGGACTTGGCATAAGTCCATTGCATGAAATTCGCAGACAAACCGACGAATCGGAAGGCAAGCCCATTACTAGAAAGACAGATTTAAACAAAAGCCAATACCATGACTTGGTATCAGATTAGATCATCGACTTTAGATAGGCGTAAAAGGAAAGAATTTGTTATGGCTCTGTGACCCCTTGGGATCTTTAAAGGTGTAATAACAAATAACAAGCTTAGTAAGGGTCCGCCAAATATTTTTTTTTTTTTTTTTTTTGAAAACGCTATAAAAAATAACTACTGAATATTTTCTCAAATTCTTTTTTTTTGTTTGAAAGTACAATCCTTCCGGTTAATAATGGAAAATGGAAATAGCCTACACGATCGCTCCAATTTTTAAGCACATTATCGATTGTGTGCAGCGGTATTTCACCAATGGCTGCACGAATATTGTCCTTTAAAGCGTCAATTGTCTCTGGCTTGTTGGTGTAACACTTATCTTTGACGGCACCCCACAAATAATAGTCCAATGGTGTCAAATCGCAGCTCCGAGGTGGCCAATCGACATCAGCTCTGTGGCTGATAATGCGATCTTCAAAAACATCGGGTGTAGCTTCGGCTGTATGGCACGTAGCGCCGTCCTGCTGAAACCAAATGCTGCTAATATCCTCCTCTTAAATTTTTGTGAACAAATATTCGTTCAACTTGACCCGATAACGATCGCCATTCACTGTAACGGCCACTCCTTGTTCATTTTCAAAGACAAATGGCCCAATTATGCCTCTGGACCAAAATCCGCAACAAACAGTGACTCGTCTTGGGTGTATCGGCCTTTCAATGTTTACGTGCGGGTTTTCTGTGCCCTAGATGTGACAATTTTGCTTGTTTACATACCCGCCAAGATCAAAATGAGCTTCATATGAAAAGATGATTTTTTTTGGCAAAATCGGCATCTTCTGTAAGTTGATCGCAGGCCCACTTAGCGAAGCGTATGCACAACCATATTCGTTCAGCGGAAGGATAAAACAAATTATCTGTCAAATAAGACATGACCTAAGTGTTACCATTCACGAAATAAGCACTACTTGAAAAAAAAAAACGTTAGATGGCGGACTCTGTATTTTAATTAAATACTTAAAATATTTAGCTTTCTTCTAAAATAACTTATAAATCTTCAAAAATGGGCTAAAAAACACTACTTTTATTCATTTTTTCACAAATATCTTGGATTACGTAATTCTTACAGCATGAAGCATTTTAGGTCAATAGTTTAGTTTAATTCTTACAAAAAAATTGCAAGTTGAAAAGCGCTAACCTAGCGTGTTTTTTGAAAAAAGCGCTAAAGAGACAACATGCGACTTTTCGGTAGTTGAAAAGCGCTAAATATAGTGCGATAGGCGTAGCACTGGTTAAATTATCTTGTTTTAATGTGTGTCTATGCCAACACTCTCACTTTTAGCTTATTAACATACACATACAACATTTCTGTGAAATTATTCAAACGGAGTAATAGTAACAGGTCATTCAATAAGTCCAAAGGATAAGTAAGTAAAAACCAAAATTTTTGACAAAACTCGATTTTATTATTCAACGTAGTTGCGTTCGAGGGCGATACAACGAGTATAGCAATTTTCCAACTCTTCGATAGCACTTTTACGCTTTTACGTACGATTTTTATTTCTCGGCAAAACAGACCTCAGTTTCAGCGGTTACTTCATCATTGGACTTAAATTTCTTTCTTGCAAGCATCCTCTTGAGATCTGAAAATAAGAAAAAGTCGCTGAGGGCTAAATCTGTAGAATACGGTGGGTAGGTAAGCAATTCGAAGCACAATTCATTAAATTTTGCCATCGTTTTCAACAATTTGTGACACACTTTTTTCTTTTACAAATGTGGCCATTTTTTTGCGATTTCAGCCTTCAATCTATCCTTTTTGAAGATAGTCGATGCATATTATTCTATTCGAATCCCAAAATACGTCTTTGCTCGCTTTGGATTCGGTTTGTCTATTGCTGTCCACTCAGCTGACTATCTTTTGGGTTCTGGAAAGTAATAATGGAGCCACGTTTCATCCATTGTCACATATCGACGATAGAACTTCATTTTATTGCGGTTTAATACCGCCAAGCACTCCTCTCAAGCATAAATTCGTTGCCAGCACCCACCTTGTACAGAGCTTGCGCATACCCAAATGTTTGAGTAAAATAATAAAAACTCTACCATCTAATATTTCTACAATATCAGCTAGCTCGCGCACCTTCAATTTGCGATCGTTCATAAGCAATTTTGGGATTTGGGCTTGTACGACCACGTTTAAATTCAACAAACAACTTCTCTACCATATGTCTCGATAAAGCAGAGTTCGGATAATGTTTATCAAGCCATTGTTTGGTTTCCACTCTATTTTGTTCATTAAAAAGCAATGCTTTATCAAGACTCGAAGTTCACTTTTTTCCATTTTTTTTTCAATAACAACAGTTGTTTCACACAAAATGCTATAACTCACTAAGCAATAGTCAGATTGCTGTAAAATTTATACACGTATCGTTTGAAGGTTAGTACTTAAAAAAAACCATATGGACAAAATTCTATAAACGCCATCTACAAATGTGTCATCCTACGGACTTATTGAATGACGTGTTATGTGTGGTTATGTATAAGTGAGAGTATTGTAATCGTTACTCGTTACTTTGTATACAATAGTTTTAATTTTTTACTTGATAGCTTGTCCTTGTAAGTAAATTTCTATAGGCGTGTGTTGCGTACATACATATATGTGTGTACGTGTTTGTTCAATAACTTATTTAATAAACACTACCCCAAAAAGTAGGCATTGCTTTTGTTAAAATTAATTTTGTTTGTAATAAAAAAACTGCCTACAATTGCAAAATATATTCCGAGATTTTCATTTTAAGTTTCCTTACGTGTATGTAAAAACAGTACAAACTCAATTTTTTTTTTTTTTGTAAACCTGCAGTGCGTAAACAATATCTTTTATAAAATATAAATATATTTTAATGTGAAATCAATAATTTTTTTTTATACTCGTATGCGTTCGAATTTAGATTGGGTTGCTAAACAACATGGCAACATACATATTTTACATACGTAATTTACTTGTGTAATCGTATAATCGTACATTGTTTCTGTTTTCTGTTTGAAAACATCCAGAATATTTGTATGCAAATTTTTAATGGTTCTTTGTGAGCAAACGAGTTTCCATGAATGCACATACACGTGTGAAAATAATTGAAAAATTAAAGAGAATTTTAAACAGCAACAATGACTTGAAATTTGAAATATCGGGTTATCCATTTAAATGTTTTAAGGCCGCCGATCGGCGGTCAGCTGTTAAGTATCTGTCATCAGAAGTGTCATATATTTAGTAAAGGGTTTGCCATTTATACATATAGATCGTTTAACAATCGTTGAAAGCGCAAAAATAGTTAAAACTCAAAGGTGGTTACGACAAATGTTGCCAAATCTTCATTTCTTATTCGGTGATTCCTCGACTTAGAGCTACTGGTAATCAGGAGTAATGTGTGCACTGGTGCCTTAAATTTTGGTCACCATTTGGAAGTTATTATACATGGTCGTGTGGAGTTTATGGTGGTATACGTATGGATCTAAGATGGACGGTGGGGTGGGGGCCGGGATTTTCGAATGTCAAAGACTGAGAACCCATGGGCAAGTGGCCCAGCGTTTCCAGGCATAGATCCAGGCTATTTCCATCTGTGCGCCGATTAACATAGAGCGTGAAATCAAGGGTGCTTCTGTTAATATATATTCCGATAGTTTAGCGGCACTTAGGGACTTTTCTTCGGAGTATATAGTTACACGAATCTCAACACACTGGCATTGTCGAATAGGGTAACGTTTCGTTTGGTCCCTGGGCACACTAGTGTTATGGGGAACATGTTCACTGACTAACTGGCAAGGCGAAGCTCAGCCACTGGTTTCGTGGAACAGTAACGTACTCGTACTGTGGTATTAGCTGGTCCACGGCCAGAGAGAAAGTCGACGAATGGGAGCATGAACTACCCCCGTCATATTAGGTTCAATGCTTGGGTGTGAGGCAGGCGAAGCGACTAATAACTTCTTCTATAATAGGGAGTTGCGCAGCATGGTCAACACAACTATTAGAAGACTTAGTGGCTTTCTGACGGGCCATTACTATCTTAGATATCATCCCTTCAGCCTCAGTGTGGTTCCAGACTCAGAGTGTCCCACCTTTGTAGGAAGAAAGATGAGACGATGGAGCATATTTTCTTAGGCCCTTTATTGGGACTTATCGGGTTTGTCGGCTACCAATTGGAGATATTGCTGTCTTCATACACAAGGTAGAGGATATTTGTATGCAAATTGTTCCGATTGACACTTTCAGACTGGTCGGATAGTCATCCGCCCAGGGGTATTGACTCGATTGGATTTCTACCGCAGTTCGCTATTCTGCCGGCGGGTCTGACCCCATAGTATTTAGCACTTTTAGCCAGTTGGGAATCTCCGACACAATTTAATAATTGCAATATATTCGGTGGTTACGAAAACAAGCAACATTTTCGGAATTGAGGCTCGGAAACCTAGAAGTGATTGCGGAAAAGCCATTGTATCCAGAAACATGGAATCATTAGTTTGCATTAATCATATGGAGGTGTCATTGGGCTCTACGGAATTCGAATTTGCACCATAAAGAGAGTTCTGCAGAGATCGAAGCAAATGATAGTCTAAAAGTGCAAGGTCCGGAATACATGGTGGATGTTCTCTCAGCTTCTGCCGTGTCATCAAAAATGTATGTTTACTGACGTTGTGATGATGGGACTCATCTTTCTAGTTGATCCATTGACTGTTTTAGTTGAATTTCTTGCTTCAGACTCATTAATTATTGACAGCAGATTTCAGAATCAATCTTTATGCAAAGTGGAGTACATTTGCGATGGCGAATTTTGTTTTTCTATGTGGGACTGATGGCATTTTGAAAATAGATAAGCCTTTGTTATACGATCGTTACAAAATCGTCCGTAAAGAAAGACTGACTTTACGTTGGAAAAGAAAGAAATCCTCCACCTGATTTTTCAGAATTCTCATCGAAAATAATAACTTACGTCGACTTAGACCAAAACTTTGGTTAAAAAAATAGTAATTCTAATGACAGTGTTATTTAGTTAGTTAGTTAGTTGCAACGGGTAGCCAGACACTGGCCCAGCTCACTGCGGTCAAATACTGATCCCACTGTGATGCCTATAGAAGATATCGTCCAAGCGGACCTTCTTGTCCACTATCCCAAAGGAAGAAATCCCGCTGACATTTATATCCAATATGGCATGCAAAAACTAACTGCTAAGATCTAAAACTCCTACGGTAATCATTGAACGGTATACGCAGATTTACAGTTTAATGCCGACTCCGAACGGCATATGCATTAGTTAGAGAAGTTTTTCATACCGTAAATACTGATAACCAGTCACTGGCAGTGCTAAGAGGTGATATCACTGTTGAAAATTATCTGATGGTCAGGTCTGGTATTGAACAGGAGACCTTTTGGTTAGTAGGCCGGTGTCACATATCAAGCAGTCTGTTGCTCTCTTTATAGCCTGTAGATCTATGCCTGTAAGAGGTCCAGAAGTTTAGAGGATAAAGACACCGCCCGATCCCTTTTAAGGATTTCGTCCGTGTATACCTCAACAGAACCGGAAGATTTCAATTATCGACTCTGGTGAGATACACACAGAGAAGGGTTTGGCTGTACAGTCATTCACCACGGCAGGGATCAGATCCAAGTACCACATGATGCCCTCACCATTTTTAGCCTTAGCGCCGACATAATCGCCACTTGCTTAGCCATTAGGTCCACCGAAGTCAGTTCAACACAAACAACAACAAAAACAAACAAAGGTTTCGAAGGAGTGGACCTGTAATCATTAGTGCTGCACTTTGCAGATCCCTGGCAAAGATTCCTCGGTATGAGGACTTCTCTAGAGATTTCTACCACACAACCGCACAAAACGTAAGTATAAGCTTAACCGCCATTTCAAAAATCCACTTTGAATTCCTAGGATTGAGACACCACGACATTCCAAAGGCCCTACGACAAGTGTACAGTGCAATGTTCGTCAGTGTTACAAATTCGAATGGTGTTTATTAAAACTTAAAATTGGTTCAAAAAGGTGATAACGTTTTGATAGAATTTGTTTTTTTTAATTATAATACAAGGGTTACGATTTTTATTTCGGGAATATTTTTAAACGACAATGGCTGTATTATTTTTGAAAATATTCCCCTTGATGATCAATACGCTTGCACTCCTCTTGAGACACCTCCAAAACATGGTTTTTGAACGCTTCAACTGCTTCTACTGCGCTCGTAAATCGTTGACACGTATTTTAACTTTGATTTTCGTGAACAAGAATAAGTCATTGGGTTCCAAATCGGGACTGTACGGAGGATGAGACTTCAATTCGATGTTTTAACTCTTTGACGAAAGGTTTGAGAGCGCACATCGTCATGATGGTGAAAAAATCGTCTTCGGGGGTTGGATTACGAATTTCTCAAAAGGTTTGCGGCAAACAAATCGCCGTCCCACGTTGCTCAAACGGAACAATGGATGAAACAGGCGACCATTTGCTTCGCTGTGCTATTTCCACGAACAAATTTTGTTGGATTTAGCTCATCTTGGAATACCCGCACGGACGATTGCTATTTTATTTCCGGCTCATACGCATAAATCCATGATTCGTCACCTGTCACGATTTTATACACGTTCTTTAAAGCACTTCGGTCGAACTTTTCAATCACTTCCTTACACCAATTGACGCGAGCTTTGTTTTTTGAGCGATTGATAAATTATGGGGTATTCTCAACCCAATATTCATGCAAAATCGTATGTATTGAAGTGGAACTAATGTGCAAGAATGCCTATATCTCACAATGTGTCACATGGCAATCTTGCATCAGTTCACGCACTGCATCGATATTTTGTGGCACAATAGCCGATCTTGCGACCAAACTACCTCCACAACTGAATTCACTATACCAACGATATACTCTGATTTTTGATGGAGCTTTATCGTCATACGAAGAACTGAGTTCATAAGCACATTCCTGTCGAGATAATCTGCGTCGAAAGTTGTGAAAAATAATCCAACGAAAACCTTCTCCTGAAATTTCAATTTAACTCACTGTAAACGAAACAAATAGTACTTGTACATCAAAATGTTCTGCGTACGTTTATGCTAAAAAATGTTAAATTTCATTACGGTGTTGCCAGATTTAAGCTTTTGACATTAGTGTTGCCAGTTCCCGAAATATAAATAGTGCTTCTCGTATAACTAACATATTTACGATTATTATCACAATTTTTATTTATTTTTTTTCGCTTCTTAACGTGCTGTTTTTGATTTCAGTAAATTCTGTAAGAGTATCCTTTTATTATTTTCAAAAAGAAAAATTCATTTGGAAACAGCTCTAAGGCTAGAGCTTTACAAGAAGACTTTAATACTTTGTGTGAAAAATTATTTTGTTTTAATTTCTTGAAAAACTTTTTCAATTTTGTTGTTTTTTTATGAAATTAAATAACTTTTCTGTTTTTTATTTACGAGACTAAGAGTTTATTATCCTTTTTTAAATTTTGTTGTTGTTATTGTTGTTATCTCTGTGAGAAAAGTCTAATCTTGAGAATTAAAAAAGTAGAAAAACAACAGACTTTGTTTTTGATTAACTTCAGCCTATTATTCTGCTTTGATTTTCACTTAACCTGCATACAACAGCTTTTGTTTGTGTGTGTTTATGTGTTTGTATTTCTATGTGTCAGTGTGTATGTTGGTTTAAACCATTATATGAGTTGAACGACTACAACTAAGTATCGTTTTCATGGTATTTGTTTTCCTTAATTTTTTTTTGCCCATCTATTGTTAAACTTTTTCTGGTGAAAAATGTTCAGTTTCTGTTTTATTGTTATACTTACGCTATCGCATCAATCATATCCAAACCCATTTCTACAGCACAATGAGCATGATCCGGTCTAGGCTCCGGTAACCCCGATACACAATAATAACAATCACCCAATAATTTAATACGCAAGCAATGATGTTCTGCGGCCAATCGATCAAATCTATTGAAAAGAAACAAAACAAACAGAATTGGAAAGAATGAAATGAAAAGAAAAATTTAAATTTTCACACACACACACACACATAATGATAAAAAGGATATGCCCCAAAAGTATATACAGATATGGAACAACATGATATATGTATGTACGTGTGTTTTAATATAAATACATACATAAAACTAAACAAAGTATATCAATGTATATGAATGATATATCAGTGTGTTTGCGTGCGTATAATATCGAGTTTATTGTATACTGCGTTGGTTATATTATCTAAGGATTTAGAACAAATCTATTTAGGATATTCGATATTTGAAGATTTGCATACACAAGTAATGCCATTATAGTAACTTACATAAGGATACACATTTATGTGAACGCATATGTGTCCTTCTCTTAAGAAGTGTTTTTGTGTATATTTGAGTTCTTAGGGTCTTTGGAATTTTAAAATTTATGGAACAAAGGAACTCATTGAAGTGCATTAAATTCTTGAGAATAACAAATTATTGATTTTATTTTACATACTCTTGAGCTCTGTATGTCTGTTAAGGACATAAGGATAAATATAATTTGCTCTTAATATAAAGAAACGCTTAATATGATATCCTTAGTTTTCAAATAGTTTTACTTTTTAACTTTAATAGTATCATGGGTAACGATTAGAAAAAAAGAAAAAAAACCTTTTTCACATAAAAATGACTTCCTTATTAAATTTTGCTCGCAGTTTCTTCACGAAGGTTTAGCCAAAAAGCAAAAAAATACTCAGAAGGTGGCGCTGTAGGCAGCCATCTATTAATCTCTGCTCCTGCTAAAAGTATTTGATTAAAGATTGGAACGCTGATTCAGTGCACATACTCTAAATTCTTCAGCAAATATGAACGGAATTGGATAAGTGGGCGTGGCACCTCTCACACAAAGTAAATATTGATTATTGTATATCTGGTGAACAGTTTAAGCGGAAGTTTCTAAATTTGGTCTAAATGACCGGAATTGGACGAGTGGGCGTGGCAGCTCCCACACATAGAGACCGTTAATTTTTGTATATTTTGAAGATGGTAATAAAAAGTTTCTCAATTTGGTTTAAATAACTTCTTGGACATGACACATCATCAGTTAATAACTGGGCAAGATTGGGCAGCTCGCTCTCACATTAATATGGAATTTAGCATGTGTAGAGAACGATAACAGTTAAAGCTTTCTTTATCTATTCACATCAGTTAAAAAGCGGCTTAGATTGGCTAATTTATACCATACTAAAGTAATCACTGCCGCATTGCTGGGGGTCTTTGTGTTGTACTTGCTTTTTGACTGATGTGGATAGATAAAGAAAACTTTAACGGTTATCGTTCTCTACTCACGATAAATTCTATATTTTTTAACTGATGGTTTTTATTCAGAGACTTCCAATCTAATCGTCCTCTAGATATACAAAAATCAATATTTACTTTGTATGGGAGGTGGTACTCCCACCTATCTAATTCGGCCCAATTTTTGATTGATGATTTGTATTGACCATAAAGTTATTTGTGCCGAATTTAGAGACTCTTACTATTTATAGTTTTAAAGATATAGACATATAAATACAAATGTTATATGGGCGTGACACCACCCAGTTGAGCAATAGTGAAGCCGCACGACAAATGAAAGCTTTCTACATATACTTATTGCATACACAGTTTGAAAAATATTTGCGAACTCACACAAGGCTTAAATGTTGTAACAAATATTGTTTTCAAGTAAAACTTATGCAGTTCAAAGGGGTTCACTCTAACGTCAATAACTCGCGAAAGAATGGACCTACAAAAACCGTATATACATAAAAATCTTGGCAGTGACTTCACCTTACCACCAAAATATTATCAGTTGGCGCATTTCAGAGAGAATCAATTACAACGCATTTTATAATCCGCTTTTATACTACCTTGATCAAAAAGTTTTCGTATTAATCCCGTCTGGCGGTCCCATCGTTCCGATATGAGTTTTTTTTTACTTTTATTTTTTGTTAAGTTGGTACTTTTGCTGTTAATATTCCCACTAAATTTTAGCGTCATAACTTGACATTTGCAAAAGTTGCGTAGCCAAGAGTACATCTACTACTATGTGTGTTGGCGATTTTTTAGAATTATGACCGTGTTGAGGTCGCAAAAGACAGGATTCACTTGGCTGAAACCGATCCCAGATAATTTATTTGTGCAAATTAAGAAATTTTGTGAAAGTGCTTTCATTGCTTCTTTGTTTTGATTTGAACATTCGCGTTTAAATTTGTAAAAAAAAAAATTTTGTTTACAGGCTTTAACACATTCTAGGTGCTCCGGTATGAAGTGAGCTTTTTTTGTGAAAACACTAATTTTAAAAGGAAAATTAAAAAACAACTGTCGCGACAACTCGAGGACCTGAATTATGCGGATGATATTTGCCTTCTCTCACTCCAACATGCAGTCAAAATTAAATGACCTGGAAAACTGGCTCGCAATGTTGGCCTTGAGATAAATATTAAAAAAACTAAAGCTATGAGAATTAACAACAACAGCACAGAAAACATCATAATACAGGGCCGGCCAATAGAGTATGGAGAAAGCTTCTGCTATCTTGGAAGCACAATGGCAACAAATGACGTTAACAACAGGCTCAACAAAGACAGGTTGGCTTTCGGACGATTACAGTTAGTATGGAGAAGATCATACATATCCAGGCTAGCCAAGCTCAGAATATTCAACGCATGTGTAAAGTCGATTCTGTTGTACGGCAGTGATACCCGGCTTGTGTCTAACACTATCACCTAAAAGCTACAGGTATTCACCAACAAGTGGCTTAGAATCATATGCAAGATATTCTGGCCTAACACCAAAAGCAACATAGATCTATGGAATTGAAAAAACGAAGAGCCCATACTGAAACAGATAAAGCAAAGAAAGTGGAGATGAATCGGCCATACCTTAAGGAAAAATCATGGTAATATTACATCCTCAAGGATTAAGAAACCGCGGTCGACCAAGAAACACCTGGCGATACACAATTATCCCAGAACTAAGGCAAAAACAATCTTACATGGGAAGAGGCAAAGACAACAGCAGCTAATCGTGTAAGATAGAAATGCTTTGTGGAAGCCCTATGCTCCCAAGAGGAGTAAAGGGAAAAAAAAGAAATCGCGACTGCTGGCTACACATTTTTGCCATTATTAAGGCAATTTGTGGATTCCACGTCAAAAAGGTTGCTCGTCGTTGAAGCAAACCAATAAGTCACCCAATTTTAAAATTCTTTGTAGGAATCGGCCAATGCTCAGCCAATGACGAAAACAAATAGTAGTCGGAAAGATAAAAGTCCGAGTGAATACGGCGGGTGGGCTTGCTTTGGTTGTATCCAAATTACATTGCCGTGTCTTGTGGCCCATGCTGGTCGTTTTTCGATAAATGAATGGTTCAAATCGATTAATTGTTGTTGGTAGCGATGTGTATTAACGGTTTCACCAGACACACGGCATTGTCTTCCTGCAGAATCGATCTGATTTTGCAGCCATATGCCTCGACACGCATTTCATGCGACACTGCAGCACTTTTCTTCAAATGAAAACAAAAACTTAGGCTTTTCGCAAATCATCATTTTCTGGTAGTTCGCCATATTTAACACAATAAAGGAATATGATATTGCTTGTAAACTGATTCGATGTATACTGAATATGTTTAACAGATGTCATTGCCAACACCAAAAAATAAATAAAAATAAAAAAATCAGGCTCGTTCACAATAAATGTTTCCTATGGAGACATTTGTCTCTCGACGCTCACTTCATATCGGTACATCTGGTATATTGTTTTTAAAAAAAAAGATAATTCCTTTACTCACCTGGCAAATAGCTCATTAAGCAGACGCACTAATTCCTCAGCCGTACATTGATCTGAGAGACTGGTAAAACCGCAAATATCGGCAAATAAAATACTAAAAAAAATAAATAAATATGAAAACCAATATATTTTTTTCTTATCCGAATCCATTAAAAAGTTTAATCTACTTCAGAAGTTAAAGTCTTATGTCTTATTAAAAAAACAAAAAACAAATTTTGAAAATAAAAGCCACCAAAAATAAATAAAAATAATTGGAAAAATAAATAATCCTTCGGTTTAAGCATTTCATTGAATGATGTGAAATATTCGTATTACAGAAATGCCAACATAAATACGCCCTTAAACAGCTTAAAATAGCTGTTTAAGTGCTTTTCATATGCTTTAAAATGAAAACTTGTGAATACAAGTTGATACTATCGCTGCAAATAAAATACGTTGGAGTAGATGAGCAAAAATTATTCAACGTTAATGGGATTTTTGGTCTCAAACTAATAATAAGAATGTATGTATGTATGTATGTATGTATGTGTACATGATGATGTAAAATAAAATTACATTTTATATAATTATTGAATAACAATGAGTTTTATTTTGTTATCTAATGATATATAAGAAGATTTTGGAAGTCAGAAAAGGAACATATGTGAATACATCAATTTGAGGCCAATTTTGCGGTAAAATATTGTTAAGACTGTTTAGGGTTATTTTAAATGAAGCGTTACTCGATAGAACAATGTAATTCTATTATTAAAAAATATCATTGTTATAATAAAAGAGAAAGATGGCGATCTGAAATATTACAATAATTGGAGAGGAATCACTCTGCCTAACACCATATAAGAGATACTAACAGTCATAATACAGGGAAGGTCTCAGAGCAAAATAGAGAACATAGTGCGAGTCGAACAGGCAAGCTTCCGGCGAAAAAGAAACTGCATATACCAGGTCAACAATGGCATGCCCTCCTGTATCTACTGTTCTTCGACTTCAATACCATCTTCTATACCATCAAACGGACTGACCTATGGAAAGTATTGCGATGAAAATGAGTATCCCAGAAAATACGAGCAATGTATGAGGATGTAGAACTCTGTTCTTCATAACTGAAGCATCAGTCTACCATTTGATACTAATGCTGGGATAAAGCACCCTCTACTATTCACCATCGTACTACATTAGAACATCAGTCTTTTCACAGAGAAGATGTATAAAATGGAGTCTCTCACCAAAACTGAAGACCTGCACCCACACAATATCTCCAACATGCAGTCAAAATTAGAAAATCTGGAAAGACTAGCTCCTAATGTTTGACTTGAGGTTAATATCAAGAAATATACAGTTAAATTCTGGCCTATTCTGGACTATAAACACGCAGTGATTATTGGGGATCATTGAGATCTTCGGTTGGTTACATGCTCCCTCATAATTTTCTCGATAGGAGATTTGACTTTAATATACTCATGAGAGAATTCCGGTCTGACAAATAGGAGTTTCTTCAAAATACCCCTGAGGTCTATACCGATGGCTCTTAGATGCAGGGTAGAGTGCATTGTGGTATGGATATTCATTAAGGATCCAGACACTAGACTGTCGTATAGATTGTCTGACCACTGCGGAGTGTTCCAGGCGGAGGTCAAGACTATACTGAGAGCTGTGTAGTGCTTGTTAAATGGCGGGATTCTCCAGAGAATCTACTGATTTATTTGGACAGTCATGCTGCGATTAGGCCCCTTCCAACGTCTATCCTCACAGTGATATCGTCTGGAATTGCGTTGCTGACGAACTGGCCAGGGTGGGTACTGAGCTCGATATTTTAGAACAAGGACCTATCATTGTTGCCCCGATTGCCTCGGTTAAGCTGGATATTCGCCGGTCAATGTATGGCGATGCTTAATCTCGTTGGCAACATGAGGGATCGTGCGAAATCGCCAGGTCTACCTCGATAAACAGAGGACTAAATGTCTTCTTTCCCTGAGTCGCATGACCATCCATTGCACAATTGCGATCCTTACGCATCACTGCCTGATTGGAAGGTATCCCTTGGCATGATTTTTGCAGGAGCTGTGGTTCTAAAGATGAGGAGACTGTTTTTGGTCTTCTATTTCTTGTCATACTTCCAGAAGCAAGGTCAACGCAATAGCGAGATATATTTTTGAGTCAGAATGGTATGCTATGGAGACCATTTGATCCTCGGGTTAGTATCTACTAGTATGCTTGTGGCATCAAAATGGTTCCAATTTTTGGCTAAGTGGGACTACCCTAACCTAAATATCAAGAAAACCAAAGCCATGGCAATTAACAGCAATAGCACGCAAAATATGATGCTACAGGGCCAACCAATTAAATATATGTATAGCTTCTGCTATGTGGAAAGCACAGTGGCAAGAAATAGCGGTGCAGAAACAGATGTTATCAACAGGCTTAACAAAGTAAGATTGGCATTCGGACGACTGCAGTCTAAGCTAGGCAAGCCAAGCTCAGAAGATTCAACTCATGTGTAAAGTCAATTCTGTTGTACGGCAGAAAAGTCTGGCTTGTATATAACACCATCACGCAAAAGCTACAGGTATTCACCAACAAGTGCCTTAGAATCATATGCAAGATATTCTGGCCTAACACCATAAGCAACATAGGTCTATAGAATTCGACAAATGAAAAGCCCATACCGAAGCAGATAAGGCAAAAAAAGTGGAGATGGATCGGCCATACTTTAAAGCACTTTAGTGGAATCCGCAACGATCAAAGAACCGCTGTCGACAAAGAAACACCTGGTGACATACTATTATTAAAGAACTAAGGCAAAACAATCCTACATGACAAGAGGCAAAGACAACGGCAGCAAGCCGTTTAAAATCAAAATGCTTTGTGCAAACCTTATACTCCCAAGAGGAGTAACGGAAAAAAATAAGGGTTATATTACATAAATATTGTTCGGCTTAAAACGTTTGAATTCTTTTAAATTTCGTAATATAAAAGAAAGGCGCCGAATTTATTTTTTACTTTTTTTTCTTTCGTCACTCCTCTAAGGCATTGCTTTGTTTCAGTTTCTTTAATCAATCTGATCTTTCAAGCTAAGTAGACGATTAATCTACTGTAGCTTCTTCCATATGATTTTGCGTAATGGTGAAGATCCTTGCTAATTGGTGATGATCTTTACTTTAGTCTTAAAATATTTTTTCCAGTAGGTGGTGTCTTTTCCTGATCATTCATCTGATGTTTGGCATCATCGCTAGAGGTACGTGGCAAGGTCAGGGCGGCTTCTTCTTTATTTTTTAGATGGAGTTGTTTGGAGGTAAGTTGATGCCACAATTAAATTTTTCTTCTTCATGTCCTCTGCTACGACTCGAATCTGGGTCGTTTGTGTTGTTATGCGTGCCTCTAACCACTTCACCATGCCACTCCCATGTTTTATTTTATAGCCTTTATTTTATTTCCACACTTTAACTTTATACAGCAACTTCTTTAACATCCACTACACAATTACTCAATACTTTTACAAAAGCCTTAACAAGACTTTATTTAATGTTTTTCAAATTAAAACTTAGCACAATGACTGCCAAACTATAACTGACTGACGTAGTCAAAGCAGCGTCCCTTATATACAGAAATGCCTACAGTTTGGAAAGTTCTGGAAGAGTCTTAAATCATCTCAAACCTTCTATTTGTCCGCTAATTTTTAACACCCAAAGACGGTCGAATTGGCAATGCTGTCAAATACAAAAATAAGTACTGCATTACGAGGACAACACATAGACAGCATTGACACAACCCAATAGACCAAAATCACAAAATACAGTTTTAAAGCACTGATGTGGTGTATCTTCTTTTTTTGGCATTTTTATTTTCGTAACAATATGATAGAGTGTGTGTATATGTAATCGGAATTGCCTCAAATTTATATTTTAAATTGAATACCTGTCTAAGTAAATTTACTTTATTGGATCAAAAATAATAAACTTAAAGTTAAAGAAAAATGAAAGGAAATTATATTTACTCATCCTCGTTGTTCACTAACAGTGGACTTTCTGTAGAAAATTGAAGTTAAAGCTTTAAAAATAAAATCTATGAATTCCTTTAAGTAAAATCTTAAATTTGTGCGTTTATGTGTGCAGTGACAGCAATAGAAATATGTAAACCTATGCTTAACCACAGAAACCCACAGATTTTGTAATCTTTCAGTAAAGTTGGCTCTGTAAAGAAGTAGTGCTTACAACCATATTAACATAAAAGGTATGCTACTCATGCCATATTTAAAAGTAATTTAGTGCTTTCTGACAAGAAAATAAGAAAATATCACAACACGCAGTTTTCGAGAGAATTTTTTTTTATTCATTGTGTAGTCTGTATAATGGAACCCTTAACAGGATACAGGAAACTTAACCCAAAGAAAGCAAAACACAATTGTTCATGGTGTATGATTTTAAAGCAAACATGAAATTGTCATCAACCAGTTGTAAAATCAACAACAGCAAAGAAATTGCAACAGATTTTTGAGATCATAAATTGCGAACATAAAAATGATGGCATTAAAATTAGAAGAGATGAGAAAAGTTTTGCTTGCCAAAACTCAAATACAAACACAACGTAATAACTACAACAACAGCTACGACTTGGGTTACACGTAAAATCCATATTCCCAAGAAATAATCTTTTAACCAAAAAGGAAACAAATTTTTAACCACAAAGAAGGTTAAAAATATTTCTTTTTTAAGACCTTAAAGAAAACCATTACAGCTTTAAAAACAACAAGTGCAAATTGATGGGGATTTATGCATGATTTTATTGTTAGTTGGGAGAGAAAGTAAATTCGTAAGTTAAGATATTTTAGGAAAACTATGAAACAGTAAACAAATTAAAAAAAGAAAACTTACACATCTATTCGTTACAGAGTACTTTTTAGAATCTTTAGTCTTTTGTGCAACAACAAGGGGAAGCTATGTGTGCTGTTTTAATTTGCAAAAGTGAAATGGAAGTAAAATTATGCTTTTCGATTATCACTATTGTAGGAAACTGCGACCCATGGTATCTATTGTGCTCCTTCCGGTTAATATTTTGTTCAGCAGATAAAGCAGCACTTCGACAATAGTAGAAGCTTCTATATTAGGTTCAAACAATGTCGTGAACAATACACATCATCAGTCAGTAACTGGGCGAGATTTGATAAGTGGCTGTGGCACCTTTAATTCATAATAATTATTGGATTTTGTATATCTGGAGAACGGCAACTATTAAAGCTTCGAGAGTTCAGCTAAAAAACGAGAGTTGCAGAAATCTCTATACAAAACAGTTCATTTAATAAGTCCATAGGATGACACATGGATGGCGTTACTAAAATATTTTCCATATGATTTTTATTTAGTATTAACCTTCAAACGATACGCGTATAAATTAAACTGAGCGGGGTTGACGCCAAAATGAGGCTGTTATTCCAGAAACCATCAAAAAAATCCACGAAATGGCTATGGACGATTGAAAATTGAAGCTGCACGAACTAGCTGACATTGTAGAGATATCAGATGGCAGAGTTTTTACCATTTTACCCGAACATTTGGATATGTGAAGGCTCTGTGCAAAGTGAGTGCTGCGTTTGCTGACACAACAATGATACAAAGCAATGACTAAATTACATGAACTTAACTTGGAATTGCTCTAACATCCACATCCATCTGTTTTCAGATCTCAAGAGAATGCTTGCTGGAAAGAAATTTAAGCCCAATGATGAGATAATCGCTGAAACTTAGGCCTATTTTGAGGTGAAAGAGAAATTATACTATAAAAATGGCATCGAAAAGTTGGAAAATCGCTTTACTCGTTGTATCGCCCTCTAAGGTAACTATGTTGAGTATTAAGATGGAATTTTGTCAAAATTTTGTTTTATCTTACTTATCCTACGGAGTTATTCAATGACCTGTTATACTTTACAAAAATTAATGTGTGTTTCTGTGAAGACTGCTTACAGCTAAGAAAAAAAGCAGAACCTACAGTGATTTTCTGGAAGGAACAAATGATTAGATTTTGGCAAAAATGCCTCAAAATGGCATTTAAGAAAATAATTAAGAGAGGGTAGAGAAGCACGCCGGGTTTTAGCTAATTTATTTATAAAGTTATCGGCATGGATGACAGAAAGTTGTGGAAATTAAAATTTGTATGACTTAAGCACTATGGTAACATAATAGGACTTAGTGATCTGGACCGAACTAAGCTGTATGAAACAAATAAATATAAAGTGTTTCAGAGTTAATGGTTTAAAATTTCAAATGCTAAGGAAACATAACCATAAGTAGATTATGTCTTTACTGTCTGTGGTACCTTTATTGCTTTCCACATACATTTTTTTAATAAATATTTTAAAAATAAACCCACACAACTTGGGATTTTAAGTACAAAAATGATTTGATTGTTCATATTTGATGAGTTAGTTAAATTGAAATAAATATAAAATTCAGGTAATTTTCCAAAAGAAAATGGTATTTTTATGGTTTTTCTCCTTTTTCATCTCCAACAATAACCTATTGCCGGCAGCAGCAGAAGGGAGGAAAAAAATTAAAAACTAAATTAAAATACAGGCAGCAACAGTGTTAGGTTTATATCTTAAACCATCAATCTTATAAATATTTATTTAAAAAAAAGAAAAAAAAATTGCTCAACAGCGCATATCTAATGGAATAAAAAATTAGTGTTAAGCTGGGGTCACACGATTGCCTCAAATACACCAATCTGATACAAATTTTTATTATGACAAATAAGCGCACAATAATATAATTGTCCCTATAAAAATTACTGTACTCATACGGTTGTCGTATTTTATACAAAATTTATTGTCACAAGATGGCGCGAAACGATGTATTGCCAATAATTGTCCCAACGCTATCACATGATTGTTCTAGTTTATGACAACTCTGTGAATCAGCTGTTGTGGTAAATTCAATTTATTCATTTTTTGGTCTTAAAAAGGGTTCGTTCTTTAAAAAAAGAGAAAATAGCGTCTTCTTTATTTATTAAAATTATTGAGGTCATTTAGTGAACAAATAAATAAAAAGAAATACAAAAAAAGAAGAAAAAAAAGTGCGTGGGTCAGAGATTGACTCACAAGAAGGTCCATTGATGGTGCGCATATGAGAAAACATTTCAAAAAATTTAAAAAAAAATTCATTCACTAAAATATTTATTTATTTAAAATGGAATACAATCACAAATTATATCTAATTCTCTAAAGTAAAGATGATTTGTTCTCTAAAAAATAAAAATTGCATCGACTTCGATTATCAGGTGTCCGCTTGATAAAAAAGTAAAAATAATGAAAAAAAGAAATGGTGTAAGTTTGTGATGCAATTTACATACGAATAATTTAAAAAATGCATATTTTAAGGGCTGAAAATTACAAATACCGAAGGAAATCAATTAAAAAATAAAAATTGGCGATTATTGTCTTCTTCGATTGCCGCACAAGAATGCAATAAATATTGGTGTATGTTTGGCATTTATATTGGTGCATGATTGCCGATAAATCTTTCACACGATTGTCATACCAGGGTTGCATTTCATTGCGATAAATGAGCACAATAATATTGTGAGTTGTTGTATGAGCCAATAAATTGTATAATCACACAATTGACATACCAAATACACTAATTGTTGGTGCATTACGACAATCGTGTGAATCTACCTTTATACTGCGCTTTTTGAAGATGCTTAAATCTTTAAGGGCCATAACGTTTTAACTCTTAAGCATAAGAACTTTCATTTTTGCTCTTCATTCATAAAGGGTCCGCCAAATAAATTTTTTTTTTCTTGAAAATGCTATAAAAAAAAACAACTTAATATTTTCACAAATTCCTTTTTTTATTTTAAAGTTAAAATCCTTCCGGTTAATAATGGAAAATAATTTCATTCAAAGTCATGCAGTAGCCTAAACGATCGGCCCAATTTTTTAGCACATTATCGATTGTGTGCAGCTGTATTCCATCAATGGCTTCACGAATATTGTCCTTTAAAGCGTCAATTGTCTCTGGCTTGTTCGCATAACACTTATCTTTGACGGCACCTCACAAATAATAGTCCAACGGTGTCAAATCGCAGCTCCAAGGTGGTCAAACGACATCAGATCTGCGGCTGATAATGCGATCTTCCTTGTGAAACCAAATGTTGCCAATATCCTCCCCTTCAATTTTTGTGGACAAAAATTCGTTCAACATCTCCCGATAACGATCGCCATCGGCCACTCCTCTCTCATTTTCGAAGAAAAATGGAACAAATATGCTTCTGTACAAAAATCGGCACCAAACAGTGACTCGTCTTGTGTGTATCGGCATTTCAATATATGCGTGCGGGTTTTCTGTGCCCCAAATGCGACAATTTTGCTTGTTTACATACCCGCCAAGATCAAAATGAGCTTCATCTGAAAAGATGATTTTTTTCTTTGTTTCATTCTGCAACATTACCATGATTTTCAAAGTAATGTTGCAATATTTCCCAGCGTTGTTCAAGCGTATACACAACCATATTCATTCAGCGGAAGGATAAAGAATATGTCAAATCAGACATGAGCTAAGTGTTACCATTCACGCAATAAGCACTAGTAGAAAAACAAACGGTAGATGGCGGACCCTTTATTAAATAAATAAGTACATAAATATTAAATAAATGCCATAAGTATCTTATTTCGCGTATTTTTGTATTAAATCATAAATAATTTGATTTTTATTTTATAATTTTTAAATATGTTTCTACTTACCTGACATTTTCATGTCTTTGTATATAAATCTTGTGAAATTGCGTATCACGCGGCTGGCCTGCAATATCATCTTTCATTTCCATGGCAACATGACGCGGTAATACTGATAATAAAAGACGTTCCTATTTAAAGTTATTATCCCATGCAACAAGAGCCCGTATTGTTACCATTACCACCATCAACATACACAAAGTGGGCAAAACAGCATTAGTAAGAGAGCATTACACACACAGCCATTACCACAAAATCACATCCATATCCATAGACAATAATTGTTTGATGGTTTTATTTTAAATTTATTTTTTTATTTATTTTTTTTTTTATTTTAATGAAGGCCCATAGAAATTTAGAAATGTATGTTCAAGGTTGCAGACATGATTTCAAGTTGAAAAGAAAACAAAAAGGAAACAAGAAAGTAAATAACAATTTATTGTATTAAATAACGAAATAATGTTTAATTATTAAATTTGTTAAGCTTGTTACAGACATTATTGTTACTGAAGTATACATAGTATAGAGGTGTGATGTTTCGTGTGTGATACAATCGATGTGTAGCTGTTGTTATACCCTACGTGATATGAATAAAAACAGAAGAACTTAATATGCTTCAGCTTGTATACTTATGTATGTGTGTGAACTTTACATATATATACCAATGGTGGAAAATTTGTAATAAAAATGTTTTTAAAAATCTTTTAAATTAACGAAATTATAAAGGGTCCGCCAAATAATTTTTTTTTTTTTTTAAAAAGAAAACTACCTTGGCTGGCCATGAATTAGCCTAAACGATCGGTCCAATTTTTAAGCACATTATCGATTGTGTGCAGCTGTATTTCACCAATGGCTTCACCAGTATTGTCCTTTAAAGCGTCAATTGTCTCTGGCTTGTTGGCGTAACACTTTTCTTTGACGTCACCCCACAAATAATAGTCCAACGGTGTCAAATCGCAGATCCGAGGTGGCCAAACGACATCAGCTCTGCGGCTGATAATGCGATCTTCAAAAACAGGGCGCAAAACATCGACTGTAACTTCGGCTGTGTGGCACGTAGCGCCGTCTGTTGAAACCAAATGTTGCTAATATCCTCCTCTTCAATTTTTTGTGAACAAAAATTCGTTCAACATGGCCCGATAAGGATCGCCATTGACTGTAACGGCCACTGCTTGCTCATTTTCGAAGAAAAATGGCCCAAATATGTTTCTGGACCAAAATCCGCACCAAACAGTGACTCGTCTTGGGTGTATCGGCTTTTCAATGTATGCGTGCGGGTTTTCTGTGCCACAAATGCGACTATTTTGCTTGTTTACATACCCACCAAGATCAAAATGAGTTTCATCTGAGAAGATGATTTTTTTTGGCAAAATCGGCATCTTCTGTAAGTCGATCGCAGGCCCAGATTCCCAGCGTTGTTCAAGCGTATACACAACTATATTCGTTCAGCGCAAGGATAAAACTAATTACCTGTCAAATCAAGCATGACCTAAGTGTTATCATTCACGAAATAAGCACTAATTGAAAAAAAACGTTAGATGGCGGACCCTTTATTTTGACAAAAAAAAAATTTATGAATTCATTTAGATTTTTTACACATGTCACTTGAGTTGGCTAACATTTTATATTTTTTATTAACCCTTAATAAGCAGTATGAGCTTAAATTGTATCGAGAAAATATTTAATTAATTTTTTAACAGCCAAAATGATAATAATAATTTATTTATTTCTAAAATAATTAAGAATAAAGCTTGTTTAAGCCTAGACCATGTAAAAAGCGGCAAAGCAGTGCGTATGAAAAAAACATATGACATACGATTGAGGTACCCACGCAATGAGCAGCATTGTTTAATGGCTCTGCGCTGACGATTTGGTGCTAATGGTGTCCAGACAGTGTTGCGAGATATAGGGGAAAATATCTACATATAGGATTTTTTGCTACAAAAATAGAAGCGTAGGGAAAATCGAACAGATTTTTCATAATCGGCAAAATGTAGGGATTTTGTCTAATTTTGCATTATTTATGGAATAAATGCAAACAAAGAAAAATTGCGTTTTCAAAAAATTGCTTAAATATAAAACAGAGGTTTTGTGGTTTATAAGGTTGACGATACCGATAAGTACGTATCATTTTACAAAATTCATTTTAAAAGAAGTACATTAATTTTAATTTTACGTTGAGTTTTTATGTAGGCACCACCGCAGGCTTAATTTTGTTCAGCATACGAAGAGTCTGTAACATAAGAAGAGTCTGTAACTCTTCTAACAGGACATCGATCTTATCATATTTGAACTCAATTGATAAAATGTCACCATTTCCGTTATCCATATCCATATCGTCTCTTTAAAAAATTAAAATCTCTTTAAATAGCAGCACCAGGGAAATAAGCTTTTGAGCAAATATTCCTTCAAAAGCATAAGACAAGTTGGTCAAAAGTATACCGAAACATCTTCAAGGGCGGGCAATATAAAAGTTTAAATTTTTAAAATGCAAAAAAAAACAACGGATTGAAATATTCCCAAATTTATTTTTTTGTTGTGAAGTACAACTGTTCCGGTTAGAAATAAAATATTTCTTCATTCATATGGCTGCCGCGGCTGCCCTCACAGTAACCCATTTGATAGGACCGATTTTCCAGAACTTTTGAGAGTGTATAGAGTCGTATCTCGTTAATGGCATCCCGAATGTTTTCCTTCAAATGCTCAATTGTCTCTGATTTGTCGGCACTACACTTTTCTTTAACTGCGGTGTCAAACCGCAGCTTCTTGGCGGCCAACTGACATCACCATTCTGGCCATTAAACGTTTGAGCAATAAATCGATTGCGGCATGAGATGTGTGACAAGTTGCACCATCCTGTTGAAACCAAACAACATTTACAACAATACCGTAATGGTAGCATCGTCCTCATTTTCAAAGAGATATGGGCCAGTTTTGCCTCCACTCTACAAGCCGCACCAAACAGTCACTGCATTGGCTTCTGTAAGACCACGTTTGGGTCTTCTGAGCCCCGAATAGGGCAATTTTGCTTATTATGCGAAAATATTATTTTTGCAATTTTTTTGCAATTTCCGATAAATTGTCTTTGTTTTGAAAAAAAAAATTTCCAATAAATCCCAACGTTGCTCAAACGTAAATCGATCCATTTCGGTTAGTGGAGATAATATACTGAATTTTGTGACTGAATAAATTGACATATGTATTGCCAGATTCGAAATAACCGCTGTTCAATAAATAACCCACCCAAAATTTAATTCACGTTTGCGAATTTTATGTTTTTTTTTTTTTAACCCAAACGGTTAAACCATCACCCGTTAAAAATGGAAAGATTTTCGCTTTAACAACGCAGAGAAAAGCATTTTAGTTGTGGTAAAGCAACTTTTCAGAGGGAAATTGTGAAACTGGCGAAAAAAATTAAACTGTTGAGACAAGTTAGTGATATGAAGAATCGAACTCGTGCACGCTACTGAAATACAAATGAGAATATGGTTGTTGTAGATCATAGCGTTGAGGAAAGCCCAGATTTGTCCATTTCTCGTCGATCTTGTGACTCGAGTATTTCAAAAACGACATTACGACGTATTTTGCATACAAACTTGAGCTGAAGGCCTTTACAAAGTCGCGCCTTTCCTGATTGGTTCCTTGAAATGCGTCAAATGAACAGGTATTTCGTTAAAATTCATCCTGAGTGATGAGATCTATTTTTATTCAGAGGCTATGTTATTAAGCAGAATTGTCAATCTTTCGGCAAGAAAAACCCCAGAATTATTACTAAAAAGCTAATCTCAACCCATGGCTGTTTGGTCCAATTTTTGGTCTTGCGGGGTCATTGGACTTTACTTTGTTTAAAATTAGGTTGGAGCAAATGTTAGGCTATATTAGGATTAGGATAGAGTGGCAGCTTCGCAAAAAGAAGGCACATTGGAGCACGCATAGCAGCTCGTTGTGATAACACATAACGCATTGTCCCCTTTCTATTCACCAGAGTCCTAATGATCACTTCCCTAGATTAGATCGGAATGAGCTTGGCTATTGAACTGATGTCAAGGATCGATGTCTCTGATAAGCCGTCGAAAAAGGATGAGCCCAGTGTGAGATGTCTTTGCCGTGCAATAGAGGCGATTACTGGCAGATAAAGCCAATTCACAGCCACGACGAAAGTCATTTACAAGTAAGCGCAGTATTTGTGCGTGCCTATCCCTAACTCAATGAACTGTGTGAATGGATAAATCAGAGGAGATTCTCCGGCGGTCCAGTTAGAATAGCTTACTGGTACACCTGGGCCAGGTGAGTCTGGCAATAAAACAAAGGTAACCTTTCGTCCAGGCTTTTTCAGCATCCAACATATACTTCCGTTTGATCGCCAGTTAAACGGAAGTAGAGACACACCCACCCTCAAATGGAGCAAATGTTATTGTGAATATATTACGCTATCGAGTGACGCTTAACGATTTTATATGGCTCGAATTGGAAGATGTTGATGTGGACTACGTTTATATTGAACAAGAAGGCCCTAAGTACCACATATATAAGTAACGATCGCTTTTTTGCGTGAAAAGTTTATTAACCGTGTGATTTCTGTAAAAGGCGATCACAATAGCCTACCAAGATCTTGTGGTTTAACAGCTTCTGACCTTTGTTATGGGGCTATGTGCAAGATAAAGACTATAAACCTAAATCGATTTACGATGGAATTCGTGAAATTATAGAGGACACTTAGCTTCAAATGTATTAAAGGGTAAAAGTTTTATAGAAGGAATACAGTCCTACAAGCATCGCTGTGGGTCCATTTGGATAATATTGTTTTCCATTATTTAACAAATACATAAGTGGTCTTTACAACCCGTCTACCGGACTTCGACCTACTGCAGCACCACCCTCCAGGCACTTCTGCTTAGCGCGTGCCTTCGCCAATTGTGGGTCACACCTATTGTGGATAGGGTTTCCTCGACCTGATCTCTCCATCGTAGACAATGGCGTCCTCTACGCCTACGCCCACTGACTTCCATATCGAACACTCTTCTTGCTGGAGCATCTTCATCCATTCGAACGACATGTCCTAGCCAGCGTAGCCGCTAAAAGTTAATTCGCTGAACACCGTCCACGTCGTTATATAGTTCATACAGCTCATGGGTAGTTCGAATACGGAGTTCATCACCAAACCGCATAGGATAAAAAATCTGCCGTGGAACATTTCTCTCAAATACACCTAAGGCAGTTACATCGGTTCGTAACAATGTCCATGTTTCTGACCTATAAAGAAGAACTGGCAGGATATGCGACTTGTAAAGTGTCAACTTCGTTGTGCGAGAGAGGGCTCTATTACACAATTGCTGATTGAGACCATAATAACACTCGTTGGCAAGAGTGATTCTACGCTTGACCTCAAACTACATGTTTTTGTTTACATATCAAAATGAAACCTGTTATTGGAACACTCTGTATGCAAAGCGACAAAATATTACAGACTTAAATAAAAATGTTGCTCAACCTACATAATTATGCGAGTGTTTAAATTGAGTATGAAAAATTTTGTCGATATATCTTGCGAATGATTAGGTGAGCATTCGCTATTGGCCAAAAATACGAGGGCGAATTGACATTGAAGCTACCTAGCTCTAGATGGCAGCACAAACACAAAAACTTTTTCTTTCTTAGAAATAACGATCTGTTAAACGTCAGCTGTTAAAATTTTAGCCAAGTTCATCGATTAGTTTATTTGTTGTAGTCGTTTGAAGTAAGCAACTTTTGTGTTTCTTGGAAAATGGAAAAAAGTGAATTTCGTTTAGTGATTAAACACTATTATTTGAAAGGCAATCCGACGAAAGAGACAAAAGAAAAGCTTGACAAACATGACTGCGAATCTGCTCCGTCAGATTATATGGTAAAATATTGTCTTGCTGAATTTAAATGGGGCCGAATAAGCACTGCAAAAATACAATCAACAGGAAGGCCAAAAGAGGTGGTTACTAAAGAAAATATCAAAAAAATCCTCGATATCGTTATGAATGATCGCCGAGTCAAAATACGTGAGATTGCTGAAATGGTAAACATATCATATGAACGTGTGTTTAACATTTTGCATTAACATTTGCATATGAAAAAGCTATTGGCAAGATGGGTGCCGCGTTTGCTCAGTTTTGAACAAAAACGAGTTCGACAGATCATTTCACAGAGGTGTTTGGACATGATAAAGCATAATTCTGCTGATTTTTAGCGTAGACTAATAACTTTTGATGAAACGTGGGTCCACCACTACACACCTGAAACCAAAAATCAATCAAAGCAATGGGTGAAAGCTGGTGGAAGTGCTCCGAAGAAGATGAAGACAGCGAAATCGGCTGGCAAGGTTATGACCACTGTATTTTGGGATGCACACGGAATATTGCTCATCGATTATCTTAAAAAGGGATCCAAAATCACAGGAGAGTATTATCGTGCATTGTTGGATCAATTGGTTGCAATCAAGGAAAAACGAGCACATTTAAACAAGACAACTTTCTTCAAGACAACTCACCGTTTCACACAGCATTAGACACGATGCTGAAACTACTAGAAATCCACTTCGAATTGGTTGATCATCCACCTTATAGTCCAGTGGTGACTTTTTCCTGTTTCCAAACTTGAAAAAATGGCTCGCAGGAAAAAGATTCATCTCAAACGAAGAAGTAATTACCGAAACTAATACGTATTTTGAGGAGTTCCCAAAATCGTATTATTCAGATGGTATAAAAAAGTTGGAAAATCGTCTCACTGAGTGTATTGACCTAAAAGGAGACTATGTTGAGAAATGAATGGTTTTTGAAAAAAAATGTTTTTTTCCTACTTAGGTAGCTTCAATAGCAATCCTCTCTCGTATATGTCGATCTATTCTTATAAAAGTTTATATCATTATTTTTTTATTTCTTATATTTTACGTAATTTTTTAACGACATTATTTATTTTATTTTATACATAATTTTTGTTGTTGTTTTCTTAAGCAAATTTTATGTTATTAAAGTAACTATCTAACAAGAATAACTTGATATTGATTTATGACCTTTTATTAGGAAATTATATTTTTTTTATTGATTTATTTTTTATTCGAATAAGACACATAGAAAAATAAATGTAAAAAATATGTAATTTCTTTATACATCCAGTACTAAAATAGTATCTGTATCTGTTTTGTAAGATTTTTTGGCATAAATTTATTGGCAACATTAAATAAATGAATTTTTCGGTTCGTAAACACTTTTTTTTTGATAACAAAAAAGGTGAGTGTATTAAGGACTTAAGTGAAAAAATAAATTTGTTGAGAGGATAACGTTCAGTATTTATATCAAGGAAATAAAAGATTTTATTATGTAAAGTAATTGAGGCATATATCCATTTATCAGAGACCAACTTGTAATGTTAAATCGTGAAAACAGGGAAACAATAGTTTAATTGAAAAAAAAAGTAGAAAAAAACATTTGTTGTATCTGTAAAGAAATTAGTCTTATCTCACAAAGCTTTTTAAAGTAGAGTGAGTGCTACAAATGCTGGAAGTTACAGTAAAATTTTCTTTTATTGAAAATACTCGTATACATACATTTTTATAGTTCTTTAATGTTAAACACACACTTATTTTAAAGAAAATAGATTTTATTTAAAATACTACGACCTTTTTCATATCATTTTGGTACTCTTTGCATTCTATTGCATTTTCCTTTTTAATATTGTCTCACATGAAAAGTTTACACAGTTTTTATCTTTATATCAGGCATGAGCTTTTCATAGAACAATTGTTCACGTTCAATTCACACGTATTATTACCCTCTTGCTTTTTGTCGTCAATGAGACAGCGACGAAGGTACATGTGTAGAGAATGTGCGAGTAGGCATTTTGTTTTAGGTACAGAAAAATAATTCTTATAAAAAGTTGCTTACGATCTTGCTCTTAGTTGTCACTGAAACAGTTGTCACTGAAACAGTGACAAATGCGCATGTGTGGCTGATACATGTTGATTTTTTCTCAAAACATCAATTTTACTCTCTCAGAGAGAGTAATTTCTATGTTCTCATTAACACAACTGCATTTTTCCTTTTGCATACCACTGCTTTAGATTAGCGACAGGCAAACTTACACTACCGTATTTTACAATTGTGTGAATAATATCAGAGTCTGCTTCTTAGACCACAGTGCAAGAAAAAATTTCATTATTTTTTCTCACACAAATGAAAAAAGTAAAAGCAACTATAAAAGCAATAACAAAAAGTAATTATAATTAAAAACAAGAAAAACAAAATAACGAAGAAATAATTAAAAGATAATATAAGCAATAACGCAAAACAAAAACAAATACAAAGGTAATAAAAGAACAAGCTCCGAGATCCTCAAAAATACCACTTTTGTCGTAACAAAAACACATATTGTCTTTCGTTGTATAAAAATTGGCGTATGGCTTATGGCGGTTCCGTTACTCTGTTCGGTCTTTTAAGCGAGACGAAAGGAGCTCTGCTTTCTCTTTTGTTAGTTCGAGGTCTCTGATAAGATCTTCTAGCTCTGACTCATTGTAAAGATTCGGGCTTAGAACGTTTAATATACTACAGAAGAACTGTTATTCAGCAATTACAGCAAACATTTTTTTTTTTTCAAAACTAAGTACTTTCAGTTTATTGGGAATAAAATAAGTATTTATCCATCGATTGTCATGTCAACTTTATGAATAAATAGTAAAACTGGTATATATGTGCTGCTTTCTATTTTTTGTGAATTTTTAGAAATCAAAACTTGCATAATTTTTCAAAAAAAAGTATACTTTTTTTATAATTTGTTTCCTAATGTCTACAAAAATATTGGTTACATTAAAAAAATGACATTTGAATGACTTCAAGCTGGTATAATTTGGAATTCTTTAACGTATGATGTATGAAGCAGCCTCTTCAAAAATCTCACATTTTAGAAAAAAAAAAAAAAAAAAAAAAAAAATTCTAAAAAAAAACTTATCCATAGAATCTGAAATGCTTACGATTTTTGAAGTTAGGCAACCATAGAGCATCAAAAAAATGTAATGGTTGTACAAGATCAGAAAATTTTTTTCCATTTGTTGCATAGTTTACTCAAAAACAGAACACAGCATCCTTTCTAATTACTTTTAGCCAATATTTTGATAGGCCGATCCGATTTTCTTATTTTAATTTATGTAGTACCCAAACATCGAACACCTCTAACCAGCCAGACTTTTTAAAAAAATTTCAAACTTTTAAGTTGCTGCCATTAAATAGCATTGCTTACTCCTGACAGCATGCTTGCCGGTGTTGCTTCGTAAGATATTCATCCACATTTTCAGTGACTCACAACTTCGTTTTGCATGGCTTTTTCCTTTTTTTCAATAAAAAAATATATTATACCATATTTCTTAAATTATTTCTTTCACTTTTAAATCAATACTACTTTCTATACTCTTCACACCAATAATGTTGTGTTAAACGCTCATCTTTATATAATACAACCAAATTGGCGAGTTACAACCATCTGGTAACAAAATACGTGAATAATTTTAATACGACCTAATTTTTAATTGAAAAAAGGAACTTTATTTTCTTTTCCTCTTAGGATATTTGCCGTAGATCTCGCAACCAGATGGCTAGGTAGTACAACATTCATATTATTTGGGTACCGGGTTACAGTGACATTACGGGGAACTGTAGGACTGTCAGGCATAGCACAACCATTGTACTAAAGGGCGAAGTTTCTGATTTGGGAATCCCATTAGAAACTTGCTAGCTTAGAACTTACAACTGCATCAACGGCATTTAGGCAGTTTCGGAGACGGGCAAGATAGCGCTGCAAATATGGCAAAGGCTGGATAAAAGGCGCAGGAAAAGTCTGCTTAAGCTCCAAAGAAGGGCAGTCATTACTGAGCATTGCATTGTATTGCATTGCTGGGTATCCAGCAGACAGACGCCTTGCTCAATGACTTCTGAATAAGTTGCAGGAACGCATAGGAAACAAATCTTCATCTACTGGGCACATGCCCGACTTTGTGTAGCAATAGGAAGACCATGCGACTAAGATTCTTCGAGGCTTTATCAGTGGACCGAGCTTAGGCACCAAAAATTTATAATGTTATAAAATTCAATCATGTAAAGGGGCAAAAAGATATTTTCTTGACTTGGAATTTTATTGCAAAAATTTTTATTGAATATTTTACTTGTGGTCAGTTCATCTTCAAACTGTGTTTTTATTATTTATTAAAAAACAAAGATTTTTATTTTAAAAGCGAAACTCACCAAATAAAACTTAGCATTTTAAATTGATTTCAATTTCGTTTCTTTTAAAATTTTCTAAAAATAATACTCAGCAGCCTTAACTTAAAATTTGAATATTTAAAACGATTTTTTCTATTTTATTCACTTTTTAACACTGACAAGGGTCATGTTTACTTTCAATTTAACCCATAATGGCAAAAGATAAAATTGAAAATGATAAACTAAAACAAAAAAAAAAATAGCAATTGAAACGAAATGAAAGGCATGAAATAGGCCATTTGCCATTTAGCATCTGTTAGCTTGTTTGTTTGTTTTTCTTTTATGCCTGAATAAATACGAGATTTTACTTTGTGTTCTTTCCAAGTGACAGCAACAGAAATAATTGGGCGAATATTTGTATAAACAAACGAAACACGATGTTATTCTTAAAATAAAATAATTTTTATAAAAAAATTTGTTATATTTTGGTTGTTTTGCTTGGTTGCATTGCTTTATAATTTTAAAACGGCACTACGCTGCGTATGAGTGTTGCATGATTTGTATATTTCACATACGCCACCATGCAAAATAGAATCAAATCGAATAAAGTGCATAATTATTTTGTCTGAGTGATATAAAAAGGTGTTTCTCTTCTCTCAAAGAGTGTATAATTTGTAAGTGATTATTACCATATTTGCCTTAATTTTATGTGTTTCCTTTATATATGTCTTGTTGTTTGTTTTCTTGTTCTATACTACGCATATATACACATATTTAGGTTTTTATTTTTCGGTCTTTATTATTATCGTTTTTCATAATCATTCGTCTACATACCTGTTGTTGATTCTCCCTTTGCGTACGTAAGCGAGCTTCTATGCATTGGCGTGTCTCAATAAACGCCTTGCGTTGAGCCTTCTCTTTTGGCCAATGCGTATATATGCCGGTCAGATTGGATAAAAATAAAGCCATTAAAGAGCTAAATAGCTGCAATAACAATCATAAAAAAAGAATAAAAGAATATATGAAATAAAAAATAGAAAAAGAAAATGGAGAAAAGGTAGAAAGAAAAATAAATGTAAACAATTTTATGAGAAATATTTGTGTAATAAAGTTTTATTTTTATAACAAATTGAATTGTTTTCGGTTGTTCGTTGGTTCGTTAAGTATTTCTAATATAAAATTCGTTTTTTTTTTTTGTGAAATGATTGCATCCGTTGTATTTGTTATGTTTGCTTGTTGTCATGCTAATGATCGGGGGGAAGCATAACTTAATAAACATGAATTTTTATATTCATTTTGGGTAAATAAAGTGAACGCCTGTAAAACTTTATAGCTCTCAAATAGAATATTAAAAATATTCAAGGGATTAAAGTTTATAAATTTCATTAGACATGAAATTGTTACATATTTTATAGGCAATCAAAGAAAATATAAAAATATTAATTTCAACTATTTAATAAATTTTAAAGGCATAAGTTAAGACTTTTATCAAAATTATAATCTCTTAGTATAAAAAAACATACAAATTAAGTAAGAAATTGTAGTTTAAAAGCTTAAATTTAAGAGTTTTTAGTTGTGTTTTTTGCTAAATCACTTTTTATAATTCTGTTTTACCAACTCTGTAGTGATATTCAGCTACTTGATAACAACAGTCATTTCTGTACTAATCCCATAGTGGTTTGCTGCATTATTAATTATAAACTGATACTTCTCGATTGGGGTGACAGTTAGCGATCCACCGGAACTATGCCGGATCAACTACAGGAGGTCTTACACTTGACCTGTAACTGGCTGAAAGCTATTTTCAGAGGATGTCTTGCACTTTGGTTTATCCCTGATATCTGGAGAAGGAGCAGAGCATATAAAGTCAAAGGATTTTAGGCCAATCAGCCTATCAGCCCTTAAAACATTGGAGAGACTGCTGATGATTCACATACGGGGTAATATCCAAAGGGAATTGCTATAATTGAAAACTCTCTCGGCAGTAGTGTATACGGTCTTGGGGTCCTCCTGGACATCCAGGGAGCTTTCAAGCAGGTACTACCTAAGGCGATCCTGAGCTCGTTATGTTATTTGGAGGTTGATGTTTTCGTGACAGGCCTGATTTAGAAGCTTCTGACTGCGAAATCCGTCAGGGCGGTATGGGCAAGGGTCACCATTGGGAGGAATGTTAATAGAGGGACACCTTAGTGGAGAGTCTTATCTCCAGTACTGTGGTTAACCTCGGTAAATTGACTTCTTCTGGAATTAGGGAAGGGTGGATGTAAAGACTTTGCCTACGCCGATGACATTGCTGTCATCATTACGGGAAAGAATCTTAATTTGATATCATTGATATCGAGCTGGGCCGCCAACTGCGGTTTTTCTTTGAATCCACTTAAGTCCGAGCTTATACTATTTTCTCGCAAGTATAAGTTACCGATATTTGAACCTCCGTCTATTAACGAGGTGCGACTAAGTTTGACGTAACAGGTCAGGTATTTGGGGATCATTCTCGACAGAAAACGGTCGTGGAGACTTTGGGGACTCTCTCCGAAAGTAACAATCTGGATCTATACGGCTATAGTCAGGCCTATACTTTTCTAATGTAATGTAGTTTGGTGGAGATCTGTGCATAGGAGGTATATATTAAGCTCCTTGATGTGAGTAACAAGGTCGGCACTAATTGGTGTTGGTGAATCACTGCGTACAACGCCAGGTCTGGCGCTCACTGCTATTATGAATATCTGGACACCTGATATCATGGCCGAATTAAGTGCTTCCATGGCCCTGCTGAGAATCAGGGAATGCGGTCCCAGATTATAGGAAAATTCCGCTTAGCTTCTGCACCGGAGGGGTTTGTCCACCCTAAGAATGGACTACTGTATCCCGTATCTATTACCATCTAACGACATCTATTCCGAATAGAAATACACGGGAAATATCCGATTCTTCACGGATGGGTCGAAGCTGGATGGTGGAGTAGGTTATGGCGTCCACTCACTAAAGTGTTTTTCGGACTACTAAAGTGTTTTTCAGGCAAAGGTGGCCACTGTTTGTGAGGTTGCTGATCTACTGAAGGATAGAGTCGCAATGGTTCGGAAGGACTGCAATTATGCGGACAGTCAATCCGCTATTATATCCCTAAGGGCTATTTATACCAAGTCTCTGGCAGTGAGGAAATGTCACTCATTATTGAGAGTGATGTCTGAGTATTTTGATATCAATCTCATATGGTTACCGGGATATAGTGACATTTCAGGTAATTGTGTAGTGGATGAGCTGGCTAGACAGGACCGATCTCTACCTGCCGTCTACGTATAGGACAATGGGTCGATTGTGTATTTGATGAGAAGTGGAGGCGAGCTCTAACTTGTAGACAGGTTAGAACTTTCTAGCCGAGGGTGGACAAGAAGAAGTCTTGTCATAGTAGTACCTCCTGGTCAAGCCTGGACTATGGATACGCTGCTTTCTTGGGATACTACAGATATATTTGGGTCGGCCACATAGTCCATCATAATTTTTTCAACAGGAAATTTGACTTCGAGATACTAACTAGGGACTTCTGGTCTAACGGACCAGAGGTTACTCGAAATGCCCTTGAGGTCTATACCAACGGCACCAGAATGCTGGGCAGAGTGAACTGCGGCATACATATATACATAAGAGGTTCTGACCTTAGTCTGTCTTATAGGTTGCCTGACCTGTGTAGTGTATATATTTCGGGCAGTGCAAGGCTTGTTGAGTGGCAAGAATTTTCCTGAAAATCGTTTTACTCAGACAGCCAGGCTGCAATCAAGTCTCTTAGAAGAGTCATTTTGACTCCTTCTTCGCCCCTGAATACCAGAGGTGTCTAATGGAAATATCGGATCATTCGCAAGTAAGCCCCATATGGGTTCCCTGACATAGAGATATCGTTAGAAATTGCATTGCTAATAAACTGGCTAGAGAAGGTTTTGAGTTCGCAATTTTAGAACGATAAACTTACATTGGTTATCCAATTGCCTCGGTTAGGCTAGATATTCTCCAGTCGATGTCTGGTTAAGCTCATTTTCGAAGCCTTCTTTTTCTGAATCGCATTGCCACATTCCATCGTACTACTGCGGTTCTCACTGGCCATTGCCTGATTGAAAGGTTTGCCGATTGACTCGGCATTCCCCCAAAAGATTTTTGCAGGAGCTGTTGTTCGAAAGAGCAGAAGTAGACTACCTTTCACCTTATTTGTCAGTGTCCAACCCATACCATCAGATGACGGAGGTTTTGGGCCTCCTATTTCTTATCATTTCTGACTAAACTCTCCAAAATGAATGTTATCGCAATTGCGATATTCATTTTCAATTCGAAATGGTTTCCTATGGAGACTGTTTGATTGCCGTGTTAGCTTATTTAGTTGTAATAACACAATGAGCCCAAATTCTGACTTAAATGGGACGTTAGAAGTGCCGGCCACCTAACCAACCACTGTTGTTTATCTTAAATAAACAAACAAGAAAATGCAACCAGTAAAGGTACCAAGCAGCAGACATATTTGCTGATGCGCTAAAAATTTACTGCATTCTGTGGGAAATTATGATACTTACTTCCTATTGAGCTTGCAAAACCTTGAGCCAAACTTTTATTACCCTCATGCCTTAGCAATTCTACAGCGATGCAGTCATAAAGCCACCCGAGGAATAACAAAAGGTTACAAATGATAATGGAAATAATATACTTGACAAAGGTTGATAATCAATAAAGAAAATTTAAAAATTCATTAGAAACCTGCAATCAATAATCGTACAGTATTTGTTCTGCCAGTGATCATAATAAAACTTTAGATTTTGACACCATTTTAATATTTGAAAATTGCGTGCATACGTACTTATTCAAAGTAATTTTTTTTTTTATTCAACCCAGAGGCCATCAATTTTTTCAGGTCTACTAAGCAAAATACTTGAGCTGCTAAAGTTATTTTGTGTTTGGAAAATTTTATATGAATTTTTTTCTGATTAATTCAACTTAACTTTTAAAGGTTCATTACTTTAGAATTTTCAAGAAAATTAATCTTGAAAGAGAACTTTTACTTTTATAAAAGTTTAGCAAATAATGAATGACTTAGTCCTGTTTATAGAGTAAATTATTTTACTTAAGGGCGAAAAAAGAAACATTTTTGTCTGCTCATTATATCATTAACAATTTAGAATGTTGAGAGGAGGCATGTCGGACATTTCGTAATTACAAACAAACAAACAAAAAAACAAAAGAATGTTGTTAACGAAATAGTTGGCAATGAAAGTAAAAGTTTATTTTTGTTGACAATTAAAGTAAATAAAGAAAAAAATATTTTTAAATCAAAACAAATATTTGCATTTAAAATCTTCTTTTTCCCCTCCCTTACTTTTTTTCCTCTGAAATAACATTACAACTCAAATAACACGAGAAATTAAAAAAAGTAAAGAAAACCCCAACAGCACATATTTTTATGTTATTTTTTATTCTTATACCCTACACTATACAGATTAGTAGGGGTAGCTAGTAAAATCATGTTTTAATTGATCGGCTCAGAATTAGTTACTTACAGTAACAAGTAAAGTGTTGGAAATCCTAAAAAAAAGAATTCGACAGCTGACGGTGATGGAGCGTTACGCGATAAAACAATGTTTCTTTATTATTGAATAACTTTTCAATAATTAGTAAAGCTTGGCGGCCGCATACAAAATACAATCGAAATAGTGTGAAGAGATTATTTGATAATTCAGTGAGACTGAATCTGCCAAATACACTGGTCGGCCAAAAACAAGCCGTTCAAATGTCAATATTGAAGCAGTGCGTGGCGTTGTGAACAAAAATTATAAATTTCAAGCAGCTCTCTAAAGCGTATACTCACCAAAAATCTGTGTCTCCACGCTACAAAACGCAAATGACACAACAACTAAAGCCCAATGACCATGCACAGCGAAGAGAGTTCATTCAGCAAATGGATGCTGATTTTTCGACCAAGAGATGAAGAACATTTTCACCTTGATGGCTTTGTTGATGGCCAAAATTGAAACTTTTGAAGTTCTGAGAACCCACATGTGATTGTCGGAAAACCAATGTTCCCACAATGTATCATTGCTTGGTGTGAAATTTGGGCTGGATATATAATTGAATCATATTTTTTTGAAAATTAGGCTGGTCAAGCAGTGACTGATACTAGTGCTCGATGTTGTGATATGATAACACGTTTCTTTCTACCGAAATTGGACGATATTGATGTGGCCAATATGTGGTGTCAACAAAGTGGTGCCACATGCCCTACAGCATGTGAAACAATTAAATAACTGCATTATACATTTCCAGATTGTGTACTCTCTCGTTTGGCTGAACAGAATTGCTCCCTTAGATCGTGGGATATAACTCCATTAGATTTAATTTAATGGGGTTATTTACAACCTCAGGTCTATATCAACAAGCCCACAATCACCCGTGAATTAAAGAAAAAGATTAAACGCTACATCAACGAAATTCAGCCACATATATGCAAAATGGTCATGGAAATTTTCGGCGAACGAGTGCTTACTTTTAGGCCATTTGCCCAATGTGACTTATTCCATATGTACTTTATGATTCAATAAAAAATAACAATCGAAAGACTAAAAATTGTGTTTTCTATTTAATTCAAATCAAACGTTAACTTTGAGACATCCTTTATTAGTGTGGTTAGATCATGTCTAATGTTCAAAGTACTAGAACTATAGAGCAAAATACAGCTGGTCATTAAAACCTGTAGGTGGTATTATGGTGGTATTATGAAGAGAGACACTACGATTATCATCGATATATGTTGGTGGTGAGATAAAGAGAAGAGGTGATCACTACATCTAGCTGGCTGACTTGATATTTTGTAATTTATGTGAACCTTTAGTGGAGGTTGGGAAACCTCTACATCTCAGTGGAGACGTACTTGCGTTTCGAGTGCTGGTATTAGAACGAAGCTTATTGTGTTTTAAGCTGAAATCACATGATTAACGCAGTGCATTAATTACAGATACGGCAATCGTGTGACGGTAGACAATTATGCGGCAACAAAAATATCAAAAATACGCCAATATTTATTGTGTTCTTGTGCGGCAATAGATGTAGACAATATTTAACAATATTTAAATTTTTAAATGTATTTTTTTTATTTATTTGTAAAATAAATTGCGTCAATTTCTATATTCTGCTGCAATAAAGCACAACACAAATTGTGTCTTATTTTGTGCATTTGCGACAATTGGTGATCCCAGCTTTAGCGTTTTCAAGTATCGCATTATATTAAAAAAAAACCTATTCATGTGTACATCTATAACACAGGCTCATAAAAACTTCTAAAGTAAACTTGAGCATTATAGTTTGGTAATTAGCAGTTTAATGATAATTAACAATTACATGTCATTAATAATTAGTCGTGTGCTGCTGTAGTACGGTAGGTAAGACACCCGCCTACCAACCACAAGATCGTTGGTTCAATACCAGGCCAGACCATCTTAAAAAAAAAGGAAAAAAAGTTTTTCGACAGCGGCATTACCTCATAACATTAGCTAGTAACTGGTTATGAGTATTACTACTATTGAAAACTTCTCTAAAAGCATTTGCCGCTCGGAGCCGGCGTTAAACTGTAGGTCCCTCTCAATGAATTCAAAAATAAAATCAGGTGCAGTTCATGGACTGAGAGAAGTCCCTATGTTCCTTCAAGGAATGTTATTGGAATTACTAATTAGTACTTAACAATTACACAGAAGAATTTAAATTACCGAGTACATAATTGTCTACCTGATGATTGCCAATTACAAACTACAAGTAATTGCAATTGAATTAAGTTTACCAAGGAATTACTTTGAAAATCAGCAATTGCAATAAGTAGTTGGTAAAAATCCACTACAAATTGCATGCAACAAGTAATTAGGATATATCAGTTATATACTATAGGGTGGGCCATTTTAAAGTTTAAATTTAAAAATGCAATAAAACAAAAACGGTTTGAAATTTTGCCAAATTTTTATTTTTTATTTTTTTATTTTTTTATTTTTGTTGTGAAGTATAATTGCTCCGTTTAGAAATGATATACTATTCCATTCATATAGCTGCCGCAGCTGGCCTCACAGTACCCCCTTAGTTGTAAACAAAATTTGTTCTCGTTGGATACCACGTAATTTATTATGTTATATTATGCTTCAAACGATGAGGATAAAATCGTGACAGACGACCAATCATGGATATATAGTATGCGTATGAGCCGGAAACAAAACAGCAATCGACCGTGTGAGTATTCCAAGACGAGCTAAATCCAACAAAAGTTGTCCGTGGAAAAAGTACAGCGAAGCAAATGAACGGTCATCAAACGTTTGACGCTATAAATCGATTGTGGCATGAGATGTGTGGCATGTTGCACCATCCTGTTGAACACAACAACGTTTATATCAATACCATAAGGAGCGGGCACAAAAAAATCGGTTATCATGGTGCAATAGGTGTCGCCATTGAACGTAACGGTTGCGCCGTCCTCAGGTTCAAAGCAATATAGGCCAATGATGCCTCATAAAGCCGCATCAAGCAGTTACTCGTAATGGGTGCATTGGCTACTGTAAGACCACGTTTGGATTTTCTGAGCCCCAAATATGACAATTTTGCTTATATTTTCTCTTTTGTTTCTTTTTTGCAATTTCCGACCAATAGACTTTGTTTTAGAAATAAACTTCCAATAAATCGTAACGTTGCTCAAGCGTAAATCGATTCATTTCATTCAGTGGAGATAATATACTGAATTTTCTGACGGAAGAGAACGACATAAGTGTTGCCAGATTCGAAATAACCGCTGGTTCAAATTTAAGATATGATTAATGAAAGTCAAATATTAGTTACATGTAAGCCAATTGCTTACTACTGTTTCTTTTAATTGGTAATCAAAAGTTGTCATTTAAAAAATGAAATTTATCAAATTTCAATAAAAGTTAATTGGTAATTTGTATTCCGCAATTACCCATTACATTTTAGGTCCGAATCTGTATTGGAATACAGGTCATAATTAAAAAGACAATTTTATTAAATTGATAAGCTGGTTTCTAGTGGACCTGAGATGAATCTTTTGATGTTTAATGTTGGTTCGCAGCTGACCGTAGTTGATATAAAAATTTTTAATCAAAAGTCAATAACAAAAAAATAGTTTTTTTTTTTGATATCTTTTAGTAATTTTAGTTATCTTGCAAAGAACTAGTCAATCTAAAGGGTCCGCCATCTAACGTTTTTTTTCAACTAGTGCTTATTTCCTGAATGGTAACACTTAGCTCATGTCTGATTTGACAAATAATTGGTTTTATCTTTCCGCTGAATGAATGTGGTTGTGCATACGCTTCAACAACGCTGGGAAATATTGCGACATTACTTTGAAAATCATGGTAATGTTGCAGATGAAGCTCATTTTGATCTTGGCAAAATTGTTGAATTTGGGGCACAGAAAACCCGCACGCATACATTGAAAAGCCGATACACCCAAGACAAGTCACTGTTTGGTGCGGATCTTGGTCCAGAGGCATAATTGGGCCATTTTTCTTCGAAAATGAGCAAGGAGTGACCGTTAAAGTCAATGGCGATCGTTATCGGGCCATATTGAACGAATTTTTGTTCACAAAAATTGAAGAGGAGGATATTAGCAACATTTGGTTTCAACAGGACGGCGCTACGTGCCACACAGCCGGAGCTACACTCGAGGTTTGCGCCCTGTTTTTGAAGATCGCATTATCAGCCGCAGAGCTTATGTCGTTTGGCCACCTCGGAACTGCGATTTGACACCGTTGGACTATTATTTGTGGGGTGCCGTCAAAGATAAGTGTTACGCCAACAAGACAGACACAATTGACGCTTTAAAAGACAATATTCGTGAAGCCATTGGTGAAATGTAGCTGCACACAATCGATAATGTGCTTAAAAATTGGACCGATGGTGTAGGCTACTGCATGGCCAGCCGAGGCAGCCATTTGAATGAATTTATTTTCCATTAATAACCGAAAGGTTTTACTTTCAAATAAAAAAAGAAATTTGAGAAAATATTCAGTAGTTTTTTTTATAGCATTTTCAAAAAAAAATAAATAAAATTTATTTGGCGGACCCTTTATATATGCACTGAAATAATATAGGGTATCAAAAATTTCATTTTGACCCACTACAGCGGTTTTAATTTCTTCTTTTATTTAAACTTCTGTTTTCAGCGTTTTCTTATGTCCTGTGTTTGTTTCCTTCTATTTTTTAGTTTTTTTTTTTCTTTATCAACTTACCTCCTGCCAGTGGTAGGTGTTCTCTGCATAACGTAGACTCGTATAAATTTGTGTTGCAGATAGTATTATGCCACCAACTAATGATTCTCGTAAACGTAGCGGCAACATGGTATATGTCATGTAGATGAAAATGACACTGCAAACCGTTCCATTAAATGATTTACTGCAAAGGAAGATAAATAAGAGCAAAACAAAAACAAAAATGAAGAGTAATGAAGTGAAATTCTTTTGCAACAAAATATTTTATGAAATTCCAAGAAATCTTGCATAATTTTGTAGAAGTTATTTTAACAAACTATGTAGATAAGAGAAAATACTTAGTTTTTCTCTATTCAATTTTATTTACCAAAGAAGCAGAGAAACTTTATTTAGTGGAGATATGTTTTCATAAGATAATCTAGGAGTTTAATGTAAACTGATTTTATTCAAGCTTTAAACAAGAGTTAGTATATGAGCCAGATTTGGGATAAACACATTTTAGCAGAATTCTCTTTGATTATTATCAATCAATACTATAAATCACTGCTACTTATGGGTATGGTTCATGCTGAGTCTTGTAGTGGATTGTTTCCCGTTGCGCCTGATATTTGAAACGAATTTCAAAATAATTTAATTTTGAGGCATTTTCTGAATTAAAAGAAATAATTGTGTTTTACTTCATAGCACAAAGTATCTATTCTATATGATTTGAAACAAAAACTTACTTCATAATTCAAACCTCTTATATGGATTGACATCGTTGCTTACTTATAGTATCTTGCGACCAAATATCTCCTATTTGATATCATTTTAAATATGCTGCCATTTTTTCTCGGCTTCAAAGTTTTTATTTTCAGATTCTAAATACATTCCGGTTAGTTAATGTAGGAACAAAGTGTTCTTGTGTTTCTGTAGGAACAAAAGTTTTCAAGATGTAAAAAGGAAATATATAACGAAATTCGGTAGAGAAAATGCCATCAAGCTGATGGTTGAGAAATTTGAAGAAACTTAAACCGTATATGATAACAGAATGCGAATATAGCAGCTATGAGCAGAAGTGTTGAAGAAGATTCAAAAATATACATTCGTCATCGTTCGCAGTAGGGAGATCGATTGTTCGACTTTTTCAAAAACCGGTTTTCGAATAATTCGAAAAAACCGGTTTTCGATTAATTCGAAAAAACCGGTTAACCGGTTATTTTCTTCAAATAATTTTTTTTGTAAACATTGATTGCTTAATTCGATAAAATTTATATATTTTCCTCATATACATTATTGATTCCGCCGGCATATTGTAGTTTCCAGCAAATAAGTATGCTACAACAACATTCAGCATTTTCTGGGTCCTGAAGGACATTTCTTCCTCGACATTACAATGTCCTGATATTTCACCCAGTGATTCATTTTTTACAGCGTATTTTGTAAGAGTTTTATTTACCAGCGCCTGGTGACTACTTGATATAGAATCAATTTTTCCTTGCTGCACAATAACGTCAATTTTATAGACATATTTAAGGTGGTTAATAATTCCTGGTGTCGAAAAGCCTTTTCAGCTTAGTATCTAGACTTATTCTTTCCATCGATTTCCAAATATGTTCACACTTCAAAGGACATCTGTAGAAACATATATCACATATTTAATAATGTGTGGCACTGTGATATGCTAGGGAAGAACCTCTATACCAACCAAAAAGTCCTCGGTGCAATCCCAGGCCACACCATCTGATAATTTGCATCAGGGGTATCACCTCACAACATTGCAAGCGACTGGTTATGAGGATTTCACTAACTAATACATCTGCTGCTCGGAGCCAACGTTTCTAAGTCCCCTGATCTTCAATTATTCACCATATTTAAATTAATTATTTATTTACAGAAAATGAGAAAAAGTAATTGTTGCTCAAGTGTGCATATCCATGGTCCTCACGTTCTTTGTAAGACGTTCAAGGTTGTCATATAATATAAGACTTTATATTATAAATTTAGACAAACACGTAAATGATAAGCAAATTTGCAAAAAAGACATAAAAACGTTTACAAACTATAAATATTTAAATTAACCAGTTTATTCAGTATTCGAGAAATTGACATTTTAAAAAAGCATACTCCACAAAACCAAAAAAACCGGTTAAAACCGGTTCGATATCCCTAGTTCGCAGCAATTAAACATCAAACGATGCTCATTTTTCAACATTTTGCACCATGATCTCTATTTAAAGGCTAATTCGTCGGCAATTCCTTTCTTAAGCCATCGAAAAACTAGGAGAAAATGATAATTTTTTTAACAAAATAATCTTCACCGACGAAGCCTATTTCCAGTTAAAAGGCTACGCCAACAAGCAGAATTGCCGCATTCGGGGTGAAAAGAATCCAAGAGTTATTTTAGAGCAACCAAATCCACAAAATATCACGGTTTTGTGTGGTTTGTGGTCCGGAATAATCATCAGATCATATTTTTTTGAAAACAAATATTGAAATGCGTTTACGGTCAATGAAAATCTCTACAGGAATGTGATCCAAAGCTTTTTGTGGGGGAAAATTGATGATTTGGACGTAGAGAATATGTGGTTTTAAGCAGGATGGTGCCACCTATCACAGACCAAGAAAAACAATGGATCTTTTCAAAGAAAAGTTTAAAAATCGCATTATTTCTCGCGGAGGTGAAGTAAATTGTCTACCAAAATCGTGCGCTTTGACACCTTAAGACTTTTTTGGGGGATTTTTTGAAATCGAAAGTGTACAGCAATAATCCCACAACAGTTCAATAGCTTAAAACCAACATTATTGATCAGATATCAACCATTGACAACAACTTATTGAAAAAAGTGATTGATAATTTTGGTAAAAGATTGGGAGCCTACCGAGCCAGTAGTGGGAGTTACTTGATGAACATAAATTTTTATTTTTAACCGGAACCTATTCTTAATAAACTGATATAATGTTTAATATCAAAAAAAGTCTTTCTTAAATTAAAATTAAAATGATGCTTTAAACACATAGGCGACTTCAGGCTACTGACTACAAACTACAAAATACACACATTTATATGAATACGCTTATTTTGGAAGCAGCAGAGCTACACGGCCACACGGCCACACGGCTAGACGACTACTTTTGCTGCTATAGACAGCTTAGGCTTACATCTATTTTGCTTGGCTACAAAATTTAAAAATTTTTAATCAAAAAGTGTTGAAACAACTATTGTACTTGTTTTTGCGTTATAATAATCTTATATATAAAAATTAGTACGTGTATGTATGTACATTTGTTTGTTTATTTGTGCTTTAAAGGCAGCTAAACGGCTGAATTGATTTTCTTGAAATTTTTACAGTATCTCTCTGCATGTCTGTCTGAAATCAATTTAAGACTATATAAATTTCAAAAATTTTAACTGGGCGGTGCCACTCCCATACACGTTAATATTTATTTGTCTATATCTTCAAAATGGTAATAGAAAGAGTCTCCAAATTTGGCCGAAATAGATTCATAGTCAATACAAATTGCCAGTAAAAAATTAAGCAGAATTGGACATATGTGTGTGGTATCTTCCACACAAAGTAAATATTTCGTAAATCTTGAGAAGGATGATAGTAAAAGTTTTGAAATTAGGTTTAAATAACATTAAGGTCAAATAACATACACATTTGCCAAAAAGCGGATATTGTTGAAAACACACATGAGTACATCTTATATATAAAATAGAATGTGTGTTTGTTTGAAGACTGAAAAGGCTTAAAATCAGAGCCGATTATCTTGAAATTCTTGCAGTGTCTTTGTGGAAGTAACTACAGGCTATCTGAAATAATAATGAAAGAAAACAATAAGGAGAGGGGTAGCGAATCACGCCAGATCTTAGCTAGTAGAAACATAAAGAAATAAATGCGCATTGAAAGAAGTTGCTGGAATTGTAATTTTATGCTTATTATGATGTCGTTTCCAATATATTTAAGTAGCTGACTACATGACTACAATTGCCGTCAGCAGCATTTGCTGCGTGTGGCCTGCCGTCGTCTATGTGTTTAAAGCATAATACGTCAATTTTGGACATCCTTTAGTGAATTTATAGTTTTATTTAAAATAAAAGTAATCAAAATTATACTAAATTCGGTTTATAATTAAGTTCACCTTTTATGAAAACCATTGATAAAAGTTTCGCTTGAAATATGCTGATAATTAAGGTATCGTTGCAATCAGTAAAAAAATATGCCTCAAGTTTTTAACTTTATACAATATGCATTACAAAATTCCCGCAACATCCCAAGCGGAACAAGAGAGAACTTCTCTCAATTAAAGAGCTGCAGCTGGTTCTATTTTTAGACTCATTTAAAGAGACCTACTGTTTAACGTCGGCTCCGAATGGCAGATGTATTTGTTAGAGAAGTTTTTTAGCGTAAATACTTATAACCAATAGCTAACAGTGTTATGAGGTGAGGTCTGGCCTGAGATTGAAATCAGGACCTCTTGGTTGATAGGCGGTTGTCTTGCCCACCATACTACAACGGCTTTACGGTTGGTGAATTTTTTTTTCAAAAAGGTAATGTTTTAGACACCGATACAGGTGGTGGTCAGACAGGCCGAACCGTCAATGCTGTAGGAAAATTTTTATGGCAACTTTTGAGTCACCAAAGAAGTTTGTGGCCCGTTATTAATAATATGAAATCGTTTTCCTAGCGTTGAATTAATGTTAGTCAATACATGAGCACCTGCAGTATCTATTAACGAAAAGCCGTAGATATTTTTTACATGACCCAATAATTATGCCTACATTTCTTTATATAATTTTTCGATTTCTCAATAAAGGTTCTTGAAATTTACCACCAATTTAGCTTCTCGTAAGTATTTGTAAAAAAAGAAATAATCTTTTTTGGCAGGTATTTTAAAATCTTTCAATTTTTTCCAGCCTTTTATTACATGTCTTCCAATAGGAGCTTCCGAATTTTGATATATGATGGCTGCCACGAATTGAGTGTCATTTATCAAGTTTATTTTGCCAAATCATCATATAACTTTCAACAACACTTCCAAATTATAAAATTGCTTTATCAATATGAGTGTTCTGCTCTGGCCATTTTACGCTCAGCACAATTACCCTACGACGATTATTCGTAGTGTGCTGGGTAAATTTGAGTCTACTTATTAAGATAATTACTAAACAACTCCGTACCATCTAGCGGAAACATCGCTGCTATCTATAAAAGTGTATAACAGAATCTATGGCAGTCGATTTCGTGTCGCCCACTAGAACTCGAGCTTTTGGAAACTAGAAAATGTTTAAACTTTGGACTGCACTCATAAAAAATTCAAGGATAAGGGCAACGAATTGCTAAATATGGAAACTGGCTCTAAATATCATCAAAAAATTATATTCCGTGATAAGGCCCATTTCTGGATGAATCGGTACAACAACAAACAATATAGACGATACCAATGCACATGAGAACCAAAAGCGTTCAATGTATTCCATATATTTTGGTTTGACAACGACGTTTGCCTAACATTCAACTTATTTCGGACCTGAATTGTATAATATAAACACCAAGATTTGCTTCTCATAGCAAATAGCGCATTTGACATGCTGCATAAACAACTTGAGCGAATAGTGATCACAAGTGGAGATGATGTGAACTGGTATGCTTTGGCTTACGTATACAATTTTTGTGTGGCTTTTTAAGTTGCGCATCTATACTAATAAGCCACAAGGTCTTCCAAGCTTTAGGTCAAATTCAGCCTAATTTAGACGTCAGAGTCATGGAAAATTAAACATTTTAAATGTGACATTTGCACGATGTTATAATTCATACATGATGTCATCGATAAAAGTTTCGAACGAATTAAATATGTATGTATGCTCATGCTCTTAATGAAAGACACTTTAAATGTTTTATCCATTACCAATCTATTTTGTTTTAGGCCATTAACTTACCTTGGCATTGTTGCATATCCTACAGCTATTTGTATTGCTACAAATGTGCCAACAATAACGTATGACACCAGAACTAAAAAAATCTCATTCATGGCAGGTTTTGATAAAATGCACAGCAGAACTGTAATACGATAAAAATAAAACACAAATAAATAAAGTTATGAAATACAACGACAAATATATATGTATTTAAGTATATAAAAAAGAAGAGATAAGAAAAATATAAAAAAGTTAAGTTTCAATGCAAACACAGCCAGCCAAAGATGTTCTTTGAAATCTCAGTAAAAAAAATAAGAAGAAACCAAAATAAAAGCGTTAAATAAACATAAATTTATTATGCTAATGGCGAACAAAATATAAGATTATGATTATTTTTATTACTTTTATCCATAATTTTCAGATTTATTTGCTCCAAAACACGCGCAAAAAAATTGAGGAAGAAACGAAAACGTAATACCTAATGAATAAGAGATTTGAATAAAAATCCGAGCTTATTTGCTACATTGAGTATAAGAAGAGCCTTAATCTAAGACAGACACTATGCAATAAAATTAATAATTTAATTTGTTTATGGTCAAAGGAATGCTAATACAAACAATCAGTTTTTTTTTTAACTTTTATGACTATTTTATATCGGGTGGGCCATTTTAAAGTTTAAATTTAAAAATGCAATAAAACAAAAACGGTTTGAAATTTTTCTAAATTTATTTTTTATTGTGAAATACAATTGTTCCGGTTAGAAATGAAATATTATATCATTAATATGGCTGCCGCGGTTGGCCTCATAGTACCCCATTCGACCTGACCAATTTTTGAGAACTTTTTCGAGTGTATGGGGTCCTATCTCGGCAATGGCATGACGAATGTTGGCCTTCAAATGCGCAATTGTCTCTGTTTTGTCGGCGTCATACTCATCTTTAGCGGCGCCCCACAGAAAATAGTCGAACGGTGTCAAAGCGTTGCTTCTTGACAGCCAACTGACATTACCATTTCGGCTAATTAAACGATCATCAAACATCTGGCGCAATAAATCTGCTGCGCCATGATGTGTGTGGCAATCGCATCATCCTGTTGAAACCAAACATCGTTCACATCAACACCATGAAGAGGAGCAATTTTGCTTAAATACAGCAATTTTGCTTATTAACGTACCAAGCAAGATGAAAATGAGATTCATCCGAAAAAAAGATTTTTTTTGGCAAAATCTATATCATCTCGTTGGCACATCTAACGAAGCGGATGGTCATTCGGCCTCAACTCTTGAACCAATTGAACTTTGTTAGGCGTCTAACCGAGATGGGCAAAAGTCGAAGTAAGCTGGTGTGTGAAATGTTCAATTCTTGACAACGATGAGGAGTTGATGTTGGTGGATTCTAGGCACATTCCCAGCCACAGCTTCGATATTTTTGGGTGCACGCACTGTACGCTTAGATTTTGATCCATCAATAATGAAACCCGTCTCATGAACTTTAGCAATAAACTTGCGTATACGGTATACCGGACACTGTTGGTCCTACTCTGCGACCAAATTTTGTACAACATTTTCGTGCAATTTCCTACCAATAGTCCTTGTTTTGGAATAAATCCAACGTTGCTCAAGTATTGTCAGATACGAACCAGATAATAACCACTCGTTCAAATTTAAACCGATGGATGGCCTGCCCGATATTAATATCTTTTTTTGCCTAAGTTTTTGTGACTCTACTAGCAAAGAATATCAGCTTTAAAATTGGGTGGGCTTACCAGATAGTGTCTAGAAAGCCGTGATTATAATAAGTGACTCCACCCTATAGATCTCTTGATGTAAGCTTTGTCCGTTAGAAAACATGAAGGTGAAATCAACACGAAGGAAATACGTAGTGAAACTATGAGGCAATGACAGAAGAAGTGAAAAAACTCCTTCAGGATGAACTGTCAGGCTGATACTAAAAATTGCTGAGTAGTCTAATAGGACAGAAAGGGAGATGAATTACTGTCTTACGCAGATAATATTAGGGAACGGGACTTTTTCGGAAACATCTCTTGATAAGCTGGGTACGTGGTCGAACCTGTTTACGTGTATGGGGATGGAGCCGTCGACAATTCGGAACATATATTTTTTAAGTGAAGGTGAAAGGCAAAATCAGGCCCTTAACTATGAATACGATCTAACGTGAGAAGGAATATTGGAACAAGATCGAAAAATACGCTGAAAATATCCTTAGGTCCTATCCGATTGTCTACGATAGCAGTTCTGCCTCGGATTCAAGCCCACCTCAGTAATAGACGGGTTTCTCAGTAGAAACACCATGTACACCTACTGGATGTGATGGTTAACTAATATCCTGACACTTCCTATTCAAACCTCTTACTTTTCAAGAAATTTTTTAGTCCTTATTTCTAAAAATAAATTTTCAAAGAAGAAGGTTGGGTATGTTGAAAACAAAAAAATCTATTAAGAATTATTAAATATGTACGTACATATTCAGTAACTAAAACACTTAAACTACACATACATACACACATATATTAGTAAATGTTAATAACGCAATTACTTACATGAATAAACGCACACGCAAATGGTCATGACAATAAGTAAAACGATAGTTTTTTCATCAATTGCCTGAAATATGGCCAAAATCAAATCAAATTGATTGACGGCATGTGCTTTTCCATCTTCTGCTGTAAGTCCTCTGCTGTTGGCATCGTTATCACTATCATCATATACTGGTGGTGGTGGTTGTGCTTCTCGAAGATTTTGTTTAACATCTGCTTCATCGATTATTTCAGTGTTGGCCTGAAGTCTTAAATTAATGGGACTATTGCCACGACTGTCCGTGTCAGTGTCACTGTCAAAACTGAGTGTAGTGTCTAAGATATGTTCAAAATGATTTCTACCGTCAGTAACAAGAATTGTGGGGGAATTTGTGTTCCGTGTGTTATGGTTTATTGATGGTTTTTGTGTGACAGACACCATACGCTCATTGTCATTATCTTCATTATTGCTCTGATAATGACCATGAACATTTTTGTTATTTTGTAAGGAATAATATTGTTGATTTTGATGGCTGTGCTGTTGATGATGATGCTGGTGGTGTTTTATTTTATTGCTTTTTTCAGTTGCAAAGGAATTATTATCATTATTAATATGATTTTTTAATATGTTTTTCTTCTGACGTCTTATCAATTGCCTGTGCCACAGTGGCTGCTCATACATCATCTTATGCAGCCGGTTTTGTTCGTATTCATGTTTATTTCTGTTTAAGTTAACATTCGACTGTTGCCAGTCATCATTTATAATTTTCGAATCATATTTTTCTTTTAACACATTTGCTTTGTAACTTGTCATCAAAATGGAATTTCTCTTCAACTCCACTTGTCTAGTGCCAGTCATATCAGTCAGACGTTCCCTTGACATTTTATTGTTTTTTGGAATTGTGTGAACCTGTTGCTGTTGCTGTTGTTGCTGCCTCGTATGCTGTTGTCCTTGTAATCGTTGTATGGATTTTTTGTGAATTTTGTTTTTATGATTTTCAGTTGTCTTTTGATTATTATGTTTACGCTCATGATCATCAACGTTTGATGAACTCTTTGTTACGGTGGCAGCACTAGTGTTTGTAGCTAACAAATCATGATTGTCATGAGAATAAGAATTATGTAGATGATGCTGTAGCAAAACGTTCTTAAGAGTAGACTCCTCATGCTCTTCATATTTTGGCAAAATATATCTTTTCAATCTATAGTGTTTGAGAAAAGAAAGTCACACATAAAATTTAATAGGATTCTTATAAAAACACATAAAAATGATATTTTGAAAAAAAAAATTAATAAATTTTTTTCTCAAGAATTTTTCTTTCTTTCTCTTATTTCTATGACAGTGAGATATTGAAAAATATTCTAAAATTTCTTCGAAATGATATTTAATTTAAATATATTTTTTGGCATATTTTTTTTCTCAACTGAAAGCCTTATGAAATAAGAAAGGGTACTTATTTGTCTCGTTTATAAGGATTTATTTTTAAAATATTTTTCAATTTGTTTCGAAAAAAATCAGTTGTGTTTTACAAATAAAATAATGGGTCCGCCATCTAACGTTTTTTTTTCAACTACTGCTTATTTCGTGAATGGTAAACACTTATCTCATGTTTGATTTGACAGGTAATTAGTTTTATCCTTCCGCTGAACGAATATGGTTGTGAATACACTTGAACAACGCTGGGAAATATTGTGACATTACTTTGAAAATCATGGTAATGTTGCAGAATCAAAAATCATCTTTTCAGATGAAGCACATTTTGATCTTGGCTGGTATGTAAACAAGCAAAATTGTCGCATTTGGGACACAGAAAACCCGCATGCACACATTGAAAAGCCGATAAGCCTAAGACGAGTCACTGTTTGGTGCGGATTTTGGTCCAGAGGCATAATTGGGCCATTTTTCTTTGAAAATGAGCAAGGAGTGGCCGTCACAGTCAATGGCGATCCATATCGGGCCATGTTGAACGAATTTTTGTTAACAAGAATTGAAGGGGAGGATATTAGCAACATTTGGTTTCAACAGAACGGCGCTACATGCCACACAGTCGAAGCTACACTCGATGTTTTGCGCCCTGTTTTTGAAGATCGCATTATCAGCCGCAGAGCTGATGTCGTTCGGACACCTCGGAGCTGCGATTTGTTACCGTTGGACTATTATTTGTGGGGTGCCGTCAAAGATAAGTGTTACGCCAACAAGCCAGAGACAATTGACGTTTTAAAGGATAATATTTGTGAAGCCATTGGTGAAATACAGCTGCACACAATCGATAATGTGCTTAAAAACTGGACCGATCGTGTAGGCTACTGCATGGCCAAACGAGGCAGCCATTTGAATGAAATTATTTACCATTATTAACCGGAAGGATTGTACTTTCAAATAAAAAAAGAAATTTGAGAAAATATTCAGTAGTTTTTTTTATAGCATTTTCAAAATAAAAATTTATTTGGCGGACCCTATATATGAAATTGATTTTAAATGAAAATTTTTAATGCAAATATATTAAATCTATCATAACAATAAATAAATAAGTAAATATTACAATGGTAGTATTATTTTTTCTTCACAGTATAAGCCTTTAAAGTGAAATCGGTAAACACGTCTCAATTAAATTTTTTTAATCTTTAAAATAAAAAATAAAAATGAATTAAATTTTAAATTTTAAGAAAACGAGGTTATAAGCAGAAAGCAAGAGAAATAAATAAAAGACCGAGTATTGATATCTACTTCATGAAGACATTTTGATAATTCTAAGGCTACGGTCAGATTTAATACAGGGTGGGCAGCATTGAGGTTAGGAAGTAAATTGGCTGTCAAATGATGTGGCAAAAATTTTAATGTATCACTTCGTAAAATTCGACCAGCTTTAATCAGGCTCCTTCTAAAACCGCCGAGCGTAACTTAATTGCTAAATTTGACGCTCACGGTACTCTTGCTGACAGTAAATTAAAGCAATACGCTCGTAGTGGCCGTAGTGATACAAGCATAACCGCTGTACAGCAAAGTGTTGAGTATGAACCTGAAACACCAACTCGTCGATGTTCGGCATCACTAGACCAACTTTGCGCAACATTTTGCATAAAGATCTTCATCTTCACTCTTATAAAGTGCAACTAGTTCAAGAATTAAAGCCAGACGACCATTGTTTACGTCGAACGATTGTGAATTGGCTGTTTGAAAAACTGAACGACTACAACGTACTTTTCAACAAAATCATCTTTAGTGATGAGGCCCATTTTCAATTAGGCGGTTATGTAATACAAAACTGTCACATATGGGCTCACAGTATCAACAAGCAGTCCTCGATAAACCATTACATCCAAAGAAAGTGACCGTATGCTGTGCTTTGTGGTTAGGTGGCATCATCGGCCCGTATTTTTTTGAAAATGAGTAAGAAAACGCCGTCACCGTGAATTCTGTGCCATATCAAACCATAATAACCAATTTCTTGTGGCTAATGTTGACATCAGTGACTTTTGGATTCAGCAGGACGGTGTCGCATGCCACACAGCCAGCCTAATAATTCAGTTATTGTATGAGAAATTTCGTGATCGTTTAATTTCTCGATTTGACGTTGTCAATTGCTAGCCTCGTTCTCTGGCGTCATTTGAAAGACTGGATTTACGTGAACAAAACACACACAACTGACACTCTGAAAGATGGGATTTGCCGCTACATTGACGAGATAACCGAAGCATTATTGCAAAATGTGGTTCAAAATGTTGTGAAAAGTGCGGACGTCTGCCGACGTGCTAGAGGCGGACAATTGCCCAACATCATATTCTATTATTAATTCCCATATTTCTACTTTATATTGATATGAATAAAACTGAATTTGTCAAAGAAAAAAAATTGTTTTTAAGTCAATTTACTTCTTAAATGGCTGGTTTATCGATGTAGACAAGTAATTTTACAGAGTCAGGCAAAATATACAAATGCATCTTACAATTATGGTAGTAGTTTGAAAGTCTCTCATTCAAGGCCACTTTGCACTGTATTTTTCCACTTGTTTCCTCTTTACTTATCTGTGCGTCTTTTTTACTTATGATTACGTAGGTGCGAAAACAAAAGAGAAGAGCAGCTCTTTGCCTGACTCTGGTTTAAATCACACGATCTTGGTGGCCAATTAATTAAATCAATTTTATCAAATATTTCTTTGAGTAAATCAATAGTAGCGCGCGCTGGGTGTCCGCAAAATGAATGCCAGCTAATTGAGATACGAAATAATTTATAATCATGCCTCTATACCGTTCACCATTAACAGTAACATTCTGAACATCATCGTTTTTGAAGACTTATGACCCTATGACTCTGCCATCCCATAGAGTGCAGTAATTTTCTGTGTATATATAAAGGTATTTCGACATAAGCTTGTGGATTATCCTTAATCCAAGCGCAACAAAACCGCTTATTTACGTACCCATTCAATCAAAAATTGTCTTCATCGAAGAACAAAATTTTGAATGGAAATTCAATATTAATATCAATTTGTGTTTCAGTAATTTGCAAGCGTTGCTCTGGTGTACATAAGTCTATTGGGGTTTTTTTCCCGCACTTTTTTCATTCCCGGAAATAGGGGACATAAAATTATTTTCTCAGGGATTGCCGGGTATCCCCCTTCAAGCGATATGAAACATTGCTTTTAATAGCAGAAGGATTTGATTTAATCACAAAGCAATCACAATAGCATCATCAGTTAATAGGTACGTGCTTCGCTTACTCAGTGCCTCTAACGGCAAGCTAATGCTGAATTATTTGCAAAAGGGACACACACTTCATATGGACAATTATTACAATAGCATATATCTTACAGAATATATATTATGTAACCAAACAACAGTGTGTAGAAACCACATATGTCATAAATTTTAAGCTCAACTGGGGACAGTATGGAGGCGTAACAAAAAAGGCGTTATTGTTTTAAAATGGAAATACAATACGAAGCATAATTCTGATATGGTTAACACAACTTCCAACAGAGAAGTAAATTTACTCAAACTGAAAATGGTTGTCGACTATAACATAAACATGGCAGGTAGCGATCGATCTGATCAAATGTTGTCATTTTACGCCTGCCATAGGCGATCAATTCGCCGGTATATGACGGTGTTTTTTCAACTCATAGACATATCACTTCCAAATGCCTGCTAAATCCATAACAAACTAAATGTTGATAATCCCTAATTTGTCTCATGAAGTAATATCCAGTACATCTACTGTACTGGTCATTTTTCAGATGTAAGCACCACAAGAAAACGATGCCGACAGTGCAGTAAATATAAAAAGATGGTCGCAATTAAGTATATATGTGGAGTATAAGTATATAATGGAATATGGCATTATCAATACAGTGTATATTTATAAAGAACTGTTAATAAATCAACAACGTTTTTGAAACTACTGTTTTACTGATAACATTACATTTAGTGTCTCATTTATGTGACACCAAGTCTTCGCAAAACTCATGTCACTTATGAGACTTTTATATATGACACAGATACGTGACACTCAATTGCTTCTAAGAAAATTGTTTAGAATACTCATTTCACACATATGTGACATATTTTTTGTTTGTGTGCAAGTTTAAATTGAAATCTTCAAATATTGATGATTAGCGAACGTGTTTAATTCTAACGAGTTATGACGTCAAACCGACATATTTTTGTAGCATTTTTTGTTGGTTTTTTAAATTTTCTAAAATCTTCGGTTTTACATCTTAAACTTTTTTGTCCTCATTGTTTATTTCATTTTATTTCTCAACAAATACTCATAACACTCATAAATGATTCGCATAATTCATGAATATTCATAGGTATTCATAACATATATATTATTTTCAATACGGCAATTTCAAATATAAACATGAAAATAAACATTTTTATATTAATAGTTTTTCAAATAAAAATGGAAAATAGATCACAAAAAGAAAAACACCAAAATAAAACGAAATACAACCACGACACACAAATTTTATAAAAAAAATTAATAAAGATGACAAAAAGAAAGCACGTCATTGCCATTGCGCTATTGCAGAACTTATTTAATTTGGCATAAGTTAACAATATTGCTTCGGCTCTGCCATATTTCTAAAAAAGTTAACTTTATTTTGCAAGTAAGTTGTAATGACGAAAAAAAGTTAAAGTTGACTTTAAAGTTCATTTTAACTAAACTTATCCTTTACTAAATCCAACTTAAAAAGCAAGTTGTAATAACGAACCTAAGAATTCGTGTGAATTGAGCGACAACAATTGTTGTATGAACTGTACATGACTGCTTTACAGTATTATGGCCTATGAGTGCCATTGCATTAAGCATGAGTATAATAATTTATGAATCATGATTCGTGTATACTCATATTTTCAGTTTCATATCTGGTTCAAAAAAAAAAAATAAATAAATGAAGCGGCTGTTTTTCTTCTCAGTACTAGTAAGAATACTGCGATTTATTTACTTTTTATTTTTATACAATTAAATCAGTTAATATTGTTACGCTTCAACCTTTTTAAAACATTGGAGTTCTTTTAAATTGCGTTCAAACAAAATTAAACTACGTTGTTGTTGTTTTATAGTTGTCATTTCCGCGCTTTATCCTTATGCCTAAAAATTACTTTACTTTATGACAGCAAAACCATCACTTTATCGATGTAGGCAAAGCAGCCTCCTTATATACCTAACTGCTTACAGTTTGGAAGGTTCCGGATATGTTTCAAACGCTCTCATATCCTCTATTTTATATCCATTAATTGCAAACATGTAAGATCGTGTTACCCAAAGATGGTCGAATTGCAGTGCTTCCAAACTGACAAATGAGTACGGCATTGACAGGGTAACACATTAATTCCAAAATCCTACAATACAGTTCTGAAGGCGCTGGTGTGGTGTATTTTCCTTTTAGGCATTTTTAGTTAAAATATTTTTCCCACAACCTTTGGTTACTAAACTGGTAAACAAATACTTCAGTAAATTAATACACTGCCTTATGATCGAATTACAAATTAGTTCCCATTTAATTCATTATTGCTTCTTCTAATTAACAAATACCTCAGGTTTAATTTCAAATTCCAAAAGTATTGTAAAATAATGGAAACGAACTTAATCCTTAAGTCGCCCTCTACTTTTCTTAGCTTAAAATATTTATCCTTAAAGTCTTAAACGAAAAATAAATTTAATCGAAATTATCTTCACTGTGTATTCGTATGTATGTATGTATTTATGCATCTATTTGCAGTTATACTTAATAAACTTAAATGTTCGTTTTCATTTATCTAATGTACTCTAGAGAGAAACCATAACAATAAATATTTATTTCTTTTGTTGTTTGTTTGTTATCGTTATTGCAATTATTGTTATCGATACTTTTTCAATTGAGAAATTGAGAAACTAAACAAGCAAAAGCAATACGTATTCCTTGGACATTTATTTATTGGCAATTAATTTTAAATTCAAAGGTAAAGTCAAGGTTCTTTTCCACTCCTGAGTATATATCAAATACTTTAATAATGAAATATCATAGCGAATATATAAATAAAGCTGTTCACCCACATGCATTAAGAAGTACAGAAAAAAAATTAAAAACCAAAAAGTTAATTAACAAAATTACAACATAATGAACAATTATTGGGTCATGAATTTTAAAATACAGTTTTAAATAACCAGTAACAGCACTTCACTACTGATTTAGTTGTTTGTTTTGTAGAACACTTTCAAGCAACCAAGCTGCGTACGAGCAATTGTAAACAGCTGCCTGTGTGTGTATCAATCATACACATCGGAAAGGTCGGCATATAATAGTGGTGTTCGTGGGGGGTGGGTATGTGTGTAGGTGGAATCAAGTAATTGATTTATTTTCTGAATTACAACAGGGATTAGTTAAACAAAGCATATTGGCTATTGGTTTTATATAAAGGGTCCGGCAAATATATTTTTTTTTTTTTTGAAAATGCTAAAAAAAACTACTGAATATTTTCTCAAATTTCTCTTTTTTATTTGAAAGTAAAATCCTTCCGGTTAATAATGGAAAATAATTTTATTCAAATGGCTGCCTCGGCTGGCCATACAGTAGCCTACACGATCGGTCCAATTTTTAAGCACATTATTGATTGTGTGCAGCTGTATTTCACCAATGCCTTCACAAATATTGTCCTTTAAAGCGTCAATTGTGTCTGGCTTGTTGGCGTATCACTTATCTTTGACGTCACCCCACAAATAATAGTCCAACGGTGTCAAACCGCAGCTCCGAGGTGGACAAACGACATCAGCTCTGCGGCTGATAATGCGATCTTCAAAAACAGGGCGCAAAACATCGAGTGTAGCTTCGGCTGTGTGGCACGTAGCGCCGTCCTGTTGAAACAAAATGTTGTTAATATCCTCCCCTTCAATTTTTATGAACAAAAATTCGTCCAACATGGCCCGATAATGATCGCCATTGACTGTAACGGCCACTCCTTGCTCATTTTCGAAGAAAAATGGCCCAATTATGCCTCTGGCCCAAAATCCGCGCGTGCGGGTTTTCTGTGCCCCAAATGCGACAAATTTGCTCATTTACATACCCGCCAAGATCAAAATGAGCTTCATCTGAAAAGATGATTTTTTTTTGCAAAGTCGGCATCTTCTTTAAGCCGATCGCAGGCGCAGATTCTCAGCGTTGTTCAAGCATATACACAACCATATTCGTTCAGCGGAAGAATAAAACTAATTATCTGTCAAATCAGACATGAGCTAAGTGTTACCATTCACGAGATAAGCACTATTTGAAAAAAAAAGACGTTAGATGGCGGACCGTTTACTTTATTATTAGAAATATAAAAATAGAATTACTTTTGAAAATATTGTACGAAATTTATTTTTTAAGACAGAAATATTAATATGAAGGCATATGAGTAAAATTTCAGTTTTATCAAAACTGAGAAAATGTATTCACTATTGATCATTGAATTCAAATTAATCACTATACTTTTGGTAATGAAAAGTGGATCATTTACGACAAAAATGTGAGAAAAAAAATCATGGACGAAACAAGGTGAAGCTTCGCAGACGTTGGCAAATTTAGAACTGATACCAAAAAAGATAAAGCTGAGTGTCTTGTGGTTTTGGAAGAAAATTGTTTATTCTTATTCTACAAACTGGTCAAACGATTAACCCTGATCTTACTTAACAGAAAAGGTGTTGTGTTCCAAAATGCCAACTCAAGTTTTGATACATTCACTAATAGCCTGGTATTGCCTGTTTAAGGTCATTGCAAATTATTAAATATAAGGAACATTTTATACCATGTGTGCCGCTGTGGTGTGGTGCTCGGTTCAATTTTAGGCCACACTATTTGACACTTTTCAAAAGTGGTATCACCTCCTAACATTGCTATTTACACTAAAAAAACTTCTCTAACTAATCCATCTGCCGTTTACAGACAACGCAAAATTGTAATTCCTTTCTAATGAGTCTAAAAATTTTTGTAATTCGCTTTCGCATAATTCCTTATTCATAATTTTAAGAGCGAATGATCCAAATTGTAAGTAATTTAATTTTAATTACCCTGTAAATTACTAACTAATAATGAGATCCTTACTTTCATCGAGGCTATGCCCACGCTAAATTTATTTCCCATTTTTAAAACATAAGCATTATTCGTATAAGTAATGCAAACAGCGAATAAAGTAATTCGAAGACTCGTGTGAATATGCTTAAATTCAATAATTAATTTTAATCAAAATATCAATGTGGCGCGAATTGATTGGAACACTAAAAATACTTATTTCATTTAATTCCTTCGGCAGCATTAGTCGCTTATACATAATTTCGCTGATGGCCAGGGCTGCCAGATGAAATTTGCAAAAAATCGTGATTTTTCCGATACATTTTAAAAATATTGTCATTGTGATTGTCAAGTATTTTTTTTTTTTTAATTTTCGAAAATTCAATAATAAAAATCCAGTTTATTGGCCATAATCGCTTCCATATAGACTGCTCCATACACCACAAACACGGTTAGTCCATTTGCACTTTTAAAAACAATTTTCTTTCCATTTAAATTCGGAAAAATTAAAGACAACAATTAGCAAAATAGCAGAAAAAAACAAAACAAAATTTATAATAGAAACTACATATAATCACAATGTAATGTATTACAAACCCATCCAAATCGGATGCTAGTGCGATGGCATTTTCCTTCTAATGTACATTTAATTCTATAATGTATTGGGAATTAGACTCACTCAAATCGGATGCTAGTTGTATGTGCTTAAAAATTTTATTTAAATTTTTCCTATTGACATAATAGTATACAATCGGATGTGTTTAATTTGTAATAACTTTTGTACTGCTGGGTCATTACGTCGTCAGCTTCAGCTACTACAACTACTTTATTCTATTCCGGGCCTTACATTTTAATAACAGTGAGCTCAAGTAAAAATCAGAAGAAGTAAGCTATTTTCTCACCAACAAAGAGTTATTTACACTTTTAGAGGTGTCAACTGTCCACATATCAAAAATCGTCATTTTAGCGGCAAAAAACGTCAATCGTCATTTTGTCAAAATTTTGTTAAAAAATGGTCAAAATGACGATTAATTGTCAAATCTGGCAGCTATGCTGGTGGCGAGTTTCCCGAGTTTTCTCTTCATAGAGTCGTAGTAGAAGTTTTATTCTTGCCATGTGCTAGAGCTTCCGAATTCTCCCTATATTTCGGACTTATCTTTGTAAATTATAAAGCAAACACACTTTATCTTTTTTTTAGACCAGGAAATTATATTGTTACGAAAATCAGGTTGGAACCACTGTCGCCTATCACATCGCTAAAAAATAAACAAAAGGTACATAACTAACTATGCACTTCTTCGACAATTTTGTGAGAAAGTCCTACTCCATTTGCTGAAAAGCATGTCCACAGCATAACGTTTAAAATTAGATTTTACAATTGCGTGGATGAAGCCTTCTACTAGGCATACTCTTCACAGTACACGTTATTAAATAGAATTTTGATTCGTGACTAAAGAGAACTTTTCAGCCAAGTCTTGATCATTTTGATTATAAATCAGTCATAAGCTTTTCATGGGACTTTTATTCGTCAAACCGTATGTATGGTAAATGTACGCAAATTTTTTTAAGGCACAGACAAATAATTTAAAAAAGATTCTTACGCTTTTGCTTTTAGTTGTCACTGAAACAGCTTGTCGCTGTTGTGCGCATGTGTAGCGGATGTATGTTGGTTTTTTTTAATTTTTTCAAACATCAACTTTACTCTCGCTGCGAGAGTAATTTCCATGTTCTCACTAACACAACTAGATTTTTACTCTTGCACATCACTGGTATAAATCCATAAATTCTTAAGCTTAAATGGACTTTAAGTTTACTTATGCTTTGTGTTTTCGCTCCTGACCCATCTTCAACTTCTGAAATTTCTATAAAAAACCTGCCTTGAAATTGATTTTAATTAAATGGCTTTTTAAAACAAAAAAGTGCTTTCATGTTCAAAGTGAACCAATAGGGTTTTTTGATAATTAAATTTTAATTTATTTTACCATTTATTTCCCCTCCCTAGTCAAAAACTTGAATATGAAATTTAAAAGTTTTCCATATTGGAACTCTTTTCGCTTCTACACCACGCAGCAAACGAAACTTACCTTGAACGATGCTTTAGCAGATGCCTGTTTAAAAATTTTCGTTTGCGACGCTTAAATGGCTGCGAAACAAAAGAGGCTTTTGGCTCCACAGCCAAACGATGATGATTTTTATGGTGATTCTGCAATTGTTGGTGTTGCTGTTTTTGCTGTTGCTGCTGCTCAAAATTTATAACTTTGCCACTTGTTACCGACTGTGGCAGCGAAGGAACATCATGCGCATTTAACGTTATAGCTGTCGTTTTGCGGTTTGTATAAGACTCCGTTGAAGTCTCTGCTAAAGCCTCATCGATATCAACGATACTGTCATCTATGTACGATGGCTTATTTTCTTCCATGGACAAAAAAGTTTCACCTAATTGTTGTTGTTGTTGTTGCTGTTGCTGCGCACTGATAGTAGTAGTGTTGGCATTAACAATATTGTAAGTGGCATAGGTGTAAAGGGTTTTTCTTTCTTTTGTCTTATCAAATTGTTTGCTAAAAGGTATTGTTGTAGTTATAGGTGTTGTTGTTGTTGTTGCAGCTAATGTTGTTTTATATTTTGGCGGTAATTGATTGAGTATTTCCACGTTTCGTTGCAAAGCGGATGTTAGAAATTTATATTCTCTAGCAACATTAATTTTAGCTGCCACCACATCCTCTTCTTCTTCTACTTGGTTTTCGGTAATTTGTAGGCCTGCTTGTAATAGTTGGTTTTTAGCCATAATAATGGTTTTGTTACTACTACTACTACTGCTGCTGCTGCCATCGACATTTAGATCATCGTGCAAAGTTATCGAAAAGTTACGTTTCACTTGCATGGTTGTGAAGACAATATGAGCACTTGAAAGAGCCAAAATAAGTGCTAATAATAGGACCAGTATGTGTGTGGTATTACTTTGATTCATGCGCAGAAAATAGCGTTGATACAACATTTCAACCTGCAATGAAATTTTTCAAAAATTAATAAAACAGATAGAACAACAAACAAAACTTAAAAATCGAAAAGTCGTAGTTTTAAATGAAAATTTTCAACATAATGAATGTTTTAATAACATGAAAGTTAAAGAGTTTTTTTTTCTTTATTTCAATGGAAATACAGTCGACTCAGATGTTTTAATAATGTATTCACATGCAAAATAGTAACATTACCGAAAAAAAACTTTGAAATTAATTAACAGGAAATGGAATATATATTATATTTATAAAAAAATACTGCTGAGTTCAATAATTCCGTATATGGAAAACATTTACATTCATATCTACCGGACTCTGTCTTTTGTAATAAGAATGAAAGAGCAATATAATATATCGTAACCACCAAAAAAAGCTTAACCAACAAAAATAAAATTTTTCAAGAGAAGGTTTTTTTAAATATCGTTGCTTTTGCTACAGTTATTATCATGAAATTTAGTATGTAAGCGTTACTTTTCCTGATATATAAACATAATACAGCCAATATTACTCACAGTTTGGTATAATAACGATAATTCTTGTCACTTAAGCTTTTTTCGCTGTCACTCTTATAACCTACTGATGATATTTGTGTCATTTAAGCTAAAAAATTTATTTAAAAGAAATAAATGTATATTGTCTATGTTTACATATATATACAGTGGTGGACATAGGGTTAGCACATTATCTATATGAACTTTTTGAAATCAAACATTTTTTTACGTATTTATTATTTTAATCATTTTTATGTCTTAATGTATAATTTGCGGTTCAAGGAATACATAGCATTTATTTTGTTTTAAAATAGATCAAAACCCAATAAAGTATCTGGACATGAATTTATCACAAATTCAAAAAAAATATTATTTTCATTTTATTTATTGCCCTGACAATGCGGCACAAACCATAACATTTTTGGCACCATGCTTTAATGTCATAGACGTATACCTGGGGTTGTGTTTCTTGCTTGAAAAACGCCATATATAACATTTTCCGTCATATCAAAATCGAAAAAATTTGTATTCGTCACTCCAGAGGGAATTTTTCCGAAAGTGTGGCTGCTTTACTCTATGCGTTCTCTTTACGAGTTGTTATTGTAGGCCCAGCGCACTGTGTAATACTTTTATATGTCCAATGGGCTCGAATATCTACTAATACGTTGTACACCATCTCTATGTCACAGTAAAGCATGTCACAAATGATGATTACTTTCGGGCTTATTTGATGAATAGCTTTAGGCTATGCCTTTGAGTACCATTTATAAAATGATTTTTTTACTGTTCACTAAATTTTTAAAGCTAATTTTAGCTTAACCAACAAGCTACAAATTTGTAACGGTACTTTGCATGACAATGACATTTTAAGAGATGATGTAGATGTTGTCAATTATTGTTTAAAAAAACGAAAATCGAAAATTATGTTGGTTAAGCTTTTTTGCCAGTTACGGCTGCTCGAACACAAGTGCAGTCGCAATATAAGTTATTTTATTTTTATTAACGATTATGGGTATAATAGCATGGTTTAATGAAACTGCAAAAAAAAGAAAACAGTGAAGACAACACATTCAGAAGTAGATTACGTGGGTTTAGCAAAAAGTATTTCTCATCTGATGTTTCATTAGATTGGCGAATAAGTTTTCTCGCAAAACATTTTTAAAAACGGACAGTAGCCAAACAAGTAGTGAATTGGTCGAAAAAAGAACTACGATCATAAAACATTTTTAGTCATTTTCAATCGGAAGGAAGTCGCTGAAAAATTTGTAGCCAGAGTATCTCGCCAGCCATTGTTTTTAAAAAAAGAATGCTTTGTACCGAATTGTTATTAGAGATTAAAAATGGTGCCTATACATACATATGAAACCATGAAATAAATAGGAGATGCACCAAAGCCGAGGGTAAGCCTCCAAAGCATGCCGTGATCTTCGTTTGGTGGGACTGGAAGGGCACTGCGCATTGGGGAATGCTCGAAAGAGTCTATATAGCTTAGCTAAATCGCGTGAGGAGTCTATATCACTTAAAACACTCCATCGAAAAGGCCGAACCATACGCCAAAGCCGCACTCCAAGAGCTTTAATACAATATTCTTCAGCATTCACCTGATTCTCCCATCATCTTTACCCCATCCTGAAAAAACATTTGAAAAATGTTACCTTCGACAATGAAGAGTACCTTAAGAACTGGTGCAATAACTTATCTGATACCAGACTGTGCGATGTTTAGCGGAACGATAGCGATCAATTGGTTAAGAGGTGGGAAGAGGTCATAAATGTATCAATATTTTTTCTCCATCACTCCTATAGGGTGCATGTTAATTTTCCACAAAGTATCCATATGGGTTTGTTTCACAGTTTCATTAATCAATTTGATCTTTCAAGCTAATTAGATGATTTAATCCACTGTAGCCCCCTTCCATATGAATGCGTAGTGGTGAATATCCTTGCTAATTGGTGGTAATCTTTACTTCAGCAGTAGGTGGCGTTTTTTTCTACTCATTCGTCTGAGTTAAGCTGGAAGGTCAGCAGATGGCTTTTTCATTTGTGAAACCACAATTAAATTTATTTCATCATATCCTCAGATGGGGCTCCAACCTGGGTCGCTTGTGTTGTTATGCGTGCGCTCTCACTGCTACACTACACCACCCGCCTATGGAATAATTACAATTGATTGATAAATTATTATTACTATTGATTTCTGTGTACAAACTTATTCTCCAAGCCAATGCATCAAAATAGACACGTTCTTCTATTATGACCTTTGGGTAAAAGATTTACGAAAGGACTTTCTATTGAAACCAACATACTCACTTAAATTACAAAACTACAGCCTACGCATTAATAATTTAGCGAAACAGTTTAATGAACTGCTGGTACTTTCAAGCTTTAATTGTTGCCTTAAATTAATTTTGTTGTTATTAAAATTTCCCTTATTGTTGTGTAAAGCTGCCTTATGTTTTTGTTTTTTCGTTTGAAGAGTTCTAACGTTTAGCAACAGCCTTGTAAGAGTTTTTTCTTCCTTTGGTTTCATTAAGCTTTAACCACCGTTTATAATTGGGTTACCAACCGTCTATTGTTTTTGATAACTTTTGAAATTCATTCCTGTGTTGTGACTTATAAAAGCAATGTTTTTTTTGAGTTAATTTGTACAGAAAATATATTTTAAAGCTTATGCAAATCTTAGGCGTTTAAAAAAATTTTATTATACACCACCTTAACATATGAAGGGATCAGATTGGAATCAAAACCAATTTTTATGTTTGTTTATTGATTTTTGGGTGTCGCAAGATATAACACGAAAAATTTGACGCACAGAATCACTATAACAAAAACGTTGGTGTGCAACAAAATCGAACCATTCTTATAGTGGATCATTTCGTTCTCGCCAGTATTGCGTTAAATACCAAAAAACTATATGGGCTGCTGAGTTTTGAAGCAACCACCATATATCCCTTCCCTTGTATCTTCTAACTACCACTTGTTTTGGGGTCTTCTAACCGAATAGCCACTAGAAATCACAAGACCATGTTTTTTGCAGACAATTATAAAATTTCAACTGCGACGGATAGCCGAAAACTTAAAAATATTAAAGATCATATACTTTCGGCTTTCATCGGCAAATAAATTTAATGAGAAAAGTCGTTAAATAAATATTTCTAAAGCCCTTAACAAAGTATAGCATAATGGTTTAATACCATGGTTGGCAAAAACCCGGGTTATTAAAAAAAACTACAACCCACTGGATTTTATTGGGTTTTTTAATGTTTTCTCTTGGGTTTTAAAACTGCTTCCTAATTTCGCTCAAACCGACAATATTTTTTATTTGTTAGTACAAATACGTTTTATTTCCTGGTCAGAATCAAGGCGGCATTACGTTCTCGGTGATCGTAGCAGACTACAGTTACTTCGTTTGAAAAAAATGTCCGGCAATATTCTAATGAGTCGATAGAGCTCTCTACCATACCGTCATTAATAAGAATCTTCACCACTCGGGTACAGGAGTGATCTCTTAAATAGACTTTGAGGCAACATCCCATATATGACAATTGTATTCCATCGTACGTTGGATATAACTCTACTACCGTCTTTAAAAGCTGAAGCACTAGAATGTTGCCTTCAACAATCGAAATATGTGAGCGTTTCAACGAATATCATGCTCAGAACATCAAGAGCATCTGACTCCTCAATATCTAAATACATTATTCATGGTCACAAATGACACCGCACTATCACGTATGTGCGTTGGAATACAACATTGGGTCTTGCGTGCATTAAAATCGACCCTGTTTGCTTATGAGTGTGTCGTTCATTTTCTTACTTTTCTCCCCAATATCCAAGAGACGCAGCCTACGATCAAAAGAGAATGAATGACAAATGCTGCCAAATGCTGTCATCTGCGAAAGAGTAGATAAAATGGGAAATTAAGGGAAGAAAGTCCTTAAGACATATTAGAAATAGAGTAGGCGAAAGAACAGAGCCTAGCGGTATCACTGAATTTAGAGACCACATCTATAACCTCTCTTATAGAGTGATCTCTAAGAATGCTCGAGAGAAGTGACTACCGACACCAAAAGCAAAAAAAAAGTTATTTTTTAAGATCAAAATTTTCTACGAGAGCAATGCCAGAAAGTACTGATGGTCGCTTGGCAAATCGTTGAACTCCAAATACCTCACAAGTTCTTCAGTCAAACCCTCCACAACGTTAGAGAGTGCGAAACAAACTGCAAAGCGTAGATAGGTGGATACAGGGTCCGCCATCTAACGTTTTTTCTCAACCAGTGCTTATTTCGTGAATGGTAACACTTAGCTCATGTCTGATTTGACAGATAATTAGTTTTGTCCTTCCGCTGAACGAATACGGTTGTGTATACGCTTGAACAACGTTGGGAATCTGGGCCTGCGATCGACTTACAGAAGATGCCGATTTTGCCAAAAAAAAAATCATCTTTTCAGATGAAGCTCATTTTGATCTTGGCGGGTATGTAAACAACGCACGCATACATTGAAAAGCCGATACACCCAAGACGAGTCACTGTTTGCTGCGGATTTTAGTCCAGAGGCATAAATGGGTCATTTTTCTTCGAAAATGAGCAAGGAGTGGCCGTTACAGTCAATGGCGATCGTTATCGGGCCATGTTGAACGAATTTTTGTTCACAAAAATTGAAGAGGAGGATATTAGCAACATTTGGTTTCAACAGGACGGCGCTACGAGCCACACAGCCGAAGCTACACTCGATGTTTTGCGCCCTGTTTTTGAAGATCGCATTATCAGCCGAAGAGCTGATGTCGTCTGGTCACCTCGGAGCTGCGATTTTACACTGTTGGACTATTATTTGTGGGGTGCCGTCAAAGATAAGTGTTACGCCAACAAAGGACAATATTCGTGAAGCCATTGGTGAAGTACAGCTGCACACAATCGATAATGTGCTTAAAAATTAGACCGATCGTGTAGGCTACAGCATGGCCAGCCGAGGAATGAAATTATTTTCCATTATTAACCGGAAGGATTGTACTTTCAAATAAAAGAAGAAATTTGAGAAAATATTCAGTAGTTTTTTTATAGCATTTAAAAAAAAAATATTTGGCGGACCCTATATTTACTATTAAATAAACATTTATGCTATAAACACATTCAAGGCTACCGATCATCGGCTACACAACTACAAAAAACGCTGGCTACAAAACTAACCAAGGACCCAGCTACTTAATTACTTTAACGACTACAGCTACAAAACAAATGTAAAGAAATGGTTATGATTATTCTATTTCAGTGGTTTCCACCTATATTTCATGTATTGCTTTCTTAAAACCCCTATTTAAGCATCTTATTGTACTGACAGCACTAAACTGTTTGTTGCCGCCAAGAAAAATAATAATTAGCGTAAGTTGGCTATAAGCTACAACGATAATCATGTAGTCGGTAGCCGTGTTGCCGCTAAAATATTTTCATATGCACACATGTATTCTATTTCCGACAACTTGTAGTCAACGGTCGGTAGCCTTAAATGTGTTTATAGCATTAGACAGCAATAATCTCTGGCCCATGATAGTTTTCTTTTTCTAATTTGATTTTTTTTTTATTTAAAAACGCATTAGGCTGAAAAAAGCTAATTTTAATTCAAATATTAAAGAAAAACAATCTGAATTTTCTCTTACAACCCTTATGGCAGTTAAACTTTTTTTTTATTCCATTGAAAATTGTTAAATAATTTAAGTTTTTTTCTTTGTTTGTACCATCCATTTAACAATTTACAGTTTGTAAATATTTCATATTTTGGTTAGATTTATACCCTTTTTTCCAAAAAATACTCTAAATGTTCATGTTAAACATTTTTACACTAAAATCTAAATAAAAACTTTTTTATGAGAAAAAAACACAAAAAAGGAAAATTTCCCTCTAAAAAAAGCAAAAAAGAGAGACATTTTAATTATATTTTCAGGTATAAAGGCAAACAACTATTTCGTTCATTTTACTATTCGTTTAGCTTGAAACCTGAATGTTTTATTTTGTTTGTGTTGTGTTATTGTTGTAGTTCTAATATTGTTTTATTTGCAATTTAGTAATTTATTTAGAATTTATTACAACTTTCAACTCAACTCAACTCAACTCCACTCAACACAACATAACATGCATATTTTGAGAATAAAAGGCAAAATGTATTCATATATTCGTTTGTAAAATATTTGTTTTGTAAAACAAAAGTTTTCTATTTTTGTTTTCATTCTCGTTTTCATTTTAATAACTTCTCTGTAATCTGAACTCCTGAACACCTGAACTTTATTTTTTTGTAATGAAATTTTTTTAAAGGATTTTTTTTTTTTTTTGGAACAAAGAGAACAAAATTATTATTTTTATTGTAAAACTAAAAATGACATTTTTAGTGTAACAATAGTAAAATATTGTTACGAAAATGTAAATTTATAAAAAGCTACACCAACATTTGTAAATTTAAAGCTGAAAACTTTAATATAGAATATATTCTATTAGTTTGTGTCAAGTTTAAAATCACCCTGTAAATGCTGTAATTATTTGAACGGGGTTGCCATTTAAATTTGGGGTATAAAGCTTAACATTTGAATTAACATTGCTGAATAGAAGGTTGTAGATTATGCTAGAACATTCAAAATTAATGTCAATTTATTATAAAAGGGGGCGCATTGTGCTTAGTCAGTCGTAATTCAACAGTCAAAGTGTGAAGTCATTCTAAGGCATTAGTAAGAGTAAAAGTGTTGACTAATTTGTGTATTAAGTAGAAGTTAAATAAGTTACTGTACAAAGTTAATAGTTGAAATAAAATGGCTCTATAAAGTGAAACATAATATATATTTTATTTAACGAAATATAAAAGAACTCAAGCATTTTAAAAACGTTAAAATATTCAAATTTATTTAGGGAACATTATGCTTAATGAGCATATTATGACATTATTCTGTGGGTTATTTAAGAGCTTAATGAACAAACTTTTTAGGAAGAAAATCCCTATCAAAAGCCGGAACTGACTACGAATTTAAATAACTACTGGACAGAAATGGTTGTTGGGTGCTGGTTATGAAAGCAGTGGTAAAAGCCTGTTTCAGTCTCTAACAGTATCTAAAAAAAGCTTTACTTTAGACGATCGAAAATGAACTAAGCTTATTTTCAATTCCTTAAACGTATGATTCTTGAGAATTATATGGCTATTATTCCAGCTGCGTCTGCCTTAAGTAAATGCTTTAATCTGGTTCCAAGTGGTCCTATAAGACCAACTTCTTTCTCCACCCGTCGTTGCTATCCTTGTATATTCCATTCTATGATCACTTTTGTTATGTTGCCTTTGAGTTTATCAACGTCTGCCCAATCTATATCCATTTCCATGACATGCATACATACATACATATTTCCCGCAACATCACAACTGGAACAAAAAGTCAGTTGCCTAACGTGAATACCTACCATAGGACTTTAACTCACGGTGCCAAAGCACAAGTATATACATTGCGTCCACCAACGTCCCCACCTATGATTAAAATTACGAAATCCAAGCCACGTTGTTTGGACATGACCTCCACCTTGTTGAGGTGTCGGAGACTATCTAAACTCCCACCGATCTATGGGTCACGCAACTGGTTAAGAATGTAACACCACATCCAGCCAGATTTGCACTCCCCGCGATTTGGGCTTAAACTACAACCACCACGTTGTTCCCACAAGGGGGCCTCGCCATAGCCTCCAGCCAGGCTTCGTAGCATAATATGCTACGTACCAGTGTAAGTCCCAAACGACTCCGCGCTGGTAGTGGCCAAGATGAAAGGTGAAAAACACCAAACAACACACAGAAAACACTGGTAACACCAACAATAAATAAATAGCAAACAGGAAGCAGCAACACAACAAACAATAAACAGCAAACAGGAGCAGCATGACCACTAGAAGCCGGAGACGAACTAGAGTTCGCAACAGGCTGCAAACCAAATTACAACTGCATACTGCTATGTGCCAACGAGCTGGAAAAACGGCAAAAAGGACAACTCAGTGAGCCCGAGTACTGTAAGTGGATGGTTAAACACAGTAAGCGCAAAAGCGCCTAACCTCCCAAGAGTCCGATTGTCAAACAAACGCCTACTGGAAACCATAACCCCTCAGTAAGAGTAATACCATATCATCTAAGTCATAAATATTAGCATAGTTCGAGCATGCAGTCAATACTTGCCGCCAGTCCTCAGTCCTCATTCCACACCGGCCATATCCCGTCAGTTTGAAACCCAGGTTTAAGCCGCAGCCAAAGTCTAACCATTCTTGTACGAACCTCACGTTCGGTATAAACATATATGTTGCGCTCCCATTGTCACTGTTCGCCCATCTTGTCTGCCACCTATCTACGAGGCAATGCCAACTGGAATAATAATGCCTTCCCTCAAACTATAAACTCCACCCGGTTCTATTCAAAAAATTGAAAATTACGAGTATTAGATCGTCTGCTTAGACTGGTTGGTAGATGAGTGTTTTGCCTACGGCACCACAGGGGCACATAAATTTTCTTCGCATAATTTTCCTTATTTTAGGGACTCCATATGATATTTGAAATAAGCATTTGTATAACCATAGCGTTTGCTTTAAAAACGAGTAAAATATCTTTATAATCGTGTTTGGAGAAATGTGTGGGATAGCCATGAGTGGTTTTATCGACTTAGAGGTTGGTTGCTTGAGTTCAAGTTCTTCTTCAGTTTGACAGCAATCTGAATGAAGAAATTTCTAGTTCTGAACCTCACGTTGAAGTTGACGATATATATTTAAGATAAGCTTCGGTGAACAGTTAGCTGCTCTATTTTACGAACTGAATAAGTTAAACAAAACTTCCTGCATATGATCCCGAAATTTTTGGAGCAAAAAAAATTTTTTTGAAACTATTTCGTTGTATGACTAAGTTATAATGGGTAGTGAAATGGATCTACGACTCCGAGGTCATGACTTTTCTCACATATGGCTGTTGAAGATGGGTAGTCAGAGTAGGTTGCTGGATGGAGAGCAAAATGTGTCTCTTTAGGCATATCAGGTGCATTTAGGAGCACTCCACAGTTATTGCTGCACATAATCCTGGGTCTAACTCCTTTCTAGGTGACGGTAAACGGGCTGGTGGCTAGGAGTTTTTTGAGGATTTTCGGGTGGGGTGTTGGCAAGATTAGGGAAAATAGATTTGTTGCCTATCTGTAGGAGCTTGATTTGAGTGTACACGGGATGGACAATACGTCCATCCGTTTATGGACTATATGGTCGAAGAGTGCGATTTTGATAAGAGGCCATTGAATTTTCCTATAGACGGTAATAGCCTGGTGTTAATAGGTAGATGGATAGCCACGCGATTTTCACGAATGACTCGAAGTCAGAGGAAGTTACTGGTGCTGTGGTCTGTTTGCTGGATAGTGGTTTAGTTTAATATTATAAATTCCCTGATGCGTGCAGTATCTTCTAAACTGTGGTTTTGTGGTCCATAGTGTGGCGACGCAGATCCGTAATTATATCGCTACTGATAAGACGGTAGGCATCATGCAGGAAAAACCTTACCTCACTTTTAGACAGATACAGTGACGAACTGTATTGAGGGGTATGGAAACTGCAGGGTCTCCAGGCTACTATGGTCAAAAACTGACCGCACGAGGACAGAGTTGTTCCTGGTTATGAGTAGACAGATTTAGAGATTCTGATAATTTTTCCAACCGAGCACTATAATCTGTGGGCGAGACTGGGCTGTGAGATGTAGATACCCCTGGTTTCTGCAGAATATGTGGCAATAAGGAGGGGAATAAAACGGTGAACAATCCTCTGCCTTTGCCCTGTACTTCATATATACAGACTCGGGTTCTTGGAAACCAAGGATTTTTGCAGAATTTCTGAGCTGGAGAGTCTTATGTCGGGCATTAGGTGGCTGGTATGGTGACTCCCAGTGTCATGGGAGTTCGCTATTATTATATTACGTCCCGAAAGACTTGCTTTGAAACTTGTCGAAGAATGGTGGGGTAATTTAAAAGAAAGAGTTTCTGGGTATCGAACTCAATTGCTTGACCTTAGCTCTTCTGGAAAAAGGAGTTTTAAGATGAACAAACACACCATTTTATGTATGTATTTGAATTTTGCATTCATTCGGCGACACCCTTTAGGTTTCTCTACGACAGACTGATATTTGCTTCATTTCGCACACTTTAAGTAGGAGATAAACGTCAAACACTTTGTTTTAAAAAACGCTCATTATCTTTCGTTTCCCTTATGACTTTCAATTAAAAATATTTGTCGTTTTTTCTTGTTTTTTTACAATAAAACTGTCATTCCAGCTGCTGTCAATATGCCATTCGTTCATCATTTGTATCAAATTTCATTTGAAATTTTCTTTTACCGTTAAAACATAATATTTGATTTTAATTAATTTGAAATTTTGTTTGTGGGTGTGTGGCCCTTACAAGAATCATAAAAACAAAAAATGTATGTCCTTTAACCATAACAGACAATTTGAAAATAATAATGACAAGTTTTCTTGTTTTCCAGAATCAAATTTTGTTTCTTTTGAAATTTGATTTCCTTGTTTTTAGACTTTTTTTCCATTTATTTTTTAACTTTTTTTGTGGCCTCTATCTCCTTTACTTACTTGTAAGTTTTTAAATTGATGTGTAGAACACAAACGTAGGATGATACGATTCAAACGAAACCAAAAGGATATTTTGGGACTTAGGTTGGCATTTGTACTTGTGTTAGCCTCTATATTGCGTCCGGCCTCTGATGAATCATAATCTGAAAAGGAAAAACGAATATTAGAAAGAACAAAATTTTAAACTCAAATAGATGTTTTACTAAAAGTTGTAAAGAAGACAAATTCTAGTCGTAAAAACAAGTAGGCAAGGCAGTAGTAGTAGAGGAGCAAGTTATTGAATCAATAAAATTTTAGTCTGATTCAGTTTTAGTTTACTTGAAAGAAAAAATCGTTATTAAAAAGAAGAAAGAGAAAATAATAGTTTAACAATTTCTTTTTTTAATCCATTTTTTGCATGATTAAAGGATTGAGATTGCTTCGAACTCACATATGGTGAGTATATATAAAGGTAAAAACCGTATATTGTAGTTAAAATAAAATAAATCTTGTGTTTAGTTTTTAATGAAAACCTTTTATTTACATAGCTTTGTACACCACTGCTTGTAACCTTTAGACAAGCAATACCAATTTCTATTCTTACAACCTATCGTATTTATAACATAGGTTCAACCACACCTTTTCAACCAGAGGTTAACCACACTTAACTCTCTTTACTAAAGTAAACTGGCTTTTTACTACACTATTCACTTCATTAGTTTACTTCTTATAAACCCTCTGCACACAGAGTCATGCTAAGTTTAAATCACGCACAAGCTTTTCATGAGATTTTTGTCCCTCGTCAACTCTTACGTATTCTTACGCTTTTGCTTTTAGTCGTCAATGAGACAGCGACGAATGCACGTTTATTGGTGAATGTACGCACATTTTTTTTAAGGCACAGAAAAATTTTTTAAAAACGTTTCTTACGCTCTTGTTTTTAGTTGCCACTGAAATAGCGACAAGTGCACATGTGCAGCGAATGTATACTTTACTCTCTCTGAGACAGTAATTTCCATGTTCTCACTAACATAACTACATTTTACTTTTTTACATCACTGGTTTAAATAAAGGGTTCGCAAATAATTTTTTTTTTTTTTTTTTTTTTTGGAAAATGCTATAATAAAACTACCGTTAATAATGGAAAATAATCTCATTCAAATGACTGCCTCCGCTGGCCACGCAATAGCCTACACGATCGGTCCAATTTTTAAGCACATTATCGATTGTGTGCAGCTGTATTTCACCAATGGCTTCACGAATATTGTCCTTTAAAGCGTCAATTGTATCACTTGTCTTCGACGGCACCTCACATATAATAGTCCAACGGTGTCAAATCGCAGCTCCGAGGTGGCCAAAACGACATCAGCTCTGCGGCTGATAATGCGATCTTCAAAAACAAGGCGCAAAACATTGAGTGTAGCTTCGGCTGTGTGGCACGTAGAGCCGTCCTGTTGAAACCAAATGTTGCTAATATCCTGCTCTTCAATTTTTGTGAACAAAAATTCGTTCAACATGGCCCGATAACTATCGCCATTCAGTGTAACGGCCACTCCTTGCTCATTTTCGAAGAAAAATGGCACAATTATGCATCTGGGCCAAAATCCGCTCCAAACAGTGACTCGTCTTGGGTGTATCGGCTTTTCAATGTATGCTTGCGGGTTTCTGTACCCCAAATGCAATAATTTTGCTTGTTTACATACCCGCCAAGATCAAAATGGGCTTCATCTGAAAAGATGATTTTTTTGGCAAAATCGCTATCTTCTGTAAGTCGATCGCAGGCCCACTTGGCGAAGCGTATACACAACCATATTGGTTCAGTGGAAGGATAAAACTAATTATCTATCAAATCAGACATGAGCTAAGTGTTACCATTCACGAAATAAGCATTAGTTGCAAAAAAAACGTTAGATGGCGGACCCTTTACAAACTCTACCCGCTGAGTTTATGACAAATAAACTGATTGTTGTTCACACCGATGTGCTTTTTATATGGCTGAGTAAACAACACTTCGAAAGTTCTCGAGCCTCTCCATATTTCATTTAGATTCCATTTCTTTCTTTTACGAATATAAACATCTACTTTTTTCAGCTCTTAGTATTTGTTGTTGTTTGTTATTGTCTGTTACTTGCTTTCTTTACCGCTTAATTACTGTTGTTGCCGTTCTATTTTGATTTACTTTATTTCCGCTAAGTTTTGTTGTTGTCGATCTTGTTATTTGTAAATAGCACATATAGTTATTTTGCGGCTTTTGTTGATTCTTTTTAGCAGGGGTGCCCAACCTGCTTCTTGTATATATTGTTACGAAAATAAAAATGCATACATTTTTGTCAGTTCAAAATTTATTTCTATATCTGGCAGCACTGCCAATTAAATCATCTATGGGCAACACTATCTTACATGTTTAAAATTAACGGATAGAGGATATGAGATCATTTGAGACATTTCCGGAACTTTCAAACTGTGCTTTGCCTACGCAGTTTAGTTATCGTTTGGCTGTCAACAAATAAAGTTGTGTAAAAGCTGAAGTAAAAGTGTTATATAAACGAATGTTAGGTGTTGTATTATGACAAACAGTATACAAGTTAAAGTGGGAAAAATTAAAACTGTAAAGCAACAAAATAAAGCGGTATTCATTTTATTTTAACGCAATTTGAGCGAATTCAAACGTTTTAAAAAGATTAAAACGTAATAATATATATAATGCATAAAAGAATTGAAATGTATACATTTTGTGCATTTAACAGGTTTAGAACACAAAGGTTACCAGCAACGTGAGGTGGGTTACTCTAGTCGTTTTTAAATTTTTATTTTTAATATTTTAATAAGCATACTACTGTTTTGTGTGGCCGTATTTACCTTTTTAATACAAATTACTTGGTGTTTAATATGTATGGTATGTGTGCATATTAAAAATTCTCTCTGTGCGAAAGTCTACATTATGTGTGCAGATATTATGCACTTATTTAATTAAATTTAAAACAAAAAAGGAGTTATTTAATAAATTGCTTTTAAATCTGTTTTAAGTCCTCACACGTAATAAAAATTTATGAAAAATAAAATAATAAACTGACCGACCACACACATACAGTTTGTATATACATATATATAAAAAAATATTATTTATACAAAAATGTATTTATGCAATATTTAAATTGCAAATTAAAATTTCCTTTGAAAAATAATTTTCATAATAATATAACATAACTTGACTAAATCAATAACAATTTTTAATATGCAATTATTACAATATATTAACACCATTTACTAGGATTTAAATGTTTATTTTTATATACAGCAAATTAAAATGTTATAGTCGGTTAACAACGACTATAGAAAGCGCCCTACATTGCAATTTCTTTAGTAGAATATACCGATTGCAGTTGGTATGTAATTATAAATTATAAAACTTATTTTTAAAGAGGTCAAAACGCCGTTATGAGTACAAGAAAAGCTTACTATTCCTTGTAGTACAAAGTTTTATTTTTTGATAACCATTTTCAAAATATAGTTCTTAATAATTTATATAGTTCATAAGTGAAATATTAATTAAAAGTTTTGTGCTGATTTTAAATTATTGTAGCATATAACTAAACGGAATTTACAAATTCCGTTTAATGCATGAACGATGAGAAAAAATCTTAGCGTTATTTAAAGCACTCAATTCGAAACCTGATGTCGTCTTCATATTATTACGTTTTGACCTTATTAAAACGTTTGAGATCAAAATAAAATTAATCCTACGTTGTTATTGTTTTACAGTTTTTATTTCCGCGCAGTCTCCAACTTATTTATCTTGCACTTAATGTTTGTTTATACAACACTTTTATTTATGCCTAAGCACAAATTTACTTTATGCCTGCAAACGATAACCAATGTTCAAACCATTGTTCTTGTTCTTCCAAAAACATTCGAACTATTTCCGTTAATTTCAAATGTAACCCACAAAGATGATCAAATTGGCAAAGCTGCCAAATACACCAGAAAGTAAAGCATTGCCAGGGTGACATTTTACAACCTTGACACAATCCAACAGACCAAAATCCCATAATACAGTTCCAAATGCACTGATGGGGTGTATTTTCTTTTTAAGCGTTTTTATTTTCGTAACAACATATTGGTTTTAGTTTTAGAGTTCACCAATGCTGGAAGCACTGCCCTGTCATAACGACAAGCAGCTGATGGCATCGGTAAAAACACCATCTCAGGTTAACTCTTAAAGTTCCTTTTTTGTTAAAAAAAAGAAAATAAAAATAAAAATAAACTGAAGAAAATGCAACGAAAAAAGTTCAAAGTCGATTCCAAGATTTTTTTGTAATGTTTGCGAATGTTGTATGATAAGAAGGAGTGAACGAAATGTTTCCAAATTGATCAGAGATGCATTTTTTTAATTATTTAGGTGTGTTTGTAGCAAACTCTCACAAGCAGAGGGTTTCACACGTATTTGGTAACACGTACAGCAACTACTGTACGAGTGAGCACATGGTCAAGAAGTATAATTAAAATTTTTAGTGCCCATTTTATAGAGATAGCGAAAAATCATGTTAAAAAAAAACATGCAAAAGGTAGTATAAATATCCTAATGTATAATCAGTTCCCGAGCCAGTTTTACGTACGAGCAATGATTCTTTGTCCAGGTATAAGTGCAAATCCCATGGGAACTTTCAGATTTTTCGTATCCCTATTCTGTGGAAAGTATATCAATTTCTAATACAGGGTGTACGCCGGGAAGGTATACTACTTTGTTAATTTATAATTTTTTATCATATGAAAGAGAATGGATCTTATATTGATAAATGTTTTATTTAATGTCGGCAATTATGTATGCAATACAATATCAGATAAATGCCCGCCTCTGTTAGCCTCACAAATGCAACCCCTTTTGAGCACATTTTTCATTACATTCTCACACATTTCACGCGGTATTTTATTAATTTCATCACGAATATTTTGTTTGAGTTGCTTCAGCATTTCTGGTTTGTTTACATAAGCCTTGCTTTTCAGACAAAAAGAAATCCGGAGCAATCAAATCAGGCGACCGTGGCGGTCAATTAACAGCATCATTCCTTGAAATAATTTGTTTTGGAAAGAGGTTTCGTAGTAATACCATTGTATTCCTGGCTGTATGTGATGTGGCATGCAGTTGTGGCGATAAAAAATTTACAATCATATCACGATATCGCTCTCCATTAACAGTTACCGTTACGCCGTTTTCAGTTTAAAAAAAGTAAGGCCCAATGACTCCTGCTGACCAAATTGCACACCAGATTGTCGCTTTTAATTGATGCAGTTTGAGGGTTTGACTGATGAATAATCTGAGGGTTTTCAATTGTCCAGAACCGACTTATCTTTTTGTGCACATAACTATTCAAATGAAAATGTGCCCCGTCACTCATTATGATTTTTTCATGAAAATCGATGACTTATTTTGATAAAATGTTTTAACGATTAAAACACGTTGGTTCGCTGAATATTTCTCCATAATAAATTTGCCACGTCTCTGCTTCATGACTGCCAAATATGAACTGTCAAGATTAATGTTTACCAAAATGGCGGCAAAACAAAATAGTATACCTTCCCGGAGAACACCCTGTATTTGAGAAATTGGTGTGAGTCTGTTCTTGATACTTTGCCTGGACTAAAATCTATGCACTTGCCAGGACGTGATGGGATTTCTGTGTAAGACTTTCGGAATTCTGTTGTGTCGTTTTGAGTGATCCTTTAACATTTACCTTTAACAAGCTTTTGCAGATTGGTCACTTTTCTCTTATTTGGAAGGGGTCGTTTATTATTCCTTTGCATAAATCTGGTAGTAGATTGAATGTATCGAATTATAGAGGAATTGTTAAGCTCAGTGCTATTCCTAAGTTAATGGAGAATTTGGGGACTGATTATCTCTGTTTTCAGACGAGATCTATAATGTCAACCTTTCGGCAGAGGTAGTTTTTAAGAAATTTGTCGCTGGTGCTCGAATTTATATTATTTATACTGATTTTAGTAAGGCTTTGTTAGAGTTAATCATAATCTATTGCTTTATAAATTGGCACTGATTGGCATTCCCAATAGACTTTTTCATTGGATACACTGTTACCTTTCTTTCAGTCCTCAGAAATTAAATGTATTGTCTAACCCTGTTTATGTTTCTTCCGGAGTTCTGCTGGATAGCCATTTTGATTCGCTTTTGTTTCAGACTGTAGTGTTCTTATATACGCTGATGATGTTAGATTATGTTATACTTCTGATGATGCTTTTGCTCAGACTGTTCTGCAACAGAATATCGATGTCTTCGTTGATTGGTGCAAAATTAATTTGATGCATCTCTACCTAAGAAAATGCAAGCATATGGTTTATTCCCGCGGTAGTGTAATTCCGTTCGAGTATTCACTACTTTTCTTGATAGACCGAAGATTTTTCATGGAAGCAAAATATTTAATTTCGCAAAGTCGACTGAATGACTTGATTCGTGATTTGAATTTATCGAAACAAAAATCAGAATTGCCAACATCACGGTTGAAGAAGTGGTTATGTCTTGCTACTCAAAAAAAGTTCACTGTTTACAGAACCACAAATAAGGCGTATTTACCCTGGATTTCAAGCAAATAATCGCGAGTTTGTTGCAAAACTATCTCAAGATTGGAGCTTCAATATCTCTCAAAATTTATTTTCTTTCACTTTTATCTCAATTTTTTGCTTGATAACTTAGATTACACAAGCGGTGAGAAAAGAGAAAATCGATAGTCGATATCAAGGATTTTGGGACGAGGGCATGATTAGCGACTACAATGTAAATACAGTAGACGCTCGTAAATTAGAACTTCGAAAATAAGAATCAACGTTTTTAATACATTACATGCTCAATAATTAGAACCGACAGTTAGAGTGTGTGTTCATTAGAGTGTGAAATTTTAAACGATTAGTTACATTTGCGCAGTGAAACTTGAAAAGTGTGTATATAAAGTGTTGTTTTTTATATAAAATGCCAAATAAACGTAAAAAGAAAACTCTGTCTTTAGAAACGAAGCTAAAGATATTGGAAAAGATCGACAATTTTTAACGTAACAAAATCTGCCATCAGCTTTATTAAATCAAATAGATCAGCTATATTAAAAGCAGTTACCAACACCTATCAGGAAGCAACGAAAAAATCTGTACACAGTTGTGAATATCCCAAAATGGAAAGCCGGCTCTATGAGTGGTTTCTGAATCAACGTGAAAGAAAATCTACAATGACTGGAGCAATACTGAAAGAAAAAACTAAACAGATTTTTGAACAGAATACGATGGATAGTTTCCCAACTTTAAAAAGCGACATGGCATTCGATTTTTAAAAATTTATGGTGAAATTCTTTTTAGTGATGTTGACGCAGTCAATCCTTTCATTCATAAGTTCCGTGCTAAGGTGGCTGAGATGGGTCTTACACACTCACAAATATACAATGTGTATGAAACCGGACTATTCTTTCGTTGTCTTCCCGAAAGAACATATGTGTCTGCCTGTGAAAAAAATGCTTCCGGCTTTAAAATCCAAAAAGAACGTGTTTCAATTTTATTTGGATCAAACTTCGATGGCTCGCATAAAATGGTGCCATTGGTAATTGGAAAAGCCAAAAAACCGAGGAGTATGAAAGGGTTTAATAATCCTCTTAATTAAATTGAAAAACTGGGATTCGGACCAATACGACAGCGACGACAACATTCCTATAGCCCACTTAGTGCAAAACAATGACTGCGATGAAGTTTTATAAGAAATTGCTTCAAACCATTCCATGAGCGCAGATGAAATCAAAAATGGAATGAGGACATGTTTGAGTACTTTTCGGAACATGAACAAAGTAGCGATGATGAAAATTTGGATAGCGGCAGTAAAGATATTGTTGAAGTCACAAGAGTTACTTCTAATGCTTTAGCCACTGAGAGCGTAAATAATTTAATGAATTGGTGTAGATCTAGTGAATTGTTTTCTACAAAGTACATGAGCAATCTTTTGGCCCTGCGCAATGATATCGTTATAACAAATTTAATAAAGACAAAAAAGCAAACAAAAATTTCTGATTATATGGTAAAAGATTAGTAATTTTGAAATTTGACTCACTGAGCACTAAGAAATTTAACTAATCTAACAACTCTTTCAACTTTAGACACATATACATATGTGTGTATATTTTTCTTAAATTAGCTGTAATATATGTATGTTTTATGATCGCTTTATATAAATAAAATTAAAATATCTACGCAGAAGAGTTCTTTTATTATATTTTCTAATCGAAGATACACTTTTATCGTGCTTTATACACATTAAAAAACAGCCTTTGGATATTAGAACTTCTCGAAAATTAGAATCACCCCAGAAACAAAGTGGTTCTAATTTACGAGCGTCTACTGTATTCCATATTTTCGCTTCATTTCTATATTTTCACTTTTTATTCAATAAAATGAATATTAATTATCAAAAATTTTTTTTAATTATTTAATAAATTCAATTATTTAATATTATTTACCTAGAAAACTAGAACCAAACTTAAAAAACGGAGTGAATATTTGAATTCAATGCTTTAAATAGCCTTAGAAATAACTCTTAGTTTATCTGTTACAAAACCGTGTGTACTTGTATAAAAAAGTTTTCCAAGATATTTTATATAAATCGACGATATTGTGCTGCATATTCTGTTTGCATGTACCTGACGCTTAAAGGCACTCATTTCAAAAATAATAATAAAAAAAATATCTGCAAATATCGCAAATATATTCATTTAAGTACTTACTCTGCTGCAGGAGATGAGCCTCATCACGTTGATTTGTCATTGGACTCTGACAGGTTGAACTGGAATTCGTTGAATCGATTGATTCGTCAATATTGCAACGTGTAATGCCAGCCTAAAATAGAAATAAAAACGAATATTTTATTGACAAATAATTAACTCGTATGGTGGTTATACTGAAGTATTCTAAAATTTAAAATTTTTGAAATTTTTATTATTTTTGGTATTTTTGTTTAATATTTGTAGGGAGTGGTATATAAGCGAAATATGACATAGCGATTTATTATTATTATTCATTTAGTTTGCAATTCCACTAATTTTCATATGTATTGCACATAAAATATATTGGGAGAGTTGCATATAAATGTTTTGTTAATATTTATTAGAATTTAAAAATAAATAGGATATTACGTCTGTGCCATCTTATCCATTTAATTTCATTAAGATTAAGATTTCATTTTTGGTACAACAAAACTACAAAAAGTAAAGAAAAATATGAAAGAGAAGATCTTTAAAAACGAATTAAATGTGATGTATATTCTTCTATATACACTAGGGAGATCGATTATTCGACTTTTTTCAAAAACCGGTTTTCGTATAATTCAAAAATTAGCACTTTTTAAAAAACCGCTTTTCGGTTAATAATAGTTCAACTAACCGTTTAACCGGTTCTTTTATTTAAATAAAATTGTTCCTAATTCTTGAAGCACTGAGCTGGACCACCTCGTTTTAAAAAATAAACAGAAGCTGATGGAGAGCTTAAAATTAAAGTGGCAATCAATACTGACAATAATGCCAACACGGTGTGCGGAGGCCATAACAAACAAAGTTTCTTGCTCAAAGTACTGAAAAAAGCTTGAGTTGCGAACAACTATTCAAGGACCTAATTTCCTTTATATTGCATTAAAAATAAAAATACGTATAAAATAAAATTACGTTGTTTTAGTGTTTATCAATTTTGCACTCTTGGTCGGATCAAGGTGGCTTTGTATACCATGAACAACTAAAGCCGATGGATATAAAAACGGTTGGAATATAAAGACAGACATGTTATTCTTTAGCATGACACCGCTAGGCCTCCCTCACGTCACAAAAGCTGTCAAACGATTTTCATTTCTCAGAAGATTGGTCACCTTGACTATCGCCTGCTTCGACGGATACAGTATGTTTTAATATGTCGCCGAACCACTCCTTTTCAAGAAACTTAAAATCGGCTTCAAGCTTGCATCGCCTCAAAAGACCAGAAATTTTTCTGAAATGTAAGCAGTGATTTCACACAATATGATTTCGCTAAATTTGTCAATTCATTATCTTTTTTGAGCTAAAAAAAAGGACCGAATGAATGTGTACTCCCAATGCGTAAGTTATAATTATTTTTGTTGTAAAAAACTACGAACATTTTAAAATCGAAGTGGGCCGTTGTTGAATATAAAATTTTACAATTTGAAATGTTAAACGTTAATTCAACTTTGAAAGTATGTAAAACCACAGTAAATTAACGTAGTCATCTTTGAAACATGAATGTTTTTGTTAATTTCATCATAGAATTAAACATAAAAATGTTAGCTTTCTGAATTAGTTTAATATCAAAGCCAACAACCGCAAGTTGAAAATGTTCAGTGTCGATTTAAAAATGTCAAAACATAAATTTGAAGACGTAGGTTTTTAAATTAAAAAAGTATGCTTTCGACTCAATGTGAAAACACTTTTGAAATTATAATGTACGAAACAACATTAAACTAATGTTGGTCTATGCTTAAATGTAAAACTCATGGTTGATTTAAGGTTAGTAATCTTGGATTTAACTTTGTAGTACTCCATTTTGAATTTGTGCACCCTTCTAATAATGTTGAATATTTTAGAATAAAGTTATACAAACCAGAAGTCAAATTAAATAAAAACTGAATGCTGTCAAATGAAATTTTTGTATTTTTATTAAAAAGAAATATATTTTTGTGATACTGAAATCAAAACAAGTCCAACAAAAGAGTTCACATATTTTATAATAAATATTAGTTTATTACTACTGTTGCCGATTTTACATTTGAATATATTTTTACCCCACATGCCGTCTCGGGCAGCGGAGATAGATAACCTGCAATTACTCCTATCACTCCATAAGCTTTCAGATTTTACCGAGGCACATTCACTTGCCTTTCTGAAGAGATATCCTATTGGTGTTCTCATCAATCGTTCCACACATAAAGACCTATTCTCCGAATGTGGTCTTGCCAGTTCGCTGGCAACTTTGTTGTGGATGACACTGCAGTGACCCGATTCTCAGCATAATCGGGCCACATAATAGTTCATAAGCCCCGTTGTCCCCTTCCTTATTGCCATATTCTAAGATCTAGCTTGAGTAGACCTATGAACAGTCAGTATTTTAAACTCGAAATATCATATTGATAAACTACATACGTATTTATGAAAATTCTTTTAAAATTAAATTTCTCCTTTAGCAGAAGTAATCTCATTGCGTGGTGTTATCTATCCAGTATATATGTATATGTAGGAATACTGTTTGATGAAATTTATTTATTTTACCTAAAGAGTCCGCCAAATAAAATTTTTTTTCTTTAAAATACTATAAAAAAACTACTGAATATTTTCTCAAATTTCTTTTTTTATTTGAAAGTACAATCCTTCCGCTTAATAATGGAAAATAATTTCATTCAAATGGCTGCCTTGGCTGGCCATGCAGTAGCCTACATGATCGGTCCAATTTTTAAGCACATAATCGATTGTGTGCAGCTGTATTTCACCAATGGCTTCACGAATATTGTCCTTTAAAGCGTCAATTGTCTCTGGCTTGCTGGCGTAACACTTATCTTTGACAGCACTCCACAAAGAATAGTCCAACGGTGTCAAATCGCAGCTCCGAGGTGGCCAAATGACATCAGCTCTGCGGCTGATAATGCGATCTTCAAAAACAGGGCGCAAAACATCGGGTGTAGCTTCGGCTGTGTGGCACGTAGCGCCGTCCTGTTGAAACCAAATGTTGCTAATATCCTCCTCTTCAATTTTTGTGAACAAATTTTCGTTCAACATGGCCCGATAATGATCGCCATTGACTGTAACGGCCACTCCTTGCTCATTTTCGAAGAAAAATGGCCCAATTATGCCTTTAGACCAAAATCCGCACCAAACAGTGACTCGTCTTGGGTGTATCGGCTTTTCAATGTATGCGTGCGCGTTCTCTGTGCCCCAAATGCGACAATTTTGCTTGTTTACATACCCGCCAAGATCAAAATGAGCTTCATCTGAACACATCGCACACATTCTGCAACATTACCATGATTTTCAAAATAATGTCACAATACTTCCTAGCGTTGTTCAAGCGTTTAGCGGAAGGATAAAACTAATTATCTGTCAAATCAGACATGAGCTAAGTGTCACCATTCACGAAATAAGCACTAGTTGAAAAAAAAAACGTTAGATGGCGGACCCGATATTTATGTATTTTATATCCTATCAAAATGTTATTGTAAATTATTTACTTCGAATAAAATTTTTTAAACAAATCTATTGTACTTTGAATCAAATACATTAAAGCAAGTGAAAGGTTTGGAACTGTACTACTGCTATCGATGCTATTCGATTTTATTATTTCCAAATACATATTGATTTAAAAATGTTTCTATTTTCAAATAATATAGAACATTTTGAATTTAACGTTGAACATTTTTTAATTAAAAATTCCAATTTTTGATTTAAGATTGGCCAACGTAAAAACAAGTATGAGCAATTTAAAATCAAAATTGTTACCACACTGATTTTTAATCTAAATGGTTTTTAAATTGAAAGTTTTTGAATTTATGATTTTCCACCTTGGCTAGTTTTCATAGTTGATTTTTGTTGATTTAAGATTGATTTTGTTGAATTTCTGTTGTTTTGTTTCCACCCGGGTTTTTTTATATGTAATATCCATTAAAAGCCGGAAAAGTTAATTGGCTTACCCATTGAGTTGTCAGTCTTGACTTAGACTAAACCAAGCACATAATATTATATTTATTACGAGCGGAGTGACACAAGCCTTATGAACGTTGTAGTATAGCAGAGCAGAATCTCTAGTCGGAATCGAACCCAGGACCTCTACGCAGATAGATTAGCACATTATTTTGCTTTTAATTATTAAGTTGACTTATTCTAAAGCTTCATCTAAAGCTTGCTGCTTTATGAAAATTACTCAATTGCTTTGCTTGACTTCCCATGACGTCAAAGCCCAAAAAAACTTCAAAAAAATTTTTTTGTTGCATTTATTTGGATGAGATGCCAACTAAGTCGAATAGCACAAAAAAAAAAAAAAAACATTTGGAAAAAATTTTAATTTTTTTTTCCATCTCATTTGAAGTTATATGAAGGCACGCTGTACAATTGCACAATTATTTCTCAATTTCTTTAATTTAGCTGTCACAATAGAAGTTGTTTCCAATTAAGAAATTATCGTGTGGAAAACTTTTTTAACACTTTAGGTTGAAAAAACTCTTAGGTTTAAAAAAAATCAATTTTTTTTTCTCACGTTTAGCTCAATTAAACTGAACCATTATTTTTTCAATTTTTTTTTTTAGATTTTTTTCTTATTTTCAACTGAAAGACTTACCGCAATTAAACTGCTGCTAACAACAGCTTTACCACCTTTGGCATTTGTATTGAAATGTTCAATGACTTCCCAATTCGATTTCTTTGGCGTTGAGGGCTGTGCCTGCTGTTGCTGATTGTGCAATGAACCAGACTGTGTGGAGGAACATGACTGGCCGGTAACACCCAAATCTAAAGAAGGTTGTATTCCTACATTTGTTGATTGTTTTAAAGAGGATGAACGAATGAAAAATTTGTTCTTTTTCGAATCCTACGAAAAGAAAAAAACAAGAAAAAAGAGTAACAACAGCATTTCCATATATAGAGAAGCCAAAGACATTGCATAAGAAAAAACGAAATAAATAAAACCAAACAAACAATGAAATAAAAAAAAAAACAAAGAGAAACCATAGCAATAATATGTAATACTTACATCTTTAGCTGCAGATGGACTATGGCCAGAAGTGCCACCATGATGACGTATGCCACGCAAGGACAAACGTTTGGACCAGTCTTTCTTCTGACTTTCTGACGACAACGAACGAAATATGTGGGTGTTTGTACTGGATGAGAGTTGTGACATCTTGTATGTTGAACTCGCTTACGAAAATTTACTGCAAATGAAAGAGAATGTGAAAAGAACAAATCAAATAAAAATACAATAAAAATCAAAATAGTATTGATTTTCTCTTTTTTTATTAACACACTAAGGCGTATGAGTCTCATATGTATTATTGCAACGTAACGTATGTTAAGTATACGTCGCTATGCACGAGAGAATTTCATTTTAATTCTTGAAAAATTGCCAAAATTTTTTAATTTATTTTAACTCACATTGTAGGAACTTCCAAAAGAAATCAAGTTTCTTATTAAATTCCTTCATATCATTTGCAATTTGGCTAATATTGGTGCTTAATTTCTCTTGATTTGACTTCATTTAATTTAATTTTACTTTAAGAAGAATTAGAAATTTAAAGGCGATTATATTTTTGCTTGTTTATACCTGTGTTTATAACACATTTTATAATTTGAATATTGAAATTTATTAATTTGATTTGTTTTAAAGATTATCAGATTTTTTGAATAATTAATGTGGATATGAGTTCATCAGAAGCTGCGTAGAACAGAGCAGCACTTTACGAATAATTATTGAACAGTCCATAGAATGACGATCGATGTCAAGAAAGCGTTTGATACCATCAGGCGATCGACTATATGGAAAGCACTAAGAAAAAAATGAGTACCTTAGAATATAATTGGAATAATCAGAGCGATGTATGTGGATGCAGAACTTTTAGTTCCTCACAACGAGAACATCAGCCAACCATTCCACACTACTGCTGGAATTAAAAAAGGATGCCCACTATCACCTCAGCTATTCACCAACGTGCTGGATGACATAATGAGCAGAGTCTGTTCGAAAAGAAGAGGGATTACATGGAGTCTCTCACACCAGCTCGAAGACTTGAACCATGCCCATGACATTTGTCTACTCTTGCATAAAATTTCCCATATGCAGTCGAAACTGGAGGACCTGGGAAAATTGGCTCGTAGTATTGGACTTGAGATAAACATCAAGAAAACCAAGGCCATGGGAATAAACAATACGAGCAGAGAAAACATTATGCTACAGGTTCAATCTGTCGATAGCTCCTGCTATGTAGGAAGTACAATGACTACGAACGGTGGCGCTGAAACAGACAGGCTCAATAAAGCGAGAGCGGCATTTGGACGACTGCAATCAGTATGGAGAAGTTCACATATATCCAGACGAACAAAGCTCAGAATATTCAACTCATGTGTTAAATCGGTACTGTTGTATGGCAGTGAATAACATCACACAGAAACTCTAGGTATTCATCAACAAGTGCCTCAGAATCATATGCAGAATATTCTGGCCTAACAGCATAAGTAACACAGAACTATGAAGCATGTCTAATGAGGAACCCATACTGAAAGAGGTAAGGAAAAGAAAGTGGGAATGGATCGGTCACACTATCCGAAAAAGTCCAGAGAGTATCATCAGAATGTCACTCGAGTGGAATACTCAAAGCTCCAGAAATCGTGGTCGACCAAAAAACACCTGGAGACGCACAGTTATCCAAGAACTGAGACAGAGCAACCTAACGTGGGAGAAGGCAAAGTCAACAGCAGTAAACCGTGTTATATTTCGATGCTTTTTTGAAGCCATATGCTCCCAAGAGGAGTAACGGAACCCATACTAAAGTAGGTAAGGAAAAGAAAGTGGAGATGGATCGGTCACACCATCCGAAAAAGACCAGAGAGTATCACCAGAATGTCACTCGAGTGGAATTCTCAAGGCTCAAGATATCGTCGTCGACCAAAAAACACCTGGAGACGCACAGTTATCCAAGAACTGAGACAGAGCAACCTAACGTGGGAGAAGGCAAAGTCAACAGCTGTAAACCGTGTTAGATGGAGATGCTTTGTGGAAGCCATATGCTCCTCAGAGGAGTAACGGGAAAAAAATGAGTACATCAATAAAAACTTTGTTTTCCAAAATGAACAAAAATTATATAAAACTAGAGTAACCTTTCCCGCGTTACTGGAAGCGTTTGTGTTGTATACCTATAGAATATATTCCTCATAAGAAAAAATTAGAGAAATACATTAAATCTAATGGTTTGTATAGACTACCAAGTCATATAGACCAAGTTCAGACACTATCATTTCAGTTCAATAGATATACAAAAATCAATATTGCTTTGGAGGTGCCACACCCATATATCGCCCATATTTTCACTGATGATAATTGTTGAATACATAGTTATTTAGGCCAAACTTAGAAACTGTCACTATTACCGTTCTCTAGATATTCAAAAGTCAGTATTTACTTTGTATGGGATGTGCCACACCCACTTTAACAAAGTTAGAAACTCTTACTACTACCATTTTAGAGATATAGACATGCTCGGCTCTCATGTAGTGATTTGTAAATCGGTTCAGTTGTTCTCGACTTATAAAATAACGAACACAGGACAGCTTATTTTTATATGTACATACGTATCTCGTATCTATAGTCTTATAATTATTGATTTCTACAGTTCTGAAAAGTATAGGGCTTGGATATTATAATTTTTTCTCTTGCGACCAGCACCCAGGTTTTATAACCCCTACTCTTGCGGTGTGTCGGGCTGGTACTAGCAAAAAAGGTTGTGAGTAGGAGGATAGACATAGTAGTGTTAATAGACGTTCGACTTAAATTTACTTCTACTGTAAGTGGCAGAGAAGACTTTCGCTGGAGATTGTTTCACAGATCAACAGTGCGGCTGAAGAAGGAACTCTCCCTATAATGCGTTACGTGACTCACTGCACAATCAACTACAATCTACGAAAAATACGAGTACTATGTAAGAATATACGATTACTAAGAAATAACTCCTTAATTTCGTCAGAACAGATTCCGTTATAATACCAATTAAACAATGAAACATGCGCCACATTGCTATGATGCTCTAATTAATTTTTAGACTTGGCTACCCTACCGTCGTTAATAAGAACCTTCGAGCTTTGCTGTACACGGTCGAAATGGTCCGAATAGATGATAGATGTGCTGAAGCACAGACCCATAAATGAGAGTGGTATTCAATTCTGGATCGGACAAATATTTATGTTGTAAGTGTTTTAAATGACACAGTGAATTCTCATGCCCAGAACATCACGAGCATGTTTTTTTTTCTCCGTCACTTCTCTAGGGACCATTTCCAAAACATTCATTATTCAGTTTCAGTAATCAAATTGATTATCCAGCTAAATAGATGAATAATCTACTGTAACTCGCTTTCATATGATTGTGCGCAGTGGTGAAGATCATTGCTAAGTGATGGTGGCGGTGATCCTTATTTGGCATCGTAATTTTTTCCCAGTAGATGGCGTTTTGTCCTCCACTGGGATTCGAACTTGGGCGGTTCCTGATGTAAGCCTGCGCTCTAACCACTACAGCACGCCGCACTCATGACTACTTACCGTACCAATAATTGATGCATTGCGACAATCCAACTTAAGATGGAGAAACTTTGTGGAAGCCCGGTATTTTCAAGAGGTGTAACAGAAAAATAAATAAAGTGATCCACTCACCGTGACCTTATTTTTGACTGGTTTAAGCATAAAAATGTAATCAAATTGTTTGTGCAAATAATTTAATTGTGTCTTTCAATTAAAACTGTAATCTGGTTGGCATTGGCTTGTAAGTTTTTGAAAAAAAAAAAAAACATAAAGGGTCCGCCGGTCTAACGTTTTTCTTTTCAACTCGTGCTTATTTCGTGAATGGTAATACTTAGCTCATGTCTGATTTGACAGATAACGCTGAACGAATATGGTTGTACATACGCTTGAACAACGCTAGGAATCTGGGCCTGCCATCGACTTACAGAAAATGCCGATTTTGCCAAAAAAAATCATCTTTTCAGATGAAGCTCATTTTGATCTTGGCGGGTATGTAAACAAGCAAAATTGTCGCATTTGAGGCATAGAAAACCCGCACGCATACATTGAAAAGCCGATACACCCAAGACGAGTCACTGTTTGGTGCCGATTTTGGTCCAGAGGCATAATTGGGCCATTTTTCTTTGAAAATGAGCAAGGAGTGGCCGTTACAGTCAATGGCGATCATTATCGAGCCATGTTGAACGAATTTTTGTTCACAAAAATTAAAGAGGAGGATATTAGTAACATTTGGTTTCAACAAGACGACGCTACGTGCCACACAGCCGAAGCTATACTCGATGTTTTGTGCCCTGTTTTTGAAGATCGCATTATCAGCCGCAGAGCTGATGTCGTTTGGCCACCTCGGAGCTGCGATTTGACATCGTTGGACTATTATTTGTGGGGTGCCGTCAAAGATAAGTGTTACGACAACAAGCCAGAGACAATTGACGCTTTAAAGGACAATATTCGTGAAGCCATTGGTGAAATACAGCTGCACACAATCGATAATGTGCTTGAAAATTGAACCGATCGTGTAGGTTACTGCACGGCCAGCCGAGGCAGCCATTTGAATGAAATTATTTTCCATTATTAACCGGAAGGATTGTACTTTTAAATAAAAAAAGAAATTTGAGAAAATGTTCAGTAGTTTTTTTTAGCATTTTCAAAAAAGAAAAAACAGTTTATTTGGCGGACCCTTTATATACTAATTTTAGTTAACACCAATAGTTGTCTACAGTTGACTAATAAAAAATTAAACTTCTGGAGGTTCAAATAGGTCTTTGATGAAATATTACATTTTGTTAAAAGGTCAGTGACTATGGCAGTAACTAGTATAGTAAACGTATAAAAAACGAAATACCATAGCACTGAGCTTTCTACCCAATGATCGATTACAATTGCTCAAGAAGTTCATGTGGCGGTTAAATTGGCTAAACCACAAGGATAATTAGTTGACTTCATGTAAAATCACTTTGGAATTAAGTGGTAAGCATTTAATGGGCTTATAAATAAATTATTTTTAATCAAAATTTTTATCTGCTTACTGTTTACAATATTCACAAGGATGCATACAAAATTGTAGGATTACAAAATAATTCCAGGCTGATTGGTTTATTATTTAATGCTGGGTTTATATACAAATGTCTATGCATTACAAAACTCTCCACAAGACTAATATGCCTCAACCACCTACGTAAACAGAAGGCTTAAAAACAATTAAAATTTTGATTTTCAATTATCCTACACAAATTCCAAAAAAAAAAAAATTCTGCCACAAAACATTGAAAAACATGAATTGTTTCCTTTTAAGCTCCACTTACTACATACACACATACATACGAGTATGTATGTAAAAATTTTACAAAAATCTAAACGGCTTTATAAATATTATTTAAAATTTTTTTTTTGCATATTTTGACAGTTGCTTAACATTTACGTCAGTCATGTGTCGTCATGTCAGAAACAACAAAAAGATTTTTTTGAAACAAAAGAGTATTCAACTGGGAGCCACTACACTCGTATACTCGCATGTCTGTTCAAAAGCACACATGAATACACTTGAATGCACTCACAGCACAGATACCTACACACGTACTCAGGCAAATCAAAAATATTGAAACAAAATTTAAAAAAATACAGATTTATAGACACGAACACACACAATGGCAGACACTTGATTAGTTGAGAGAAAAACTGTAAAATAAAATTATTTTATTTATTTAGGAGGTTTATTTTTATTCCTGTCTTTTTTATGTTGTTGTTTTAAAATTAAAATATTTCATTAGAAATCACAAAAAAATTTGTCAAACCATTCCTTGGATATTTGTTAAGGACAACGAAATTGTTTTACAAATAGCAAGTGTTCACTTTTGATCTCCTGACACATTTGAAAATAAAAACTGCTAAAATGAAATTTTTTTAAGCATTTAAACCGTTGCAAGCTAGTGTAACATTTCAATCAAATATTTTCAACAAAATAACAAAATATTTCAGAGCAATGACAAGGTATTATGAAATTCAATATTGACAATTCAGAGCCAATGTTATGCTTCTCATTCTGGTATCAAGTAAAGGGTGCTTTTTTTGACTGTAGTTAAATCTGTTATTTATTCTTATGCTTTTTTCATAATTTTTAAAAAAATCATCATAAACAATATTGGGTATTCGAAAAGCTTCGTTTACATATAAAGGGTCCGCCAAATAATTTTTTTTTTTAATGCTATAAAAAGAAAACTACTGAATATCGTCCCAAATGTCTTTTTTTATTTGAAAGTACAATCCTTCCGATTAATAATGGAAAATAATTTCCTTCAAATGGCTGCCTCGGCTGGCCATGCAGTAGCCTACACGATCGGTCCAATTTTTAATCACATTATCGATACATTAAGCTGTATTTCATCAATGGCTTCACGAATATTGTCCTTTAAAGCGTCAATTTTCTCTGGCTTGCTGGCGTAACAATTATCTTTGACCGCACCTCACAAGTAATAGTGCAACGGTGTCAAGTCGCAGCTCCGAGGTGGCCAAATAACATCAGTTCTGCGGCTGATAATGCGATCTTCAAAAACAGGGCGCAAAACTTCGAGTGTAGCTCCGGCTGTGCGGCACGTAGCGCCGTCCTCTTGAAACCAAATGTTGCTAATATCCTCCTCTTCAATTTTTGTGAACAAAAATTCGTTCAACATGGCCCGATAACGATCGCCATTGACTGTAACTGTCACTCCTTGCCTATTTTCGAAGAAAAATTGCCCAATTATGCCTCTGGACCAAAATCCGCACCAAACAGTGACTCGCCTTGGGTGTATCGGCTTTTGAAAGTATGCGTGCGTGTTTTCTGTGCCCCAAATGCGACAATTTTGCTTGTTTACATACCCGCCAAGATCAATATGAGCTTCATCTGAAAAGATGATTTTTGATTCTGCAAGATTACCATGATTGAGCGTTGAGCAAGCGTATACACAACCATATTCGTTCAGCGGAAGGATAAAACTAATTATCTGTCAAAACAGACAGAAGTGCTACCATTCACGAAATAAGCACTGGTTGAAAAAAAAACCTTAGATGGCGGACCCTATATTATCATATCTCTGGTAATGTTAATTGTATCAGGCAACGCTATAGCTTGTTTGAAAGGTAATATTTTAAGCTTCCCTTTGTTAGGCGACATTATTTTGTTCTATGAAAAGTTTTTTTCTTCGCCACTCTTTTTGGCAGCGTATTGGCTTTCCACAAAGCTTTCATTACTTTGTTTCAGTCTCTGTAATTAATAAGATTGTGTGTTAGTGGTACAGATCCTTGCTAAGTGGTGGTGGTAGTGATCCTTACTTAATATTGTAATTGTTTACCAGTAGGTGGCGCTTTCACCTGTTTCATCGTCTGGTATTTGTCATCATTGCCGGAGTTAAAATGTCTGGAGGGGTGTTGAAGTCTCCTTAGTAAACCAAAAATTAACAACCGCAATTAAATTTTTTTCATTATGTACTCCACTGGGATTCGAACCTGAGCCGTTAGTGTTGTGTGCCTCCGCTCTAACCCCTACATCACGCCATCCTCCTATGAGAAGTTATCTACGCTAAAAAATGAGTAAAACTTCTGAACATTACCGACATATTTTGCTTTTAAACAATATACTCGTAAGATACAGAAATAGAAAAAATTAGAGAAGTTTACGGAGACGATACTGTAAGAGAGTAAGTTAAGTCCAAATATTATATATACTGTTACAAAAATAAAAGTACATAAAAAAATTTATTAAACTAAACTATTGGTTTGTGTCAATGCTACGATTACCCTGTCAATGCTGTATTTATTTGAACAGTGCTGCCATAGTTTCATATATAATTCAAATTCTTAGCGGCAATTGAATAGAAGGTTTTGGGATTTATTTGAATATTAGAAATAAATGTTATAATAATTTACTATAAAAGGGGGTGCATTGTGATAAGTCAATCGGTTATAATTAAGCAGTCACGGAGTAAATTCATGAAAGAGTTGAGTATTGAATAAATTTGTGTACTAAGCGAAAATTAAATAAATCGGATACTGTGTAAATTTAAATTGTGGGAATAAAAATGAGTTCGAGTCATTTATTGTATTTAACGCAAGTTAAAAGAACTCAAACGTTTTAAAAAGATTAATACGTAACAAAACTAACGAATCATTAATTCTTTAAAATTAGAGTTGCAAGAAGCGTAATGCGCTAACGGGTGGTTATCAGATATTATTTCTAAAACATTAACGCCATGAAATTTCGAGCTAAACATGACATACCTTTCATTCACTTCATTATTATATTATTGTTTTAATTCAAATTAAATTTTGACTCTCCTGTAAAAATAATTGACTTATTTGCTTTCGTTTTCACTCTTTGACAGCACTGCTTATTTTGATTACTATTAGAATTGGCTGCTAAAAACAATAAAACAGACTTTTTAGCCTGATATTTTACAATTAATTTTAGCAAAATTATTTAGGGTGTCCCAGTAAACACAGAGAAACGAAAATAATGTTACAGATCAATAATATTTTGTGGGGATAAAAGATGAAAACTAAAGTCAATATTTATTACCTACACCACCATAGGCAGTAAAAAAGGTATGTATATGATATGTGCGCCAAAGACCAATTATAGATTGTTGAGACATTTAAATAAAAATAAAAGACACCCTAATATAAAAACTTGGCAACCAACTGCAAAAAAGAAAAATAATAACTAAACTGAATATATTTTAAAACAAAATTTATTTTTGAAAAAAATCATAAATTTTCGCAAATCAAAACAAACAAAATACTTACAAGAACAGCAACAAAATAATTTTAAAAACAAAGTACATTTAAACGGGAAATTTATAAAGAAATATTCATTAATAATGTAAATGAAAATGTTCGTAAAGTTTATTGAAATTAAATTTTTATAAACCGACTAAGTACGGCAAACAAGTTCATAACGAAAGTCATTAAATCAGTTTAAAGGAAAAAATGAAAGAAACCCTAATTACGAGTGAAATTATTTAAATTTAAAGTCAATCAAGAAAACAACAATGAAAAGTATTTAAAACAAAGGCAGGAAAAAAGCAGCAAGATACTGACAAATTGCCTGGCGTCTAGACATTAAAGCAGCAGCTTATTATCGATTTCAGTTTTTGTTTTCAGATTAAAAAGTTTTTTTTAATGCAACAGCACATCAATCAAGAAGTCAAATTATCTGAAATTAGAAAATTATCCCACCTAACACATTAACAAAAGAAAACTTTAGCAAGCTTGTGTTGATAATATATTGGAGGTATAACTTAAAAATGCGGAATTCACATCCTATTGTGAGGAGTTCCTTTTACATACAGTTTGTAGTATTTTGGAGGTAGTTTTCTCACTTAATTATTGCATTTTTTGTTTTTTTTTCTGTTCCGACAATATTGAATTTTGTGCTAAGAAAGCATCATTTGAGGTAAATGTTGAAGCAGACTATATTCCAAATATATTGTTACGAAAATAAGGTTGGACACCACCGAATTTATTACATCACTAAAATAAATAAGCAAAAGCTGCAAGAAGAACTGTACGAGCTGTTTTAAAATAAACAAATCTGCATCACTAACCATTAGCAGAGACAAAGTAAATAAAAATAACACGGCAACCACAATGATTAAGCAGCAAAGAAAACAAGTAACAGACAATGAACAAGCAACAACAAATACTAAGAGCTGAAAGAGGTAGATGTCCACATACGCATGGCTACAAAAGAACTAAACAGAAATTAAAAGAAAGAAATAGAATCTACCTGAAATATCGAGAGGTTCGAGAGCTTTCGATGTGTTATCTACTCAGCCATATAAAAAGCACATCGATGCGAACAGCAATCAGTTTATGTGTCGTAAAGTATGCGAATGCAGTTTTTAAGTAAAGTTAACTCAGCGAATGTGTCATTGGTATCAAGAGCGCTTATAAGGAGTAATGAAGCTAGTAGTGAAGTAAAAAGAGAGTTAAGTGTGGATAACCTCTGGTTGAAAAGGTTGTGATCGAACCTAAGTTATAACTACAATCGGGTTGGAAGATATTTAAATAGAAAGATCTGTCGAGTAATTGTTGTTGTTTACAAGATTGTAAGCAGACAGAGTAATTAAGAATAAAAATTGTTATTGCCTGTAAAAAGATTACAAGCAGTGGTGCACATTACTGAGTTGAACAAAGGATTTTAATTAAAACCAAACACAAAATTTATTTTATTTTAACTACAATCTACGAACTCATAAAAACAAGTTTTTAAAAACGTGACAATAACAATATGCCACAGATTTCAGAAGAAAAAACCGCCTCGTTCAGCCGAAAAATTCTCTTAGAAGATTGTAGTGAAAATCAAATAGAATTTACCAAAACATTAGGAGCCATTTCAGCAGCGATTTCAAATTATTTTCAAGCAAAAGTCATTAAAAAGCAAGGAAATTGGGTGCAACAAGATACGTTTTAATTTAGTCAATTCAATTTTAAATTTCGTTATTTTATTTAGTGTTCACATATAGCGCAATTATAATTGCACAATTAGCATTAAACAGCTGAAAATGCTAAGACACATGTTGTTCATAAAAACTTAAATTTGAAAATTTCGGATATGAACTTAGAATTAATAACCCCTTAACTTAAAAGAGATATAAAATTGAATGAAAAATCTCAAATTTAATTTTTTTTCACATGTAAGATTGTGTTACTCAAGAATGGTCGAATTGGCAATGCCGCCAAATACACAAATCAGTACGGCAATGCCGTCACATACACAAGTCAATACGGCATTACCAGGGTAGCACATTAACAACCGCGACACAAACCAATAGACCAGTGGAACTGATGTGATGTATTTTATTTTTAGGCATTTTTATTTTCGTAACAATATGTTTTAATGAATTCTGTATCTGTTTAATTTCTGTTCGGTAAGCCTTGAAAGGAAAAATGCCATACAAATTTGTTAGTAAGTGAATAAGAGAGAAAGAAATAAAGAAAACATTTGTTTATTGTACAACAAGTGTCCTCACGGCGATTCCCTCATTTTATTTTTCTATCATTTTTTTTAGCTGTATTTCAAAGAATATGTCTTGAACATACATAAGTGGGAATTCCCGGTTTTAGTTTATTTGAAGGCAGTTGAATGACGGGAAATCTCACAGACGAATGTGTTATAACCGAAATTTTGTCGTTATAGATTATCATAATAAACGAGTTTGCAGTGTGTTGAATCTATACATAATTCTATATTTGGCGAAAAATGCGTAATTGGCGTTACATAGTTTGGTTTTGAACCATAGAACTCTTTTTCAATATCTTAGCGTGAATGATCCAGAAATAGCTACATATTTAAGAAACTTCTTAGAGCAACATGATTGTGAAGAAAACACTGACAAATTTAAAAAAGTTACTGTTAATCGGAGGGTTTTTAAGCACATTTAGCGTAGTTAAACACCCGAATATATCATAGATCACCTTGATTTTGAATTACTTACAATTTGGGTGATTCTCGCTTAAAATTTTGTATGTGGAATTTGTTAATTCATCTCACAATTAGCGGTTGTCGAAGACACATGGCATAAGGTCGAATATAATGCTACAAACATCTCCACAAATGTAAGCGCCTACGACGTAATAGTGTAGGTTATAAAATTAATACATATTGTGCTTATCTAGATATAAAGTTCATCTAGGTCTGTAAGTATGTATGTATGTTTGAATATCAATATTGACAAGAGATGTTTTGCAAACAATAGGCAGATAATAAAAGTGTAAGCGTGTGTTTATTTATTAGTCTATTTGTTAATTTGTACTAATGTTTGTTTACAAAAACCATTAGCGCTATTACCATAATAAATGAAATAATCCTCTAACTTCCGTTGTCTCTTCCTGCAGTTAATAATTAAAATATTAAAATAACATGTTTGTATGGATATGTTCTAAATGAACTCCGTCTATGTGTACCCACGCTTTTGTTAGAATATAAAGGCATTTTTTATTAAATAAAAAATATGAGAAATAATTGAAAATGCTTCTCTATAAATATTTTCTGATGGCACTTACTTAAGTAAATATATAAATGGTCTTCATGTTTTCTAATAAAAGAAATGGAATTTAAGCTACATATTGTTTTATAAAGACATGTAAATTAAAATTGGACTTATTAAGGGATTTAGTAAAAAAATATTATTGAAAAAGTTGTATCATAATTGTTTATCATACTTGAACCTTGTTTTTTATAATTTTTTTTAGGTATCTTTTTCAGATTTTGACTGCTTCCTTCGACACTCGAAAAATGTGATCGTTCCACTGAACGTAACAGTTAATTTTCCTGCACAGAACTTTAAGAGCATCTGACTTCTCAATAACTACATTACCCATTATCACAGATGACAGAAAACAACATTGCATTTTCTCGGAGATTTTTGCCAAGTCACTTGTCAATGTATCATTCATATTCAGCCTTTTCGCCTTAAACTCCAAAAGGATTGGCATACAATCAAAAGACTTTGCGTGACAAAAGTTGCTGTCATCCGCGAAACGATAGATAGGATTGAAAACGCGAAGAAAAAGCCATTACGAAATATCAAAAATAGAGTGGAAGAAATAACGGAGATTTGAGTTACTCCTGAACTAAGCTTGAGCTCATCGAAAGAAATCATATCTATAAGCACTCTTATAAAACGATCTCTGAGAAAGCTTGGTATAACACCTTGATCAAAAAGTTTCGGGAATAGCCCCCGTGTGACGGTCCCATCCTTCCGACGTGAGATTTTTGTTTTTTTTTTTTTTTTGTTAAGTTGGTATATCTGTCGTTAATATTCCTGCTCAGGTTGTCGCTAAAATAAATAAGCAAAAGTCGTTAAAACAACGTGCTGTTTACAAATAACCAGAATCGAAAACAACAAACTTTAGTAGAAATATAGTAGAATATAGTAAAAAATAACATGGCTACAACAACAACAAAAGCACGCAGAAAAGATAATAAGTAACAGACAATAACAAACTGCAACAAACAACTAGAGCTGAAAGAAGTTGATGTTTACATTCGCATGACTACATAAGAACTAAAAAGAAAGTCAAGGAAAGAAATTGAATCTATCTGATATATCAAAGGGCTCGTGAACTTTCGAAATGTTGTTTACTCAGCTATATAAAAAACACATCGAAGTGAACAACAACCAGTTTATTTGGTCTAAACTCAGCGAGCGTATTACTGGCTTGAACTCAGTGTTAAGAGAGTTTAGTGTGGTTAAATTCTGATTGAAAAGTTTGCCTTTTAGTAGAAAAATCTGTCGAGTAATTGTTGGAAAGAGTAATTAATGATATAAATTGCTATTGCTTGTAAAAAGGCTACAAGCAGTGGTGCACAAAACTGTGTAAATAAAGGATTATAATTAAAAACTAAGCACAAGATTTTTTTATTTTAACTACAATCTACGAACTCATAAATAAACGTTTTTAAAAAGGTAAAAACGTAACAATATCCATCCCCAGCTTTATTATATTCACTACTATCTCTGACATGGCATCGATGTTTGAGACTAGGAAAGAGAGTTTTCTATTAAAATTCCCAACGAACTCGCTAACCTCAGCTCAACGCACTTTTCCTCGATAAAAACAGAACGTAGCTGGAGGTGAGACGTCATAAAGAGTAGAGAACGAAAAAGTGACAGCAATGATAAAAATATGAACTTGTAATTGAATATAAAGCTTAACTACTGTCATTCATTCATTCCCGACGATGCTTCACAAAGGAGTAGCAAGATAAAGATAAAGATTACGAAAACGACTACACTTAGAAATAAGCAAAAACATAAAAAAATATAAAAAACGGGGCGTATATACAAAAATATATAAGTTTTTATATTCTGAAAGACTGGCATATGGGCTTATTTTTGGAACATTACTGCTGATGTTACCAAAACATACAGTGGCTCAAAATGAAACTGGGACATTTGAGAATATTTTGTTCTCTTTTCTAAAACCTAATAAAAATATACATTTCGACTAAATTTTTTGTCCACACTCAAGTCTTAATTATGATTTACAAAAAACCGTTACTTTTTATTTAATAATACCAACAACAAAAACGTTATGGTTGTTATGTCAAAATAAGCTGAAACTGGGATAAACATCATTTGCGCTTTAAAAGTTGTTAAAAAGCCAGTCGTCTACGCGAAATCAAAAGCCTTATTAATCATATTTGAGCATAGTTTGGTTAATTACCAGATTTACTTAAAAATAATTCAAAAATGGGCAGACAACGTAGTCGAACATCGGTTGATGTAAGAAATTTGGTGATAAAGTTCTTTCAAGAAAGAAAAACTGTAAAAAAAATTGGGGAATTAGTGAACCGAAGTCATTCCGCAGTCCACAATATTATTAAGCGGAATAAAAATTCCAAATCCATCGAAAACAAGAAATAGTTTGGAAAGCAAAGGTTATTTCGGCATCAGATGAGCGATCTATTCTTCAACACGCTAAAAAAGACCCACGAATAAGTTCACCGAAATTGGTAAAGTCGGCATCAGAATATCTCCAATAAGACTGTAATCCAGAGACAATTCGAAACGTATCGAGAAGGCATAACTTTCATGGAAGAGTGCCTCGCCGAAAAGCTTTCATCAGCAAACAAAACAAGTGAAAAAGGATTAGTTTTGCTAATTAGTACATAGACAAGGAATTTTCTTTTAGCGTATAAATCAAAGTTTAACCTTTTTCGTTTTAAAGGACCATCATGTGCAATCTCAAGCCTACTGAAAAACAGTATTAATGCTTGACCCAGTTTCAATTTGAGCAACTGTATATCTGATTAATAAGTTGATAAAAATAAAAGCAGTAGATCAAACCAGATGATTATACAAACTCGGATATTTATCGAATTTTTATCGCATAAAATAAATAAACTGACGAAATCTTTTAAATAAAAAGTGTTTTAAATTATGTAATGAATTTATAAAATATTCATACATGTGTATGTATGTATTTTAAATATGTTATATAAAAAATCTATTCAAATAGATGACAACTGATGTCATTTTCAAGTGACAATGATTAATAATAGTCAACTGAATAAATAGTTTTTAGGCAAATCGTACAAAAAAGCGTGATTTAAAAAAAAAATATTTTACATTTTCACGTTTTACAACTTTTCCCCCCACATACTTATTTTCCTTTCCCACAATGCCGTGCAAGAAAACCATGAATTTAATTAATTTATTAAGCCAATATCGCAATCTGTATGGTAAATGTATTCGTAACAGATTTGGTTGGATTAATCGGATACATACAGGATGTCAACACAATGTCGTTGGGTTTTCTGCGTCAATCATGAGCGAACAAAGGTTGTGTTAACAATAACGAGGGTTATCTATTGTCTGCTTTTGTTTTAAATAAATGATTGATGGTTCTAATTGAGAAAATAGGGCAAAGCGTATGGTGACATAATCTTGTTAAGAATTGGTTAAGCAGCCGCATATGTAAGTGTTGTGGTGTTTACGATTTGAATACAATTTGTGGTTAAACGTTTGGTTAACTTTGTTATAAATACTGCCAATTGAATAAATTTTAATAAAAATACATTAAAATTAATTTTGAACAGAATTTCGTGTTATTTTTAATTTTTTTTTAAGACTGATAAGATCTTAAAAAAATATATATTTAAGTGTGTGACAGGGTAACAGAATTCCTAGACGTTTGAAACTTTCTAAGAACTCCGAACTTTTTTTTATATTGACAACATTTGTGTCTGAGTTTTGGGGGAAGTGGTAAATCAATTTATTTATTACATCCTTAACAAGGTGTCAGGGCACCCGGTTACCACTATACACAGTATATGCCAAAATGTAAATATATGTGTTTCAATTCAGCTCTATAGATTTACAAAAATAAATAAACGCGCAAATTCTTACTTATCTTTACGAGACAGCATATTTGAGGGCAGAATGTTTGTTTTTTTTTTCAGTGTTCCCACCACTGTAAAGTTCAATGAACTTAACCTCCGGGCAAATTGCAAAAAAAGTGAAAAAAGTGACTGTAGATATATTTCTGTCAGAGTTTTGGTATAGACTGAATAGGTTTAAGACTACTTTTTCGCCTACATTTCTTTGGCAATCAACATCAGCTGGCTTATCCGTATAAATTTGGCTTGTGATAGCATACAAATTTCTCCCTTTCTCTCACCGCGAAAGGTCTTAATATTTTTGTAGCTTCGATGGCATGTCTTGTACGAACTAGGGAGATCGGTTATTAGACTTGTTCAAAAACCGGTTTTCGATTAGTTTGAAAATTTTTAACGTTAAAATAACCTTTTTTCGGTTAAGAATTAATTAAGTAACCGGTTAACCGGTTCTTTTATTAAAATAAAATTCTCGCTTTAGCAAATAAAGTTTTTTTGCATTTTTGTACCATATCGTAGTATCTAGCATGTAAGAATGCTGGAACAACGTTTGGTTTTTTAGAGCCAAACCAAACGTCCCAATATTTCATACAGTGATTAATTTTCTACAACGTAGTTTCATTTTCAGTTGCTATTATTTTGATGATCTGGACCTCAGAGTCTCTCTCAAACTACCCGATGCTTACTGGCTCATCTGGGACGATATCATGTCTAACTGATATAGGTCCCAAGTCATGCAGGCATCCGAGGGAATGAAATTGTTGATGAGGGCGCTACTATAGGGTCTTCTCTGTCTCTCGTACAGGGGACGTACATGCTCCTTAATGTGCGTCGTCGGTTTTATTGGATAAATAGGTACTGAGAAGGATGGAATACGAGTGGACCAATATCACCACTTGTGAAATATCCAGAATTCTTTGGCCGTATATTTCCATGGAAAAAATACGGTTGGCTCAAATGAGGTAATAGATTTTTTGGTGATCTTTCTTCTGGGACTCTCCCATGTCCCGCCTTTTTACGTTTTTAATAGGTCTGTCCTTGTTGGAGTATCACAATGGGTCAAAGTAAACTCGCTTCCGAGTGAACTCGCGAAATGCGAGCGACCCATTTAACCTGACCTAGCCTAACTTTCCTTTCCAACGGTTTCCAAATATTTTCACCCTTGAGAAAACCACTGTGGTATGTTAGGTAAGACAACCGCCTACCAACCATGAAGTCCTCGATTCAATCCCAGGCCACACCATCTAACAATTTTCAACAGTGGTATCACTTCACAACATTACTAACGACTGGTTATGAGTATTTACGCTGTGAAAAACTTCACTAACTAATACATCTGCCGTTCGGAGCCAACATTTGATCTTTTTCAATGAGTCCACTTGATCCTCATTTTCTATATATAAAATATTAATATTTGTTTACAGAAACTGAGACAAAATTATTGTTGCTCAAGTGTATCTACCATGGTTTTTTCGTTCTTTGTGAGACGTTCAAGGTAGTTATGGTATGAAAATAAGTCTTTATATATTCAATTTGGAAAAATACTTAAACAATGAGCATATATTTAAATTAACCAGTTATTCGTGTTAAAATAACCGGTTTATTCGATATTCGAAAAATTAACATTTTAAGAAAACCGTATTCGATAAAACCAAAAAAAAATGGGTAAAGCCGGTCTAATAATAACCGTTCGATCTCCCTAGTGTGAACCAGTACCTACTCTATAGCCAAACAATTGTTCATCAACGGTAATACTCTCGCCTAGCTTGTAACTTTTAAATAAATTTTGACGACGTACGATCCAAATGTCTCTAATGGCAGCTTCTTTATCAATTTCAACTTGCCTTGCTCGAGTTTCTTCGTTATCAAAGCGCATAAAGCATGAAACATAGCTGCAATAGTTGTAATTAATTTGGTTTCCATATTTCTGATAGGTACTCAGAGTTTCATTCATGTACTTCGCTTAATAACGGGTTCGCCATCCAACGTTTTTTTCTTTTCACCTAGTGCTTATTTCGTGAATGGTAACACTTAGCTCATGTCTGATTTGACAGATAATTAGTTTTATCCTTCCGCTGAACGAATATGTTGTGTATACGCTTTTTTCGCTTCGCTAAGTGGGCCTGCGATCGACTTACAGAAGATGCCGATTTTGCCAAAAAAAAACCATCTTTTCAGATGGAGCTCATTTTGATCTTGGCGGGTATGTAAATAAGCAAAATTGTCGCATTTGGGGCACAGAAAACCCGCACGCATACATTGAAAAGCCGATACACCCAAGACGAGTCACTGTTTGGTGCGGATTTTGTTCCAGAGGCATAATTGGGCCATTTTTCTTTGAAAATGAGCAAAGAGTGGCCGTTACAGTCAATGGCGATCGTTATCGGGCCATGTTGAATGAATTTTTGTTCAAAAAAATTAAAGAGGAGGATATTAGCAACATTTGGTTTCAACAGGACGGCGCTACGTGCCACACAGCCGAAGCTACACTCGATTTGCGCCCTGTTTTTGAAGATCGCATTATCAGCCGCAGAGCTGATATCGTTTGGCCACCTCGGAGCTGCGATTTGATACCGTTGGACTATTATTTGTGGGGTGCCGTCAAAGATAAGTGTTACGCCAACAAGCCAGCGACAATTGACGCTTTAAAGGACAATATTCGTGAAGCCATTGGTGAAATACCGCCGCACACAATCGATAATGTGCTTAAAAATTGGACCGATCGTGTAGGCTACTGCAGGGCCAGACGAGGCAGCCATTTGAATGAAATTATATTCCATTATTAACCGGAAGGATTGTGCTTTCAAATAAAAAAAGAAATTTGAGAAAATATTCAGTAGTTTTTTTATACCATTAAAAAAAAAAAAAAAATTATTTGACGGACCCTTTATTAGCATTCCTAAATAAGCGTTTAGCTATTTTTCTATTAAAGGTATAAGTACTTTGTTTGGTGAACGAACATACACAGGAATTCGGATTATTTACATATTTCCAAGTTTCTTTATATTCATCAGTAACCTTTTTTCTTTTATATGACTTTCGCTCAAAATTATGTCACACATTTTCATGGATAAGATATTTTTTAATACATCTTTAATTGTATATATATTTAAGCCAGTTGCAGGTCCAAAGCGTTGGCGTAAAATATTTCTATTATAAGTCTGGGATTCTGAATATGGTTAAAGGCTCCAATTCGTTTCATCCTTACCCCAAGATGAATTGTTAATTTCATGCTCTTCATGATCATCAAAATCGTATAAGTCGTCTTCAGATTCTGTACATCTCTGTTGCTCTGCATCAGATATAACTGGCATATCTCCAATTACTAATCCATCTCCAGTTACAGAATATTCATATTTGAATTTATGTTACGCTAAACAAAAGCATTTTTCGCAATTTTCACATGCAGTTTTCTTATGTATGAATAGTATAATAATATGAAACTGCATATATTCTCTGTGCTGGACCCGGGCACCCTATCACACTGTTAAAGCTGCTTTTTTTGTCACCCAAAAAGGTAAGAGGTAAATTTTGAAAAATCAATGTTACAAATCATCCTTCAGTTAATTTGGAACAATAAATTGTATTAAATATGTAAAAAAAGTTAACACAAATAAGTAAATAACTTATAACTTTTCCCTTATTTGCTTTTCTCTTAAAATAAGTTTTTCGTTTTTCATTTTTCTTTTTATTTATTTATTTATTTTTGTTTTTTTAATATTAAGCCTCAACTTTTATTTCCTTCTTGTAAAGAAAATTTAAGAAAATACTCCCAAATAAGCCAAACTTTACGACGCTTTTACTTGACACCAAATCTTTGTAAATAAAACAAAAAATCGTTTAATTATTTATAATTAAGTCAATGACTTAGATTTCAAGTGTGTAAACTTGAGCAAAAGTTTATCAACAATTTGTCTGCCAAGCAAAGTTAATCCAAAAACAAGTAAGAAATATAAGACTATACGGTGTGCTACAATACATTCATTTTATTATAAAATTTTAGTCAATCGTTAATGTAAACTATTTGCAAATAACTAGAACTGATACGGCAGTTCTCCAAAGCCTGGCAGTAGGCATTAAATGCAAACTATAGTCCTATGATTAGGCTGTCAGGCTGGTTTTTGGCTTAATTTAGGGAATTGTATGGGTGATTTTTTAGCAACTTTTTTTTTGGAAACACTATTTTTGACTGCTCAGCTGTTTTCGTGTAACATATTACTGTCAAACATATTCAGTTTCGTCTATAATTTAGCCATGAATCGACTTAAGCATTAAACACATAACTGACAGCAAGCAGCAAACAACGATATGTTAAAATTAGAATATATACGTTTATATGACAACAATTATTTTAAAAGCAGCACAGCAAAAGCCTAGACAGCAACCTTTGCTGCTGCTGCTAAACAAAAAATAATTTCTATCTTCGAGGTAGCAAAACAAAAATTGATGATATCAATACAATATAAAATTAAAAAAAAAAAAAAAAACTATTTTTTTTATTTATCAGAAAACAACAGTAAAAAATTAAAATATTGTATTAAACAACATTTACGTTAATAACTAAAAAGTTTTAAACACATAATTTCATTAATTTTTATATTTTTGAGTAATATTTTAAAAAAGCAGTTTTATTTTTGCGGATTTGAAAAGCTTGAGTGTTACACTGAAAAATATTTTTCTACAACAAATAGAACAGATAACAATGAATAGCAATTTTATTGCTGCTGCTGCCGATTTCAAAATATATATGATATCGATAGCATAGCAGCAAATGCTGCTTGCTGTCGGTTATGTGTTTAATGCTGTACAAATGAACAACGCCTGCAGATTACTGAATTTTATTATCATTTTTCATGCTCGGTTTAGAACTTTTTTATCGGAAAATTGTGTTCAGCGACGAAGCCCATTTCTAGTTGAATGGATACGTGAACAAGCAAAATGGTCATATTTGGTGTGAAGAGCAGCCAGAAGTAGTACGAACTGCCAATGCATTCCGAAGAAAGCATTGCTTGCTGTGGATTATTGGCCGGTGGCATTATTGGACCGTACTTTTTTAAAGACGACGTTGTGAATGGCAAGCGCTACCATGCGAGGATTACAATTTTTTTTTTTCCAAAGTGGAAGAGCTGGACTTGGCTGACATGTGGTTTCAACTAGACGGTAGAACAATGACCCAATTGTGAGGCGAGTTCGGTGAACAATTTATTTCACGTTTGAGGCCGGTTAGTTGAACGCCTAGGTCGTGCGACTTAACGCCTTTAGTTTATTTTTTGTGTTGCTTTGTTAAGGCTCATGTCTAGAGGGACAAGCCCGCTATGGTTGACTCACTGGAATCTAATATTGAAGAATTTTTTCGTAAGATATCCGCCGATATATTGGAGAGAGTGTGACAAAATTGTACCCAGCGTGTGAACCATTTGAGGCTGAGCCTTGAATTGACATTGAATTATGTAGATTGTTCCATCGACTCAAATAAAGATTTCATACATTTCTCTACATTTATGTGATTTTTTTTTAAACAAAATCCGAGAGCACTTAAAAAGCACCCGATACTTCTTTTCGGGGTCTCTTATTAATCATCAAGTCTGGTTAGTCCGTTGGCCAACATAGTGGCAACACTTCATGTGGTATCACAACAGTCTGCTTTGCATGTTCAAGAGGCCTTAGAGAAGAATGTCACGGAGGATGCCACTAGCTTCAATTATAGTCCTTTTTTCTAATGTTCAATACGGAAGCAAGTCCTGTGTATATGGTAAAGGACTGAAGAATCTTATCATTTTAAGGTTGTAGTAAGTTGCCATACAATATTGTTCACAAAAAAAATCAAAAAAATCTTCAAGTCCAGAAGTGACATTTTATGCCAAGTTATTAAAATGATATATAGCTGCACTAGTTTAGCATGCTAACCGTTCGAAGAAAAATTTGATACTTCCAAAGCGTTATTCACGGACTCAACGGCCCAAATTTTAGCTTCCATAAAACATAAAAACTCTGCCAAACGGCCCTACATAGCTAAGCTTTCGGCTTGACAGGTATTCAGACGATGGAGTAGAACATAATCTCACATGGATAAACAAAAACCGTCATCGGGATGGAAAAAAATGGATCTTCTCCTACCGAAGTCATACACGGAGGTGACAAGAGACAACCTCATTTAGGAAATCGTTGACGGTAACATATTCTTCGGTAACTGGAAATTCATTTGCATGCAAGAGCCGTGCACCGAGATGGCTTAGTCTAAACTCCCTTTGTGCAAAGCAGTCAGAAAGATGTTGTACTGATTCCACTTATTTCCAACATGAGTCCAATCATACAGTGCACAGGAGCCTAATTTTTTCCCTTCCAAAAGCCAATAGAGTCTGAATATCCCACAAGTGGTAATATTAGACCACCGGTGTTCCACCCTCTCCAACGTCTATTTATCTATGAAATTCGTTAACGCCCCCAAAGTGATAGGTATGTTCCCCTGTATAAGTGCCTCAGTTAGAAATGATCCTATAGTAACTCATCACTCATCAGCAAAACTATTCCTTTGTAAGGTACCTATGACTTCGGACCCGTATCAGCAGGAGACGGTATTGCGCCAGCCGAGCCAGTTAGCGAATACTAGAACTCAGAGTATCAATAAATGCTAATCTGTTTATGTAGATACTAATAACCAAAGGTTCGAGTTGTAACTCCCGAACACACCTAGCGGCCATATCGATGGCTTAAGCTTCTCCCCTAGAAGACAGTGCAGCAGTCTGAGATAGACCTACAGTCCAAATTCTTCAAAGTAAAAATCCGTAACTATGCCTGCCTCCGTCTTCCAGCCACCAATATAGATAAAGCTAAACACACAGTACCTTAATGTAGTGAAGGTTGCGATACTGTAAAAACTTCTAAGAAGGCCATTGCAATGTTTTTAATATTATTTTCACCCGAGTCTACAAAATTGATGACAGGAAGATACCTCATGTTGCAAAAAGCAGGAACGCCGAAAGCTTTGACTACAGCCATGTTTTTTAATCTAAAAGGTCCGCTATCTAACGTTTTTTTTCAATCAGTGCTTATTTCGTGAATGGTAGCACTTAGTTTCATCCTTCCGTTGTGCCTACGCTTGAACAACGCTGGAAATCTGGGCCTGCAATCGACATACAGAAGATGCCGATTTTGCCAAAAAAAATCATCTTTTCAGATGAAGCTTATTTTGATCTTGGCGGGTATGTAAACAAGCAAAATTGTCGTATTTGGGACACAGAAAGCCCGCACGCATACATTGAAAAGCCGATACACCCAAGACGAGTCACTGTTTGGTGCGGATTTTGGTCCAGAGGCATAATTGGGCCATTTTTCTTCGAAAATGAGCAAGGAGTAGCCGTTACAGTCAATGGCGATCGTTATCGGGCCATGTTGAACGAATTTTTGTTTACAAAAATTGAAGAGGAGAATAGTAGCAATATTTGGTTTAACAGGACGGCGCTACGTGCCACACAGCTAAAGCTACACTCGATGTTTTGCGCCCTGTTTTTGATGATCGCATTATCAGCCACAGAGCTGATGTCGTTTGGCCACCTCGGAGCTGCGATTTGACACCGTTTGACTATTTTTTGTGGGATGCAGTCAAAGATAAGTGTTACGCCAACAAGCCAGAGACAATTGACGCTTTAAAGGACAATATTCGTGAAGCCATTCGTGAAATACAGCTGCACACAATCGATAATGTGCTTAAAAATTGGACCGATTGTGTAGGCTACTGCATGGCCAGCCGAGGCAGCCATTTGAATGAAATTATTTTCCATTATTAACCAGAAGGATTGTACTTTCAAATAAAAAAAGAAATTTGAGGAAATATTCAGTAGTTTTTTTATAGTATTTTCAAAAAACAATTTATTTGGCGGAGCCTTTACCAAAGAAAATGCCAGTTGGTCATTGGACTTGTAGGCGATTTCTTTGGCAGAATGGCAGAAGGAGATAAGAGCTACCAGATTACACGAATTAAGCTTTTGCAACTCTTTCGCTTAGCTTTAGGCACGAAGAAGTTTATTTGTATCCAAGACGCATGGTTGTATAGACTCTAGGATTGTGAATCACAGACGGAAGACTATGGTAATCTGCATTTAACTGAACAAGAGCTAGTGGTTCTAATAGAATGATATCATAGAATTATTATTTTAATAAAATCATTTTGGTAACAATTTTATTTCTCGAAATATTAATATTTTTGGTCTCGTGTGATTTGACGCTTCCCCATTTTTTTCAGTAGGGTACCTTTAATCAATATGTTTTGCTAACAAGGTTTGAGCAATTGGCGACAAAATATTTGACTGCCGGATAGTCGTTATCGCCATGAATGGAATAGAAATTCAACATAATTCGTTTATTTATTTATTTATTTATTTATTTTTTTTTTTTTTTTTTTTTTTTGTTGCAAACAAAAGTTCAGAGGTTATTATAAAAATAGCCTTTACTAACAATGAGTCTATTAAAGTTTTGTATTTAGCTTGTATTGTATATTCCCTTATTACCTATGAAAGAATTCTATCATTAAATAAACAATGAAATTTTCTTTACATTGTCACATATAAGAATCAATAAAAAAGTTATAATAAAATTAAAAAATAAAAATATTATTTATATTGTTATTTTATTTAATATTATTTTATTAAAAATATTCTTAATTAGACTTTAGTCGAACAATAAACAATAGAAAATATATTTTCAATTAATCATGTATCCTTTTGTCATGCATGCCATACAAAATCAAGGACTTTTCAAATACAATTCCAATCTCTATAAGGAAAAAGTTATGCAAAAGACAACTTTTTTTCAACACTCAAGCAGACAACAAATACACTGGTAGCCACAAATAAAGCAACTGATATTACACAACGATGATATGGCAAATAAAATACGTAAAAAAAATTACTTTTGTTTTTATATTAACACTCTATGCACAAAAACATACATAAAGAGAAATTATAATTTAATTTTCTCAACATGTAAAAAGTAAAGTAACTTTTGTATTTCTGCCACAGTTATAGCTTAACCTTAATTTTTAATAATGACATCACATCAGTGGGCCATTGCTTCGAAAAGTTCCTTAATTTGAGTTTTAGAAATGGTGTGACATGCTTGCTAGAAACGATTTAAAATGGTGTATGTGTCCTTCTTAGAATCTTCTTTCTTGTTGCGATCTATGACGCTCCATAGAATTTACATAAGCTGAGAGTCGGGCGCTCAAGCTTGCCACCCGAGAACTTCTACTTTTAAATCACACAACCTTTCTTTGATAAGTTTCGAAGTTAGTATCGTATCATTATCATGTTAGAAAATCTCAACCAGAGACATATACGAGTATTCTTCTGCAACATTGCGTCTTCCAACACATTTTTATAAATAAAGTGATCCAATTTATAAAATAATTAATAAAAATTATAGAATAATTATGAATTGGTCGAACTCTAGCGGCTCGGAAACCATTTAAGAAGCTTTTTATTTCCAAAAAAAAAGAAAAATTACATTGTCAGGGGGAAATTAACGCATACGAAATCGAGTATTTCGTTATCGAAATGTATTTAACTCGGATCATGGCAATCGTTATCCAAACATATATACTTGAAGTTTTAAACGATTGGTAATCTCTTCTCGGGAACAAACAAATACTTCAAAAGGCACAACTTACTCAACTTCAGGCAAAGAAAGATGATTGTTTTTGTAACGAATATTTCTTATTAAAAGGGCAATGTTCCACACGTCTTCCCATTTCGATGATGAGGAATACAAAAATTTATTGGGTTCAATATTTTTAAGTTTTCGGTTTTTTTTTTTTTTATGTAACGATTTGTCACGAATTTGATTTTTTTCTTCGTTTCCATGTTTGTTCTTATTGCCATATGCTGACAGTAATGTAAAAACAATAGTAGATACCATAAATTAAGATCGAATATCGTGATCCAAAAAATTGCGGCCTACGAAAATTCCCTCTACAAGAACGTGCACTCGATTTCGAATACGGTGATTTGCCGCATATTAAATTGTGAAAATGGCTCAAATTTTTTGGAGTGCTGCCAAGTGGCGAAACATATTGTTCTCAAATGAATCTAAATTTAATGTAAAAGGTTCTGACATAAGGAATTTCAACGTAAGAAGACCCAAAATATTAACGACTTAATGCTTTACACACATAGACGACTGCAGATCTACAACTGCCGTTAGCAGCCAATGTAGCAGGATTGTAGTTTGAATAAGACACATAATAAGCAGCTGATCCAAAAAAAGTGACGTTTTGATAAATATTAAAATTTTGATCGCAACAACACTATTCCTTATTTATATTTTTACCAACTATAACCTGGCTGGCTTCGTCACCCCTATCTTAATTATTTTCTTCAACTATTATCTTATTTATAATTTTTAATTTTTTTTTCCTCATTTTAGCCCCATCTGGTTCAAGTCTGTAGGTACTTCCAGAAAAACACTGTAAAAGTTTTTAGATAATCGGTTCTACTTTTAAGCTTAATCAGTCTTCAAACAAACACACATTCAGTTTTATATATAATATGTATGTGAATGTGGATAGCCTCTACCCGGTGCGCTTTCTGGAATACCCTCTTTTTCACTAATGTGGGTATATAACGAAGCTTAACTAATTGTCGCTCTCCACATACATACATATAAAAAATTTAATATTTAGTATAAATGGAAGGTGCCACCCCACATATACAATCTAGAACAGTTACTGACTAATAGTGTGCATTGTTTACGATGTTGTTTAAACCTAAACTACAAACATTTACTATCGTTACTACGTTTCCAAGATATACAATACAAAAATTGATATTTACTTTATATGGGAGTTACCACGCCCTCTTTCCCAATTCCGTTCACTTTTTGACTGATGATTTGTATTGAAAGACTCTTTCTGTTAGCACAAACAAACAAATAAACATACATACACACATTCGTTTTTATACATATATGAGATTATAACGCAAGAATAAATACATTAATTTTTTCACTGTTTGATTATCAATACTTTTTAGTATTTTAATTTTATAAACTTTGTAGTCCAACAAAATGGAAATAAGCTTAAGTTGGCTACAGAGACAAGAGTAGTTGTGTAGCCGTGTAGCTATGTTGCTATCAAAATATTCGTATTCCTATAAACGTGTGTGTTTTATTTTTTATAGTTTGCAGTCGGTAGCCTGCCGTCGTCTATGTGTTTGAAGCATAAATCTCAATATTGTTAAGGCGCACTAAAACAATGCAAAACTCAATAATGGCGTGGGGCTATTTTTCACAAGTGGAAGTATGACCAATTGCCTGACCATCACCCTATTGAAAATCTATGTATCTATGTAATTGCGATCTATCATAGATCACATGAAAAAATCAGATTTTAAAAAGAACGAATACACCATTTTCAATCGTATCCGGGAGCATGATACACAATTTCTAAAACTCAAATTGAGAAACGAAGCAATCAAAATATAGGTTTATCTACGACTACAAATTTTATTTGTAAAATTTTTTGACAGAAATTCAAAAGATGCCTTAGTTTTAACCAGTCATTATTAAACTTATTTTGTTATTTAGAAAAAAACAAACTTGTTTTAGAAAAATAAATGAAAATTTCCTTTTATGGACTCGTATGTATGTTTCTTGCGAATAAAGTGTTAATTTAAAAAAAAAATCCCGTCTAAGTTTTTCCTAAGGCATTATATTTGCTTTAACATCCATGAGTAATGTCAGTTGCTTTAGTTATGGCCACCAGTGTACATGTTAAGAGGAGTGGACACAAGGGTAATGCTATAAACAAAGAGTTTTTTTTAAGAATTTTATATAGAATAGGAAAAAAACTAAATAAAATATTTTTCTAGGTGAGAAAACATTTCAAATGCAGTTGCATCTACTATTTAAAATACAAAGAGTGGATGTTTTGTTATGGAACAAGAAGAAATTAAGGAATAATATGTTGAGTATGATTTTAAAGCATAATAAAATTAAATTTCAAAAAAACCTAAGCAGTTAAATTAACAAAGAGGGAAATGTTGAAAAAAATATATATTTATTAGGTTCACAAGATATACGAGTATGAAGTTTTAATTTTAAATCATATTCGCAATTTAAAAGTGCGCCTCATGAATTTTTTTTTTTTAACCCTTTAACGACGAATAAGACACATATGATCCATTTGGTTTTTTCATCTTTACAGTCACATTTTTCAATGGATTTTGATCTAATTAGTATTGTTCGATAAAAAGCAAATGTTCTTTTTAGCATTCGAGTTAAAATGAAGTTTTTGTTGTTTAAATTGGATTTAAGGGCGCGTCAAAGTCAAAGGTTTTTACATATTTTTTTTTTTTTTGCAATTTTAGTTACTCAAATCTTGCGTTCTAGCTGATATAGTTAGTTCAACTTTTAGTATTATATGTTCTAATGCCTTACGTAAATCAGTGAATCGGTTTTACATTTTTCTCGACAGGGCTGAAAATACGATGATACATATGTGTGTGTCTCATTCGTCGGTAAGAGCAAAAATTAAGGAGAATTTATTTTTTTATATTTTTTAGTTTCTATAATATTTTATAATAGATAAACAGCGGAAACACAAACAGTTCAGTAAAAAATATAAAAAACTAACAAAATTCACCAAAAAATCTTATTTTTGACAATCTATCCACAGATTGTCTCTGCTATAATCATCCCAAAAAAACGCTCTTAACTTTTTTAACTCTTAAAAAATAATACACCGTTTTGCTTACAATAAAGTATTAGTGTGTCGAACTCACAAACTGTAGGCTACTTAAATAGATGGAATCCTCTCATAAGGGATTATTTATATATTATTTAAGATTAAAATCTGCCCATTTAATAAGAGTCAGTATAAGCTGGCTAAACGTAATTTTAATTGTCTTTTTCCCACTTAAAACGTTGTCATTGACGCAAAAGTCTTATAATTTTTATTTGTTGAAGTTTTTTTGCAATAAATAATATCTTAGATTTTTTATTTTTTTTTTACAATCGCTAAATCTGTAAAACTAACCAAAATACTCTAAATTTCAATGTCTAATTCCAACACATTTCCTTTATCTTCACTATTCAATGTGTAGAAAAGTTTTACAATTTCAAAATCAGTTTTATTTTTCAAAAATAACGTGTCTTTTCAAAAATAACGTATTTACAGTACAAATTGCAGCGCTGAAACCGTTGGACACATCATTACAAACTAATCAGCTATTTTAGCACTCTTATAACACGAATGCCCATTGGACTTGGCTCATTGTTTGCTTTCTGTTCCAAAATTTGTACCTTTGACGATGAATGGGACACATATGTCCTATTACACTATCCGACAAGGCTTTGGGCTGGTGTAAGCAAATATTTTTCCAAGGGTAGCAGAGATAAAGTAAATAAAAATAACACAGCAATAGCAAAAACTAACAGCTAAGGAAACAAGTGACAGACAACAACAGGCAACAACAAATACTAAGAGCTGAAAGAAGTAGATGTTTACATACGCATGGCTATAAAAGAAATAAAAAGAAATTAAAAGAAAGAAATGGAATCTACCTGAATAATCGAGAGGTTTGAGAGCTTTCGAATTGTTGTTTACTCAGCCATATAAAAAGCACATCGAGGCGAACAACAATCAGTTTATTTGTAGTAAACTCAGCGAGTACAGTTTATTTGAAGAGAGTTTGTTGGTTTGGACTCTGTGCGAAGAGAGAATAAGGAGTGAACTTGTGAAATTGAAGCTAACTCAGTAAGGAAAGTTAAGTGTGGATAACCTCTGGTTGAAAAGGTTTTTAAAAAGGTAAAAACGTAACAATATATTTAAATACTTGTGCAAGCGTTTTAAGAAGTTGGTTTGATAGAAATATTAAGATCATGCCATCTATTGATATGGAGTCAACCACAAAATCGTTATTTCTGCATGATCGCTATGGGTGGATTTACGAGAAAATAGAAGCACATAATCATATAGCTGAATATTCCTTCTGCCCGACGACCAGTTCTTTGAAACAATAATGTTTCTTTACATATACTCGTACGTATATTATGTACTTTTTCCCACCAGACAGTTTCTTTCATTATTTTTGTGTGTTGCCTAATAATGTATTTCACATATTTTAAATTTAAATAATAATAGTCTTTAAAAAATAATAAAAAATGTAAAATTTATATTCTAAAAATTTTTTTATAACTTTTTGGAAATAAAAGAAATAAATTTCCACTAATTTTCCAAGAAAAAATGTGTTCGCTAATATTTGTCCAAGCTAGGTACCTGCACTTAATTTTGAATAAAATCAGTAGTAGCCAATCGACTTTCATGATCTATAGCTTATATTCTCAATATTTTAATCTTAAATTGAAGTGCTTAATATGTAAAATTTTCATTCTAAAAAAATATTTATGATTTAAAAAAAAAAAAAAAAATTGCTCTAACTTTGTGCGAAAAGAAATTTTTTTCGCAACTAAGTGATAAATAAATTCGAAACTATTCGAAAATGCAAAAAAATGTTGTTCATGTGATTTATAGGAAATTTTGTTTCTAAACATTTGCTGGTACTTTCATTTAAATCGTTGAAGTCGTTTTCAAATTATGACTAAATAAAGGGTCCGCCAAATAAAAAAAAACTACTGAATATTTTCTCAAATTTCTTTTTTTATTTGAACGTACGGATAATAATAGAAAATAATTTCATTCAAATGGCTGCCTCGGCTGGCCATACAGTAGCCTACACGATCGGTCCAATTTTTAAGCACATTATCGATTGTGTGCAGCTGTATTTCATCAATGGCTTCACGAATATTGTCTTTTAAAGCGTCAATTGTCTCTGGCTTGTTGGTGTAACACTTATCTTTGACGGCACCCCACAAATAATAGTCCAACGGTGTCAAATCCCAGCACCGAGGTGGCCAAACGACATCAGTTCTGCAGCTGATAATGCGATCTTCAAAAACAGGGCACAAAACATCGAGTGTAGCTTCGGCTGTGTGGCACGTAACGCCGTCCTGTTGAAACCAAATGTTGCTAATATCCTCCTCTTTAACTTTTGTGAACAAAAATTCGTTCAACATTGCCCGATAACGGCCAATCCTTGCTCATTTTCGAATAAAAATGGCCCAAGTATGCCTCTGGCCCAAAATCCGCACCAAATAGTGACTCTTCTTCGGTGTATCGGCTTTTCAATGTATGCACGCGGATTTTCTGTGCCCCAAATGCGACAATTTTGCTTGTTTTCATACCCGCCAAGATCAAAATGAACTTCATCTGAAAAAATGAACACAAATTCTGTGACATTACCATGATTTTCAAAGTAATGTCGCAATATTTCCCAGCGGTGTTCAAGCGTATACACAACCATATTCGTTCAGCGGAAGGATAAAACTATCTGTTAAATCAGACATGAGCTAAGTGTTACCATTCACGAAATAAGCACTAGTTGATAAAAAAACGTTAGATGGCGGACCCGCTATATTGACATAGCTACCGTATTTGGGGCGAACAATTTGCCACTCCCTTAGCAACAAATTTGAGCCCGATGGCAAAAAACCTGAAACGATTTTAGTTTAGCGCATCAAAATTACTAAATTCCATATGAAGGCCTTTTTGCTGTAGACCAGTGTTATTAAGATAAAAACAAAATTTTACGAACATTGAGAAGTTAGGTGAACTTTATATCTTAATATTACTTCTTTTAACATTTTTACGAGTATATTTTCTTTTTTTTTATAGGCCTATAATCCAAATATTCCATTATTTAAGATTTTACGTTGAAAATCTTTTGTCTCACTTGCAATATGTTAAATACGCCTTCAGCTAAGAAAAGCAAAAGCAAATCGTGGCTTTGTCTATGCCTTAATCCTATTTCTCCTCCAACAAACTGAAAATATTATTATACATTTTAAAGGAAAAATTTTAAAAATATTATTCTCTTTACTTCCTTTTCTTTTCTTGTAATTTAATATCGGGTTATTTTTTTACAGTTACATAAGTTTAAATCATAATAAGACAAGGAAATGTATTTTTAATATCAATGAAATGGGCTTTTTTGGATAGAAAATTTTTTGTCATTAATGTTTAGATATGGAAGACCAGTTTTTACAAACTTTTCTTAGCATATGCGGCCGTATTTCGCCACTAACTCTTGGAATGTTGATTTGCAGTTGTTCAAATGTCTCTGATTTGTCAACGTAGATAGGTGACCTTACATAACTCCAAAGAAAATAAAACAATCTGGTTAAATTCTACGATCTTGGTGGCCAATTAGTTGGACCATTACGTAAAATTATTCTTTCATCAAAAGTTTCTTTGAGTATATCTATTGTAACGTGCGCTGTGTGGCATTTGGCTGCGTTCTTTTGCAAGATTAATGCCAGCTCATCATTCACAGTAACACTCTGACCATCTTCGTTTTTGAAGACATATGGATCAAAGTGCACCAGACAGTTATTTTCTGTGGATGTAATGGTGTTGTTCTGTTTATTTATATACCCATTTAACCAAAGAAAGACTTTATCGGAGAACAAAATTTTGAATATCAATTTATGCTTCAGGCCATTCGCCAAATTAGCGGCGATGTAAGTCTATCCATAATGAAATGTCAAACCAAACTAAATAAAAAGCAACTATCAGCTGTTAAATCGGTTGTCAAATAAAGAACTGTTGCAAACTCAAAGTTATGAACCTCTAAAAAAACCCTACATAAAAATTTAAATGGTTGTGTACTTGCTGAATTAGAAGAAGAAAAATTAATGCCACAACACAAAAAAAGAATTTGTTTTCTCTTAAATTATATTGAATTTTTTAAAGGAAATTAAGCAAAAGTCAGTGCAATATGTTGGCATATTTTCGTATATTTTTCCGTATTTTCAATGCCAAGAGCATAACATCACATACACATTTGTGTATACACACCACCACATAACACTATCCCACGTGTTTCTGTTTGCTAGTATGCAGAGAAATTGTTGTATAGGAAATTGTTTGTCCTTTAACACACACATAAGAAATGGAAAGTGTATGTGCTTATTGCTGCTGTTTCTGCTGCGTTGCATTATCGAAATTGGCAACATGCCCATCATTTGTTGTACCAGAATGCCAACGTGTGCCTTTTTTATTTAATTTCCTTTTTTTTTAAACAAAGATTTTGAAATCCATGTAGTTTAGAGGGGAGCTAGAAACTAAAACTGTAACCGACATGATATTTATAACACATTCTGAGAACCTTTTTAATAGAAATGAAAAAAAAAAATACAAAAACTTTAGCAATCTGTTAGGGCTAAAGCTGCGTAAGCTAGCTGATGTGATATACTACATACCAAAAAGTGCTATAAATCGCATATTTTTTTTTTTATAAGACCAGCACCCAGGGGATGTCCCCTACTCATGCAGTGCATTGTGCTGGTACTAGGAAAATAGGTTATTGGAAGGAGGACAGAGGGACTTGTGTTTATGGACCTTAGATTTAAATTTACTCATTTCGTAAGTGGCAGCAGATACTTTAGCTGGAAGATTATTCCACAACCGAACAGTGCGACCAAAGAACGAATTCTCCCTATAATGCGTTGTGCGATTTACTGGACAATCAACTACAAAGGGATGCGCTCTACGAGAAATACGAGTACTACGTAAAAATATATGATTTTTAGAAATTAATTCCTTAATTTCGTTAAAATACATTCCGTTATAGTACCGATAGAACAATGAAACACACGCCACATTGCGACGGTGCTCCAATGAATCGATAGAGTTGGCTACCGTCATTGATGAGCACCTTCGCCCTCTCCTGTACGCGGTCGAGAAGCTCCAAAACAGACTTTGAAGCACCGGCCCATACATGAGAGTTGTATTCCATTTAGGGTCGGATATAGGACTTGTAAATATAAAGGAGATCAGATGGAGTGAAGTATTTCTTGCACCGTCTCAAAAAATCAAGGCCCTTGAATGCTTCTTTCGACACTTGAAATATGTTATCGTTCCAACGAACGTCACAGTGAATTCTCATGCCCAGACCATCAAGAGCATCTGATTCCTCAATATCCACATTACCCATTGACACAGATGACAGCACACCATCACGTCTGTGTGTTAAAAACAACATTGAGTCTTACGTGCATTAAAATCGACCCTGTTCGCACGACCCCACTTGGTGACCTTCACCAGGTCACTTGTGAGTGTGACGTTCATATTCATCCTTCTCGCCCCAACCTCCAAAAGGCTCAGTCTACGATCAGAAGAATATGAGTGACAAATATTGCTGTCATCCGCAAAAGAGTAGATAGGATTAGAAGTGAGAAGAAGAAAGTCGTCAAGAAATATTAGAAAAAGAGTAGGAAAAAGAACAGAGCCTTGCGGTACCCCTGAGTTTACCCTGAACTCGTCGGATGAGACCCCATCTATAACCACTCTTATAGAGAGATCTCTGAGAAAACTCGATATAAATCGAGAGAAGTGACTACCGACACCAAAAGCATTAAGTTCGAAATGAGAGCCTCGTGCCGAACTCTATCAAACGCCTTTGAGATATCCAGAGCCACAACCTTACTCTCGCCAAAACCATGAATGGACTTGTTCCAGTTCTCCGAGAGCAACGCCAGCAGGTCACCAATAGAACGGCCCTTTCGGAAACTGTACTGACGATTAATCATACTCTTCATAACCTTGGAGAGTGCGGAACAAACTGCTATTGGACGTTAGTTCTCAAGGTAACTAGCCTCGCCCTTTTTGTGGATACATTAGCAACCTTCCAGCAAGATGGAAAAATACCGGCGCAATATGACGCACTGAAAAGGTGCGCTAATGGACGCGCAAGCGTCGAAGAGCACTGCTTCAGGACCAGTGCTGGTATGCCATCCGGCCCAGAATTCTTGTTAACGTTGAGATTTGCAAGGACCCTTTTATTGATCGAAAATTTGAAAATAAGAAAACAGTGCACAATCTTCCACCAAGTTTTTGTATGGCTCCACCTCTTCACACCTGAGACAAAAGAACACTCAAAGTGCTGGGCTTGATCAGGAGAATCGTGTTTAGAATTTGACGTGGTAGTAAAAAATAATTAAAGACAGAAATTTAGCCATGGACACCGGTAAATAAAATGTTATGATCGGTATACAAGATATTATAATGGGGACATAGTAAACAAAATAGTAAAAAGACGGTATTTGTAGGCGTGGCAAAAAATAAAAATAAATTGTTTTTGTAGTTGTTTTTTACATTATTTTTAATCCTAGGGGGTGACTGCTACAATTTTTTTTTTTTTTTTTTATACGGAAGGCGCACCACTCTAGTGTACCCGTGACACCTCTCGTATGGCTTAAATAAAATTTCTACGTTTAATATAAATGCATCACTGGCCTACAGTCAAGTTGGTTGTAGTAGATTGTATGAGAATAAGTATTGTATGTGGCGAGATACTGCGAGCATTGCGATTTGTGGCATTTTTGGTTTTTCTATATTTTTTTGTCACTGGTTTTATAAAAAATGATATAAAAAGAGAAGAAATACAACGAGAAAAGACAAATTTTTTGCTCATTTGTAAGAGAAAATGTTCTTTTATGACATATAATAGACAATCGTTATAGACAAAATCAAGCACGTGTAGTGCAAGGGAAAATGTATTGAATTTTTGTTGTTGTTTTTTTCTTTTTTTTTGTGGATATTAACAAGAAATTGGTAAAATGTACATAAAAAGGGATGGCTATTTGGAAACCATTGGACCTTATACGGAAAAATAATCAACAAACTTAAAACGCTGTATGCAAATACGAGCGCTCGTATCCTATATAGGAGATAGCATCCCTATCAAAAGTTTCGGTCAAGAGTATATTCTAGACTGTGTATTAGAACGAGCCTTATACTCGCTTTATACTCGCTAAGAACAGAGTTGGGAAAGTGATCGAATTGAATTCGATCGTAAAGAAAAATTCTTTTTTAGAGCCGAATTTTAAAAGAATTAAAAATGCGATTCATGAGAAGAATCTGAAACGAAAGAATGTAGTAATAAAATTCGGAACGCAAGCCGAGTCGAAAAGCATCAAAACGAGTTGAAAATGAGCAATTCTTTTAGTAAATGTTGCTTGTGTTGTAAATGGTCCGCAAAATAATTTTTTTTTTTTTTTCTGAAAATGCTATAAAAAAAACTACTGAATATTTTCTCAAATTTCTTTTTTTATTTGAACATACAATCCTTCCGGTTAATAATGGAAAATAATTTCATTCAAATGGCTGCCTCGGCTGGCCATGCAGTAGCCTACACGATCGGCTTAATTTTTAAGCACATTATCGATTGTGTGCAGCTGTATTTCACCAATGGCTTCACGAATATTGTCCTTTAAAGCGTCAATTGTCTCTGGCTTGTTGGCGTAACACTTATCTTTGACGGCACCCCTGAAATAATAATCCAACGGTGTCAAATCCCAGCACCGAGGTGGCCAAACGACATCAGCTTTGCGGCTGATAATGCGAACTTCAAAAACAGTTCGCAAAACATCGAGTGTAGCTTCGGCTGTGTGGCACGTAGCGCCGTCCTGTTGAAACCAAATGTAGCTAATATCCTCCTCTTCAATTTTTGTAAACAAAAATTCGTTCAACATGGCCTGATAACGATCGCCATTGACTGTAACGGCCACTCCTTGCTCATTTTCGATTATCAAAATCCGCACCAAACAGTGACTCGTCTTGGGTATATCGACTTTTCAATGTATGAGTGCGGGTTTAGCATTGTAATTTTTTCCCAGTAGGTGGCGTGTTGTTCACGATCATTCGTCTGATGTTTGTGATCAATGCCAGAGGTATGCAAGAAGGGTCAGGGGGGCTTTTTTCTTTATTATTTTTTTTAAATGGAGTTGTCTGGAGGGAAGAAGTTGAAGCCTTTTTTTATTATTAAACATTCTAAACCACAATTAAATTTTTTTTTTTTGTCATGTCCTCTGCTGGAGCTCGAACCTGGGTCGTTTGTGTTGTTATGCGTGCGCGCTAACCACTACACCACACCACCACACTCGATTAAATATTAAAGCTGTAAAGGTTTTTCATCTTTTGTGTGTATTATGTGACAAAATAATATATAGAAGTGGAAACAAGTTCAGGGTCTATGACACTGAAATGAAAAGAAAAGTATTAATCGATTGTCATTTTATCAAGGTTTCACTACATTAGAAGCATATGAGAAATAAAATTGTACGTGAATAGTAAGTGTTTGTTGGCCATTTAGTTAATGCTGATTTTTAATTAATATTGTTGGTAAGACTATACAAGACTTAACAATTTTGAATATATTCTGCTGAGAAGACAATATTAGTTGGACCTTTAATTAATTCAATTGATTTTAAATTTTTTTTAGCGTTTGTCTAGTAAATAATTTAAGAGAATTAATTTCAGTAAAACTTCATTCTTTATTTGTTCATGCATTTGTATGTCAAAATGTTTTCAATTTAACGGCATCAAATTGAGTAACAATCATTCCCTTAGCAAACAAATTATCTAAAATTAAGAAAATCTTTTACGGTTCAACATTATGTTTAAGTGAAATAAAGTTTAACTTAAATGAACTACATTAACCCTTTGTCAGCATGTTTTGACTGCTTAATATCACTTTTAAAGTTATCCTGTCAAGCAAATTTATGTTAAATATTTAACATGTTGTCTGAAGCAGCTTTTACTAAAATCAATTTAAAAAATACCTAAAAGAGAACAGGTCATTATTGTCAGGAACTTACCAAAAACTGCTTCAAAATTGGTTTTGGCATTTATTATATTCAGTAAATAGAAAAGTGAAGCCGAATAATTTTTTTTAACTAAAATTCAAGATAATCCATCCATAATACCACCTTGAACAAAAAGTTCCCGGAATTTATTCAAAAAATTAAAAATGCAAATTTATTCATTTAAATCTATATTGTCCCCTTCAAAGTAATTCCCATCGACTGCAACACACTTATATCAGCGGTTGATCCCATTCGCGAAGCATTTCTTATATTCGGTTTTCGGTATGTCCATCAGTGCTTCCTGCATTTCTCCATTATTTCCTCTCGGCTGCAGAAACGCGTTCCACGTAAAGGTTTTTTAACTCGATTGGACGGAAAGAACTCACAGGAAACCAAATCAGATGAATTAGGTGGCGGGCTATTGGATGGTATTTGTTGAATTTGTCTTCAAAAATTTTCGAATAATGATGGATGGCACTGTGCGACAATGCGTTATCATGGTGCAAAATCCACGAGTATTCTGCCCACAATTCTGGTGTCTTTCGGAGAATCGCTTCACGCCCAAATAATACTCTTTATTTACTGTCTGGTCTTCTGGCAAAAATTCATGATGCACTTAACCGTTGTAGTCCATAAAAACCGTAAGTATTGCCATCTTTTTTGACTGAAGACGACGTGCTGTAATATCTGGGGAGATGTCGATAGATATCCACGCAAGAGAGCTATGTCGGCTTTACAGTGTGCAAGGTGCAACACCGTCACAGGAACGGAGATCAGAGGAGCGATTATGATAAGTTGCAGAATGACAGCAAAGGTGGAAAGCTCACCACAACGGCAGATGGATATGTTCTTATACCCTGCGTGCAAATGTGGATTACGAAACGGCACGGCGAACTGGGTTATTATCTTACACAGAGTCTGTCTAGCCATGTTTTTTTTTCAACAATACCTGTATTATTTTGGGCTGGCAGATAATCCTATGTGTACCGATTGTTCAGGTGAACTCGAAAGCGCGGAACACGTTACATTCGAATGTGACAGGTTCGTCGAAGAACTTAGTTTTTGACTGCAGACCAACCGTGGAAAATTTAATTGGCGAAATGTGCTCATCGAGTGCCAAGTGAAACGCCGCCAAATTGTTCGCCGGACGAGCTGTGCGCAGGCTCGGCATAACAACTGAGTCACAAACTGCGGACGCTGCGAGCAGACGATGGATCGTACAGTGACACTTCAACTGCAACGAACTTAACGTTTGAACTTAGTGCTTTAGACGGCCTCTTCACGTAATACAGGGTGGGCAAATTTGAGGTTAGGAAGTAAATTGGCTGTCAAATGACGAAATGTCAAGAATTGAGCTGTCAACCTTTGAAACTTATATAGTAATAAATTGGGAAATTTTAACTATGGAACGCTCGCTACATTCTTGAACAAAGAACTTTAATTGAGAAAATTTACTGTTTGAAAAACTGAACGAAAGCAAGGCATTTGTCAACAAAACCATCTTTAGTAATGAGGTCCATTTTCAATTAGGCGGTTATGTAAGCAAATAAAATTGTCGCATATGGGGCTCACATAATACACAAACAGTCCTCGAAGAATCATTATATTCCAAAGAAAGTGACCGTATGGTGCGGTTTGTGGTTAAGCGGCATCATCGGCCCGAATTTTTTTGAAGAAGAATAAGGAAACGCCGTCACCTTAAATTCTCTGCGCTACCAATCCATGATAAGCACAATTAATGTTGATATCAGTGACCTTTGGTTTCAGCAGAACGGTGCCACTAGCCACACAGCCATACAAACAATTCAGTTGTTGTATGCGTAATTTCTCGATTTGACGATGTGAATTGGCCTCCTCCTTGTTATGATTTAACGCCGCTGGATTATTTTTTCTGGGGCCATTTGAAAGACCGGGTTTACGTGAACAAGCCACAAACAACTGACACTCTGAAAGATGAAATTCGGGGCTGCATTGATGAGATAAGCGAAGCTTTGTTGCAAAATATGTTTCAAAATTTTGTTAAAAGAGCGGACGTCTGCCGATGTGCTATAGGGGGAAATTTGCCCGACATCATATTCCATATTATTAATTCCCTTATTTCTGTTTTATATTGGTATGAATTAAACTGAATTTGTCAACAACAAAATCATGTTTCTAAAGCCATTTTCCTTCCAAACCTCAAATTTACTTAGTCAGTAGTTTAGGGAGGAAGCACTGTCGGACACCGGGGTGATGTTAGAGGGTAAAGGTCCCATACTGACTAAAGCTTTTAATAGTTGGTACACACAATAAAATCTATTTAATGTCAAATTTCATTGTAGATATCATCGTGTGCATTTGTGTTTATGATCTCATTTCGGAATGCATTCGAGATCTCATCAACAGCAAAATATTTCGATATTTTGCGATTGCATTGATGCAGATTGCGCTGTCGGTATAGTGATTTCTTGTTTTTAACGGTTTAGTTCATTGAAAACAAGGAAGCTCTAAGCATCTACATGACGACTTATTATTTCAACCGTACTTCTTTCGCGATGTTATGGTATAATACAAAACACCAGAACTGATATTGCATTTTTTGATTTCATTGTTGATTGCGTTGCGTAAATGGAATTCATTGTGTGTACCCAGTATAACTGCTTCACACCTTCATTTAAAAAGCAATGTTATGGGGTGACAGATGATCTGACCTGATATTAAAGGAAATAATAGCGAGCGCTATGATAAATTTTGCTTTTATAATACAGTATTAAAACTCCGCAGGTGTTAAAAAAAACTCATCAATTGCTTAATTTTTTATAATAATTATAGGGTGCTTCTTATAGAGGTATAGAACTTTAAGTTGTAATAAAACAACGATGGATTATTCGATTGACATGAATTTTATTTATCCGAAAGATAATTTTGTGGCATTACATTTTAAATATGATTTCTGGAATATGACCGCCACGGCTGGCGCGAATATAGTCCAATCTGGACGTCCAATTTTCGATGACTTTTTCCAACATTTGGTGCCGTATATCTTCCAAATGGTCAAGCGTTTGTGGCTTTACCGCATAGACCAATAACTTTATATAGTCCACAGAAAGTAGTCTAGCGGTGTTAAATCACAAGATCTTGGAGGCCAATTCACAGGTCCAAAACGTGAAATTAGGCGGTCACCAAACGTGTCTTTCAATAAATCTATTGTGGCACGAGCTGTGTGACATGTTGCGCCGTCTTGTTAAATCCACACCTACTGGACATCATGGTTACTCAATTCAGGGATGAAAAAGTTAGTAATCATGGCTCTATACCGATCACCATTGACTGTAACGTTCTGGCCACCATCGTTTTTGAAAAAGTACGAACCCATGATTCCACCAGCCCATAAAGCGCACCAAACAGTCAGTTTTTCTGGATGTAACAGTGTTTCCACATACACTTGAGGATTACCTTCACTCCAAATGCGGCATTTTTGTTTGTTGACGTAGCCATTCAACCAGAAGTGCGCTTCATCGCTAAACAAAATTCGCTTATGAAAATTGAAAAAAAAAATTCACTTATGAAAAATGAAAATTGCACTATTTGCAAGCGTTGTTCAGGCGTGAGTCTATTCATGATGAATTGCCAAGCCAAACTGAGAATAAATCACTTGACAGCTGTTAAGTCGGTCGCCATCTTGAAAAGTAATGCCAACTTAAAGTTCTATACCTCTATAAAAAACACGCTTTAAACTGCCAATGTTAAATTTTTTTATTAAAAAAAAAAAGCAAAAACAAACAAAAAACGATTCTTCTAATAAATTCATTGTTAAATGATATGTTTACGCAAACTGAAGCTACCTTGTAATAATCATAGTAATTCACTGAGTCACACACGATTTACATTTTAGGTAGATTACCATTTGAAGTGAAATAATTTTGCTAAAAAAAATGAAAAAAAAAACTATATGCCTTCTCTTAAATGGTGGCGTAAAATTTTTTATTTGCTACGTCATAAGGTTATCGCAACCACAGTTTCTAAAACAAAAAAATGCCTGTCAATCATATCTGCCATCAATCGAGTTAGTCATGTATTCATAATAAGTTTTGACAATTGAAGAATATGTTTATATGTTTATCTAAATACGTATGTATGTATGTATGTATGTTTAGCAACAAGCCTTGTTACCAACAGATATGTACGGTTATCAGTACAAGAACAATAAAAGATAATTCTAAAATCTAAAGCAAATAAAGAGCCTAAATATTTGAGAATAAACAGAGTTTTTTTATATCTAAATTGTTTTCCCTGAATTTTTACACTATGCAACAAAAAAAGAAATATAAAAATAAAAAAATGACTTAGAAATCCCTGGGAAGTGATACTATTTTTCTGACAGGTGCTATTGAATACAACAAGAATCTGTTTTTGAAATTTTGCAAACATCACCCAAATATCTCAAGTAATACATAAAAACTCCGTTTCCCTCACCTTCATGCACAAATTCGTTGATAATAAATTTATGATTTAAGAAATGTTTAAATAGTGCTGTTACGTTTTTACCTTTTTAAAAACGTGTTTTTATGAGTTCGTTCGTAGATTGTAGTTAAAACACAGTTATGTGCATCACTGCTTGTAATCTTTTTACAGGCAATAACAATTTTTTACTCTGTCTGTTTACAATCATGTAAACAACAACAATTACTCGACAGATCTTCTAACCCGATCGTAGTTACAATTTAGGTACGATCACAGCCTCTCCAACCAGAGTTTAACCACACTAAACTCTCTTACACTGAGTTCAAACCAATAACACGTTAGCTGAGCTTACACCAAATAAACTGATTGCTGGCTGAGTAAACAATATACCGAAAGCTCTCGAACCTTTCGGTATTTCAGGTGGATTGCATTTCTTACTTTTAAAGGGTCCGCCAAATTTTTCTTTTTTTTTTGAAAATGCCATAAAAAAAACTACTGAATATTTTCTCAAATTTCTTTTTTTATTTTAAAGTACAATCCTTCCGGTTAATAATGGAAAATAATTTTATTCAAATGGCTGCCTCGGCTGACCATGCAGTAGCCTACACGATCGGTCCAATTTTTAAGCACATTATCGATTGTGTGCAGCTGTATTTCACCAATGGCTTCACGAATATTGCCCTTTAAAATCTCAATTGTCTCTGGCTTGTTGACGAAACAATTATCTTTGACGGCACCCCACAAATAATAGTCCAACGGTGTCAAATCGCACCTCCGAGGTGGCCAAACGACATCAGCTCTGCGGCTGATAATGCGATCTTCAAACACAGGGCGCAAAATATCGAGTGTAGCTTCGGCTGTGTGACACGTATCGCCGTGCTGTTGAAACCAAATGTTGCTAATATCCTCCTCTTCAATTTTTGTGAACAAAAATTCGTTCAACATGGCCCGATAACGATCGCCATTGACTGTAACGGCCACTCCTTGCTTATTTTCGAAGAAAAATGGCCCAATTATGCCTCTGGACCAAAATCCGCACCAAACAGTTACTCGTCTTGGGTGTATCGGCTTTTCAATGTATGCGTGCAGGTTTTCTGTGCCCCAAATGCGACAATTTTATTTGTTTACATGCCCGCCAAGATCAAAATGAGCCTCATCTGAAAAGATGATTTTTTTGGCAAAATCGGCATTTTCTGTAAGTCGATCGCAGGCCCACTTAGCGAAGCGAAAAAAGCATATACACAACCATATTCATTCAGCGGAAGGATAAAACTAATTATCTGTCAAATCAGACATGAGCTAAGTGTTACCATCCACGAAATAAGTACTAGTTGAAAAAAAAACGTTAGATGGCGGACCCGATATTTTCTTTTGAGTTCTTATGTAGCCATGCGAATGTTGTAGATTTGGTTATTTTTAAACAGCACGTATAGTGTTGTTCTTGCAGTTTTTGTTTATTTATTTTAGCGATGTAATAAACGCAGGGATGCTCAACCTTATTTTTGTAACAATATAAATATAAGATACTAGGGAGATCGGACGGTTATTATTCGCCCGGTTTTAACCGTTTTTTTTTTGGTTTTGTCGAATACGGTTTTTTCAAGATCTTCATTTTTCGAATACCGAATAAACCGGTTAATTTAACACGAATAACCGGTTAATTTAAATAAGTCAAATTTCTATACGTTTGTATATATTTTTTTATTGAAAATATGCTCATCGTTTAACTATTTGTATAAATTTAATTAGTTTTGTATATACTCGTATGACAACCTTACACAAGGTAGATCGAAAAAGGTATGCACTTTTCTCATCATCGGTAAATAAATATTGATTTTATGTATGGAGAATGATCAACTGGACTCATTGAAAGGCCACAAACCCACATACGCGCTCCACAGCGTAAGTACACCTAACCAGTGGCTGTTGAAAATTGTCTAACGGTATGGTTAGAAGGTAGGTTCTTACTTAAGATACCACAGTGACACATACACTATTAAATACGTGGTGCATAAATTTACATACAGTGCTGCTCGAAATCTAAAAAAATTTTCTTGTCGAGGCAATTAAGGACTCGTATGTTACTAACTAGTAGATTTATTCAAAGTAAAACATTTAATTTTTGTTATGTTGGGCACCTAAATTATAACTTTAATAACAAACCTTTAATTCCATTCTCTACCAAGTAATACAACAAATACGAAATTAGCTTCTTGAATAGTTGTTCGAAACTTAAGCTTTTTTCAGTACTTTGAGTAAGAAACTTTGCTTTTTATGGGATCCGCACGCCGTTTTGGCATAGTTCTTATGATATTTGTTAGGATTATTGTTCGTATTGATTGCCACTTTAATTCTAAGCTCTCCATCAGCTTCTGCTTATGTTCTAAAACGACGTGGTCCAGCTCTGCACTTCAAGAATTAGGAATAATTTTATTTAAATAAAAGAACCGATTAACAGGTTATTTGAATTATTGTTAACCGAAAACCGGTTTTTTTAAAAGTGCTACTTTCCGAATTATTTGAAATCGGGTTTTTGAAAAAAGTCGAATAATGGATCTCCCTAGAAAATACTCAAGGCATTATAAGCAAGCTTCAAGAATTAGGAACCATTTTATTTAAATAAAAGAACCGATTAACCGGTTATTTGAATTATTGTTAACCGAAAACCGGTTTTTTTTAAAGTGCTACTTTCCGAATTATTCGAAATCGGGTTTTTGAAAAAAGTCGAATAATGGATCTCCCTAGAAGATACTCAAGGCATTATAAGCAAATAAATTCAGGCATTTTTTTTTTCCTTTTTTTAGTTGCAATTCAATTAAATGTCTTATGAGCAACTACGTTTAAGGCATTTAAATGACCTTAAGTTATGGTAATAATATAAAATTTAATTAAAAGAAAATATAAATAAATTAAGCAACGACACCGAAAGTCTTTACAATTTTAATGAAAATATGTATTTACTTTTTCAAATGAGACTAACAAACAATCTGTAATAAAATTACATATTTTGTTGCTAAGAAGTTCATAAAACTTTATTTATATTTTGGAATAAATTAACAACTTTTTAATTTAAAAAATAAAAACAAAAACAAAAATGAGACAGAAAAAATTTGAACAAAAGCGCAATCTAAGACAATTATTTTTTTTCCGAGAAGAGTATTTAAGTAAAAATCAATAATTCAAAGGTTTCAAATTTAACTTTTTTTATATAAAATTTTTAATATGGAAAAAAAAAAGATTCAGTATACTTAAGCTGTATTTTTTTAACATTTAAATATTAAATTTTTATCTAATACTAGCTAAAACTTGGCGTGCTTCGCCACCCCAATCTTAATTATTATCGTAAATGCTATCTTAAGATTTTTATCCTTTTCCCCTTATTTTGTCTCTTTCCGGTCAAAATCCAATCATTTGTACTTTCCAGAAAGACACTTTAGTTCTGCTTTTTAACCGTATATAGTCTTCAAACAAACACACATTCATTTTTATGTAGTATCCAGTGTGCTTTTTGCAATACCCGCTTTTTGGCTGATGTGAATAGATCAAGAAGCTTTAATAGTTGTTGTTCTCCACATATACAAAATACAATATTTAGTTTGAATGGAAGGTGTCACGCCCACTTATCCAATCTCGCCCAAGTGCTGACTGATGATGTGTATTTTTCACGACGCTGTTTAAAACCAACGTAATGTTACATTAATATATAAAACTAATCCACTTTGTATTTTGACATGGACATAATAACAAGATCTCTAAATGAAACACACCAACAAAACCTTTTACCAATGCAACAAATACAACAAACTATTAACCATAACAAATAATCATACAGTATGTACAAACAGGATGTATTTACATTAAACGAATACAGTATAAAAGAGAATTGTAAAAACACAAGCAAGTATACATATTTAACTTGAGTTTACCACGGGTATAATTAATTTTCATTTTAATTCCCATCGAGCTCATGTAATTGTTTGGTTAATAGGTTGGAGTTTTGTTCCATTAGGTGTTTGTCGGCTTGTCTTGGATTAAGGGCTCGCCAGTTCCCTGATGATTCGTTCCGGAGACCGTCTTGTCGGGTCATTTATGACCATGAGGGTTTCGAGAGGATCGATGTTTTTCTTATGAGGACTGCGCTGGCATTTTTGAAACGATCGTCCGCCCTAGAGAATGAAATAGTGACCGGCTGCTTCGAGAGGAGAAGTGATATGGAGACCCTGAGAGTGGGCGGATACCTGTAGCCTGTGGATCTCTTAACATTGAGAGACGAGGGCCTGCTATTTTATCACAGGAGAGTCAATACCCTGGATTTGGACAGCCTGGTGTATAACACTGCACAGTGAGATGGATGTCTGTGCCCTGTTGTTGTTAATTAGTTGTAAGTAGTGTTTAAGTATATGAGCGTTTCCGTTTTCCCATTTTATGCGGAATATAGTATAAGAATTGATTTGTTTTGGTTTTGGATTGCGACTATTCTGCAGTATTTCAAGTTTTAGTTGATAAGTCTATGATAAGTATCATTTACGCATAGAATAAGTATCTACATGATTAATTAGTTTAAGATAAACTATGTAGGAACAGAATATTTGGATAAATAAAGTCAACATGTAACAAGTTCCAATAGGTGCGCAATAGTTTCCGAATTTCTCCTATAATCACGTAAAATTTTGGTTTTGCATTCGACGTTTATAAATTGTTGGCAACTTTTCTTGTTATTGTCATCGTCGTCCTATTGAGTGTAAGTGCTCTCGAATTTCTCTCACACTCGTTATTAATCAGAAGATGTGACAAGAGGCCCCGAATGTATCTTGCCACCGTTGATTATAATAGACCGCGCATTAACACAAAATTACCGTTCCGGGGGATCTGTTTCCAGTACAGTATCTGTTACCAGAATCTGTCTTCAGTACAGAACCTGTTTACGAGTAGCTGTCCCCTGTACAGCATACCCGCTACGAACGTTGTCCCCAGCACAACCACCGCACCCGACGCTAGCTCCTGTACAGCATACCTGCTACGAAAGCTGTCTCCAGCATAGTCACCGTACCCGACGCTGTCTCCTGTATAGTATACCCGCTAAGAACGCTGTCTACAGCACAGCCACCGTACCCAATTTTGTCTCCAGTATTGCACCTCCGCGACGAAATGCTGTCTCTAGCGCAACCACCTCACCCGAGGCTGGCTCCAGTACAGTATGCCTATTACCAGACGCTGTTTCCAGTACAGTAAACTAGTTATCAAAGGCTGACCACAGTCGCCGTCAACAGCCGTTATTCCAGATATTACCAGTACGACGTTGCCGCCGCACATCCTAAATCTGTTTTGTAGATAAGATAGATAATAAATTAAATTTAAGGTTTCGTTAATAAGGAAGCTTTGTTCCAGTATTATTTTTTTAATTGTTAATTTAATTGTTAATTAATTATTAATTTTGATAATTGTGTTGATTTAGAACCTGGACAGACTAAGAGATACCTCAGCTGAAAACTTAAACTGCCTTTACAACTTAAAAACTTCTACTATTGCCTGTCCCAAGATATATAGAAATTTGGATTTACTTTGCATGGGAGGTACCATGCCAGTTTTCCGATTTCGCCCACTTTTTGCTATGATTTGTATTGACTATTAAGTCATTTAGACTAAATACTGAAACTTTAGATTTAACCATTTTCAAGATATATTGAAATCAATAGTTAGTTCGTATGGAAGGTACTACGCCCACTTTTTACCTGATAATTTTTATTGACTACGAAATCACTTAGACCAATTTCGGAAGATTTTAATTGACCGCTTGTAAATCAATATTTACTTTGTATGAGAGGTACCACGCGCACTTGTCCAATTCTGCCCACTTTTTGACTGATTAGTTGCCTTTTCTATGAATCTGTTTGGGCCAAATTTACAGAATTTTTGTATCTGCAAATTTTTATCATTTTGAAGATATAGACAAATATATATATATTTTATATGGGCGTGGCACCACACAGTTAGAATTTAAGAAATTTATAAAGCCCATAGTTTCATCCAAACATACAGAGAGATACTGTATAAATTTGAAAAAAAAAATTGTTTAGCGGCTTAGCTGTGTACAAGGCACAAACAAACCAAGAAACATACATAAAAACACACATTCATTTTTATAGATAAGATTTAAATTTTTACAAAATTCTGTAGAAAAAAATTTTTTTTTTTTATATAAAAATACATATCGCACTTGATTAACAAGAGGGTATTAACTCAAAATTTTTCAAATTTCGCTTTTTGCAAGAAATCAGCTAACAACTTCAGTATCTATCTACTGTAAAAATTTCAACGTATTTCGATGACTCTTTCATCTCGAAAACCGCATGTGAAACCATTTTCGTGATAGTGTAGTGACTACTTTTATATCACCAAATAAGTGTTATTTTGAGTTAATACAAAAGTGGAAACAGACATATATTGTGACTATGGTGACCATGATGATTTCGGATTTTCAAATTCTTTTAATATGTAACCACAAACAGTTTTTCACCTCTTCTGAAATTTTAAAAGTTTTTAGTTAATACCCTCTTGTTGATCAAGTGCGATATATCATGTTATTCTTTTCGATAAAGTAAATCTTCATTGTGATATTAAGAGAGTAATTAAATAATTCTATTATCTAGTGATTTTCTAGCTTTTTTATTATTTTAAATAAGAAGATTGGAACCAGGTATTCATGACTTATGTATACGGATAATGTGCTGATTGGGTTAGCAGTTCGATGTGTAAATTAAAAAATTCGCACTCTTTCGTTAACTTGATACAACAACATGTTTTTCTTGGCTAAATGAGGTCTGGCTGCCTTTCCACCTATAGGCTCTCTTTAGTCTTTTTTGATGCACGTTCACCCTACGATAGCTATTATCTGTTAAAGTATTGTAAGGGATCCCTGTTTGTTCGATAAAAGTGCAAAAACATATCTCATTTTAATGGTCCTACGGTCCCGCTTATGAAACATGGTACGTTAAGAATATGATTTAATTTTGTTTTTGTGATAGTTCGTTGCATCGAATGGACTCCATTTTGATAAGACCTTAATACTCGTCAGATATTTTTTCATTCACTTTATAATGTATAAGGTTGTAGATACAGCCTTTAGTCGTGAATTAACTCAGTAAGTCACTAAGTCTAGACCCAGATACCTCACCAAGGCTGAACATTTTGTAAGTGCCAGGGAATATGTTTCTCCTAACAGCTTATGCTAGACATTCGCTATTCTTTGCAATAGTCATTGAAAGTGTGTCCCATTCAAGCTGCATGCTCACCTAGCACTGATTAATAAGTCCTTTTGTTGCATTAGTGTTTTCCTTAAGCGCAGGGATTTAAATTAAGATAATGTCCGGCAGAAAACCCAATCTTGACAGTTCATTCTTACATTTTGTGATCACTAAATATGTATTATTGTGCGAATTCAAAGTACGAAGCATAGAACCGCTAGGCTATCAAAAAGTGCAAATATTGCACGTTTAGCTTTCCACGTTTAGATGCGTCGGGCAGCTCATGCACTTTCATTCTCTTATCATTTAACATAATTTTATGAATTTTGTCGACTATTTTCTGGCGGTTTCAAAGGGAAAATAAGTGAAGGGAAAATAAATGTTTTGTAATCATAAAGATATCAGTTTTTGATTTTCGCAGCTTGTTTTCAATGCCTGTAAAATCGAACAATTATACGTACCCAGTCCAGTCAATCAGTACAATTAACAAGAGCAGTATTACTGTGAGCGTCAAAAGAAACTGTACACCAGTGGCATTTATGTTTAAACTTTTATTTTATTATTTTTTTTATAATGTAACTTAAAATTTTTTTAGTTTTTATTTATTATATGTCCTTCTTAAACTTTTTATTAAAAAACAAAAACAAAACTTTAACAACAACAAAAAATATATAACAAAAACAAATAAATCTTCAAATTCCACGCGTCAAAAGAAACTGTACAACTATTTTGTACAACAAATAATAAGCAATTTTACAGTAAAAACCTTCCGTTATTTTTTTTATTTTCTTTCATATGACAATTTAAGCAATATTAACTAATTATTAAAGATACTAATAGATTTGGTTTTGTCACAAGCAGTTCAAACAAGGAAACTTTTGTATTTTTTAAAAATGGGCAAACAAACTTCTTTGGATGTTCGTGAACTTGTGTTAAAATTTTACAAAGAAGGCAAATCTTTACGAGAGATTGGTGTAATAATTGGGCGAAGTCACAACACTGTAAAAAATATAATTGATAAGTACCAAAAATTTTCAAATTTAGAAAATCGTCCTAAATCTGGAAGGCCAGCTAAACTAAACAGTACTCAAATAAGGTCCATTGTGCGACAAGTGAAGAAAAACCCAACGGAAAGTGCTGTAAAAATATCCGAAAATATTTCAGAATGCTCCGGTATTAGTGTCAGTGCCAGCACAATACGCAGAGCCTTACATGCAAATGGACTGCATGGACGAGTTCCAAGAAAAAAGCCATATATTTCACCAATCAATCAACGTCGGCGTCGGGAGTTTGCCAAAAAATACGAAAATTAATCTAATATATTCTGGAACAATGTGCTTTTTACTGACGAAAGTAAATTTGAAATATTTGGTAAGAAAAAACCAGTTAAAATTTGGAGAACGAAAAATTCTGAATTCGATCGGCAAAATGTAATGTCCACAGTAAAGCATGGTGGTGGATCGGTGATGGTGTGGGGATGTATGGCAGCGAATGGTGTAGGAAATTTAGTATTCATAGAAAATACTATGAATAAAACAGATTATCTCAACATTTTAAAGGACAACTTGGCACAGAGCGTTGAAAAATTGGGCTTGGATCAAACTTGGGTCTTCCAGCAAGACAACGATCCCAAGCATACTGCCAAAATAGTAAAGGAATGGCTGCTTTACCATACTCCAAAACAGTTGGATCATCCCCCCCAGTCACCCGATCTCAACCCCATAGAACATTTGTGGGAACATCTGGATCAACAAATAAGAAAAAGGGAAATTACAAGCAAGGATTCCCTCAAATCAGCTATAATGGAGGAATGGCTGAAAATTTCCCCTGAAGTTACTAGAAAACTTGTGGAATCGATGCCCAGAAGACTGCAAGCTGTAATAAAAGCAAATGGCAATCAAACTAAATACTAATTATTTTTAACTAACTTAACTTAACTTTTAATGTAGAAATAATGTACAGTTTCTTTTGACGCGTGGAATTTGAAGATTTATTTGTTTTTGTTATATATTTTTTGTTGTTGTTAAAGTTTTGTTTTTGTTTTTTAATAAAAAGTTTAAGAAGGACATATAATAAATAAAAACTAAAAAAATTTTAAGTTACATTATAAAAAAAAAATAATAAAATAAAAGTTTAAACATAAATGCCACTGGTGTACAGTTTCTTTTGACGCTCACAGTATATTACAAATATGTAACTGCGTTGGAAAGGCAAAAAATCAGTAGATTAAACTACAAACTGAAATCTGGCTTAATTTCTTTTACATATAGACATGCTTTTGGTTTTTTGTGTTTGTTAAAAAATCGTACTAAAACTAATAGGAAAAATATAGATTATTTTTAATAAGAAATTTTCAAAAAATATTTTTTAATAAATTTTGTATAAGCAAAACTACAAAGGTTTTATTTTACTAATTAATTATCTGTTAAGAATCTAACGCATACATGCGTTCATAGAAAAAGCGCTCACCATTCGAAATATGTTTTTTATTGCCATGGCACTTAAAACTACACCTAAAATAGTTCAAATAACCATTTTAAAGCAAACTATGTATTCGCACAGCACTATTTTCATCACAGTGTTGTAGCATTAAAGCACACAAAAACGTGCGAACAAATGTTCCAATTTTTTCATGCAAAACAATTAAAAATGTTTACTCGCACTTAGTATTCAAAGGTGGGGGGCCTTATTTGTTTATGTTTGCATTTGTATTTGTATATTTTTGTTTATGGACCTATGTGAGTATGTGTATTGTATGAGAGTTTTTATGTTTATAAAAAAATGTTCGCAGTTCTCTTAAGCATTTTGCATAATTTATTAGCTGAACAACAATAGCAAATACGAGTTTATTTGAGTTTATTTGCAGCGGCAACAACAATAACAACATTAACAAAATCAAACAAACAAATGATAAATGAGTGAATGAAATGAAAAATAAACAAATGAAAACAGAGTAATACGTACTACACGTGTATATGCTTCTATACAAAATGAAAGAGAACTAGAGATGGTGTGTGTGTGTACTTTCTTTATAACAATATTTTTATTTATTTGTTATGATTGTTGTCGTTGTTGTTGTTGTTGTTGTTGTTAATTTTTAAGTATTTTTCTTGAGTAATCCTTAACCCCTTCAAATTTCTTTTCTCTTCTCTTAGTCACAGTCGCTAAGCTAAAACAACAACTACGGGCAAAATTCAACAACACTTTCGTATTCAAACGTTCACGACGTTGAGTTTTTATTTCTTTCTCCATCTCCTGCTCTGTTTTTCCAGGAATTTTTTAAAGAATGAATATTGTTTTTTTTTCGTTGTTGTTAGTTTTGATTTCAATAACAATAGAAACCAGAAAGTTATGAATGAATTCTTTAATGTTTGGGAAAATTTGTTTGTGCGTTTGTGTGTGCCGTAGAGAGTGGTAGCGTGGGTGGGTGTTCTTTTCCTTCACAAATTTACGCCTAAATGCACACTTATATTATTAAAGAAAAAATAGATAATTTGTTGCTTAAAAAATTTAATGAGAAATTATTTAAATTTTTTTTTTCACTCTTTTTGCAACATTTGTTTATTTTTAAAAACCACTACAAATGCTTAAATTTTTAATATCCAACAATGGAAAGCAGGAAATAGAAAAAAAGAGAAAATTTTTATATTAAAAAGATAGCATGGGAATGTTTGTATTTTATACACAGTATTTGAATGGATTTTTTTTTTTTTTAATTATTGATATCTGGACAAAAATGTACTCTACTACTAGTAGCAGTTTACAAGCAAAAATATTTTAAAATGTTTTCTACAGAAATAATCATGTTTCAACACAATCAATAAGTTTCATTTGTAACGCTATAGCTCATGACGGACTTTAATAATTACTTCATATATATACATATATAAAAAGGGTGTTTTTTAGCTTATCCAAGCTTTCAGTAGAGATAAGTACAATTAGCAATGTTCTGCAACACAACACATTATTCTTATCGAATTAAGATAAATATTTAGATTACAACTGGCGTTACGTTTGACTAGGCAGTGATCTGGTTTAACGTTCGTGATCTATCCTATCTGTATGTGTATCAGAGATCAGCAAAGAATACCGAAAACATGAGTATAATAGAATCATCGAATTCATACACATTGCAATGGCTACTCATAGCCATTCGAACTCTAAAGCTTGAAGTACTCATCATACTCATACCTGTACACATATATGTCGCTATTGATTCATACTCATCTGCACTCATTGTGGGTAGATGAAGCAAAATGAGTATGATTCGAATAATGCCAATCATTTATGAGTATATGAGTATTTTCTGAGAAATTAATGAATACTATGAGTATTATTTCATACTCATTGCTACTTACACTTATGAATCAACGTTATTGTGAGTATTCATGGGTATGAGTAATTGAATTTGAATATGTATACTCACTCATACTTATTAATTCATGCGAAAAGAAATGATTCATTGCTGATCTCTGATGTGTATCGTCCAAATAAAAATCTTGAGAATTCTTCTACATTTGCCGTGACTAACAACTATAGCTACCGTTGGTCCTTTTGTTTTTGCCAATTTTAAGGGTAACCAAACCTGGAATTTTATTCATATGTCAAGTGCTGCTTGAACGCCAAAAAAATTAATTTTTGTATTGATTCATTGCTAATACAGAAAAGTAATCTATTGAGTCAACAGAAACGTAATAAATCGTATGTGAAGTACCGTCGGCCAGCTGAATAAACGCCAAAGTGAAATACAGACAACGCCAAGGTAATGGCCTGTATTTGGGGAAACCAGGAGTATTTAAGCTATAATGAGCTGCCAAAATCAGATCTTGGCTTTTACCAAAAAAAAAATTGATTCGTTTTTGACCAAAAAATTTTTTTGTCTGGAATTTGCTACCAGACATTAAACTGTGATATTGCATGGTAATAACGCTCGCCCTTATATTGCAATTCGGTTTAAAACTATTTATGTTATGCACTCAGAGAAAAACAGCAGGAATTGAACTAAAACAACATTAAATTAGCAGAACACAACTATAAAAACTAGTAAATTAAACAATGTATTTGAAAAAACAACCTAAGTCCAAAATCAATGTGGAAAAAAATTTGATCTAAAATTGTTTTACTTGTTTTAGCATTGGCCAAACACAAATTAAGAATTCTGCATTTTCAAACTAAACATGTTATACATACATTATATCAAATTGGAAAATATTTTCAACAACGTACATTAAGATTTCAAAAGTGTTTTCACATTTGTTCGAAAATGTACTTGTTTAATTTAAAAACGTGCGCCTTTAAATTTATGTTTTGGCATTTAAAAATCGACGTTGGAACATCTTCAACTTGCAGTTGTGGTCTTTGATATTAAACTAATTCAGAAAACCAACATTTTGATGCTTAATTCAGTCATACCTGTACATTATGACGTATCATTATGACACTATTGACGCATACTCGGCTGCACTTATTGTGCGTAGACGATGCAAAATGAGTATGATTCGAATATGAACATTTGAATGTATTATCTTTTCTTTAATAGCTAATGCTCATATTCATAAATATTAATGAGTAATCATGAATGATTCAAATCATTTATGAGTATATGAGTATTTTTTGAGAAATGAATGAATACTATGATACTCATTGCTATTTACGCTTATGAATCAACGTTGTTGTGAGTATTAGTGAGTATGAGTAGTTGAATTTGAATGAAAAAAGTGATTCATTGCAGATCTCTGATGTATATCGTCCAAATAAAAACCTTTTGAATTCTTCTACATTTGGCGTGATCAACAACTGAAACTACCTGATCCAAGTCCGAACGGCTGATGCATTAGTTGGAAAAGTTTTCATAGCATAAATATTCGTAACCAGTCGCTAGCAACGATATGAGGTGATACCGTTGATTGTCTGGGCTGGGATTGAATCGAGGACCTCTTAGTTAGTGCCACTGCGATTACCAATACTTTGAATAAGTGTATATTGTATCAATGTTTCACTATAGACACCCAAAATTTGCGAAAAAAAAGTTCGTAGTTTTAAGATATACACTCAGGATTTTAATACTAATCAATCGTTGCAATAGATACAATTTGAACCAAAAAAATTGAGATATCGTCTGATAGCAGCCTTATAGATGTAATACTCTTACATAGATATTAGCCAAAAAATTAATGAAAGAACACTTTCAGGCTATATATTCTCAGTAAAGCTAAAACAATGCTTTTAACCGAAAAGTGTTATGGTTAAATATACTGCAATAATTAACAGCAATTTAATAAATTCCCACAATCTGTTAAACTATAAAAACAGTACAAAAATATTACAAAGTTTTACAACCCTTTGGCCATTTGCTTTACCGCAAATATCGTGTCCTAAATCAGTAAACAATTTCTTTTATGTTCTTGTCATTATCACTGCAGACAGCGAAAGGAGCCGCCATTCCAAATGAAATTTATTCGAAATTATTTTATCTGTGAAAATATAGAAAAAAACAAAAGCTTTTTCTTGGCTCCTGCTCAAGCACGTACAGACTTATACGCTTACAATTATACGAGTGTCTGTCCAGGTTTATATGTTTTTTATGCACTTTAAGTCACTTGACTTTAGCAATTAATCCTTGAAAGTTTGTTGTTAGAATGTTTCCCTTTAGTCTTCTATTCTTTTATTTTGTTATTTTCTAATTTTTTACTACATAAACACTGATTTCTCGATTGCATGTTTCTAAATTTAAAACATTTCAATAAAATTTCAACTTTTATCCCTCCTTTACCACCAACAATAACTAACCACCTACAATAACACATGAAATTGCATTATTTTAAGTGGAAAGATAATGAATGAACAAATTGTCTGCCATGCAATGCCAACAATTTCATGTTGGCCAAAATACCAGAATAGAAACAACATTTAGTTTCCTTTCAACAACAATAACATCATTATTACATTTTGAAATGAAAAATAGAAAAAATAAAAATTAAGCAAAAAAACAAGTCCTAAGGTTTGGGGTTTTAAAGGTTTTTGCACTCAGCTCAACGTTTAAAAGTGCAAAAATAGTTCGGAAAAAAATGTTAAAAAACCAGAAATAAAACGAAATGTTACTGAAATAGATTCAAATCACTCGAGTACGATTTCCGTGTTATTTTTATGCTTTTCTAACCTGAAAACACAACGACCTGGTGGCAAATAACGTGCAAATCCTGTCAGAGGTTTTATTAAACGGCTTAGAAAATAGAAATTTAAAATTTCATTTGTTTCATGCACCCTCTTGCTTTTTTGTATGTCAATGACTGCAATTTGACACAGTTGTTGACATGAATAATTTAATGATAAAACAAATAGAATGTGAGAGAAAAAAAATATGAATAAATGCAGCGGCATTTTTTAATGCATGAAATATTGACAGCTGTAACAAATGTCAACACCGAATAGAAATAAACATTAAAAATACTGTTACGTTTTTACTTTTTCAAAATATTTATTATCTTAGTGCGAAATTGCAAATAAAATATTGTTACGAAAATAAAAATGCCTCAAGAAAAGATGCACAAATCCTAATACATTTAGAGTTATATAGTAAACTTAATTATGGCATTTATTCTACTGGTTCATGTCAAGGCTACGATAACTCTGTCAATGCCGAATCAGCCTGTTATTTGTGTGTTACGAATTGCGTATTTAACAGTGCTACTAGTTCGATGTTTGGGGTATTGCAATCTTACATTTGAATTAACGTAGATGAATAGAAAGTTGCAGTATATACAAGAACATTCGAAATTAATGCCAATTTACTAAAAAAGGTGACGCACTGTGCTAAGCAAGTCAGTTATAGTCTAACAGTCAAGTAGTAAAATCGTTCTAAAGCGTTAACAAAGTTATTGATTAATTTGTATAAAGTATAAGTTAAATAAATTAATATATAAAATTAAAGTGTTGAAATAAAAAAGACTGTATAAGTGAAACAATAAATTCGTGTTATTGTGTGTTTATTCTATTTGACTCATATTAAAAGACGTAACAATACTACTCAAAGAAATTGTTGTGCTGTTTATTAATAATCTAAACCAAATTCAAAACCAAACACATAATTTCTATATTGAGATGGCGTAGTGTAGTGGTTAGAGCACACGCATACAACACAAGCGGCCCAGGTTCGAATCCCTAGCAGGCGACGTGACGAAAAAATTTAATTGCACTTTCGAGTGCTTAATAAAAAGTCTAAAATCTCCCTCCAAACAAATCCTTTGGCGATGATGATGAACATCAAACGGATGATAAGGAGAAAACGCCACCTAATGGGAAAAAAATAAAATGCTAAGTAAGAATCGCCCTCATCACTTAACAAGGCTCTTCTCCACTATGCAATCAAGTGCCGGCGAATAACAGTAAATTAATCATCTACTAAGCTTGAAAATCAACTTGATTAATGAAACTGAAACGCAATGGGTCCTTTGTAGAATGCTAATAGCCTAGACGATGTTAGCATCTACTTTAATGTGTCTATACTCACGAAAAGTATTATGGGTAGATACTCGCAAAGACTGCGCCTACCAGCGAATGCTTGCGTCGACGTTGTAGATCAACCGAGGAAGAGAAAAGTGTGGCCCTCTTCATTTGCCAGTGTCCGTCTCTGGCTTGACGTAGATTACTCATACTTGGCTTGCCCTTTCCCGATAGCCTATCTGAACTATCGACTATCGATGTTAGGCTAAATGATAGATTCATTAGACTGTGGGGCTGGTTTCCGACGTGATTTGTTGGAATGTGTTTCTATGTGAACATCCTCTGGATGATTGTCAAGACGGGTTAAAGGATTTGGCGGCTAGAACAGGGGCTTCGCTTCATGTGTGTTATCACAACGGGCCGCTATGTGTGCTCAAGTGTGCCTTGCTCCAATGAGGCTGCCACTCCCTCCTAACCTAATCTAAAGGATCTATTATTGATTTGTAACAATTTTTGGATGTATAACTTTAAATTACGGATTATTCGGCAAATTTCCGATGTTTATCGTGAAATATAGGTACAATATAAATTTATTCAAACTGTTGGTGATCGCTGCGATATAATACGTAAGACACCCACACCTCGTTTCAGTCCCTGCACAGAAGATCTGACGATTTCCAACAGCGGTATCACCTTATAACGTTGCTAGCAACTCGTTATGAGTATTAACGCATTGTAGGTCCTTTTCAATGTTTCTAGAAATAGATTCGGGTGCAGTTTACTGACTGAAAGAGGCCTCTTTGTTCCACTAGAGTTGTCGCAGGATTTATGTATGTACGTATGTTATGTATGTCTACAATCTTAGTCATTAATTGCATTTAAATACAGTAGAGCGTACGAGGACGGATTGATATTGAAGCTACCTAAGTAGGAAAAGAACATTTTTTTTTCAAAAACCATTCATTTCTCAACATAGTCTCCTTTTAGCTCAATACACTTAGTATGACGATTTTCTAACTTTTTTATACCATCAGAATAATACGATTTTGGGAACTCCTCAAAATACGATTTAGTTTCGGAAATCACTTCTTCGTTTGAGATGAATCTTTTTCCTGCGAGCCATTTTTTCAAGTTTGGAAACAGGAAAAAGTTACTAAGGGCTAAATCTGGACTATAAGGTGGATGATTAACCAATTCGAAGTGGATTTCTCGTAGTTTTAGCATCGTATCTAATGCTGTGTGAACCCTTGTGAAGAAAGAGCACTTGTTTCTTGTGTAAATGTGGTCGTTTTTCCTTGATTGCATCAACCAATTGATCCATTAACGCACGGTAATACTCTCCTGTGATTGTAGATCCCTTTTCAATATAATCAATGAGCAATATTCCGTGTGCATCCCAAAATACAGTGGCCATAACCCTGCCAGCCGATTTCGCTGTCTTCGCTGTCTTTGCCTTCTTCGCAGCACTTCTACCAGCTTCCACCCACTGCTTCGATTGATTTTTGGTTTCAGGTGTGTAGTGGTGGACCCACGTTTCATCAACAGTTATTAATCTACGCCACAAATCAGCAGGATTATGCTTTAAATAAATATATAAGCGCAGCACCCATCCTGCCGATAGCTTTTTCATATGCAAATGTTCATGCAAAATGTTGAACACACGTTCATATGATACGTTTACCATTTCAGCTATCTCACGTATTTTGACCCGGCGATCATTCATAACGATATCGAGGATTTTCTTGATATTTTCTTCAGTAACCACCACTTTTGGCCTTCCTGTTGATGGTATTTTTGCAGTGCTTATTCGGCCCCATTTAAATTCAGCAAGACAATATTTTACCATATAATCTGACGGAGCAGATTCGCAGTCATGTCTGTCAAGCTTTTCTTTTGTCTCTTTCGTCGTTTTGTCTTTCAAATAATAGGGTTTAATCACTAAACTAAATTCACTTTTTTCCATTTTCCAAGAAACACAGTTTTTGGCTAAAATTTTAACAGCTGACGTTTGACAGATCGTAATCCGCCCTCGTATGTATATGTATAATATGGTAATATGTGTACAATAGTTAAGCTAATATTGGTATGCTTGCCTTTGTTTGCTATTGCAACATTATTGTAAAAGCATTACACATCTTTTAAAGAAATTTATAGACTTATGATAGTTGTAGGGAGGTAATTACTTGTATAAGGTAACATCTTCGTAACAATATTATTTCAGCATTAAATCTTACGGTCATAATTTATATAAATAAAGGCTGCTCTATTCCACAAAGTTCCTTTAGGTTAAACACAGTAGACAATAATTGTTTTTGAATTAATTATTTTGTAGTATTTGGTCGACAATGCATTACTTGTTTAGCACATTGATGACGGCACCTTGCATATAATGTCGTATTGGAAAACTTCAGACATAAGCGTAGTTTCTTTTTTCTCTACATATGTACATATTTAACAGAACTGTGCTACAAAAGTAAACAAAGCTGCCCCACAGATGGAAAACATTACGAAATGAACTATTTGCATGAGTGGCACACTGGTACGCGTTGTCATATAGTCCATTCGCGTGGTATAATCCGTTCTCAATGCCCTAAAATCAGGGAAAGAATATATGACTGCTTTTAACTGTGAACCGAGTCTAAGAGCTTTCATATTTTTCCTAAATGTAACAACAGCTCCCAAATTCTTCTTTCCGTCGTTGTATTTAATTGATTACCAACATTTGCTTCATTTTGGAAGTTTATTTAAAGAATTTTATTTACTACAATGCTTCTTCTGGCAACACAAATTATTTTTGTATATTAACTTTTTCAAAATAAATATGTCAATGGTTAGAATATGTACAAAATCAAGATTAAAGGTTAATATTCCTTTGTATACCTTGAGACAAATTTAAAATACCAGCATGAAAATACTGTATTAGTTATTGCATATTCCCTTGAAAATAAAAACTCAAATATTCATCATGTCACCAATCAACAAAAGGCAAAAGAACAGTAAAAACAAAACAAAACAAAATAAAAGGAATACAAAATTGAAATGAAAATGCCTGGAGGCTGATGAACATCATCAGTCTAAAAATTATTGAAACAAAAAATTCAAATAAGGAGGGAATAAGCGATCAAATAACATAAAGTTGAACGATTTGCTATAGCCATTCATGGACTGAGAAGACTTACTACTGTTAAAATTAATTGTTATATTCTTTTATGTTAATATCTGGCAATCGACTCAAAATCTGAAATATTTGTGTAAATTGAAAAGAGCGCGTCTGTTAGGTCTTGTATTTAACTAAATTTTGAGCATAAGTTTACATTCCCGCTAGGGTAGATTGTAAGCCTGATTACTCGACTTTGTGTGTAAAATTTTTTATGACATTCAGAGTTATCCATGATATAAGAAAATACAAGGAAGTGCCACTCTCTCATTTTTCTGACATATTACCACTTGACAATAAAGGTGACATTTATGTTGAAATTTGTACTACCATACACTGCTCACAAAATCCCATTTTTCACATGATTTTTTTTTTCGAATTCGATTATGAAACCGTAATATCAGGCAAAACAAAATATTAAATCTGCAAACGAAGAAAAAAGATCAAAAAGAAAACAATTTAAAACACATCTTTAATAAAACATTCAAATTTCCCATTTTAGTATATATTCTGAATTAACTTGGGTTGAAAAGCATACATACATTATATATTCAAAATTAACGTTGGTACTTATGCTGCAAAATTCTAAATAATATTCTAAGTTTATAATCTTGATTAAATTACACAAAATTGTGAAAAATTTCTGGGAATATTGATCCTTTTTCTGCATGTGGCAACGCTTTTTTAAATGTTTACATATAAAACAACCTTCAAGAATGTCGTTTATTGTTAAGCAATTTTAAGTGGAACCACCTTCTACTTCTTATATGATGGGGTTATCTATGGCTCTAAAAGATAGTTTGAACTTAATCTGGCTGTCTTCACAAGAAAATAATTTTTCCTGTTTTATTCGTTAAAAATATTTCTGTGGCTAATTTTTACTAACATTGAAAAGGTTAGTTTATTACATGACCCTAGACGGACATACCATTTATGAAAGAGCTCGGCCAGTTGTGAGTTAGCTATTCACTCTAGTAAAGAGTAAAATCCATTAGATCAGTTTCTGATTAATCCCTGCTATAGACATATTTTCCGAGTGTCTTCGACTTAAACCAATATTATAAATGTCTGAAACCGTGAGCGGATGAGTTCGATAATGTTCTTAAAAAGTTGCAAACAAATTTTCTAGACTCAGATGAAATAAAATGACTGAATTTCAAATGAATGAAATAAAATAATAAAATTTAAAAAAAATGTCACAGAAGTTAAAAAGAAAACACAATTTTTTTCAATACTTGACAAATTGTATAGGTAAAGCCATGACATAAGAAAATAGAAGGTAGTACCCAAGACGAATTCAATAAAGTGGCCCTAATTTACTACGTAAACAACAACTGATACATTCGCGTATGTCAAAAACACAAACATTTTTTATTTTGTTTGTTGTTTTTGCTTACTACAGTATTGTACTATATTGACACTCCGAAATTTTGTATTACAGTGTTGTATTCGTTTTCAATTTAAGACCACCTTATTAAATTCGCCTTGGTAGTGCCGCTCAAAATTGTTTGACAATAAGCGAGATTCTTGAAGTTTGTTTTATATGTAAACATTTAGAAAAGCGTTGCCACATGCAGAAAAAGAATTAATATTCCAGAAATTTTTAGCAACTTTGTGTAATTTAATCAAGTTTTTAAATTTAGAATTCGATTTATTAGGTATACAAGTTAATAATGTAGATTTTTTGCTTGCGAAATGCATTTATTGTAATAACGAAATGAATTGATACTTTTTCCCATCTTTCTGGTAACATATGGATTCCGCGACAAAAGAACAGCTCCGGTTATAGGTAAAGAATGTATCAAGCCAATTTCTGATACCCTGTTCTAAAGTGAAGCGTATTCCAGCAAGGGAGCTCTGTATCGATCAAAACAAATGGTTGTCAGAACGGCAAGGCGGGTGAGCCAAAACTTCCCATCCACTGTTTTCTAAATAATATTTGATTGGTCGCGCAACATGTGGCCGAGCGTTGTCATGATGGAAGATTATGTCCTCATATCTGGTCAAGTATTCTGGTCGTTTTTAGTTGATTGCTCGGTACAGGTCCCCTGTGATCGTCTGACGCGAACACCTCATAATACAAAACTTCATTCTGATCCCACTAAATACAGAGCATTACCTTGGCATCATGGATATGCGGCTTCGGCGTTGATTTGGCTGGTTAGCGGGCCTTTACATATGACTTTTTGCGCTTAGGAGTATCGTAATGTAGCCATTAATCATCACCAGTAACAATACGATGCAAAAATGACTTCTTTTTACAGCGTTATAGCACCATTTCCGACATGCAAAATCATCTTTCAACGTCTCTCGACGTCTCAATTCATATGATACCGAATTTCCTTGCTTTTGAATGACAAACTAAGGGAAATGTCTTGTTTTTTGACTCCCAATGACAACAATCTTCTTCGAGTAATGCTTGCAGTTCCTCATCTCCAAACTTTTTCGGCTAACCAGGCCTTTCCTTGACTTCTGTGTCGAAATCACCACTTTTGAATCGCGCAAGCTAACGTTCACAATTTTTTTGAGTTGGTGCAGGTATCGATAACTTTCAGCAGCCGTCTTCTTTAAATGAAACATCTTTTTTAGGCACAAAATTCGACAAAATTATAGCGATTGAAAAAATGTGTGTTTACACTTTGGCGTCTATCGAATAGTGAATTATAATGACAGTTGTTTACCCTCCAAAATACCATATTTGTTATTATTACAACAAACCATATGTGATAGCTATGCCATATTTTGTCCAAATCGACATTATTAACTTGTATACCCATTATTGAAGCAATGGGTGGCTGATTTTTTTTGTTAACTTCGTGTTGTTTATCAAGAAAATCTCATTTTTTTGCTGTATTTAAGTAATAATTTTTGATGCAGTCACTTATAAAACAATTTTTATTACATATGACACAATCGTAAATGATTTCTGAATTTCTTGTTTTTACATAATAAATTTTTTATCAAAATTGAAAATATTTGTAAGCTCTTTAGTTCAATACGGGACCGATTTTTTCCAACTTTACAGAGCTCTTTCAAATGCATTTATACTCTGGAGAAAAAGGAAGAAAAATTAAGAGAAAAAAATTGTGAATTGAAATGATTTAAATTTTCAAAAAGAAGAGGCTTCATTTCACTCCCAAAATTATCCGAAAGTAGAAAACAAATGTGAATGATTAAATAACAAACAAAATAAACAATAAAACAGAAAAACTCATTAGTGTTAAATCAAATTGAACTGAAGAAGAAGCATATATTAAGAAATTCTTAAATATTTATTTTATTTTTATTACATTATTTTGTTTTTATAACAATTTTTCATCTTCCTTTTTTTAAACTCACTTGTTAAAGCATCTGTACTAGGGAAGGCAACAAACGAAAATCAATAAATTGAACATTTCTTTTCAAAGAAGTACCAAAAATAACATGATTCCTGTTTAACAAATGCTATCAAATGGGCAGTTTAATTTTAAAACAAATAAATGCCAGTGCTTACTTTACCAAAATCAAATAAATTAACTCTTGAGATTAATAAAAAAAAAATACTTAAAGAGAAACTTAATTTAATTTCTTTTTTAAAAATTATTAAATAAATTTATTTAGAAATTGCTTTAGAAGAATAACATTTTGATATCTACTAAAAACTCATTATTTACCTTAAAAAAAATATATAAATGTTTCATGGATCCCATTAAAAATCCATTTAAAGAGATTTTTCTTGTGTTTTTATATGATTTTATTTATTTATAATAAAAATTATTTAACCGTAGGCAGAAAGCACTAAAACTGTGTGCTTTTTAATAATAATGTTTTTTAATTAACCATAATATTTTTACAATGAAAAAACATTAAATAAGAATTTATTTATTTTTGATATAACATATAAACACACACAAATATGCAGTGATTTTTTAACAAAATATCGGATTTGATTGGTGGCAAGTGGAAGAAAAAAATTATTTAAATATTCTTCTGCCTGAAAGGAAATGATGATCCAATTGCAAAAAAAAAAGAAAAAGAAAAAAGAGAAGCATTAAAATAAATTATTTTAAGTGAATAATTTAAATAAACAATTGTGTTATAAATTGAATTACTGAAAAATAATCATTTAAACCGCACATTAGAATCTATAGCAAATATTATGTTTAGAAAATAAAAATACTAAGTATTTAAAGCATATTCTCAAATTACACTGGGCAACAAATAAGAACTTCTGGTCTGTTTCCTAGTTTAAAGCAGCCTATTCTAAATAATTTTGAGTTGGAGAAAAACTAATGCAGGGTGTCCGTCGGGAAGGTATATGACTTTATTTTGCCGCCATTTTGGTAAACATTAGTCTTGACAGTTCATATTTGGCAGCCGTAAAGTAGAGACGTGGCAAATTTATTATGGAAAAATATTCAGTAAACCAACCTGTTTTAATCGTTAAAACATCAAAATCAACCCCGAATTTCATTAAAAAAAACATAATAAGTGACGAGGCACATTTTCATTTGAATGGTTATGTGAATAAACAGAAGAGTCGGTTCTGGGCAATGGGAAACTCTCAAATTATTCATCAGTCACCTTTGCATCCAATAAAAGTGACAGTCTGGTGTGCAATTTGGTCAGGAGGAATCATTTGATCTTCTTCTTTAAAACTGAAAACGGTGTAACGGTAACTGTCAATGGGAAGCGATATCGTGATTGAAAACTTTTTAACGTCACAACTGTATACTTTGGGCTTGACTAACATGTGGTTTCAACAAGACGTTGCCACGTCGCATACATCCAGGCTTACAATGGAATGACTGCGAGACCTCTTTCCACAACAACTTACTTCAAGCAATGGTGATGTTGAAGGCCTCCACGATCTTTTGATTTGACTGCTCCGCACTTCTTTTTGTAGGGATATTTGAAAAGCAAGGCTTATGCAAACAAATCAGAAACGTTGAAGCAACTCAAACAAAATATTTGTGATGAAATTAATGAAATACCGCGTGAAATGTGTGAGAATGTAATGAAAAATGTGCTCAAAAAGGCTTGCATTTGTGAGGCTAACAGAGACGGGCATTTATCTGATATTGTATTCCATACATAATTGCCGACATTAAATAAAACATTTATTAACATAGGGTCCGTCACCTAATGTTTTTTTAGTGCTTATTTCGTGAATGGTAACACTTAACTCATGTCTGATTTGACAGATAATTATTTTATCCTTCCGCTGAACGAATATGGTTGTGTATACGCTTGAACTGGGACGCTGGGAAATATTGCGACATTACTTTGAAAATCATGATAAAGAAAAGAAAAAAATCATCTTTTCAGATGCAGCTTATTTTGATCTTGGCGGGTATGTAAACAAGCAAAATTGTCGCATTTGGGGCACAGAAAACCCGCCACTGTTTGGTGCGGATTTTGGTCCAGAGGCATAATTGGGCCATTTTTCTTCGAAAATGAGCAAGGAGTGGCCGCTACAGTCAATGGCGATCGTTATCGGGCCATGTTGAACAAATTTTTGTTTACAAAAGTTGAAGAGGAGGATATTGGCAACATTTGGCGGATATTAGCAACAGGACGGCGCTACGTGCCACACAGCCGATGCAACACTCGATGTTTTGCGCCCTGTTTTTTAAGAAATCATTATCAGCCGCAGAGCTGCGATTTGACACCGTTGGACTATTATTTTTGGGGTGCCGTCAAAGATAAGTGTTACGCCAATAAGCCAGAGACAATTGACGCTTTAAAGAACAATATTGGTGAAGCCATTGGTGAAATACAGCTGCACACAATGGATACTGTGCTTAAAAATTGGTCCGACCGTGTAGGTTACTGCATGGCCAGCCGAGGCAGCCATTTGAATGAATTATTTCCATTATTAACCGGAAGTATTGTACTTTCAAATAAAAAAAGAAATTTGAGAAAATATTCAGTAGTTTTTTTTATAGTATTTTAAAAAAAAAATTTATTTGGCAGACCCTGTTTATGTATTTCTCAAGCAGCGCAATTTCATCAAATTTTTTCCAAATTTTACAAGTTAAGATGCGTTTTTGAGCACCAATTGATATACGAAGCGCACTATTTATGAATTAATAAAGAAACATTGTTTGGTTATGAATAAAATCAGCCTAAGGTTTTCGATATCAGTTGAAAAGTGATAAAGTAATTAAGCTTAACTTAAAATCGCTTAATATTTAGTTAAGTTATCAGCTATAAATGCATGAAGTTATGAAAAATCCGTTATTCACCAGTACATCAAGAGTTTGAGAGTAGTGGTTATCAGAAAAATAATATTACTTCACATGTTTTTATGTTGTAAAACCATAATATTTTTGATAAAAACTTTAAACCAGTAATCAATCTGTTTTTTGTTGAGCTGTTTCAGTACGAGCGATTAAGATTGAAATTTTGTTCTGATAACCTAAAACTTTCAATCACTATAACAAAATTATTTAGACCATAAATAACACTGGCTATTATATGTAACGGACTTAAATTTTTTATTTATTTTAAGACTTACAAATAAAAACTTTAGATTGAAAAAAAAATGGCACAAACTCACGTTTTTGTATAGCTTCGATCAAATCGCTTATTCAATGGCAACCACAAAATTAATTTTAAATGAAACACAACATTAATTTCACCGCCACAATATCATATTACTTTTTATGTTATTTCGTAACTAAATTACACATAAAACTAATTAAATTACAGAAAACCGGAAATCGGATCTAAATGATATCGATAACTTTTTTATTTTTTTTTTTTTACAAACAAAATTTCATAGATTTTATCAAACACATTTATTAACTTTTATACAAATGTGGTTTTGATTATTATTTATTTACTTTTTAATTTTAATAATTACATCTTATTGTTGTTATAATTATGTATTATTACTCTTTTTAATTTCGTATTCATTTGCTGTTATTGTTGTAGTTATTTTATTTTCATTATTTATAATATAATTCGTTTTATTTCTCACTTAAGAACTTTTTGTGAAAACTTCAAAAACAAATACAGACTTTTGTTGTAGGGTTAATAACGACAACAACGTCAAAAAAGTATGCTCATGTCATACATAACAACAAAAACAATGAAAAGTAGTAGTGTGTTTTTGAGATGAAATACTTTGGTAAAATACACTCCTTGATGTATTTGATGTTTGATGTTGAATTCAAGTCCACAAGTGTTATTATCCGCTTTATTTTTAACTCTCTTTTCTGTGACGTACAGCGTATAGTGTATTTATGTGTAAGTGGTGTTGTCAGTGCTTTTGTTATGATTAATAATATATTTCCGTTTACTTTACACACTCTCACTTACTTTCATTCACTGGGGCACTAGCACTAGCACTAACACAAACACAATTTCTTTCTATAGCATTAGTTTTGTTGTTTTGATTCTTTTATTCTATTCACAGTTTTTCTTTTTAATTTTCTTATTTTTGTAACATATTGTAAGTGTGTGTGTGTGTGTGTGTGTGTGTGTGTTGGTGAGTTAACACAAACACTATTACATATTCTCACTATGATTTGTTTTTTTTTTGCTATTTTCCACTTTTAAATTTTAATACTTTTTCCAACGATTAATTTATTTTATTTTTATTTTTATTTTTATTTTTATTTCTATTTTTTTCTTCTTTCACTCGGTTTGTATTTCTTATTCCTCAAAAAAGTTATTTTCTTTAACGCTGTAAAACCGCAACTGAAGTATATCTGGCATCTGCTCCAATTTTTATATGAATTGGAAGAGTTTCCGTTGAGTTTTCAAATGCTTGAAAGCTTTTTTTGAACGTTCAAAGCTTTTACAAATTGTTGCTTGTTTTGTCATGTTCTCATATTCTATAATTTCTCTCTCTCTCTCTCTCTCTACTATATCTCTTTGTATGATTTGTTTACATTTCGTTAAGTTTTCAGTGTATATTTTTTGTGTAATTAACAGGTGTTTGTTTGCAATTTTTAGCGCCAAATACTCTAAGAAATGCCGGAAAAAGTTAGCGAAATAAAAATTGCAAGATAAACTATTTAGATTTGGTGTGGTTTTAAAGACTTAATGGCAAATGGTTTAAGTGGCTCAATTTTGTTGTTTATTAGGATTTTAATTTATTTTTATTTGAATCATATTTTTCATTTACTTCAGAGTTATAAAAAAGGAAACTTACAGTTCTCTGGGCGATACTACATTTTTCTTCAATAATACCAACACTCAGGGGATAACCCCTACTCATGCAGTGCATTGTGCTGATACTAGGAGAATAGATTGTGGGATCGACTCTGCTCCTATCTAAGCATACATTTGTATTTACAAGTAAAACGTAATAAATACTATGAGATATTCGCATCAAAAATTAATTTCTAAAAAATTAATTATGGAAGAAAAAAAGTGAGTGCTAACGGCAGCTCAACCCGAGCACGTTTTTCACAATTATTCGAATGTGATACCTAAATACCTAAATTCCTCATATTCGGTTATGTGCGCAACCGACCATCGACTACAAGCTGTCAAGAATAGAATACATGTGTGCATATAAGAATGATTATTTTAGCGGCAACACGTCTACCGACTACACGACTACCGTTGTAGCCCGTAGCCAACTTAGGCTAATTTCTATTTTTTTTTTTTTTTTTTTTTTTTTTGGCGACAACAAACAGTTAGTGCTGTCAATACAATAAGATTCGTGAACAGGTGTTTTAAAACTCAGTACACGAAATATATGCATAAAAAACGCAAAAAAAGTATGTGACACCACTGAAAAAGAACAATCATATGTACATTTGTTTACATTTTTTTGTAGCTGTAGTCGTAAAAATAATTAAGTAGCTGGTTACTTGGCTACTTCTGTAGCCAGCGTCTTTCGTGGACATGTGACTGATGGCCTTGAATGTGTTTTCACAATTTTCTTTGCAACTTGGGTGTTTCCTTTGTCCTCATAAATTGGTTTGCAAAGATGCTAAAGAGCAGAATCGTCAATTCGCACATCGGGAAGAGCTTCATTAGAAAATCATTCACAAGAGGTTCAGGGGCGTACGCTCCTGAGGGCGTTCTCTTGTCATTCCGGTGCAATTCACCTCTTGGCGTGCCTACCTTCTACACAGACGGCTCCCAGATGGAGGAGGATACTAAAGCTGGAGGTTACTACTACCAACTCTATCTTAGGTACTCAAACAAGTTACTCGATATATGCAGTGTTTTCCAGACCGATAAATGATATGTTTGCAATTGGAAAGGCGGTCCTGAGGGCATTCAAATCATATTCGATCAGGTCTAAGATCATCCTAAACTGCAGATTGGTCATGGGAAAACTGGCCGTATAAATTTTCTGGGTATCGGATCACTTTTTTACAGTGGGCAACGAAATGGCTGAAGAATTGAATAGACATGGCTCCCCTAGGAACGAGGACTACGTACTGCCGCCGTTGAGACACTATATTGACGACCACGAAGTGCTTTTCGCCAGGAGGGCCTGCTATTGCAACTCTATCGCAATGAGCCAAGATATAAGTTTTCAAGGTCCATTTCTGGCCGATCATTTCCAATCAAAGAACATTTGCCCTTCTCTCCATGAAGAAGTCAAAACTGAGACTGGCTACGGCCATCATTACGGGACATTACGGCATACGTTCAATGACTTGTAAATGGGCGAATAGTTACACCGATATTTGTAGACTGTGTTATCGATCGAGCACCTAATCTGACTTAGGCTTTCTGGCAGAAGGTACCGATTTTTAGGTGGACACACTATTCAAGCTCTTACTTTCATTTCGGTTATAGGGTCTACCAGTTTTCTAAGAGCCTTAAATGGCTCTGACATAGAAATTGATTCGGACCCAAGGCGATTTCGAATATTTGTCTCTCATTGGGCATGTCATATCTATCGGCTCTTGTCTTTTAATTTTTTCTCGTTCTTTCTTCCCAATTTCTTCACTAATTTTTTTTTTTTTTTTTTTGTATACAGGATAAGCGCAACGTACAACATGGTCTACGAGTGTTGAAACCATCAGTTTCTTCTAATAGTTGCACATTATCTAACCTAGTCTAACCCAACTGAGTACTCAATATCAAAATAAGCCAGATACCAAAGAACAATAAAAACTTATGCAATAGCAGGCTAAAGTCGGTTTACCAGCCAAAAAGGTCACAGTTTTTTTTTGTGTGTTTTTGTCTGCGACTGTCACTCAGAGCCATAAGACAAATTAGAATTGATGTGAAACAAAAATTCTTTCTCATTCAAAACAAAAAGCAGCTGATTTGCGTCCAACTAGCAGTTTTCAGTAAGACAAGCGCTCCAAAAATACAGATTTTATATAAAAAAATAATATTTTAACGACTTAAAGCTGATGTAATTTGGAATTTTTTAACATATGGCTTAACGAAATCGAATAAGTCATTTCAAGGTTATCATAAGATGTATGAAGCAGCCTCTTCAATAATCTCACATTTTAGAAAAAGCATTAAAAAAAAACGTATCCATAGAATCTGAAATGCTGATGATTTTTGAAGTAAAACGACTATAGAACATAAAAAAAAAATATAGTGGTTATCCATGGTCAGAAAATCTTTTTCCATTTGTTGCATAATGTAATCTAACGAAAAAGAAGTTAGCCACTACTGGCACTAAGCTACGTCCTGAAGATTATTAGGGCAATGAATTGGCGGCGAGCGCTATACAGTAGAGATTTACAGGTCGCAGTACTCCAATATGAACAACAGCCATGGCAATTCACGGGTGTACACGATTTGGTGACTATAGCAAACATAATTTAATTGAGCTGCGAATTGCTAGCCCCTCTTAAGATTATTTTGTTTTTCAAAGCTTATAATGCAAAACCAACTTAGGCCCACTCTTGTAAGCCTATGTAAATCAATACATACCATGTAAATGTATTAAAGATAATTTCAATTACAATTTTTTTTTAACCAAATTTTAAATTTCTCTCTACACTTTAATTTTTTTTTTTTTTTTAATATCAAAAAGCACAAAATCATTTCCTTCTATAGTCATCCTGCTGTGCTTGACAATCATTTCTTGTAATTGTTCTTAATACAAATAAAATACTTTGTCATCAAAATCACAAAAAACTTGAATTGAATTCATTTCATTTGTCACACATTTGGAATCTTTTGTATTGTGGTAAACCTGCTGAGATTTTTTGCTCTCTTTTTTGAAAGCTTTGTAACGCCAATTTTGTTGTTGTTAATAAGGGTATAAATTGAAAGAAAGGATAAAATTATTTATAATTTTTTAAAAATCAAACCTTATTGAGTTCTAAACAATTTTCAGCTGAGGGGTGTACGAAACAAATTTTTTAATTTGGGTTCAAAGCTTAAGAAAAAAATCTTAAAAAGTGTGTTTTTAAAAAAAGCTAAAGTTATAGGAACACATATACGAGTATATATTAATTCCCATAACAATCCATGAAGGAACATGAGCACTCATTGAAAGGGACCTACAGTTTAACACCGGCTCCGAACGGCAATTGCATTAGAGAAGTTTTTAATAGTAAGTAATACTCATAACCAGTTACTAGCTTATGTAATGAGGTGATACCGCTGTCGAAAAACTTTTCTTTTTTAAAATGCTCTTGCCTGGTATTGAACCGCGGACCTCCTGGTTGGTAGGCGAGTGTTTTACCTACCATACCATAGCGGCAGGAATACATACTTAATGCTTTAAATACATAACCGACAGCAAGCAGCAAGTTGTTGTTGGCAGCATTTGCGGCTATGCTATCGACTTCATGAATGTTTTGAAAGCAGCAGCAGCAACAAAATTAGATTTTATTGTCATCTGTTTTACTTGTCATAAAACTATTTGTTATAGAAAAATATTTTTCAGTGGTGACAGTCAACCTTTTCAAATCCACCAAAATAAAACCGTTTTTTTAAAATATTACTCGAAAATATATAAAAATTAATGAAATTATGTTTTTAAAACTTTTTAATTATTAACATAAATGTTGTTTAATACAATATTTTAATTTTTTACTGTTGTTTTCTGATAAATAAAAAAAACTAAAATTTAAAAAATTAAAATTTTATATGGTATTGGTATCACTAATTATTGTTTTGCTGCCTAAAACAGTAGAAATTATTTTATGTTTAGCAGCATCAGCAAAGCTTGTTGTCTAGGGCTTTGCTGTGCTGCCTTTAAATTAATTTTTTTCATAAAAACGTATGCACTCTAATTTTGTCATTTTGCTGTCTGCTGCTTGCTGTCGGTTATGTGTTTAATGCTTAAAATATATTTATTATTAAAAATATACTCGTATATATATATTATTTTTTTTGTATCAAACTTTAGTTCTATGACAAAAAATCTCTTTCACCAGCAGTATAAGTGTGTCATTATTACCGTACAGCCCGTGAAAGAGTTCCATTATTTTATAAAGCATTTTCGAGTTATATACTCTCCCATTTTGGTGTTCAGAATCGATACTCTAGATATAGTGTTTTTTAACTTCATTATTTTACAAACATTTAAAAACGCTTTAAATACAATTCTCATCTTTTTTATTAAAATTTAATTTTCAAAACCATTGGAGTTCTTATGTAAATAAAAACGATTTTATTTCTACAGTATGTGTTCCTATAAACTTTCCTAACACCGCCGCCGCCTCTTAACATTTAATTGTTGTCACAAACATATTTATTCACTCAAAATCATTAAAACTTGTTGTCTGACTGTCATTATTAGCACACCAGGGGGTTTGTAAAAACTTTTGACTTTAAATATCAACAAACAAAATACATAACAATCCGTACTGATGTTTTCATTAGTGGTTACGTAATGACTTAATTACCAATTTAATAATAACAATTAATGTGTGAAATACTCTTGATAATCTGCAGAGAAAATATCTGTAAAACAGATTAAAACATACAACAGAATTATATAAAATTTTGCTTTACATTTTCAAAGCCCAAGAGTGGGTAATTACTATATGTCAGCATGAAACATGTATTAATAATGATAAAAATTCATTTAAATTTTTCTTTAAAACATCTCTTAAACTGTATAGATTTTAATAACAAAATAACAAGGAATTTAAGTAGAAGGAGGAAAAAAACTAATGAAATCTATCAGTCATAGATTTCAAGTTGATGCAAGTTGACTATACTTTTCACACGGTAGCCGTTGTCGCTCAAATCCTTGATTTGCCTGGATGTAGAGCAAGTGAGTTCATTTGCCAATCCTCGTTGTGGCAGAATAAGTATTTTGCATTAGGAAAGTTGCATTCCTTATCAGATCACCATTCCTAGCCTGTTCTTTCGCCACTGAATTCACTCGGGTATAGAGTGGCCCCTTACCCAAATTTATTTCAGGTCTGAATATCTCACCATCTCGTTAAGTGTTGTACAGCACTCATGTATCAATATTTATATCGAATAGACACCAAAGAGCGTTTTAATAGCAACTTAACTGTACGTAAGGTGCTATAAATAGAAAAATAGCAACGAAATAGTTTTCGTTTTCGAGCTGATCCTCGCTCTGGTCGACCAATCACTAAAAACATCTACGAAACCATGGACAAAATTGAGCAAGACCAGTATATAGACATCCATCACCAAACAGTTATCCACCATTTAAAGCAAGCTGGATACACCACCAAAGAAGCCCGGTATTTAATTGACATATGTATCGAGTTCCTGTTTGCGAAACGATGAAAAATGGATTACCAGGGATCATATTAGATTTTCGCAAATCATCCATTGCTTTGTTTCAATTTCAGTAATCAACTTGATTTTCAAGCTAAATAGATGATTGACGAACTGTAACTCGTCTCCATATGATTGTGTGTAGTGGTGAATATTATTACTAAGTGGTGGTGATACTTACTTTACATTGTAATTTTTTGTCAGTAGGCGTATTCTCCTGATTATTCTCTTGATATCTGTCATCATCTTCAGAGGTAAGCTGGCAGGTAAGGGGGTCTTCTTTAGATGGATGCAGGGATTCGAACCTGAGCCACTTGACCACACCACCGCCACCTATGACAATAATGTGCGAAAAAGATCATGGACGAAACAAAGTAAAGCTTTGCAGACAAAATCAGAATTGACAGCAAGAATGGTAATGCAGTGCGTCTTGGTGGATTTGGAAGAGAATTGTTCATAATGACCTTCTATAACCACGTTAAATGATTAATTCTCACCTCTACTGTCAACAGTTAATGAGATTGAAGCAAGCAATTAAAATAAAACGGCCAAAATTGATCAACAGAAAAGGCATACACCCTCATCTTTGATGTCGTGGCAGATACCTTATGCGAAGCCTTGACTGCGAAGCCTAGTCTGCGAAGTTTTGATGCTTGCACCATATAGCTCAGATCTGGCATATTCAGATTGTCATTTGCTACGATCTCTATAGAATTCTCTGAATGATCTAAATTTAAATTCAGTAGAGGCGTGTAAAACGGAACTAGACCAGTAGTTTCTCGCTCAGAAAACCCTGAAGTTCAACACTGATGGAATAATGGCAAAAGGTTATTGCTTACAGCGGCACATATATGGTTTAATAAAGCTTATTTGAAGCTTCGTTTCATTTATGGTCAAAATTCTTAACCTAACTTAACGAGACACCCAATAATTGAAATATTTATTCTTTTACTCGTAAATACCCAAAGGTTTATTGAGTTTCTTTAAAAATTACTAAGATCAGCAAATAAAAGTGTTGTATTTTTTTTAGTTCTATCGGGTGGGCCAACTATCGATTTAAATTTGAACCAGTAATTATTTCGAATTGGGCAATACTTATGTCATTCTATTCTGTCACAAAACTCAGTATATTATCTCCTCTGAACGAAATGAATCGACTTACGCTTGAGCAACGTTGGGATTTATTGGGAATTTATTTCCAAAACAAAGACGAATAAAAGCTAATTTTCATCTCAACGTGGTCTTACAGAGGCAAATGCACCCACTACGAGTGACTGTTTGGTGCAACTTGTGCAGCGGAGGCATCATTGGCCCATATTTCTTTGAAAATGAGGACGGCGCAACCATTACGGTCAATGGTGACACTTATCGCTCCTTCATGGTGATGTGTTCGATGTTTGGTTTCAGCAGGATGGTGCAACTTGCCACAGATTTCATGCCACAATTGATTTATTGCGTCGAACTTTTGATGACCGTTTAATTAGCCGAAATAGTAATGTCCGTTGGTATATTTTCAGTGGGGCACCGTTAAAGACAAGTTTAACTGCTGATAAACCAGAGACAATTGAGAATTTGAAAACCAACATTCGTGATGACATTACCGAGATACGACCACATACTTTCGAAAAATTTTTCGAAAATTGGTCCCATCGAATGTGGTATTGTCAGGCCAATCGCGACAGTCATATGAATGAAATAATGTTTCGTTTCTAGCCGGAGCAACAAAAAATAAATTTGACAAAATATCAAACCGTTTTTGTTTAATTTCATTTTTAAATTTAAACTTTTAAAAAGCCCAGCCGATATTATCTATGCTATAAATTGTATTTTTTGTCTAAACACGTAGATCACAGAAAGCTACTGACTGCAATCTGTCAAAATTAGAATACACACGTTTATATGAAGACGATTGTTTTGAAAACATCAGACCTACAAAGCTATATGATCACCTTTGCCTCTTTAGCCAACTTAGGCTAATTTATATATCTTAGGCAACAAAAAGCGGCATTCGCAGTCGTGTAGCCTGCTGTGCTCTATGTGTTTAAGTCACAACTTTTACTATTAAATCACCCATCATCTTATTAAATTATTGGCTACTTTTTCTCCACTGACACAATATTTACTGACATAAATCATAAAGTTTACTGTGTTACAATATAAGAATGCAATTATGTTTTGATGTGCAAACACTTTATGAAGTCTAATCTATATGATAATTTTCTGTCAACTGTTTTTGTTTTGTTTTTTTTTTTCAAGGAATACTAAAACAATTTTATTTGTAGAAGAAGGTGGAATAGCTTAGTCATAATCTATTTATATCAATATTGAGCTGATAGCTTAGTTACTATACGGAATTCAACTAAAGCTAGAGGCAGTTGCCATCAAAGCTTATTGTTATAGTGGCAAAGACCTTTGTTAGAAACTGATTATTTAAAATTCTTTGCTACTCTTTTAAAAATTTTAAAACTATCACATTTATTGGCATATTTGTTATAATGAATTACTAATGCATTACTTTGTCAAAACATAAATTGGATAAATAAGAAGTTGAGGTGTAACTTAGAATTTATGACTCACTGTGTCACAAGTTTTCTTTAGGAAACAGTGTTTCCTTTTCATGCATAAATTTACTTTAATAAACTTTTTTAGCAACTACAGCTACAAATGACACAAAATCTTTGACAACTAGTTCGTGTAAAAATAACTTTGATATGAAAACTTTCTTACGTGAGAGTTAAAGAGTACAAAATACTCTCGCCTGTGGATTGTTTGAGGCAAAGTTTAACACTAAAAGTAAATTTTAAAGGCAAAGGTGTGATATTATGATGTAATTGCTGAAGAATGTTATCAAAACTTATTTGCTTTATGGAGCTAAAACCTTTAAAAAGTTCTGTTTACAAGCGGAAAAGATAAATTTCAATAAAATCAATATATCGGATGCGCCATATATCGGTTTCAATTTGAACAAGCAGTTATTTCGAATCTGGCAATACTTATATCATTCTATTCTGTCACAAAATTGTGTTTATTATCTCCACAGAACCAAAAGAATCGATGTACACATAAGCAACGCTGGGATTTATTGGAAATGTATTTCCAAAACAAAGACAAAAAACCCTAATTTTTATCTCAACGTTGTCTTACAGAAACCATTGCATCCATTACGAGTGACTGTTTGGTGCGGCTTGTGAAGCGGAGGTATCATTGGCCCATATTTCTTTGCAAATGACAACTGTGTAACCATTACGGTCAATGAAGACACCTATCACACCATGATAACCGATTTTTTTGTGCTCGCTCTTCATAGTATTGATGTGAGTGATATTTGGTTTCAACTGAATGGTTCAACTTGTCACACATCTCATGTCACAATCAATTTATTGTGTCAAACGTTTGATGTCAGTTGGCCGCCACGAAGCTGCGCTTTTACACCGTTGTAGCTCCGTTAAAGACAAGCGTTCTACCGACAAACCAAAGGCAATTGAGCATTTGAAGGCCAACCGAGATACGACTTCATACACTCGAAAAAGTTCTCAAAAATTGGTCCGATCGAATGGCCCAGTCGCGGCAGGCATATAAATGAAATAATATTTCATTTCTAAACGGACAATTGTGTTTCACGATAAAAAATAAATTTGGCAAAATTTCAAACCGTTTTTGTTTTATTCCATTTCCGATAATCTTAATGCACAAAAATGTTTATGAAGAACATAATTTTTTTAAGATTATCAACCTGAATCTAGACAGCCACACCTCAATTAAGACTTTCGACTAGTATGTGATTAAATCGAAATGTCTCCTCAACTTCCTTAGCTTATTAGCCTGAACAGATATGGGTTCTGAGTCACGCGGGCATCCGATGGAATGAAGTTGCTGATGAGTGCACTATTATGCCCCTCTATGAGCGTAGTCTAGTTTGTTAGATGGACAGTGAGCAAGATGGAACACAGGTGGACGAATACCACAACTTGTAGAATATCCAGAATGCTTTGACCTTCTTTTTCTATGGAAAAGACTTTTCTTAGGTTTGAAAGATGTCCGATCTAATTTCTGGCGTAATTACCGCACATTGTATAATAGGCCGCATGTCACAGCGTCGGGCGTCCTGTTCATGACTACGGTAGGAGCTGTCAGCATGAGGAGGAGGATGAATCAGTGCAACACCTTATCTGTGACTGTCCTGCGCTATGTGAGCTTAGGTATTTGTTACCGTCGAAGTTGATTGCCTTTCTCAAGGGTACCGGTTGGCTTATATGAAGCAACTGAAATTTTTGGGCCTTTGGGTGTAGATCTTTTGTGGGACTCTTACATGTCCAGCCTTTCGGCCCCTTCAATGGTTCGGTCCTCTGAGTGAACTCGCGAAGAGCTAGCAGCGGGTATAACCTAACCTAACCTAACCAAATCTATTTGAATCTTGAGAAGTGATGAGGGCATGTTCGGTTTTATCGCATTCAGACAAAGACCATTTAAGTATATTGTCAAGGTCGTGGTTTAGTTTAACGATGTAATTGTTGGCATCAGTCTTAAGACAGCTAATATAGAATTAAACGTCATCAGTATACGAGTATATTTAGATTTCGCAATGGGTAATTTAAGAAGGTAAGTTTAATAAGTATTGAGATTCGAACCATGCGAAACACCGCTTTCTACTAAGCAACTAGTTGATCTATCATCACTATGATGAACTGCGTGACCATCGACATCTCAGGTTTTAAAAAAAAATTGGCAAAATTAAGCTGACGGAATAAGCTATGTATCCTCCAGACGTGGTAGGCTTTTATGTCAGATAACACTTTCAGCACATAAATGTCATAGAATTTCGCACAAATATATAAAAACTCTATTACATTCTTTACAATTTGTTGTTTTATATGAAATTATTGTTCATAATTTGTTTTTAAAGCGTTAAGAATATTTGAATATGTTAAACAGCAGTAGCTATTTTCACCCTAATGTTCAAAAACAATTCTAGACATAAACAACAAAGAAGTAAAAACCTTTGAATCACATGACATAAACAACAAAGAAGTAAAAACCTTTGAATCACATGTTAAAACATTAATAATGACTTGACATTTATGTAGAAATTTTCCTCAAATGAACAGCATGCTTATCTTTTTTTCTGATTTTTATCTTAATAAATATTTTATATGTATTTTTCCCATTAATTTCAAAATAAAAATAAAAGAGATAAGTATTTGCATATTTCAAGAGTGTGTCTCAAAAATTGTTTAATGTTTCTTGGTTTGTTATTTATTGAAATTTTCCTATGTAGACAAACGTGTCAAAAAATTTAACTGCTTTTTGCACACAATTTCTTTTCTAGCACCTCTGGGTGAACCCATCAAACATCAGTACAAACTAATAACACCATTCGTTCCTTTCGAAGTGTAGGAGGATATCCACATGGTGTTCGTTTCTGCAAATTTTCCCAAATTTTCTTATATTCAATTGTATGAAAATCCATAAAAACTATCTTTTGTCTTTATTTTATTTCATTTTGAATACTTTCAAAAGAATTAATTTCAAAGTTTAAGAATAAACTTACGGCCGTCTTTATAATGAAAATCTAGCAAGTGTCTAGCATAAGTATGAATTTTAATGCACTTGCTGCTATGTTTGCTAAGCTCAGAACAACAATTTCAAGCACTGACACAAATTTGACTGAAATCAATTTTTTCAGTGTTTAAAGATTGCTAATATGATCCCAGTTAACATTACAGCACTTGCTAGATTAACTTAACTTATAATTGATTTATTGCAAAAGACATACATCCACGACTCAACAGATGTTTTTTGTAGCGTTACATTGTATGCTCATATCAGTTTGAGGCTACGAACAAAGACAAGATATCTTATTTGTCTTCTCTAGAATTATTATAAAGGGTCTGACATCTAACGTTTTTTTGTCAACTAGTGCTTATTTCGTGAATGGTAACACTTAGCTCATGTCTGATTGGGCAAATAATTAGTTTTAACCTTCCGCTGAACGAATATGGTTGTATCCAATGCGTTTTCGCTTCGCTAAGTGGGCCTGCAATCGACTTACAGAAGATGCCGATTTTCAGATGAAGCTCATTTTGATGTTGGCGGGTATGTAAATAAGCAAAATTGACGCATTTGGGGCACAGAAAACCCGCACGCATACATTGAAAAGCCGATACACCCAAGACGAGTCACTGTTTGGTCCAGATTTTGGTCCAGAGGCATAATTGGGCCATTTTTCTTCGAAAATGAGCAAGGAGTGGTCATTACAGTCAATGGCGATCGTTAACGGGCCATGTTGAATGAATTTTTGTTCACAAAAATTGAAGAGGAGGATATTAGCAACATTTGGTTTCAACAGGACGGCGCTACGTGCCACACAGCCGAAGCTACACTCGATGTTTTGCGCCCTGTTTTTGAAGATAGCATTATCAGCCGTAGAGCTGATGTCGTTTGGCCACCTCGGAGCTGCGATTTGACACCGTTAGACTATTATTTGTAGGTCACCGTCAAAGATAAGTGCTACGCCAACAAGCCAGAGACAATTGACGCTTTAAAGGATAATATTCGTGAAGCCATTGGTGAAATACAGCTGCACACAATCGATAATGTGCTTAAAAATTGGACCGATCGTGTAGGCTACTGCATGGCCAGCCGAGGCAGCAGGCAGCCGGTTGAATGAAATTATTTTCCATTATTAACCGGAAGGATTGTACTTTCAAATAAAAAAAAAATTGAGAAAATATTTAGTAGTTTTTTCCTATAGCATTTAAAAAAAAAAAAATTTATTTGGCGGACCCTTTAGCTTACCCCATTAACCATATCCTGTGAGAGTAGAAAGGAGGAAATTATACTGTTTAAAATCATATATTGGGTTATAAATATAAAAATCATTTACAGTTTTTGGTCACTAGAAAGCATTGATTTGATTTATTCATTTAATTAAAAAAAAAAATAGCTGTTGAAGACCACCGAAGAAGACCGACGAAAGACCACGCAGAAAGCTTTACCACATAAAGATTGTTGTTAAATTTAGGAAGAAATAACAAATCAGTCCGCGCTACATAAACAGCAATTTCGAATCGATTGCAAGTAAAAGAATATATCCAAAATCAATCAGCTAAATACCACACGAGTTGAAGGCAAGAGACATTGAAAAACTTATTTGCTTGGCTAAAACGGTAACAATTCTATTCTCCAGAACGACTTGTACGTATCAGGACACCAAGCAAGAATCGTTAATCCAGCTAAAAAAAAGCTGCTACAGCAACAACCTGTGACATCGTGGTAATGATCTGTGATTGGCAAAATAAGAATGGTTCCATCATTTATATTTAAATAGATAAACAAAACCAATGGAATATCTGATTATTTGTTTTTCTTTTCTACGTCACTCCTCTAGAGAGCATACTGGCTTTCCACAAAGCATCCATTGCTGTGTTTCAGTTGCCTTAATCAGTTTGATCTATCAAGCCAAGTACATGAGTAAATCCACTGTAGCTTCCTCAATATGATTTTGCGTAGTGGTGAAGATCCTGGCTAATTGGTGGTGATCTTTACTTTAGCAGCATTGTATTTTTTTCCCAGTAGATGGCGTGTTTTCCTGATCATTCGTCTTACGTTTGTCATCATCGCCAGAGGTATGCGGGAAGGTCAGGGGGGTTTCTTCTTTATTTTTATTTTCGGTGGTGTTGTCTGAAGGAAAGTTGAAGTCTCTTATTAAACATTCGAAACCACATTAAATGTTTCTTCATCATGTCCTCCGCTGGTGCTCAAACCTGAGTCGTTTGTGTTGTTGTGCGTGCTTTCTAACCGCTACACCACGCCACACATCCATCTGATCTATAAGAAGGCAATTTGATTTTAGCAAAAAATATAAATTAATTTTTCGTTATCCTTTTAATACCTGAACATAAAGCGATTATGATAACAGTTTAAAAAACTCGTGGGCTTATTGAAAAAAAAAGTTAAAATTTTTCAATTGTAAAGAAATGGCGATAACTTTGGTAGTCTATACCAAGAAACACAAGTCCAACACCTTCCCAACAGTATCGCTACTTGTGATAAATAACGATAATTTAAATTACACATATGTGTACTCGAGGTCTCAAGAGGTTAACGGTACATATATGTCCTTTGAAACGATAGAAGTTAAACAAGCAGTTAGTTGCTATAATTTTGCAGAAACTTAAAAGAATTCAAATCATGCATTGAATAGCAGCACACAAATTTTAAATAATACTCAAATACATTACTAACTTCTAGTTATCTTAAGTAATTTTATGATACTACACAAATCATGACATCGTTTAGAACCCAAAACATCTTAAAAAATTTTTTTTATTTTTGTTTTTTTTATTACAATGTTTTGTTTTACAATGTTTTCTTATTCTTTGTGTATACTTCATACTTTTCAAACTATATTCGTTATAAACTTGTAAATAAAATTTTCGTTTTTTCACCATTTGATGTTTTCCACAAAACAAAAAAAAAAACAGACAAATCCAATCCAATCTACCACTCGCTCTACAGTGATGCAAGTAAAGCGTGTTTTTATAGAGGTGTAGAACTTTAAGTTGGCATTACTTTTCAAGATGGCGAGTCAAGTGATTTATTCTCTGATTGGCTTGGCAATAATTCATCATAAATAGACCCACGCCTGCTAATAGTGCAATTTTATTTCGAAAATAATGGTTCTGTGTGGAAAACGTATCGCGCACTACGTCCGTTATATCGTCGACAAAATCGTCCATCAAAGCAGTTAATTCGATTAACCCTGGAACGTTTTCGCACCACGTTTACTCTTATTGATAACTCGCATCCCCAGAGACGTTGTACGGTGCGTACAGAAGAAGCTATTGCTGCTGTAGAGCGTAACATTGAGAAAGACCCGAATGAGTCCATCTGTGTTCGAGCACAGGAATTGGATCTGTGTCCATCCACTTTATGGAAGATTTTGCGGGAGGATCTTGTTTTACGTGCTTACAGAATCCAACTCGTGCAAGAATTGAAGTCAAACGATCATCAAGTAAGGCGTAGATTCGTCGAATGTGCCAAAAACGAGATTACCGTTGTTCCCGATTTTCATAAGCGAATTTTGTTTAGCGATGAAGGGCACTTCTGGTTGAATGGCTACGTCATCAAACAAAACTGCCGCATTTGGAGTGAAGGTAATCCTCAAATGTATGTGGAAACACCGTTACATCCAGAAAAACTGACTGTTTGGTGCACTTTATGGGCTGGTGGAATCATTGGTCCGTACATTTTCAAAAACGACGGTTACAGTCAATGGTGATCGGTATAGCGCCATGATTACTAACTTTTTCATTCCTGAATTGAATAACCATGATGTCCAGGAGATGTGGTTTCAACAAGACGGCGCAGCATTTCACACAGTTCGTGCCACAATAGATTTATTGAAAGACACGTTTGGTGACCACCTAATTTCAGCTGTGGCGGTCATATGCCAGATATCATATTAAAAATGTAATGCCACCAGGTTATCTTTCGGATAAAAAAAATTCATGTCAATCGAATAATCCATCGTTGCTTTATTGCAACTCATAGTTCTATACCTCTATAAAAAACACCCTTTACAATAACGCAGAATCAGTTCTTGTAATTTCCAATTACGGCTAATTAATGTTGTATTTGTACAACATTTAAAAACATTTTTATTTTTCCATTCTAACACCACCAACACAATTTTACCTTAAGCGGCCACATACATATTCTCTATATACGTGCGAGTAAAGTTACAGTTCCCCCTCGTGTAATTGCAACATATGTTTGTTGAAGAAAATGGAGAAATAAAACGGGTAGCAAAAGTTCAATTGTTTGAGTATTACAACTTAAACTACAGCACCGCAATAACAACAATTAATGCCATTACGAAAGTAGTTAAAGATAAAAACAGGTAGAACCCCCATTATAAAAAACGGAATCTCTAATGCACACACAGACACTTAACTTTTCATTTATTCACTTGAAAGGGGAAATTAAAAACAGGGAAGCTGGACAAGAATTTAAAAGGATTAAAAATTTTTTTAATAATTTATTTTATTATTACCAGGGAAACCAGAAATATGCAATTTCATGTTTTTTCTCGTGCAACCATTCAAATCGGATGTAAGATATTTATTCGTCTCATAAATTTTTATAAATTTCGGCAGTGGTTTTTTTAGTGCATATTTTGCTCATAACAGCATTTTTTGCATATATCAGTTTTAAGAGCATGTTTTCGACATATTTTCATATTTAAGGAGCATTTTTAAACTTTTTAGGTTTAAATAGTCATATTTGGATATACAGCGAAAACAAATTTTTGATTCAAATTCTGACCGAATCATGTCTTACACTACATAGCAAGCAAAAATACCTTCGATATTTAATGTACTTTTTTGGTGCGCTCTGGTCGCCTCACTTATTATAATTTGTTTCCCAATAACTCAAAAAAACTTTGGCTGCTATAATTTGGAATTTTTAAACGAAATTGAAGAAGTCATTTCAAAGTTAGATTTTAGAAAAAATTAAAAAAAAAATCTTATCCATAGAATCTGATATGCTGTTGATTTTTGAAGTTAGGCGACCATAGCGTATCAGAAAAAATATAGTGGTTATCCATGGTCAGAAAATTTTTTCCCACACGTTGCATAGTGTTATCTATCAATTACGTTTTTGATTTTTTTTAACCACTTAGACCTCAATAAAGTATATTACCGCTTAACAAGCGAGTATGCCCTGTAAACCGAATACAAGTGAAATTATTATTATTCCATATTATTATTCCACAGTACATATGCTGCCCTATTCCACATTGACAAAGTAGCATCAGGGTAAAATTCTTAATTTCACAAAACCAATCACTTCACAATTGCACAACTTTTTGCCGATTCGTCAAGGATATTAGACGTACTAAGTTTAAATTCCTTTTTGGTTTTTGTGACAGATGTTGCTTTGTATATAATAAAAGCAACCCTAAACTAACGTACGTTACATGCATTACTCTTGTACTGCATCGCTTATGCGAACGTAATGGAGATCAACACGAATATGTAAAGAAAGTGCCCTTTAAGGCTCTAAATAGAGTGTAAATTTTTAAAGAAATATATCCAGACCTTCCATTGCGACCCGAACCATTTATAACTCGTTGGGGAACTTGGTTTGTGGCCATCAATTATTACGCTTGCAATTAAAAAAATATCTCTGAAGTTTTAAGCGCATTACATATTAGTGCCTAAATGGCAATGGATTGAAAAGTAACTTAATAAACTGTAAAACAGCCTATGATATTAGTTGAGCAGTATGCCATATTAACTGAGAACTGTTGGTAAGTGGAAAGGTTATAACACGAAACTGAATATTAAAGCTAAACCAATATATATATATGCTTATATATAAAAAACTTCTCTTTGGCGTATTTTCTTCAAGTCCTGTTTTAAAATATGATGTTAAGGAATTGTTATCCTTGGAATATGTCCCCATTATGTCATTAGAAATTGACATTTTCAATGTATAAGAGTTTGCTTAGGTGTAATAGACAGCGCCTTACATTTGAAAATATAAATCAACGTTTTGTCGTTTATTACAACAATAAATGCGTACCACCAAAAAATTTGAGTTATTTTACCAAAAAATAATTTTTCTAAGATCTCCTTAGAAACTGAAGTACAATTTTTGGTTTTTATTCTGTTGTATTGTTAAGATATTAAGTTGTTGAATAAACCTTTTTTTATATTAACAAAAAACAAACCTTTGTTATTTTAGAGCATATTTTTAAATTTTTTGATTATATTTTGGCATTTTTAATGCATATTTTATGAGCGTAAACCACTTTCTGGTTTCCCTGGTTATTCCTTATAAACTAAAGTGTCAAATAGAGGACTATTTTTTAATTGAATAGAACTCACGAAACAGTTAACTGTCGACTTAATTTTAATACTGCGCTTACCTGACATTAATGATCGGTATAGTCTGACGAATTCGCAAGAATTGATTGACGCTGATTCCAGAATTACTTTATTCATTATTATCATTAATTTTCGCAACTTCAGACGACAAAATTGTGTTCAGCGATGAGTCCCTTATTTATGGAGTAAGAGGTAAATAAGAAGCAAATTTAAGCAGTTTAAGTTTCATAAAAAAATAACTTTGAATGGAACTTGTGCCTCGATTTCGATTACACTCAATATATATTTCCATTTCTTGGCTATAAGTTAATAGCTTAGCATTAAGGTACTTTTTCCAGTTCCTAATATATTGCCACATAATATACTTTTTAAATTTGATGAAAACTTAATTTGTTTCTCGAAAGTTTTTATTTCTGGTTCTTTTTTATTAGATTCTGATGAGTCCCTTATTTATGGAGTAAGAGGTAAATAAGAAGCAAATTTAAGCAGTTTAAGTTTCATAAAAAAATAACTTTGAATGGAACTTGTGCCTCGATTTCGATTACACTCAATATATATTTCCATTTCTTGGCTATAAGTTAATAGCTTAGCATTAAGGTACTTTTTCCAGTTCCTAATATATTGCCACATAATATACTTTTTAAATTTGATGAAAACTTAATTTGTTTCTCGAAAGTTTTTATTTCTGGTTCTTTTTTATTAGATTCTGTCAGAATTTTTCTACAAAATTGACACTTTGATTTAAAAAAAAAAAAAAACTTCATAAAATATAAAGAAAAACAAACTAAAAAATTCAAAATAAAAGCAAGAAAATAAAGGGTAAAATTATAAAACAATTATAATAAAATTAGCACTTTTATTGCCTGTTAAGCGAGATAAGCTAGTGCACAAACCAACAGCCAGCCAGCGAGCCAGCCAGCCAACCATACCTTAAAGTGTTCTAGAGCTGCTTGCCTTGCTTGCTGTATAGTTTGTACAGGTGAATGATTTTTATGTTTCATGTACATTTGGTTTATGGTCTATGACACATAATAATGTCATGTTCTTTATACACGAAAACCCTCATCTCAGAAAAGGGGAAAATGTAAGTAAAAGCTAAAGTTATAACCCTAAGGATTTTCAATGGAAAAGGGGAAAAAACTTTTATTCAGTTACATGGCTTATGAAAAGAAAGAAGAAAAACTTTTTGATATTTACAGTTGTTTAAACATTAATAATAAATTTAGCCAAAAAGGAAAATTTAGCCTTTTACCACTTACACGAAAAACTTTATCAAACAAGTAAAGCCAGAGGTTAGGAAAACTTAAGTCATAGACTTTATAAAGAGTGAGTTGTGTAAATTATATTAACCAATTACTTAATTAGTTGAACAGTGTATCAATACAGTAAACGTGTAAACTTAACATTACTTCCTTAAGCATAATCACGCATACAGGGCGTATAAGTAATAGGAATTAATTTGTAACAATCATACGCTACATTGGCTATACATTAGTAGGTACATACAACTAATGAAAATGGTAACATATATCATGATGATATGGTGGTATAAAGCAAATAAATAAAAAAAGAAAATAAAAGCGATGAAAAACTTTATTTACACTCAACTTTTTGCAGCACAAAAATTCCGTTTTTATGTTGTTCAAGTTGTTGCTTATTTTATCTTGTTGTTGTATTGTTTTCTGCTTGTAATTTCCCTTGACATCGTTTTCTGTTTTTTTTATTGTGTGACCCTAAATTGCAAAAAAAAAGTGAAATAAGAAAAACTAATGAAGAAATAAACAAAAAATGTCAGCAAACAATCAGTAGCAATATTTTCGTTTTCTTCGTTCTTTCTCTGTGGCACGTAAGAAATCTGTTGAAAAAATAGTTATTTTAGTAACACTTGCGGAATGCGCTGTGCATAAAACGCTTTACAGTGGTTTTGTTCAAATAAATTTCAAGCAATTTCCTTATTATAATATAATAATACGATTGTGAATTTTTTTTTTTTTTTTTTTTGCAGAAAAGCTCACTATAAGTGCTTACACTGAAGATACGACAATTTCTTGATTAAGAAAATTTTTTTTTACGTTTTTACCTTTTGGAAACGCCTAAGTGTTCAAAAAGTTCATAGATTGTAGTTAAAATAATATTAAATTTGTGTTTTGCTTAAATTCAGTAATTTTTTTAATAACACAGTTTGGTGTTCCACTGCTGGTAATCTTTTCACAAGCAATAACAATTTCTATTGCTCTCTCTCTCTCTCACTCTTTCAACTCTTTAAATAACAATTATTACTCGACAGATTTTTCTGCCTAAAGATCGTCGTTAAAACTTAGATTGGATCACGACCTTTTCAGCACGTATTTATTCACACAAAATATCTTAACACTGAGTTTAAGCCAGTCATGGAAATTTTGTTCCTAATCAACTCACACATATTCTTATGCTCTTGCTTTTAGTCATCGAAGAGACAGTGGCGAATGCACATGTTTGGCAAATGTACGCACATTTTTTAAGGAACAGACAAACAAGAAAAAGGTTTCTTTCACTTTTGCTTTTAGTTGTTACTAAAACAGTGCAAAGTGCACATGTGCGGCGGATGTACTCTCCCTTTACTCTCCCTGAAAGAGTAGTTTCCACGTTCTCACTAACATAACTACATTTTTACTTTAGCACCACACTCGTTTGCTGTGTTTATTCCTAATAAACTCTCTGCACGCTAAGTTAACACCATATAAACCAGCGTTTGGCAAGCCAATGTTAATGCATTTCACAATTGTAGTATTAATTCGAGAGACTCAGACCACTTTGCAGTGTATTTTTCCACTTGCTTTCTCCTTACTTCTCTGTGTTTATTTTTTGCTTATTATTTGTCTACGGCTGTGATTAAGTACGTGTGAAAATGAATAAGAAGAGCAGCTTCTTGCCTGAATCTGATATAAACTGACTGTTGTCCGCATCCATGTGATATTTATATGACTGAGTAAATGACATCTTGAAAGCTCTCAACCTTTTCGTTGTTTCGAGTATGATCTTTTGTTTTAATTTCTTTATATTTATTTCTTATAAATCGGTTCAGTTTGTTTCAGTGCTTATTGTGTTGTTGCTGTCCCTTCTTTGTTTCGTTGTCTGCTTGCTTTTTTGTTGTTTGTTGTTATTTTTATTCGCTTGTTTTGTGGTCTCTGTTTATTATACATTGCAATATCACAAACGATAGAAGTTACCAATTTTGATTTTCGTAACAATATTTTATATTATATTCTTAACACAGACTCTTTAAATCTCGATTTAGCCCTACATTTTTCTTGGTTGTTTTTTATTTCTTCTGGGGTTTCTCAAGGTGCCCCAAACATTTTGAAATAGTCGCAAAACTAAAGCTGAAAAGTATGCTGGATTGCGTAATTATGTATGTGTATATAACTCCATTGAGATTAAGGCCACTAACTCTTAGAGACTGTGTTAATACAAACATACCAGGATTTCAAAGTAATCAGTTGCAGTCGCAGTTACTACTTCTAAGTCCAGCAGACTACAGTATTATTCTAAAGCTTGAAGATTGTCGCGCTGAACGTCTAATAGAATATTCTTGAAGAAGATCTGCAATTTTATTGCAAAAAATAATTTTAGAAAGACGTGAGTCTCTGAAAAATATAACGAGTCATTCAGTGCTTACCCCTAAGTGCACTGTTGGATAAATTTACAGTGAATTCCAATTTGAATTATTATGTCTCATTTAAGGACTTTGAAGTCTGTCTGAGATAAAATAAGCAACAGAAGCGGCAATAATGAAGAGGATTAAGAGAAATTTCAATATCTTCTGTGTAATTGCCTGGTTTTTTTGCACAGTTTCAGTAATCAACTTGATTATTTAATGCTTCGATGATTAATCCACTGTAGCTTCACTCATATGATTGTGTGGTGGTGAAGATTCTTGCTAAGTGGTGGTGGTGATCCTTACTTAGCATTGTATTTTTCTTCCAGTACGTGGCGTTTTTTTCTTATCATTCGTCTGATATTTAATATCATCGCCAGAGTTAAGCTAGAACATCGGAGGGGCTTCTTCTTTATTTTTAATAGCCAATCGCATACATTGAGAACTTACACGTGATTGGCTATTTTGATTTTTCACACGATTTTTGCAAACAAATGTTTGCCAGTCTATCAGCTGTTTAACCACTACAACACGCCACCACATTTAAGAACTTATGGCTGACATTTTGTTTTCTCTTTCACTTCTCTAGAGAGCATATTGGCTGGTTTCAGTTTCATTAAACAGGTTGATTTTGAAGTTTAGTAGATGATTAGTCTATTGTAGCTCACCTCCATATGATTGTGTGGTGGTGAAGATACTTACTAGGTGGTGCTGGTGCTCCCTACTTATCATCATAATTTTTTTGCAGTAGGTGACGTTTTTTCCTGATTATTCGACTGATGTTTGGTCAGGGCGGCTTCTTTTAGATGGATTTGGTTGTAGGGAGGTTGAAGCCTCCTTATTATACACTCGAAACAGCAACCAAATTTTTTTATCATATCCTCTGCTGGGGATTCAAACAGCTACAGCATCCAATCCCAAGGCTAGCATTTTAAAAAAAAATATTCTATGATAAGAACAGTCTTGACGTAATGTTGATAAAATTAATTGATAAAATTAATTAATTGAATTGATTAAATCAACACTATGTGGCTGACAAGACATGTAAGAGTTTTGCCTGAAGGTATCATAGCCAGACTTTCACATTAGACCCAACTAAGCTATGCTACAAGCAACTCTTAAACTAACCTAATCTAACTTAACTACCACATGTTTCTTATATTACAATCGTCCAGTAGAATAGAATGATTATTTCATAGCTTTTATTGCGATCTAAACGATCTGGCGTCATCTGGAATGCTAAAGCTTTAGTGGAACTCATTATAGTAATTTTAGCCGTTGATATTGATGGAGCAGAATCTTTGTAGTACTTTTCCATTTTCCTTAAAATACACAAAGTTGAGTATTTTCAAATGCCCTCTAAACAAGCTAATATGGCACTTTGCACCTCGACCTTAGTCTAGTAACATATAACCGTTAACCGTGCTCATTTGGTCCAAAATTCTTGTGATTTAATTTTACTGACTTCTCTTAGATGAGCTGATTTAATTTCAACATTCATCCTTGAAGCTATAGTTGCCTGGCTAAGCCCCCTACCTCCTGTTTGACACCAAGTGCTGATGATTATTTTCTCCAAGAGTGGTTGTCAATTAGATATGACAGCCTTCAATCAAGTAGCATTACTACTAGTTTTTAAAGATATTCTGCGCAAGTGTTGACAAGTAAGAATTTCTTAAAACTGTTTCAGCCAATGCATACTTCATACGCTAAAGAAGATAATTGTAATGGAATTGAAAGAAAGCCCGATTCAAATATTATTCAAATGACAACAGAGTGGAATCCTCGAAAAAGCAGATGACATGGTCAACCGGCCTAGACTGAAATGTAGGTTGAAAAACAGGTCGAAATAGAAATAACATGTAACAGCTCTAAGATCGTACCAGTGTAGCATTTAATTGTGCTGGAAAAACAAAAAAAAAAAACATCGAATTATTTAATTAAACTGTGTGTATCGGGAAAAAGTCTGTACAATAAATAATTTATGTAGGGTGCAGGACATTTTTTCATTGAGTACGACTAATACCTCCTTTATATTTTTCCTCTTTTAAATTTCTGTTATTTGCCAAAGTGCGTGTTTAATTCCCAAGAATATTTTCACTTCATATTTTTCATTATTTTTTCTTCATATTTTTTTTTATTTTATTTTTTCTCAATATTTATTTACTCCTTTATTTGTTTGACTTTTATTATGTGTCTTGTGTTCTTTCATCTGTTTGTTATTCGTGCTCGTTCTGTGGTTGCAATTGCTTTTCATATAGAAACCTCAGCTGGTCTTAAAACAAATACGAATGAATAATGAACAAGAAATTTCGATGAAAAATTATTGTTCGTTTTGAAAGCAGGTCAGTTGAAAAACTTTAACAGGAAAGCTTAAATTAAGAAGAAAGAATTTATTTTCTTAAAAAAAAATGTTTCAAGTATAGCATTTAGAGCGCAGGACGTGACGAAAAGAATTCAATTGCGGTTTCGAGTGTTTAATAAATTCAAAATAAATAAATTCCATCAATACAAGCCACCATGACCGCCCAGCTTACCTTTTGGCGATGAGAAAACACCACCTATTGGGAAAAAAAATTACAATGCTAAGTAAGGATCAGCTTTAACACTTAGCAAGGATCTTCACTGCGCACCATTGTATGGAGGCGAGCTAGAGTGGATTAATCACCCACCCACTTAATTTGAAAAGCAACATGATTACTGATTCTGAGACACAGTAATTGTGCTTCCTAGAGGAGTGTTGAAGAAAAAAAAAGTATCACTTAAACCAGCTTACTAATATACCTTTGATTCGGTGCAGAGCTGTGAGGAGGATATCTTATCTCTCACACCTACTCAAAATAACGAAACCAACCAGGCCTTCTGTAATGGTTACAGATATTTATTGAATGCTAGTCCGGAAAACCAAATGGATTTGTCTCTACTAGCCCAGCAGCAGATTTCGGTTGTCTGGTACAGAATCAGCCAGATTTAAGCAAATATTTCATTGTATCTGTGATGAAAGAAAACCAACCAGATTCCAGATCTGGTTTACTTCTTTTTTTGATCATAATACCTGCAATTTAATCATATCCTTTCCTAGTTAAAGCCCAGCGTTTTTTGCTACCACCATTTAGTTATTATCTTAAATGTTATTTTAATTAAATTTTTTTATATTTTTTCCAACTTTTGTCCCCTTCCGGTGCAAATCCAAATATTTGAAATAGCTTATAGACCCTTCCAGAAAGACACTGTAGTATCTGCCGCTTAGCTGTATACAATCTTCAAACACACATTCATTTTTATATATAAAATTAATATATAGATAGCTTTTGTTCAGTCTGCTTTCGGCATTAGCCGCATTTTGACTAATGTGGATAGGCAATGCTGCTTTAGTTGTTGTGGGTTTCCAAGATTCAATATTTAGTATGCGTGGAAGGCACCAAACCAACATATACAATTCGCCTAGTTAGTCGCCGATGCTGTATATTGTTGACGCCTTCGCTTGAACACAATTTAGAAACTTCTACTATTACCATTCTTAAGATATAGAGAAATCAATATTTGCTTTATGTGGGAGGTACCACGCCCATTTGTTCAATTCTGCCCACTTTTTGCCTGATGATTTGTATTGATTATGAAGTCATTTAGACCAAATACTGAAACTTTAGCTTTAACCGTTCTCATGGTATATAGAAATCAATAAAAGGTCCGCCATATAACGTTTTCTTTTCAACCAGTGCTTATTGCGTGAATGGTAACACTTAGCTCATGTCTGATTTGACAGATAATTAGTTTTATCCTTCCACTGAACGAATATGGTTGTGTATACGCTTTGCTAAGTGGTCCTGCGATCGGATTACAGAAGATGCCGATTTTGCCAAAAAAAATTATCTTTTCAGACGAAGCTCATTTTGATCTTGGTGGATATGTAAACAAGCAAAATTGCTGCATTTGGGGCACAGAAAACCCGCATGCATACATTGAAAAGCCGATACACCCAAGACGATTCACTGTTTGGTGCAGATTTTGTTCCAGATGCATAATTGGGCCATTTTTCTTCGAAAATGAGCAAGGAGTGGCCGTCACAGTCAATGGCGATCGTTATCGCGCCATGTTGAACGAATTTTTGTTCACAAAAATTGAAGAGGAGGATATTAGCAACATTTGGTTTCAACAGGACGGCGCTACGTGCTACACAGCCGAAGCGACACTCGATGTTTTGCGTCCTGTTTTTGAAGATCGCATTATCAGCCGTAGAGCTGATGTTTGGTCACCTCGGAGCTGCGATTTGACACCGTTGGACTATTATTTGTGGGGTGCCGTCAAAGGTAAGTGTTACGCCAACAAGCCAGAGACAATTGACGCTTTAAAGGACAATATTCATGAAGCCATTGGTGAAATACAGCTGCACACAATCGATAATGTGCTTAAAAATTGGCCTGATCGTGTAGGCTACTGCATGGACAGCCGAGGCAGCCATTTGAATGAAATTATTTTCCATTATTAACCGGAAAGATTGTACTTTCAAATAAAAAAAAAAATTTGAGAAAATATTCAGTAGTTTTTTATTGCATTCTCAAAAAAAAAAAAATTTATTTGGCGGACCATATATTTAGTTTATATGGGAGGTACCACGCTCTCTTTTTCAATTCCGCGCAGTTTTTGACTGCTGATGTGTATTGACTGTTAAGCCAATCAGAGCAAATTCAAAGTTTCTATTTTAACCCTTCTCAACATATACAGAAATCAATCTTTGGTTTGTATGGGAAGTACCTCGGTCTCTCTGGCAATTCCGCGCAGCTTTTTACTGATGACTTGCATTGACCGTGAAGTCGATCAGACGAAATTCTAAAACTTTAGCTTTAACCGTTCTCAAGATATAATAAAACAAATATGTAGTTTGTTTGGGGGTACCACGCCAAGTTGTACAATTCAGCTAATTTTTTGACTGCTGATTTGTAGTGACTATGAATGTATTTGAGCCAAATTTATTGGCCGTCTCTGTTGTTATGTTGAAGATATATAAAAATAAATATTTACTTTGTATGGGTGTGGCACCGCCCAGTTGGAATTTTTGATTTTTATATAGTCTATGGTTCCTTCCAAACATATAGAGAGATACTGTGAACATTTCAAGAAAATCGGTTCTGCCGTTTAGTTGTCCAACAAACCAACAAACAAACATACATGCACACATGCATTTTATATATAAGAGAAGATAAAGGCATAGCAGCACATGATTCGATTTAAAAATTGATTCTCAGTCGACTGGCACAATCTAAAAAACAATAGTTTTCAGCCTTAGCACAGGTACTACATACACTCATAGCCTATTGAGCAGTTGTAGAGCAAAATATTAAAAATAAAAATACTTAAAAGCAAATAAAATACACCAACAATCAACATTCATATTAAAAAAAGAGCGTTAGATATTGCACTAAGAAGCAACACTCACGTAACGCAGCCGACAACACAGCAACAGCAACTAAAACAGGAAATGTTTGAAAATAAAGAAGCACAAAAACTAAAAAGAGGAAATAAACTGAAATATCAATGAAATTGACTTGAGAACGGATAAATATATGCTCGAGCACAAAAACACGCTCATGTAATTGAGTTACGCGTTACTGAATTAAATAAACGAGCGTAAGCAAAAACGAAAGAGAAGACAATTCAAACGAGAAATACTAAGTTCACACGACAACACTTTTTTTTAATTCGCTGTCTCATTCATAATTCAACCCCCAATTAATATAAAAAACGTGAACTATTATTACATGTGCTACACAATCTCGAAAGATTGAACAACTAAGCCCAGATACAAATCATTACTAAGATATGGCTATAACGGACTCTATGGGAACTTGTCCCACATGAAGACGTCTATTGGACTTACACTACTGCATATTTTCGTTATGAAATCAGCAGCTCTGTTGGCTCTTTTGTTGCTGATCCGGAGAGGGTACGACTTATTGGACTACGGGCTCGCATTAGCATTCTTATACATGATCGGGCGGTGAATTAGAAGCACTTCGATAAATATATATTTTGATAGTCAGATGGTACTGAAGCCTTTTTCTTCAGATTCTATAGATTCCAGATTGTTATACGAGCTATACCAATGCCTACATCGTTGCGTTGAAAAACAGGGTGACATTTTGTTGAAGCTCCGGACGGCCATTTGGACAAATGGCTCTTCCTACGGTAAGATATGCTGCCTTTCGCCAAGAATGACGCTATGGGTTATAGCGCTATTATTCAGCCCATTATCACTTATGCGGCGATAACTTGGAGGAAAAAGGTTGAGGAAGCCACCACCATGAATAAATTAGGCAGGCTACACAAACTCGCCTACCTCGGTATAACTGGTGCAATGAGAATATATGCAACGGCGGCCTTGGAGACCTTGATTGGCTTAACACCACTTCACATTTATGTGATGAGGTTGTCTGCATGTTCTGCGGCAAAGTTTTTTCCAAAGGGTCCCGAAATGCATGGGGAAGTCTCTCCATTCTATGCAGGGTGTCTATACTGAGATCCTTGATGTCATGCCTTGAATTTGTGCTTTGGCAGGAGAGTCTACCGATGGCTCCAGAGTTCCTGTCGGTCGCAGAGTTCCTTCCACGCCTTAAGAGCACTTGGCTCGAAGTTTATGACATCCAGCCTGATCAAATATTGCTACGATACGTTGCAAAAGCAATAAAAGATGCATTGGCTATAAAAGCTTCCATGGTTCGGAATCTTACTGTGCAGCACCACTTACTACCATCCCCAATCTAATCAAGAATCGGGAAACTGCCAGATGCTTGGAACACTAGAATGCTTAAAAGGGACTGTGCCACTCTAGAGCGACGATCAGTCCACAATTTGGGAGCCACTCTGAGGTTCTCAAGTATGGCAGGCCGGACTTGAAACTCCTTACTGAAATTCTTACGAGCCACTATGGATTAAGAGCTCATCTTAGGAGCATGGCGGTCATAGATGTGAATTTTTGTAGACTGTGCTCAAAACAAAAAATAGCGGAACACATATTGTATGAATATGCTGTTCTTGATATATAGTTTAAGTAGAAATGTTTAGGTAGACATAGGGTCTCATTGGGTGACACATCCATCATTATGGTTTCAGCTGTGCTAGTGTTCATTACGAATGCAGCAGATTTACTATAAAAAAAAACTATAGACCGGAAGATACACAGTGTCCTGCAATAGTGCCTGGTCGGTGTGATGATAGTGATGGATCCCTGAACACTCAGGCGTTATGGAGAATGTGAACGCTGACGAACTGGCAAGACGTGGCTTAAGGGATCAGAACCATGGTGTGGTATCAGCTGCTTCACGGCCAGCAGATGATTGATGAGTGAGAACATGGACTCCGATTGTTGTTTTGGGGGCAATGCTGAGGCAAACGACACTACATGGGCGGGGCAGTTAGGAGGATATTAGGAGGACACTTACTACTTATTCTCAGTCTGGTGTCCATGTCAGACAGTGCAGAAAGAAAGAGTAGACGACAGAGCTGCTTCGGCGAATATTCGTATGCGAAGGCTCTTTTGACTGCCCTTCGAAGATATTTTGATTTTCATACTTCTGGAGACTGTTCCGGTTGGTACTTATGGACCTAATGGACAGCCATCCACTCATTATTATTGACTTTATGAGGCTTTTTTCTGAGTATATATCACACACTGCCGCTTACGCATTATCAAGTCATCTCAGAGTGCTTGGCACAATAGATCTTTTTTCTTTAGATCTCTAGTTCGCCCTCTCCGTTATCTACAATGCAATAGAAATATAAAACGAGAATCATTCTACACTTAGTGTATCGCTTGAAAATCTTAAAACATTTTTTCGCTATATATTGTTGATCTGACTGTTTTCCGTACTTTTTGTTCAAGATATTCAATATCACAATAAATTAGTTTTTATTTGTCATGCGTTTAACCATTTTTATACTTCTCATTTACCGCTAACCTGTAAATGTATTTAAAAAAAGCAAATAAAACACCAGCCTTTATACCCACATTTGTAAATAATTTAGTATTTTGGGTCTTTTTGGAAGATAAGAGGGACCAAATAAGGATAAAGTATCTTGTAATTGTATATTTTTTGCAGTTCATGCGAATATAAATACAAAATAAACATACCCTCCTCATAATTCTCTACTCACATATATATTAACACATTAATATACATATACATTTACACACATACCAATGCAATACAGGTACATGTATACGAGTACAAGCTATAAGTAGATAAGAGTGTTAAACGTCTAACTGTCTGTTCATTTTGAGGAACATTTGCTTGTTTACCATTGCTTGGAGGCATTACAAACAATAAACTCATTGAAGCGCGTTAATAATAAGGGCAGGCAAGGAGGAGCATGTATTTTCCTTATTTAGTACTGCTTTCCTTCCAACTACCTACTGCTACTTCATTTCTCCTATGCTTTCATCTTGAAACCATAATTGTATTCGTATGACTTGCACAACGAATAACAATAGATTTTACATTCATTTACAGAAGCATCGAAATTGAATTTACATGTGAGGTGAAGATGGAAATTGCTTTAAGGTGGGATGATAATATTTTGTAAGTTTTTTGTTTCGGTTGTTAACTTAAGTGCCTTGCGGTTTATACCATGGAACTGTATTTGAACTAAATATTATATTACTAATAAACGATTTGTAAATGTTTTACTGCTCGTAGTTTAATAAAAATGAGGTATACATTTTTTTATGGGCCTAATAATTCAGGACAAAAACAACGCTTACAATGACTTCAGAGTTTTGTAAGTAAATACTTTACATATATATTAAGTTTTCAAGCACAGGCAAGGGCCAGGTAATCATAAAGAAGAGCAAATATATAAACTTATAGAAATGAGACATATTGCCATGATATATCTGATTAATAATTTTTGTTATTATTTTAATTACCTATATGAATTAGCCCGTTCACACGGCACTCTTTTAAATAGCTTTGTTGGTTCCTGTTCTTATTCTAGTTATTTCTGTTTATTGTTTCGCTATTTAGCGGTAAATTGCGGTAGAAAAGATTAGAAAGTTTAATAAAAAAAATTTGTGTAGGCAAACACTCGATAAAAATTAGAGATCGTATTATTTGCTTTTACTAATCCACACGATAATTGAAACTGAATTACTTATAATTTGGCTGATTCGCTCTTAAAATGGGATATTATTAAATTCGGCTTGTAACACAGTGTGACAAAAAAATATAAATTGCAGGTAAAACTTTATTTCTGATAGGCACTATCGAGTGTAACGAGAATCCGCTCTTAATCTTGAATTAAGAGACAAAAAGTTTTTCCTTTTGCACTTATGAGCTACTAACTTAGACGAAAAGTTGACTTTTTTGAATTGTATATACTTCGTTTAAATATATAACATATAACATATGATCTTTTGTGCCCCTTACGCTCTATAGTTTATTCAGCAGATCTGCTACCCTCACACCATCTATGTGGTGAGGGTGATAGCATGTGGTTGAAGAACCATCTTCAGTCGTCTTTCTTTGCTTGAATTCTCTCACAGAGATTGTTGGTCTAATGGGGCCTTAGTTTAGAGAGAGTTTGGTCTATACTGGTATACTAATAGCTCCAAAATGAATGTCTGTGTCGATGTTGGTGTTCATGAACCCAACCCAGCCTTTTCGAACGCACTGGAAAGATCGCAGATTGTCTTCCAGGCTGAGATCATGGCCATTGCAATATGTGCGGAGATCAAGTTGGATAGTGAGCTTAAGGGTAAGACTTCTAATATAATCTCTGACAGCATAGATACATTAAGGGCACTTGGCTTGAATTGTATGACATATAGTCTGGTCAAATATTGATACGATACGTTACAAAAGCTCTTAGTTGGAAATAAGGTGCAGTTGTTTTTGTAATGAAATAGTGTAAATGCATTGGTTAGATAAGGTTTCATGACACCCTATATGGACCCGGTACCTGGCTGTACAGTACCACTTACTACCATCCTCAATCTAATCAAGAATGGGGAAACTGCCAGATGCTTGGCACACTAGCATATTCAAAGCGACCATTCTAGGGTGGCGATCAGTCTGAAGCTTGCAAGTATATCAAGCCGGACTTGAAACTTCTAAGGGGCCATTGTAGAGTAAGTGCGCAGCTGAATAGAATGGCGTGCACAGATGTCGATGTTTGTACACTGTTCTCATATGAATCAGAGACAGCGGAGCACACATTGTGTGAATGTAAGGTTTTTAATATATTTAGGTTGACATATGGTCCGCGTAGGTGACATATTCACCATCATGGTTTCAGATCTGTTGGTGTGAAACCAATCAAGGCCTCCAAGGCCTTTGTTGGACATTTTGTCATTGCCCCAGTTATACCGAGGAAGGCGAATCTCTGTAACCAGTCTAATTTGTTCATGGTGGTAGTTTCCTCAGGTTTTCATCACCAAGCTATCGCCGTATAAGTGATAAAGGGCCGAATAACACAGGTATATATCCATAGTGTCATATACGGCGAAAGACTGCATGTAGAAAGAACGACTTATGCAGAGGGCTCCTATCGCTGTATTTTGGATGGCAACAATGCGGGAGTTCCAACTAAACCTTCTATCCAGAATGACACCTATATCCTAAACTTCCTTAGAAAAATTAGTGGTGGTACGCATAAAATAAAAACAGTCTCATGATAATTTGTATCTTGTAAAAGACACAACACCCGTTTTTGTTTACACCTCTTTTAGCCTTACACCTTACAACAGGCTCTGTAGTGGCTGTCTTACTTTCCCATACACTCGTGGAATTATTGGTTAGTACAGTTTTAAGCCCAAATGTAGAGATTGATGCATCTCGAAGCGCATCATCTTCTGACTACGTTGCTGAGCTAATAGCATGTATGACTGTTGCTGCTTCAACTTTTTAGAACCACTGTACCCTTATTACCTAGTACGCTCACTTTGGTCGAAGACAACTTACTACCAAAAAATTCGGCACCACTGCTAACGGTAGACATCTAGATGACCCCAAGCTACAGAACAATGGTTTTGTTAAGCTTATGCCTGTTTAACACAGATGGTTTCGATTGGCTCTCAAAAAGGGCTCTACCAGAGGGCAGGTTCTTGAAATAGTAAAACGTCCAGTCACCGGGGTAGCAGAGAAGGAGGGCACTTGTTAGGAGGAACAACCTTTTGCTACTCCTATATCCGTGAGACCCACATTTCAGCGAACTTGAGTCTTTTTAATACTTTGACTCTATTTTTTTTTACTTACAATTTGCTAAGAATCCCATAATTTTTTAATGATTTGGTTGTTAAAGAAGTGATCTCCAATATATATTTAAAAGGGCTACTTTCATCAAGTATTTGCCTAATGTGAACTTACCTTCGCTTGTAACAATTATATAAAAGGGTGTCCAAAACTGAGGTATCAATTTAATTGTAATAAAAAGGACTTTTTTTCAAGTATTAAAAATATTTTGAAAATGAAAATTATGTCGGTTAACTGACCCTCCATACTTTCTCGGTAGACTTCCAATCTCTTACCAAAATTATCAACAACGTTTTTCAACAAACTGTTTTCCATGATTGACATCTACTGGATAATGTTGGTTTTAAGCTTTTCATCTGTTGCGGGATTATTGCTGTACAATTTCGATTTCAAAAATTAAATAGCACGATCCTGGTGGCCAATTTATTTCTCCTCTACGAGAAATAATGTGATTTTTCGAACTTTCCTTTTAAAAGATCTATTGTTTCTCTTGCTGTGTGAAAAGTGGTACCATCCTGTTGAAACCACATATTTTCTACGTCTAAATCATCAACTTTCCGGCACATAAAGCTTCGGATCATCTCCCTATAGCGACTTCCATTGTCCGTAATAGCATTTTCATTTTCGTGTCCAAAAAATGTGGTCGAATGATTCCTCCGAACAACAAACCACACCAAACAGTAAGTTATGTTAGGTAAGATGGCGAACTCCCCTAGAGAGAAGGAATCCCCCTTAGGCAAAATATTTGGCTCATTGTAATGCCACATGCATAAAATGCCAACCAGAGGATCAAACCGAGTCCATAGGAAACCATTTAGCCTCCAAAATATATCTCAAAATTGCGGCCACCCTTATTCCGGAGAGTTCAGTCAAAGATGACGAAAAGTAGGAGTTCAAGAACCTTCGCTTTGTGGCAGCAAGAGCCGGATATTGACACATGAGGTGAACGACAGTCTGCTCCTCCTCCTCGAAGCCACAACTCCTGCAAAAATCATTCGAGGGAATGCCAAGTCTATCGGCATGCCTTCCGATCAGACAGTAACCCGTTAAGATCGCAATTGTGCGTCTTGGGGATAGAAGACATTTAATCCTCCTTTCGTCAAGGCCGGTCCAGCAGAGCTTGGCGATAACGCATGAGCCCTCATGCTGCCAAAGATATTGAGCGTCGACATAAACTGACCGAAGAATATTCAGCTTAACCGAGGCAATCGGGACACCAACGATAGGTTATCGTTCGAAAGTATCATCCATCCATCCTGGCCAATTCGTCAGCAACGCGATTCCCGGCGATATCCCTGTGTCGCGGAACCCATATAAGAGTTACCCTCGAATGAACCGAGATTTCCATTAGAAACCTACGACATTCGTGGACGTGAAATACACTGCAATGATCAGGCAACCAATAAGATAGTTTTGTGTCAGCATTTCTCATGAATATACCGTATCCAACTCTGCCCCTCATATTAGAGCCGTCGGTATAAACCTCAAGGGCATTCTGAGTGAACTCCCGTCCATCCAACACCAAGCAGTAACTTTTTATGGATGTAATGGTAGCTCTAAGATAATTCTTGGATTCTCTTCACCCCAAGTGTGGCAACTCTGCTTATTGACGTAGCTATTGACCTGGAAATGGGCTTCGTCAGTGAAGATTATTTTGTTAAAAAATTCTCATTTTCTTCTTGTTTTTCGATGGGCCTAGACACGAATTGCCGATGTAAAGCGTCATCACCTGGTTTTAATTCTTGGTCAGTCGGATCTTATAAGCCTTCAAATGGAGATCATGATTCAAAATTTTGAATAATGTGGATGGTTTGATGTTTAATTGCTGCGAACGATGACGAATGGATATGAACGTCGTTTGTACGACCTCTACGTTGATAAATTCTGTTTCTGTTATCATGAACGGATCCAGTTTCTTCAGATTTCTTAATCATCAGCCCGATGGCACGATTTGTTTAAACTTTTTTTCTATCGAATTTTGTTCTTAATTTCCTAATTTCATCTTGACACCTTTTGCCATTTTCAAGAAATATTTTAATAATAAAATAATAAATAGGATCCAAAAATACATATAAATTTAGAATAAAACTTACAAGTAGAAAAAAATGGCAGCAAAATTAGAAAGAATGCCTCAATTTTGGACACCCATTATAATTTGAAATTTTATTGCAAATTAAAAATAAATAAAAAAATACAAAAATTAATGAAATTTTGACAGATAATGAGCTTGACATTGATTTCTAAAAACAACATTTTGCATACTTTTGAAACCACATGCAACTTCCATTTCCATTCAATTATTTCTTCAATTTCACCTCCATTATTTCATTGACTTATTATAGCGAGCGCTCAATAGTAGCAATTTTAAAATCAAAATCATTCACTAAAATGCTCTTAAGGCGAAAATCATGGCTTTCAAAATTTTCGTTTTAATCCTCACCTATACTTAACTTAACTTTTAACTCAATAAACATCAAATGTTTCAAGTAATAAAGGCAACGTCACATTTTCTCAACAGATTACAAACACGAGGCTTTCTCATTTGTGTCGAATTTGTGTGCTAGCTGTTGTCTATTTACAGAGAAAAAGAGAACATGACTATTTAAGACTTCTTAGTCTGTTTTAGGTCATTTTTCTCTCTATTCGGCTATTAGGGGTCAAATTCATGTTACTTTTGTCTGTTAAAAAAAAAATGAAAAAATGAAACAGTCTGTAAAACTTAAAACAATTGAATGCCAATGTCGACTCTTTGTAACTAGAATTTCATTGAAAATGACAATTTGATTGGCAAAAGTAGTAACGTCTTCGTCCAAATGCGATTATCCATCTCTGTTTATGGCACTGCTTAAAAGGCAATTTATTGTGGTAAATATCCAGAAACACTATGTGATACTATGGTTATGGATAATGATGATATTGGCCAGCAGCATCTGTGTCTGTGTTACTTATATTTCGAATGATTAAACAACAACAGCAATTACCGAAATCAAAATGCATTCTGTTAAGCAGCATTTGTAATGATTTATGTTGCGGTTCGACTTAATAGAGTTAATTACGTTTTTTATTTTGATAATTTAATAAATTGGATCATCGCTGAATACAATTTAAGTCCAGCCAGCACGGGCTGAAATGTCATGGGTTCAAGGATTTGAAATTATTCTTACTCTTCCTCATAATAGATCCGCAGTATCTCTTCTACTCAATCCTTCAAGATTGTACAGACTACTAAGTTAGGGTGAAGTTCAAACTTTTTCAAATACGTCTCAGCATAATTGCGATTCCCCTCTAACCATATGCACTTACCGGCGACCAGTCCGAGGCGATTAATGGGCCGACACTGGAGGCGGTACGTAGGTGGATTTCTCCCCCTCCCACTTGCTTGTCACGAAGTCTGACCAGAGGTATTCTGGTGCCATGGGAGTTGCGAAACTCTGGGATTCTAATCTCTGCCAGACTGTTTGGGCAGTCCCCTTTGTGTGAGCATCGTGACGGCTATGGTTTAGGCCTAAGACGCAGGCAGATCGTGAGGCTCGGATTCTGTGACCCATATCACGACAGGAGTTCAGATGGTCTCCAACACTTCACCAAGGTGTAATGTTTAGCGTCCTAACAATGCGCCTTTGAATTTGGTACTCACGGGTGTATTCACTCGTGTCTTGGGTACCGTGGGGTATGACAGCGCTGTAAGACTCACGATACACCCATGGCAGCACTAACCATAGACACATTTACTGTGAGCATCGCACTAGAATCGTGCGTTAGGCTCGTTGATCTGTGCACAGATGGGTCGAAGTCCTCGGAAGGTGTCGGGGACGGTGTATTTATGCCGCATATGGTGTGAGACAAACGTTTGGTTTTCCGGACCACTGCAGTGTCTTACAGACGGAGGTCTAAGCAATAAATGAAGAGGGCAGTGGACTGGTTGTTGCACTACAGGGTATTCAATGTTAATATCCGGATCTGTACGAAGAGTCAGATTACGATCAGAGCACTCTCTGGTGTCTCTTCGACATAGCGGCTGTATGCGAATGCCGGGCACTTCTAAACGAGATGTGCGAGACATTCAGATATGCGTATTGTATGGCGGATGGTCTAATTAGGGAAGGCTCCCCTCGTTAACAACGAGGAGATTGACCAGCTGGTTGAGATGCCACTTACCTCTTGCATACTTCTGGTTCTGTGATACTTGTTGGACAGGGCACAGCAAAGGTGAGAGAATGAACCCTCCTGCTCTGTATCGAGACAAATTTGACTTCTGTACTATCGAGTTCGTTCGGCGTCCATCACTAAGAAGCCGCGCCTTGGGCTATGAATCCTGGTGGCCGTTATCACTGGGCATTGTGTGTGGGCTGGTGTGCACGCGAGGAGACTGGGTCTACCGTTCAATGATTACTGTAGGCGTTGTCAGAATGAGGCAGAGGAAGAAACTACCGAACATTTCCAGTGTCAGTGTGCAAATGTATTGGATATTAGGAGTATTTTGCTTGGTAGTCCATGTCTGCATGCCATATCAGACCTGCATGATTTTGTTTACTTGTATTTTTTTAAATCAAACTCAAAATTCACACAAATTTATGAACGTAAATTAAGTATTTTATTAATATTCAATAAAAAAAAAAGTTTTTAAAGATTATATTGTAAAGAAATTTCTTTACTTTAATAAATTATTTATTTTTTGAAAAAATAAAGAAAATTCTCTTTTTCTATTCTCTTCTAATTTCCATTAATTTGTGCTTCTTATGTTGCAAACTTGTCTTATTGTTTTATGAAAATATTACTTAACAAACACATTGCGGCCTAAAGCAAGTTTTAATTATAATACAAAATTAAGTTTAAAAGTAATTTCTATTTCTTATCATATTCTTTTATATTTTTTGCTCTTCTGACCTTTTACCTACATTTCGTATATTTTATAAGAAAAATTATTATTATTTCTGTCTTTAATCTAAAATTTTTTTCCTGTTCGTATTAAATAATTTATAAGACAAAAATAGGCATTTAATCTTATGCATGAATAAACAAAAATTACAAGCTGATGAAAAAAAACACGTTATATGAGTGCAATACAGCAGGCAGAAGGAAATTTTAAAGTACCCTACATTTTGTTCACATACAGCCGGTTGCCATATTACACTGGTCTACAAAAAACAGAAATGTTTGGCTTTAATAAGACTGCATGATATATAATTTTGATGCGCTGAATTCATATCCGTTTATAGTTTTTTTCCGTAGGACGCAAATTTTTTTTTGTGGGCGTGGCAAATTTTTCGGACAGAATATGGTAGTTATGTTAATATAAAGGGTCCGCCAAATAAATTTTTTATTTTGAAAATGCTATAAAAAAAACTACTGAATATTTTCTCAAATTTCTTTTTTTATTTGAAAGTACAATGCTTCCGATTAATAATGGAAAATAATTTGATTCAAATGGCTTCCTCGGCTGGTCATGCAATAGCTTACACGATCGGTCCAATTTTTAAGCACATTATCGATTGTGTGCAATGGCTTAACGAATATTGTCCTTGAAAGCGTCAATTGCCTCTGGCTTGTTGGCGTAACACTTATCTTTGACGGCACCCCACAAATAATAGTCCAACGGTGTCAAAACGCAGCTCCGAGATGGCCAAATGAGATCAATGCGATCTTCAAAAACAGGGCGCAAAACATCGAGTGTAGCTTCAGCTGTATGGCACGTAGCGCCGTTCTGTTGGGTGTATCGGCTTTTCAATGTATGCGTGCGGGTTTTCTGTACCCTAAATGCGACAATTTTGCTTGTTTACATACCCGCCAAGATCAAAATGAGCTTCATCTGAAAAGATGACTTTTTGGCAAAATCGCCATCTTCTGTAAGTCGATCGCAGGCCCAGATTCCCAGCGTTGTTCAAGGGTATGCACAACCATACTCGTTCAGCGGAATGATAAAACTAATTATCTGTCCAATCAGACATGAGCTAAGTGTTACCATTCACGAAATAAGCACTAGTTGAAAAAAAACGATAGATGGCGGACCCTTTACGTATTTCATTATAACGAGTTGACCGATTTTAATGCAATTACCACCTAATTTTTAGGAAAAAAATTCCCTATAAGTCAACCGAATAAAACATTTTTTTGTATTTTCAACAGTTTCGGAGTTATTCGTAACTTAGTTGTGAAAACAAAATTTTTTCTCGCAAAATTAGAGCAATTATTTCTCAAAAGTCATAAAAAATTTTTCCAGAATGCGAATTTTACATGCTAAGCACTTAAGTTAAAGCTTTAAATGTTGAGAATAAAATAGGCTATAAATCATGAAAATTTGTTGGCTGTTGCTGATGTTATTCAACATAAAACGCAGGTATCTAACTTTGACCAAAGTTAGCGAATAAATTTTTTTTTTTTTTGCAAAATTATTGAATTTTTTTTTTTCTTTTATTCTCCAAAAGTTATAAAAAAAACTTAGAGTATAAATTTGACATTTTAAGCATTTAAATGATAACCAGATATGTTTAAAGTAAAATAATCCAATAATAATCTCTGAGATATAATGTCGGTTCAATATGGATAATATGCGGAATTATTTCAACCTTTAGCTCTCCAATTGTTCTTGGCTTATTAACGTACACGTACGAAAGAAATCCAACTGTGTCAAATCAAATGATCGAGGCGTCCAACTAACGTCGCCACGACATGAGGTAACACGTCCCTTGAATTTCTTGAGTAAAAGAGCCATTGTTTCGTTGGCTGTGTGGCAAGTGCCAACATCCTGCTAGAACCACATATCGTCCGGTTTCACATCCTCAATTTCTGGCTACAATAATTCCATTATAATCTCGCGATAGCGAGTGATGCAAATTGATGGCTCTTCTACCTTCCACATTTCCTACAGACCCGTTTTGCTCAAATTTGCGCACAACTCTCCCTATTGTGAACTCATTTGGTCGCTTATGCTGATAAATAATCCCACAAAGTTCACGGAATGCATTTTGATTTGAACGCCCGTTTTCGTAAAAGGCTTCAACAATCTTAACACGTTGCTCAATTGTGTATCTCTCCATGGCTGAATTAGTCAAACACTGAAATAAAGAAATAATAAATTAAGTTGACCAAAGGTGTGACTCACAGTCAACATCGTATATTATGGTTGGACTACCATTGAAAACATTATTCAGAGGTTGGCCATAATTTGCTTTAAACTTTGCCCATTTTTCTGGCATCAAATGTAGCTTACGCCCAGAGAACTTCTCATTGTTCTAAGCCAATAACGAATCAAGGATAAACCCTCTTCTGAAGCGAAACGTATACCTGCATTGAAGCAAATGGTGGCAATTTTTAGTAGGATGCTGTCCCCGCCACTGTCTAATTAAAATCGAACCATATTTGGTACAATTTTTTTTGCAACCTTTTATGTCTGTTAATATGCCTTTTATTTCTTTCTTCAGAGTTAAGTTAATTTGCCTCAATGATCAGCTTTTAAATTTTATATAATTAATGTTTCATTTACACTCAAGTCAATATGTCTTTAAAGCCAAAACATATTTAATTTAAAACCTAGAGTTCTGTAGTATAAACTTCATATTGTGTAGCGTACACAAAATCTGAAAATCTGTTAAAAAATTTTTTTTGAAAATTATACTTCTGATGAAAATTTATAAGAATAATAAAGTTTTACTCTTCATATACTCTTAGATGGTGCTGTAGTTTGTGCTGAAATCAGAGTAAAAGTATGAAAAAATAATACTTTTTTCTTGTATTTAATACATGAGTGTGGTTGTATGTACGTACACATATATGGATATATGCGTATGGACGTGTATATATACATTTAATATGTTCATTAAAGCATAAAATCCCGGAAACTGTTTACTTCTCTCACTTTCTCCCTCTCTCTCTCTCTCTCTCTCTCTCTCTCTCTCTCTCTCTCTCTCTCTCTCTATGTACATTAGGGAGATCGAACGGTTATTATTCGACCGGTTTTAACGGGTTTTTTTCGTTTTATGAATACGGTTTTTTCAAAATCTTCATTTATCGAATACAGAATAAACCGATGAATTTCACACGAATAACCGTTTAATTTAGATAAGTATACTTTTTACACGTTTGTATATTTTTTATTGAAAATATGCTCAGCGTTTAACTATTTGTATAGACTTAATTATTTTTGTATATATGAGAACCTTGAACGTCTCACAAAGAATATGAAAACCAAGGTAGATCGAAAAAGATATGCACTCTTGAGCAAAAATAACCTTTTCTCATCTTCTATAAATAAGTATTGATTTTTATGTGTGGAGAATTATCAACTAGACTCATTGAAAGCCCACTAACTCACAAACGCCGGTTTCGAACGGCAGATATATTAGTTAGTGAAGTTTTTCACAACGTAAATACACATAATTAGTCGCTAGTAATATTGTAAGGTGATATCGCTGTTGAAAATTGTCGGATGGTGTGGCCTGGATTTGAACCGACGACTTCTTGGCTGGAAGGTGGGTTATTACCTGACACACACACTATTAAATACGTGGTGCATAAATTTACATACAGTGCTGCTCGAAATCTAAGCAAATTTTCTTGTCGAGACACTTAAGGACTCGTATATTACTAATAGATTTATTCAAAATTAATTTTTGTTTTCTTAGCACCTAATTTATAACTACAATAACGACCCTCTAATTCCCTTCACTACCAAGTAATACAACAACAAAAACGAAATTAGCTCCTTGAGTAGCTGTTCGAAACTTAAGCAACTTTCAGTACTTTGTTTAATAACCTTTGTTTTTATGGCCTCTGCACATCGCTTTGGCATAGTTTTTACGAGATTTGCTAGAATTATTTGTCGTATTGATTGTCACTTAAATTTTAAGCTCTCCATCAGCTTCTGCTTATTTTTAAAACGACGTGGTCCAGTTCTGCACTTCAAGAATCATTAACAATTTTATTTGAATAAAAGAACCGGTTAACCGCTTATTAAAGTTATTATTAACCGAAAGTTATTATTAACCGGTTAACCGCTTATTAAAGTTATTATTAACCGGAAACCGGTTTTTTAAAGAGTGCTACTTTTCGAATTATCCGAAAACCGGTTTTTGTAAAGAGTCGAATAATCGATCTCCCTAATGTACGTTTCACTCATTTCATTGCTATTGTTGTTACAATTTTTAAAATTAATGCGTATGTGAGAGAACGCCTACTTGTTTTGTTGCTCAACTATGGTACGTATTTGTAGTCGTCATAAGCCCAAGTACAAGTTGCAAACACATACACACACACGTGCATATAAACCATTATTTCCGTTTCCATTTGTTTTATTTTTTTGTTTTACTTTAAAATACCAGAAATTACGTGTAAGTACATAAGAATTTTGATAATTTTTTTGCTTCTCTTGTTGCTTAAGAATATTTTCCATTAAAATTAAATGCCAAAGGTGATAATTAAGCACGAAAATAAATAAATAACTTACACAACAGGATATGTAATAAGTAATACATCAATTTTTGTTTCCCTTTCCATCCGTTCATCAAACATTATTGCTGTTTTCTTGAGTTCATTTTTTATAATTGCGACATGTAAAAAAAACCGAATTAATTCGTTTTCAGCTTAATTTAATTTTTTTTTTTTTTACTTTTTCAAGTTATGTTTCCTTAAATCATTCTACTTCATTAAAAACGACAATGTAATAATTGTTCTTTTATGTTTAAAGTAATTTATTAAGAAAATGAATTTAAATTTGTATTTTGGAAAAATGCAGTTTTCCTATAATTCTTTAAAAAACGAACAATATCGGGTGGTTCTTTACAATTACACAAGTTTAAATCATAATAAAACAAAGCAATAGGTTTCTAAACAGGCTTTTTTTAATAGAAAATTTTATGAAATTGAAGTTTTAATACGATTTCGGCCACGGCTAGCGCAGTCTGAAACACAAAAATTTCACTAACTTTTTGCAGCATATGCGGCCGTATTTCGCCAATAACTCTTCCAATGCGCATCACCAGGTGGATAAGTAACTTTACATAACCTCAAAGAAAATAATTCAGTAGGTTTAAATCACATGATCTTGATGGCTCATTAATTGGACCCTTACAGGAAGTTTCTTTGAGAAAATCAACCGTAGTTCGCGTTTTGTTGACCCATATGTCAGCATGATTAATGCCAGTTAATTGTAGTATGGAAAAATTTCCATACTGTGGTATAGTAAGTAAGACACTCGCCTCTGAATAAAAAGAAAAAGTTTATTCAACAGCGGTATCACCTCATAACATTCGCTAGTAACTGGTTATGAGTATTACTACTATTGAAGACTTCTCTAATGCATTTGCCGTTCGAAGCCGGCATTAAACTGTAGATCCCTATCAATGAGTCTTAAAATAGAAATGGGTGCAGCTTACTGACTAAGAAAAGTCCCCATGTTCCTTCATGGAATGTTATGGGAATTAATAATAATAACCATATCGTTGACCACTGATAGTAACATTCTGACCACCAACATTTTTGAAAACATACGGACCAATGACTCCGCCAGCCCCTAAAGCGCACCTAATAATAATTTTCCGTGAATGTAATGGTGTTTCAGCAAAAACATGTGGATTATCCTCACTTCAAATGCGACAACTACTTATTTACCTACCCATTCAAACAGAAATTCATTCAACTGAAGCTCACGATAAATTTGGCCCTTATTTTGATAAAAAAAATTCAACATTTTGTAAGCATTGCTCTGGTGTAAGTCTATCCATAATTAAATGTCAGACCAAGCAAAACAAAAAGCAACTATCAGCTGTTAAATCGGTTGTCAAACAAATCAGTGTTGCCAACTCAAAGTTATGAACGTCCAAAAAACACGCGACATTACTGATTTTTTTAGTTATTGGCTTTAGAACTTAAAAATGAGTGATTTTGGACGTTTATCGTAAAACATAAGTTTATAGTATTCTAAGTATTGGCCATAGCTTGCTATGATCTTTAAACATTTTTATGGCAACACATATAAATTCTGCACCAAAAGAATTGCTCATTGTTTGAGGCCAAAAGTGAATCTAAGCAATTTCGAATAGGCTATTCTGAAGTGAAGCCTAAGGCAGTGCAATTGCTTGCATCAATCAAAGAAACAGTATTCGGACGGTACAAGATGTTATTATAAGACGGATGAGCCAAAACTTCGTAATATTTTCTAAATATAGGGTCCGCCATCTAACTTTTTTTTTTAACTAGTGCTTATTTCGTCAATGGTAACACTTAGCTCATGTCTGATTTGACAGATAATTAGTTTTATCCTTCCGCTGAACGAATATGGTTGTGATTACACTTTTTTCGCCTGCGATCGATTTAGAGAAGATGCCGATTTTGCCAAAAAAAATCATCTTTCCAGATGAAGCTCATTTTAATCTTGGCGGGTATGTAAACAAGCAAAATTGTCGCATTTGGGGCACAGAAAACCCGCACGCATACATTGAAAAGCCGATACACCCAAGACGAGTCACTGTTTGGTGCGGATTTTGGTCCAGAGGCATACTTGGCCAATTTTTTTCGAAAATGAGCAAGGAGTGGCCTTTACAGTTAATGGCGATCGTTATCGGGCTACCGAAGCTACACTCAATGTTTTGCGCTCTGTTTTCAAAAAAAACATTTTTTGGTGGACCCTTTAGTTTTAAACTGGTTTTGGTCAATGCTTGCTGCAAACTAATCAGTTGTTTTGTGTAATCATCTGGTTCAACTTCAGTGGCTCATAATGATACCATACTTGCCTCAGCATATGTTCGATACATGTTTGGTTTTTACTGTGATTCAGTTGGTTAGTCGTACTTCAAATACAATTTCTTGTTCTTCGGGTTAAAGTAATGGATTGATTGTTCATCGTCAGTAACGTTTGTTAGAATGACTTACTTTCATGGTCTTTAAACACCATTTCGAAAATGCAACATTCCTCACCTTCAACTCGTGTGGTATTAAATTTTGTTGTTTTTGGTTGAATTCCGCTGCTTATAAAAATTGTAAAATCACTACTAGAGTTGCGTGCGCTAATTTTGCAATTTTTTCTTGACTTGGACTACAATCTTCATCTCTAATTCATCACCTTCGAACTTTTTTTTAATGGCTTTCGTCCGTGACAAAAATGCAGTGCTTTTTAACAGTACAAACCATCTTTCACACTGATTCTTTTCAGCAATCCATGAACTTTAGCTCTACTTTTTTCAAATTTATTAAGTAAAGCAAAACTTCTTGCAAATGACGTCAAAAGATTCGATATTTTTGTTGAAAAAAAAGTTTTTTTTTTTTTGTTCAGTGATTAAAGTTTCAATTAGACGTGACTTGATATAACTCTCATAGTAAAAAAAAACAAAATCAAATTGATCAGTTACGGCATTATGGTATGTCACCACTAATAGAACACCGAGTTGACCATAAAGTTGGTTGGTTGCGTTGCAACTGGTAAGTCACTTCTAATTTGACTTCAAGTGGAAATAAAGGACAGATATTTGCATGCCAGAATTTCATAGAAGTGTTTAAAGGTACAAACTACGTATACAGATTCTGATATCCACTGCGAATCAAAATATAGTTTACGTCAGTCATGAGCTTTTGTCCTCGATCAAATCACACGTATTCTTACGCTCTTACTTTTAGACGTCAATGAAACAGCGACAAGTGCAATGTGCAGGGATATATGTTGACTTTATTTTTTATTTTTTTAAAACATCAACTTTACTCTCTCTGAGAGAGCAATTTTCATGTTCTCACTAACACAACTACGATTTTACTTTTGCACATGACTGCTGTACGTACGCGTAACATATTTAGAAACCACGAATTCTGAGACCTGATTTCAATAACTCCTTCGTTAAGATTTGCAAAACACTTCCAAAAAATACTTATTAGAAGAGCATTGAGCTGTTTCAGCTAATTAGTAACTTATCTCTTTATTTGCTACAAAGCTTTGATTCCTCCGATAAGCAAATTAGCAAAAAAAATCCTGGTAACAAAATCTCCATTAGAATGCTGTTTCAAAAAATGTAATTAAACAGTATTGCTGTATATGGCTGTCTGTCTGTGTAAATTATTTAATTATAAATACGAGTTAAATGCAATAAATTTTTCTTGAAACTCTCATTAAGTAACCCACATTCCCATTATTCACTTGAAATAATTTTATTCGTAAAGTGTTAAGCACTTGACGCTATTTGTGTTTTATTTTTATTTTTTATTTTTTAATATTTTAATTAAATTATAACTTTTTTGCACCTTTTCACCATAATTTCATACATAATTACCCATAAACATGAAAGGAGTTGAAATTGTATTTATTGAAAAATTCATTAAAATTTAAATTAAAATAACATGACATGACATATGGCAGTAAATATTACAAGCGATGTGATTAAGATTTAATAGATGCAAAAGTTATATATTTAAAGCAATTAAAAAGAGGAAAATTAATAATTGTTGGTTAAAAATCTCATTAAACGGTTTACAAAGGTGAAACTAAGATAAGTCATACATCGATAAAGGGTCCGCCAAATATTTTTTTTTTTTTTTTTGAAAATGCTATAAAAAAAACTACTGAAAATTTTCTCAAATTTCTTTTTTTATTTGAAAGTACAATTCTTCCGGTTATTAATGGAAAATAATTTCGATCGGTCCAATTTTTAAGAACATTATCGATTATGTGCAGCTGTATTTCACCAATGGCTTCACGAATATTGTCTTTTAAAACATCAATTGTCTCTGGCTTGTTGGCGTAACACTTATCTTTGCGGGCACCCCACAAATAATAGTCAAACGGTATCAAATCGCAGCTCCGAAGTGGCCAAACGACATCAGCTCTGCGGCTGATAATACGATCTTCAAGAACAGGGCACAAAACATCGAACACGTAGCGCCGTCCTGTTGAAACCAAATGTTGCTAATATTTCCTCTTCTTCAATTTTTGTGAACTAAAATTCGTTCAACATGGCCCGATAACGATCGCCATTGACTGTAACGGCCACTCCTCGCTCATTTTCGAAGAAAAATGGCCCAATTATGCATCTGGACCAAAATCCGCACAAAACAAGGACTCGTCTTGGGTGTATCGGCTTTTCAATGTATGCGTGTCCCAAATGCGACAATTTTGCTTGTTTACATACCCACCAAGATCAAAATTAGCTTCATCTGAAAAGATGATTTTTGTGGCAAAGTCGGCATCTTCTGTTAGTCGATCGCAGGCCCACTTAGCGAAGCGAAAGCGCATTGGATGGTCAGTTGGCTTCAACTCCTGAACTAATTGGACTTTGTATGGCGTTACACCAAGGTCTTTATGCAAAATTCGTCTCAATGATGTCTCCGAAATATTCAATTGTTGAGAACGACGGTGAATTGATGTTAATGGCAATTCACGCACACTTTCTGCCCCACATGTAATATTCTCGAGTGTACGCACTGTTTTTGGCTTTTCACGCTTTGGTTTATAGAGGAGGATGTCAGTTTCTTTCATTTTTTTCACAAGATAACGGTGATTCTCTTCTTCCAAAATCCGTACGTAATTTTCGCACACATTCTGCAACATTACCATGATTTTCAAAGTAATATTTTGAATATTATTATTATTATTTCGCAATATTTCCCAGCGTTGTTCGAGCGTATACACAATCATATTCGTTCAGCGGAAGGATAAAACTAATTATCTGTCAAATCAGACATGAGCTAAGCGTTACCATTCACGAATTAAGCACTAGTTGAAAAAAACATTAGATGGCGGACCCTTTATAAGTCTCAACATGTAATAAAAATTATTTTTTTTAATATTTTTAGTACTAAAAATTATTTTATAAAAAGCCTGAAAAAAATTTTAATATCAGTTAAAGCGAACAGAGCGTATAAGCAACGCTGTGCCTTAATAAGTTAATGAGACAAAAAAAGAATATTTTTTTACGCAGTTTTGTTATTATATATTTTATAGCCGAAAACTTCAACTTAATATTTAATTTTGTTATTTGTTTTTTATTAATTATTGATCATTTTATTTAATATTTTAGTTTCAAGTATACTATTTTGCTTTAAAAACCAAACAAAAAAGTCTATGCTTACGTCACGCACACTCTCATCGAGAGAGAGAAAAACTAACGGACCTGCACAAAGCGTAATCTCTTATTATTTGATTCATGGTCTTCATTCATATTACCCAGCTAACGAAGTTGTTCGGCTATTTATTTATTCTCTTCGCGAATACTAAAACCAGAGTTGCTAAAAGGAAAAAGATTTCCAACTAAAAATTTTCTTGAAATGTACCAAAACCAACTGTAGTGATATTCTTTCTTTCATTGTTCTTCATATCGTACTGTATTTATGAATATTGCCTTTATACTTCCCGGAAAGCTAGTTTAGTTTTATTTTCATATTAAGAAATTAAGAAATTGTAATAAGTAAACAGAGCTACAAAATCTTTTATAAAAAAATTCATAGGTTTGTTTATTTTTATCGTATAAACGGCAACCATATTTACAATAAAAAATATGTGTGTAAAAGATATAAATTTCATTCAGTAGCTTTCTAGTTTTCAGCAGAGTAGGAATGTAGCGGATTTTTTTATATTTTTAACATTTTAAAGAGAGCTAAAGTTTTCGTTTGCCACACTCAGAAGTGTTGATATTAATATCCATGAATTTTTTGCATGTTTATATTGCGCATAAATACCACTTTCTTTGTAGCAATTTAATTTTAGTGTAATCTTTAATTTTACGAACGGATCACTTTGTGAAGGCCACTGAAGTGAAGTAAAGAAATATAATCTATCTGAAACCACGAGAGGTTCGAGAGCTTTCGAAGTATTGTTTACTCAGTCATATAAAAAGCACACCATTGCGAACGACAGTCAGTTTATGTTTAAACTCAGCGTGAAGAGAGTTTATTGGTGTAAAATAAATGTGAAAAGTTTAAATGAAGTAAACTCGGCGTGATGAGAGTTTATAAGGAGTAAACTCGCGAAATGAGTCGCCAGTTTAGTTGAAGCTAACTCAGTAAAGAGAGTGAAGTGTGGATAACCTTTACTTGAAAAGGTTGTGATCGAACATAAGTTGTAACAACGATAGTGTTGGAAGATCTCTAGGTAGGAAGATCTGTCGAATAATTGTTGTTGTTTACAAAGTTGTATACAGGAAGAGTTATTAAGAATAGAAATTGTTATTGCTGGTGAATAGGCTACGAGCTGTAGAACACAAAATTTTATTAAATAAAGAATTATTAACTAAAAGCCAAAGATTTCTTTTATTTTAACTGCAATGTACGAACTCATAAATAAACGTTTTTCAAAGGTAAAAACGTAACAATATTTTTCACTTTTTTTGTGGCACCCAACCACAGAGCTTCCTTGTAAGTCCAGCTTTCTGCGAATGCTTGATAACTGTTTGGTGATGAATGCCTAGTTCCCTAGCAACGTCGAAGCTACTTATGTGCCTATCTTTCTCAAATTTTTTATATGATTTCCTGGAGTTTTTTTAAAAATGGTCGATTGGTCGTACAGTATCGTCTGCGCAAATTTCAAATACTTTTTTAGCATCCTGCTGAGGAAGTTTACTTTTTCTATAACAGAAAATCAAAAAATGACGGTAGTGATTAAATTTTCACTCACCTATAGACGTTGATGATTTTCCACAGAATAATGTGATTTTAAGAAGTCTTTAAACGAAGCAAGTGTTGCCTGAGATATTAAATTTTAGAGCGAAGTTTTTCGTATAACACATATTTTTCAATAAACCTTTTTATTATTGTTAAAATACTTGTAGCACTGTCACAAATTGTACCTGTATTTAACGATCTTTAGCGTCCTCTTTTTGTCTGGTATCCTCAATCACATTCCTGCAAGAATATGAAGCCGTATACTTTAATTCGTTTTCTGTAATAAAAAGTACAGTTGTGACAGCCAGAAGTAGTTATTAAACTACTCCAATTATCTAAGAGTTAGACAAAAACAAGTGGCATCTATCAATTGGTTTTTGAGAAACCTTATAGGTAAACGACCACTGGAGTTTGAATAAAAAGTAAGAGAAAAAAATTTAAATTTCATCAGTGAAATCAAAGACAGCCTTGGTAAATACTATAGATCCATCAAACCATAAGTAGTAAAGGCTAAAAATGGGTTGAATGAGAATAGCGAACGTATTTCAACAAATAATATCAAAAGTTGAGGTCACCACGCCATTGAATAATAATTGGCGAACAAAGAAAGTGCTTAAGATTGCTGGGACTATTGATATATCAACCAAATCAACCAAGTCGGTGCTCACAATCTATTTCAAACTGAACTGTGAGTTTTCCAAAACAATGTCGGGGAAATGTTTAAAAATTATATGATCGCGCAAATTAAATTCAGATTTTAAATAAAATCACTATTTATTTGATCACCAACAACTACGTGAATTCTTATTAAATTTTACGCAAAAATAAATTTGTGTAAAATTTAAATAAGTGGTTGAAATCAAATTTTCTCTCTCTTCATATTTTCTTCTCCTCATTTTAAAACGAAAAAAAAAGTTTCTTAAAAAGCATTTCATAAAACAGTGACTTAAAGAAAAAAAGTAATGCAAATTGATGATAAAGATTGTAAAAAAGAAAGTGAAAATATAAAATACATTCACCCTTAATTGTAGGTTATTAAACCTAAAAAAATTGTTGTTTTTCCAATTATGAGGGCTTAACTGAAAGCAAAACAAAAATTAAAAAATCCTTTTTAATATTCAAACAAAAAAACACGTTCTATTGTTAAAAATTCTGAAAATGGAAATGTTGAATTTACTCCACCTTCTTTTTCTTGTTTAATAAACAATTTGTGTCAAATAATATTTAAATATTATTGTTGTAGTTGCTGTTGCATTTCCAATTCATTAAACGCGAATTCGTTTTATAAATTCTAATCTTTTTGCATTTTTATACAATGTGGGGAGGTTTTTAAAGCATGATATTTAACCTGATATTTAATATTTCTGCGAACAATTTGTTTTTTTATTAATTAAGAGTAAAAGGGAAATTAATCTTTAAATATATTTCTAAGAAAATCTTGTAAGTCATTCTTAATGTGCTTAAGCACGTTCCACATTTTTCGATTACACGCTGGCGTATGAGTAATTTTTAATTGTATAATAAGTATACGGTATGTATGTATGCTTAGGATTAAAGAATAAAAAGTTTCAAACTCATTTTTGTAAGCAAAACTCTTCTGTTTTAAACGTAATTGACCATAAACTAAGACCACATTAAGAAAATAGAAAAAAGTAGATGTTTATGTTCACATTGCTTTATAAGAACTATAAAAGATAGTAAAGCAAATAAGTAGAATCTCTCTGAAACATCGACAGGTTCCAGAGAAAACACCAAACATTTTATTTGGTGTAAACTCAACGAACACGTTTATGTGTAATAAGTTCAACGTGACGAGTTCAATGTGACAAGTTTGAGTGAAGTAAACTCGGCGAGTAGAGTTTATAGGTTTGAACTCGGTGTAAAGAAATTTTAAAAGGAGTAAACCCGTGAAGTTGAAGCTGACTCATTAACGAGAGTTAAGTGTGAATAACCTTTGGTTGAAAAGGTTGTGTTCGAACCTAAGTTTTAACAACGATCGTGTTGAAAGGTCTTTAGTTGAAATGAGCTGTCTAATAATCGTTCTCGTTTACAGAGGTGCAAACAGAAAGAGTAATTAAGAATAGAAATTATTATTGCTCGTGAAAAGGTTACGAGCAGCGGAACACAAAACTGTGTTAAAAAAAGGAAATTAATTAAAAACCAAATACTAAAATGTATTTTATTTAAACTGCAATCTATGAACTCAAACATAAACGTTTTTGATAGTTCAAAACGTAACAATATTATTTGGATACCGGTTCATAGTAGTATTCTAGAAAACTGTAGGGCTAATGAACTGGCCAGGCATGGCGTAATCACTGAACACATGATCACATACTTATAAACAACAATGAGGTAATAAACCCCATCAATGCCATATGAGACGGAGCCAGGCAAGATAGCACAGCACATTTGGCCAAAGCTGAAACATGGAAGGACTAAAAGTCTGTTCAGCCAGGTTCTGTTCATTGCAAGGTATTATATATTAGAAGCGTGGGTTGAAGACGTCATCTGCAGTAGTTGCTGGAAGTAAGAGAAGGAGGAAACGATTCTTCACATACCGGGTGTCCGCCGGGAAGGTATACTATTTTGTTTGTTTATAATTTTTGATTATATGAAACAGAATGGATCTTATATTGAATACAATATCAGATATATAACCGCCTCTGGTAGCCTCACAAATGCGAGCCCTTTTGAGCATATTTTTCATTACATTCTCACACATTTCATTATTTCATCTCGAATATTTTGTTCATTAATTTCATCTCGAATATTTTGTTTGCGTTACTCCATCGTTTCTGGTTTGTTTGCATAAACCTTGCTTTTCAGATATCCCTACAAAAATAAGTCCGGAGTCCGTAAAGGCCAAACAACATCACTATTCCTTGAAATAATTTGTTGTGGAAAGAGGTCTCGCAATAATTCCATTATTATCCTGGCTATATGCGATGTGGCACCGCCTTGTTGAAACCACATGTTAGCCAAGCGAAAAGCATGCAGTTGTGGCATTAAAAAGTTTTCTATCATATCACGACTGTCACTTTTAATTGAAACAAAGATGACTGATGAATAATTTGAGGGTTTTCCATTGCCCAGAACCGACTTTTCTGTTTATTCACATAACCATTCAAATGAAAATGTGCCTCGTCACTCATTATGATTTTTTCATGAAAATCGATGATTGATTTTGATAAAATGTTTTAACGATTAAAAGACGTTGGTTTACTGAATATTTTTCCATAATAAATTTGTCACGTTTCTACGTCATGACTAATGTTTACCAAAATGGCGGCAAAACAAAGGAGTATACCTTCCCGGCGAACACCCCGTACTTTTCACATATTCGGTGATGTGTAGAACAAGGAAAAAGCTTCTAAGTTTCTTTCGTACGAGACTTGGAGGCTTCATGATAAGCTCCGGATGATTTCAGCTTTAGGTTAATGATTCATTCATGATAACTACCTACCTGCTACCTGCTTTCAAAATCTAGAATTAACAACCCTTATACACAAAACACCTCAAAACCAATAAATTCTTTGTTCAGCAGCCTGAATTCAAAGGAATAAAAATATAATTTAGCCGCTCTAACAAGCAGTGAATTTCGTCAGTTGATAATGGCCACTTCTTTAACTCTTAATCTTACTTCTTGGCTAAACATGAAATTCTTAAATTTTAATCAAAATTAAAATATTAATTTTCTTATTTTACGCACATGTGTACGTTTTTACATATATATGGTTAATTAATATTTGACTGTGTTGAAGAAAAGTGAAAAAAATGTTATCTTTTGTTACTTTGTCACGTCATTTTGTCTAGATAAATGTCATTTAATGCCACCGGTAATAAAAACTTTGTTCTTTTCTTTCATCTTTTATGACTTTTTTACTTAATCATTCCCTTTTTTATCAAATCGGTCTTTATGTCTCCATCAACAGCCTGTTGGCTTACAAATGAAAAGCATGTTTTTTTTCGCATTTTTATGAGCTCTTAGTTTTTCTTTAATGCGCGTATGTCAATTTAATTTTTTTATGTGTGTTTGGTAGAAAATAAGATAAAAAGAACCACCATCATCATCATCATCAATATCAACGAGCCATTCGATGTCAGTGACTTTTCTAAGAAAAACAAAGGTAATCATGGTTTTAGAATATTTACGTTCTTACAGCAACGTTGGTCAGATTAAAAAAGAAAAACATTTTTAAAAACAAAAATTTCTCATTTTTAGCTTAAGTGCACTTAAACAGCCTTATTTAATATAAATTTTATTATTCGACGAGTATTTCATCTTTTGCTCTAATGTCATGAGATTTATTAGACTTACGACGCTTAATCTTAAATTTTGTTTTCTCCTAAACAAATTCACCGTTTTCGTAGAAATTTTACCTTTCAGAACAATATTTAAATGGCATTATATTTAGTCAAGGATACTTAAATTTCATAAAAATTTAAAAAATATTTTAAAAAATTTATGCTTCGAAATTTTTTTGGAATTCAGGTTATGCATTTCAGAAAAAAATTGCTTTAAATTGAACTAAAAACGGGCTCAAAAAATTTTTAACACTTTTTTTATAGGGAAACCTATTACAAGCGATTTAATTTTTGTACAATAAAATATTGTTACGTTTTTACCTTTTTAAAAACGTGTATTTATGAGTTCGTAGATTGTAGTTAAAATAAAATAAATTTTGTGTTTGGTTTTAACTAAAAATCCTTTATTCAACACAGTTATGTGCACCACTGCTTATAATCTTTTTACAGGCAAAAACAATTTTTATTCTTAATTACTCTGTCTGTTTACGGTCTTGTAAACAACAACAATTACTCGACAGATCTTTCTACTTAAAGATCTTCCAACCCAATCGTAGTTATAACTTAGGTTCGATCACAACCTCTTCAACCAGAGGTTATCCACACTTTAAACTCTATTCACACAAACTGTACTCGCTGAGCTTACTTTACTTAAACTCAAACTGATTGTTTTTCGCATCGATGTGCTTTTTATATGGCTGAGTAAACAACACATCGAAAGCTCTCGAACATCTCGATATTTCAGATAGATTTCATTTATTTCTTTTAATTTCTTTTTAGTTCTTTTGTAGCCATGCTTGTTTATTGTCTGTTACTTGTTTTCTTTGCTGCTTAATTATTGTTGTTGCCGTGTTTTTTTTATTTACTTTACCTCTGCTAATGTTTGTTGTTTTAGATTTGGTTATTTGTAAACAGCACTTACAGTTGTTCCTGCAGCTTTTGTTTATTTATTTTGGCGAAGTAATAAACGCAGAGGTTCCCAATCTTATTTTCGTAACAATATGTTGATGTTTTTGCAAAAAGGACAGCATTCGAGTAAAAATTGAGATTTTGTTGCTTAAATTATACTTAAGTGTCAAGAAATTTTGTATTTTTTTTTGCAATTTTATTTTACCAGAATTTTCTTCATCAGCAAAGGGTTAAAACTCAAGCAAAACCAAGCAAAATCATTTCAAAATTATTAGAAGTCAATCAAGTATTAGTTTTGAAACGCCCGCATATGGCAGAATTCATCCAAAAGAAAGCAAATGATTTGCATGTTCAAAATGCATTCTTCTAGGGAGTATATTGGCTTTTATTCAGTTTCATTATTGAAGTTGATTTTCAAGCTAAGTAGTTGCTTATTCTACTGTAGCTTGCCTCCATATTATTGTGTGTTGTGGTGAAGATTGTGTCTAAGTGGTGGTGGTGGTGATCCTTACTTAGCGTTGTAATTTTTACCCAGTAGGCAGTATTTTCTCCTGATCTCAAGATGAATTTGTGTGGATGGATGTTGAAGTTTCTTTAGTAAATATTCGAAATCGCAATTATTTTTTTTTTTTCGTTGCATCCTCTGCTAGCGACTCGAACCTGGGCCGCTTTTGTTATTTGCCTGCGCTCTAGCAACTACACGACGCCACCCCTATTAAATGCCATAAAAAGAGATAATTTTTCACTGAGCTAATACATTGACAGATTTACCAGTTAGGATAACCTGAAATACAAGAAATCATATATAAAGCTGGAGCAAGCAGCCGGAGCAAGCAGCCAAGTCAATGTCAAAGCCAAACCATAATGGTCACAAGGTATTGTTCTACATTTTGTGCATTATCATCAATTATGAGCTGCTTAAATCGGGTTAGAATATAAAATTAGACCTGTACAGACCTATATGGACCGTAATATTCCATCACAGCAATTCTCGGCTACATGCTGCAAGACTTGTTAAAAACTATTTTGAAAAAAGTAATCGAGAAGTTTATAGTCCATATCTTGTGCCGTCTGACTATTATTTGTTCTAATCGATGCAGAATGCTCTCACTCGATTATTCTTCATTTGAGGACACAATGCACAATTTTTGAAATCAGAAATTAAGCAGTTTTTGGCGCAGAATCTGTATCCGTTGCCAAAAGACTGAGAGAAAGTGCACAAAAAATTGTCAAAAAACTAATTTTTTTACGTTTTACACCTAATGCGGAAAAAGCATTTGACTCTGGGGCTGTACACACATTTCAGTTATACCCTTATTTTTTAATGCTTTAAAATACTTAAATAACTATGTTGGTATGAAAGAACAGCTTAAGTTGGCATAAGCATAAATTGATTTATAGCGTTAGTAACTTCATAGAATCCATTTTATAAAATCTTTGATTTTGCCAGTTTTGTGTGCGTTTTAGCTTAAGTCTTTTCAAACGACATTACATTTGTCAAGTATCTTTATGCTTATGTCGACTTAAGCTGCTCTTACATATCGATACAGACATAAATATTATCCTCTTCTTCAGCTCTTAATACCTGTTACCTACATACCATAGACACTATAGAAAAGCTCTGGTAAAATTAAAAGTTTCCTTTAAAGTTTGTGTGAATTTTCAAATTTTCATCAGAGAGCAACACGCAGACTGAAGCAATTGATTCACAGCAACGAAAAACTTCAATTGGTTGCATGGTGATGACAATACATAAAATAATAAAATATAAACTTTGAACTTGTGGAAATAAGTATATTGCAAGTCTATAAAAACTTTCAAAAAGTTTCAAAAGGTGAATAAACTTTGTAAATGAAATAATAAGATGCTGATGTAAACTTACAAGATTTTTTATTTTTTTTTTTTTGAAAGTTTTCGATTTCAGTACATACGTACGTACATTTTAATGCGTCAATGCGTCAAGAAAACTTGACTCAGTAAACAATTTAATTAATTAATTTATTGCTAATTGTACATGTCAATTAATTAGGGAAAAAGAACAAACAAAATAGTTTCTGGTCATAAATTTTGTTATCTAATGGAATGGATTTGGTTAGAAGATTACTAGAAATTACTATTTTATTGCTTATGACTTGGACAAAAAAAAAATTGTCATTATTTGGACACAAAATGTCACGTACACTCATTGTAATTAACATAAACCAAAAATAAAAAAAATTATTTTGCAACTTTTTTATACAAAGTTCAGTGTATTACGTCCAAAAGAACTCAAATAAGTATATTTTTAAGTCTTCATTTATTTAAGCACACAGTGATTAAAATTAGAGAAAAAGATTTTTTTTTTGTATATGAGCATTTGGTACTCCTGCAGACTAGTGAGTAGTGTGTATGTTTGTTAGTGCGGGATTTGTGGGTTCGATTCCCACCAGAGAGTCTATTACCATACAACCAGCATATGATCTTAGTTAATTTGTGTGTTTCCTTCCAATAACCTATTTTCCTAGTACCAGCACAATGCACTGCATGAGTAGGGGTCATCCCTTGGGTGCTGGTCTTATATATAAAAAAAAGTATAATATAAGGTGCTCGCTTAAGTTCAGTTACAAATTTTATTTATTTATTTTTGTTTTTGCTTATTTTTTAGTAAATCAAATATAGGTACGTCGTTCTGATCGATAACTTTTTACCATTTTTTGAGTAAAGCCATTATTCTATCAGGGTAGAACTGATCCAATTGCGTTTTACAAGAGCCTACGGAATTTAATTCCGTATTATTATTCTGACTATTATAGGACACTGCTACCTATTCCCAATAAAGTGAAAGTACCTAATTTTGAAAATAAAAAATTTTTATTACAATTGTATGTAATTGGTGTCGTATAGACGATGTTTTTTTTTCAAAATTCATAAATATCATCATACGCTCAGTGGATTTTTCTGCAATTACAGCAAAAAGATTTGTTTTTCAAAATAAGGTACTTTCACTTTATTGGGAATAGAAAATGTACTTACCAATCGATTTTCATGAATTCTGGTTTATTTTATTTCTATTATATACAGCTTTAAGCATAAATAGTAAAACGGGTATATACGAGGGCGGATTGATAATGAAGCTACCTAAGTAGGAAAAAAAATTTTTTTTCAAAAACCATTCATTTCTCAACATAGTCTCCTTTTAGCTCAATACACTTAGTATGACGATTTTCTAACTTTTTTATACCATCTGAATAATACGATTTTGGGAACTCCTCAAAATACGCATTAGTTTCGGTAATCACTTCTTCGTCTGAGATGAATCTTTTTCCTGCGAGCCATATTTTCAAGTTTGGAAACAGGAAAAAGTCACTAGGAGCTAAATCTGGGCTATAAGGTGGATGATCAACCAATTCGAAATGGATTTCTCGTAGTTTTAGCAGCGTATCTAATGCTGTGTGAACCGGTACGTTGTCGCGAAGAAAGAGCACTTTTTTCTTGTTTAAATGTGCTCGTTTTTGCTTGATTTCATCAACCAATTGATCCAACAATGCACGATAATACTCTCCTGTGATTTTGGATCCCTCTTCAAGATAATCGATTAGCAATATTCCATGTGCGTCCCAAAATACAGTGGTCATAACCTTGCCAGCCGATTTCGCTGTCTTCGTCTTCTTCGGAGCATTTCCACCAGCTTTCACCCATTGCTTCGATTGATTTTTGGTTTCAGGTGTGTAGTGGTGGACCCACGTTTCATCAACAGTTATTAATCTACGCCAAAAATCAGCAGGATTATGCTTTATCATGTCCAAACACCGCTGTGAAGTGATCTGTCGAACTCGTTTTTGTTCAACACTAAACAAACGCGGCACCCATCTTGCCGTTCATGCAAAATGTTGAACACACGTTCAATAGATATGTCTACTATATCAGCAATCTCACGTATTTTGACCCGGTGATCATTCATAACAATATCGAGGATTTTCTTGATATTTTCTTCAGTAACCACCTCTTTTGGCCTTTCTGTTGATGGTATTGTTGCAGTGCTTGTTCGGCCCCGTTTAAATTCAGCAATCCAATATTTTACCATATAATCTGACGGAGCAGATTTGCCGTAATGTTTATCAAGCTTTTCTCTTGTCTCTTTCGCCGTTTTGCCTTTCAAATAATACACGAAATTAACTTTTTTCCATTTTCCAAGAAACACAAAAGTTGCTTATTTCAAACGACTACAACAAATAAACTAATCGATGAATTTGGCTAAAATTTTAACAGCTGACGTTTGACAAATCGTAATTTCTAAGAAAGAAAAAGTTTTTGTTTTGCCATCTAGCGCTAGATAGCTTCAATGTCAATCCGGCCCCGTACATATGTATTATAGGTCCATATTTAAATGTAACTCTTACTGAGCAAAATGTCTGTTAAATTAAAAGAAAATTAAATTTCACTCGAAAAATTATTCGACCTCCTTTGTCTCAAAAGTGTGTTCTCACAAAAAATTTCCGTTGAAGTAAATTTCCTATCGCATGTTTAACGAAACTCTAATATCAAAAAGAGGAGAAAACATTTTACATTTATTTTCTTTAGACTCCAGCATTTAATTATTTGTGCCAAAACATAATTTAAAAAAAAAATGAAAAAAAACTAACAAAATCTTAACAAAATATCTGTAAGAGCTATAAAGCAAACCCTTAAACTTTGGCGTGTCTGTTAATGACTAGTCTCTTCAAAGAACAACAGCAACATTAAACAAAAAATGTTGGAAAAAAAACACATACTTAACCAAAGAAACCAACAGATGTTTTTCCTTTTAAGCTTCTAACGTTTCGCCATAATGAAATACAAGAAACATAGTAAATGAGGTTGGTTGAGCTGATTTGAACAAAAGAAAACAAAATTTTAAAGCTACTGCTGCTGCCGCTGGTGCTGCTACTTCATTTAAAAGTCATTTAATGCCAGCTTTGAAAAAAGAGGAAAACGGAAAAGAATTAAGTTTTTAAAGAAAGAGAAATTATTCGGAACCAAGACAAAATGGAAAACAAAACCTTATTAATAGTATTACTTAATGGCACCTCTTCGACAAATAACAATTAAAAAATAATAGTTTAACTCTATGAAATAGAATAGCTGTGTCAAATGGGAACAGGAAGTTGTCATCAACAGGTTGTGATATTTATAGAAACAGAATATATGAGGAATGTTTGTTAAATAGTACCATGATTTGCTTCCAGTGCTATTATCTATAAATGGACAACCGTCGAATTTTGAACGAACTGTGTTTTTGACAGTGACTGCAAGCAGCCTCGTGAATGTTAACGCTTACCCATCACATGCGAACCCCAGCACACACAGCTTAACTACTCGTACATAAGAAGTCTTACACACTAAGCTTTTTGCTCATGTAGCATATAGTGCTGAACTGATTCAGTAATTGCTGAACAGTGACCTGAAACTCAATTGTTTTTTAAACTCATTTGTTTTTATTCAATAGTTTTAAATGAAAGTTTATTTTTCATGCGTTTCATAAAGCCTGGCCCCACCTTTCTCACTTTCACTACTTTCACGCTCACTTTTATTGTTTTTCATATTGCTAGGATATCAATCTGAAAGTTGTTGCTTTGATGGAACCTTGACAGATCCTACACTTTAAGAGTGAGCTATCGGGTTATAAAATATTATCTATCGCTGTGTATTTTGGTACTATAATAAGTAGGTGGTAAAGGACCTTCGGAGTCTGATTAAAAGTAGGGAAATAGGCCAGCAGAGATTTTATGTGGTGATTGTGCTTTAAAACTTAAAAGTATGCTATTATAGTCATTGCAATGATCCTTGACCCCAGTGTAAGGAGATGGATGCTGGCAGTCCTAACTGGTCTAGAATTAAGACCAACAATTTCAGACATACATAGTTTGCTTAGTATGTAATTCAATGTAATGTAATGTAATGAAGATTGGGTCAGACCCATGCCGGCTCTTTGAACTGCGAACGCCTTCGGCCTCCCCTTTTCATTTACTAGTTTAATACATCAAAGAAATAGACCAGCTTCTTTAGTGGGTGTACCAACAAGTCCCGCTTACCCAGCGTATATGCGTGTAGTAGCCTATACCACACGGTTAATAATCAAGTGCTCCATTGACCACCACATTGATCAAAAAGTTCCTGGGAATAACCCCCATGTGGTGGTACCATCGTTCCGATTTGAGCATTTTTTTTTTTTTGTTGTTGATATTCTCGCTAAATCTTAGCGCCATAGCTTGACATATGCAAAAGCTACGTAGTCAAGAGTACATCTATCTCTATGTGTGTTGGCGATTTTTTACAATCTTAGAAGTGGTTGTAAATTTGCAACAACGAACTTGTATTAAATTTTGCTTAAAAGACGGATTTAATGTTGCGCAAACGTTGGAAATGTTTGAAAAGTGTTTCGGCAACGATTCTCTAAAGAAAGCGGTTGTTTACCAGTGGTACGAGCGGTTCAAAAGCGGTTATGAGTCAATCGAAGATGATTTGCGTTTTCGTCGCTTAGCAGCAAAGTTGATGCCAAAAAACCTCTGTTTCATGCAAAAAAGGTTTCTCCAGACATCAAGCAAGTGAATGGCGTTTACCAAATTAGCCGAAACCAAAAAAACCACGTCGTTTTCAGTCAAAAAAGAAAACAATGCTCATGGTTTTCATGGATTACAACGGTGTAGTGCATCACCAATTTTTGCCAAAAGGCCAAACAATAAACAAAGAGTATTATTTGGGCGTTATGACGCATTGTGTGCAGAAAACTCTTGGATTTTGCACCATGATAACGCACGATAGCACAGAGCCATCATTATTGGAAATTTTTTGACACAAATACAACAAATACCATTCAGCAGCCACCAAATTCACTTGATCTGGCTGCCTGTGAATTCTTTCTGTTCAATCGAGTTAAAAACCATTACGGGGAACGCCTTGCGCCAGCCGAGAAGAAATAATAGAAAAATCGCAGGAAGCACTAATGGACATACCGATTATAAAAGATGCTTCCAGGATTGGATCAGGCACTGGCATAAGAGTGTTGCAGTCGTTTGGGATTACTTTGAAGGGGACAATATTGATTTAGATGAATAAACTTGTATTTTTAAATTTCATGATTATGAATTTTTGACTAACTATGACTAACTAACTAACTACTAATTTTTGACTGACTATGAATAAGAATATTTTTTCTATTCTTGTTACCGCTGACTATTTAAAATGTTCAGCATTCACATTCCTTTACTGTTTAACTTTCAACAACAAAATGTTGTTGCACATTGTAACCGTACAAACGTGTAAATTGAGTACTACTGGCAGCGTTGCCAAATGTGCAGATTTATCTGTATTTCGCAATTTTTGTAAGCACTGAACAGTTTTGTAGTTTTTTGTTTAAAAAATAAGTTTTTCTGTAAATTGTGCATATTTTGCAATTTTTGACATTTTGTTTTTTTTACCTTAAATTTAGTTAATTTCTAAAGTAAGAATAGTATTATTGTGGTGAGGTTTACTTGTACCTTTTTTAATGCGACAGTATACTTATCCCTGTTTTCGGGCACTGATCACAAAGAAAGAGAGAATGCACACAGTGTGTGTTCTGCGCAATCGTTTCAGAAATATAATTTTTTTTTGACAAAAGAACTATGGGATCACAATGCATACTACATAAGCATGTACGTATGAGTGATATATCTACATCACGAAAAAAATAAAATAAAAATATGTTTTAGCCTTAAAGGTAATTTTAATACGGATTTTTTTTTTTCATTTTATTGAATAAACTAAACTTTTTATGAGTTACGCGCATATACACCAGCTATGTAAAAACAACAAGTTTTTTAAGCTGACATGAATCCAATTTTGTGTTTTTTTTTTTTTGGTTCAGATGACAAAAAGTATTTTAGACGCCCACCAAACCACAATCTTAACTCTAGCTATACTTGCAAAAACTTTTACCAAAAATTTTCAATTATCATGTCAGTATATATGCAAATAATTGTTGTCTTTAAATAGCTGACCAACAGTGTATGAGGTGCAACCTCATCCATTTCGAAATAATGGTATATCTCGAAAACAACAGCTAATCCAAAAAAGTGGTTAGCATCACTGGATTCAGCGCACTTGAAATCGGGCTACCAGTAGGGTGCCAAGCTCGTCGGAATAAAGTGTCAAATTCAGCACAGTGTCATTACAGCACATCCTTTATGTATATCAAATTTAATTTGTGAATAAAAAATACACTATGAAATAAATTATTCGGTATGTTCTGTAAACCGAAATTGGTTTTCAAATCAGATAAGATTTTGATATTTTTTCTTATTAATTCATTTCATTACGTTTCAAATAACTTTTTTGATTATCAAAAGTTTAAAATATTTGGCGTATATGTATATTTTTTACTTAAGTATGTTTGTGCAGCTTTTTTCATTTGAAAATCTTTTTTTTTCTAAATTTCAGTTTTCTAAAAAAGAAATTATGGCAACACTCTCCACGGGTATCGTAAATATTTACTGTTTTCTCAGATGATTAAACGTACATTGTTATTGGCTTTCGGCCATTAATTTTAAAACAACATGTGATTTGATGATAAAAGAAAATAAAAATGCTTTCACATCACTTCTTTTATCATTTCATGCGTATATTGTATTTACTTACACACACACACATATCTATAAATATGTAAAAAAAATAAGTAATAAATTTCAAAATTGTTTCAAATTTTATTCCATTATTTGATCTTTTTTGTTGCCATGAAAAAAAATAGAAACATTTATGGTGATTTATTTATGCGTCATTAGGAAATTCAATTATTTGATTGTATTTGAAAATAATAAAAAGATATATTCTTGTAAAGAAAAAAATCATTCTTTTTTTATTAAAATCTGTGTCTTTTCATGTAGGATACTGGAATATTAACAACAAACAAATCAATATTTGTTTTTTATATGATTTTTCTCAAAAAAAAAAAAAATTCTTTTTGGGGAGTATTAAGGACTTAAGCAGTTACATAAAAAAAACTTTTCAATGTATAATTATTTTATATATTAGAGCGAATCGCACTTTAGAGCACACTTACAAATCTAGGGAAACAAAATCAGTGATTTCATTGGAAATAACTCGCTTCTTATAACACATCATTATTGATTCACCACCAGCTGTACCTCTACATACGTATTTACTTATATAAAAATGACGTGTATCTTCGTAATAGCTAAACTCAAAAACAACTGGACCGATTTTGACCAAACTTAATATACATGTTCTATGGGGCATGAGGAGTGTTTCTGTGTAGTTTGAAGTTCGTTCGACAGATGGCGCAATATTTATTTTTTTGTGTTTTTGCACCGTAACTCAATAACTACTGCACTTTGCTGTGTTTCGTTGAAGGCGTTGATTCGTTAATCAGCGTGCAGTGGCGTTAATTAGCCTGATACGGACTGAAACCTAACATCTTTTTGTGAAAAAAATATATTTAAAAAAAAGTAAATAAATATCTATCACTTTTTTTTTAAACTCTATTTGCGCCATAAGCCTATTTTATGTTATACTGAAGGCGTTAGGTACTTGATCGGCGTGTGGCGGCGTTAAGTATCCCGACACCGACTCACACATAACCTCTTTTCGTGAAAAGTTCGTGGGTGTCAAACTAAATTAAATATTACATACGAGTACATTTTAATAAATTAACCCAAGGAGTTAGTGAAAGTAAATTAATTGTATTATTGAAAGCTATTGAGGAAAGTAAATAAGCAACAGGTCAGACAACAAAGGGCATAAATTTATTATAAATAACTAAAAACACTGATTTGATTTTCTTCGAGAGGCAGTTCAACATAAAAGAAACATTTGGGGCCAGCAACGCCGATCGGGCTCAGCTATCAAAAATACATAATTCCATTTGAACAATAATTGCTATGTCGATTTAGTGCACCTTCCATTCTTCTTCTAAATTGCCATGACTTTGCATGCAAACCAGGCTTACAGTGAAAATAAAATTCGAAGGCAAAACAACGTTTGACCGGGTCTGCTAGTTTTTAATAAATAAAAGCTTAATATCTACACCGAAAAAAAATACGTAGTAGAAAACCGAACATATATGTAGTTTTTCTGAACATTTATTACGTTTTCTGCACCCTGAATTGTTGTAGTTGAAAATTAAATAAAATGTTCAGTTCTGAGTGAAACGTATGTTCAGTTATCAACTGTGTGAAGTTCAACTTGTGTAAAAGTGAACGTGCGGTTAGAAATTTACTACGTTCGTTCAGTTCTAGTTTTACTAAATGTATGTTCAGTAAATAACAATGCGTGTTTAGTTTAAGTTAACTAAACATATACTCGAAAATTACCTATGCGCATTCAATATCTTTACCACTAAATGCGAGCATCCGATACGTTTAGTGAAAGAATGTTTTTATTATTTTTATATTTTTTATTAAAAAAATTATTTTACTCATCTTATATTATAACATATATACATATTGTGTATATAAAAATAAATTTTTTTTATTGCTTCAGCTCACTTAACTCGATTCTTCCTTCTGAAGAAACAATATAAACAAAACACAAATAGTTACCTTTTAACTCCGTCAAAAAGAACAAATTGAATATTTTCATCTCGAAAACATATAAATGATTATGTATGACATTCATACAAAAAAAAATTATGAAACACCCAATCAACATGTTTTTAACAAAACTGTGTCCTCATAGAAATCGAAATTATTTTATGTTTATATAAATATATAACCATATACGAGGGCGGATAGATAATGAAGCTACACCAGTAGGAAAAAAACATTTTTTTTTCAAAAACCATTCATTTCTCAACATAGTCTCCTTTTAGCTCAATACACTTAGTATGACGATTTACTAACTTTTTTATACCATCTGAATAATACGATTTTGGGAACTCCTCAAAATACGCATTAGTTTCGGTAATCACTTCTTCGCTTGAGATGAATCTTTTTCCTGCGAGCCATTTTTTCAAGTTTGGAAACAGGAAAAAGTCGCTAGGGGCTAAATCTGGACCAATTCGAAGTGGATTTCTCGTAGTTTTAGCATCGCATCTAATGCTGTGTGAACCGGAGCGTTGTCTTGAAAAAAGAACACTTTTTTCTTGTTTAAATGTGCTCGTTTTTCTTTGATTGCATCAATCAATTGATCCAATAATGCACGATAATACTCTCCTGTGATTGTGGATCCTTTTTCAAAGTAATCAATGAGCAATATTCCGAGTGCATTCCAAAATACAGTGGCCATAACCTTGCCAGCCGATTTCGCTGTCTTCACCTTCTTCGGAGCACTTCCACCAGCTTCCACCCATTGCTTCGATTGATTTTTGGTTTCAGGTGTGTAGTGGTGGACCCACGTTTCATCAACAGTTATTAATCTACGCCAAAAATCAGCGGGATTATGCTTTATCATGTCCAAACACCGCTGTGAAGTGATCTGTCGAACTCGTTTTTGTTCAACACTAAGCAAAGGCGGCACCCATCTTGCCGTTTATGCAAAATGTTGAACACACGTCCATATGATATGTTTACCATTTCAGCAATCTCACGGATTTTGAACCGGCGATCATTCATAACGATATCGAGGATTTTCTTGATATTTTCTTCAGTAACTACATCTTTTGGCCTTCCTGCTGATGGTATAGTTGCAGTGCTTGTTCGGCCCTGTTTAAATTCAGCCATCCAATATTTTATCATATAATCTAACGGATCAGATTCGCCGTAATGTGTATCAAGCTTTTCTTTTGTCTCTTTCGCCGTTTTGCCTTTCAAATAATAGTGTTTAATCACCACACGAAATTCACTTTTTTTGCATTTTCCAAGAAACACAAAAGTTGCTTAATTCAAACGACTACAACAAATAAACTAATCGATGAATTTGGCTAAAATTTTAACAGCTGATGTTTGACAGATCGTAATTTCTAAGAAAGAAAAAGTTTTTGTGTTTGTGCTGCCATCTAGCGCTAGGTAGCTTTAATGTCAATCCGCCCTCGTATGTACAATATATTTATAATTGTTTATCTGGTCTTTAGAATAAAGCGGAAACTTTGTTTCGTCTGAAGGTTGGTACCATTAATCACAAAAAGTAAAACGACAAACAGAAAACGTCTTGCAGACTTATGCGAAAGAAGAGCAATAAAATCCGTTTATCCAATTACATTTTTTTAAATTTTTTTTTTAAATTTTTTTATGTCAATTTAAAAATATATATTTGTAATGGGTCCGCCAAATAATTATTTTTTTTTTTTTTTTAAATGCTATAAAAAAAAAACTACTGAATATTTTCTCAAATTTCTTTTTTTATTTGAAAGTACAATCCTTCCGGTTAATAATGGAAAATAATTTCATTCAAATGGCTGCCTTGGCTGGCCATGCAGTAGCCTACACCATCGGTCCAATTTTTAAGCACATTATCGATTATGTGCAGCTATATTTCAACAATGGCTTCACGAATATTGTCCTTTAAAGCGTCAATTGTCTCTGGCTTGTTGGCGTAACACTTATCTTTGACGGTACCTCACAAATAATAGTTCAACGGTGTCAAATCGCAGCTCCGATTATCAGCTCTGCGGCTGATAATGCGATTTTCAAAAACAGGGCTGTGTGGCACATAGCGCCGTCCTGTTGAAACTAAATGTTGCTAATATTCTCCTCTTCAATTTTTGTGAACAAAAGTTCGTTCAACATGGCCCGATAACGATCGCCATTGAATATAACGGCCACTCATGGCACATTTTCGCAGAAAAATGACCCAATTATGCCTCTAGACCAAAATCCGCACCAAAGAGTTACTCGTCTTGGGTATATCGGCTTTTCAATGCATGCGTGCGGGTTTTCTGAGCCCCAAATGCGACAATTTTGCTTGTTTACATACCCGCCAAGATCAAAATGAGCTTTATCTGAAAAGACGATTTTTTTGGCAAGTTCGGCATCTTCTGTAAGTCGATCGCAGGCCCACTTAGCGAAGCGAAAAAAGTGTAAACACAACCATATTCGTTCAGCGGGAGGATAAAACTGATTATCTGTCAAATCAGACATGAGCTAAGTGTTACCATTCATGAAATAAGTACTAGTTGAAGAAAAACGTTAGATGGCGGACCCGATATTAGCTTCTAAGCTAATTTCTCAGTCCAGGGATTATCGGCACATTTGTCCGTATTTTTACTAATCTAATTATCTTTTCTTTTTCTTTTTAGCGATGTTTAAATGGCTCTTAATACTTTACACAATATTTTCAGATTTTCAAAACCTTTGGCATACGAGCTTTTTGCACATAGCTTTTGCTTCATGAAAAAGTGTTATGTATGTATGTTTATGTAAATCCCTATATTAGTTCTGATTAACGCATTTGTAAAATTCTTTGTTGGGTAACTTTTGAAGTGTGTGCTACTGTGTTAAAAAAATGGTTAAAACATTTTACATTTTCTATGAAAAAACTAACTAAATACTTCATTCTCTTTTTTGAATGGCATACAAATAATATAAACAAAACGTTCAGTTCATATATGGAGGATCATATTTTTTCATTCAGTAGGATTTTAAATTCCTATTTGACTAATGAACTATTATAGTCAAAAACGCAACTCGAAATGAACGTAGTAAATCTGCCAACAAACATTCATTTATCAATTTTTTGCATATGTTTTTTAAAAACAAATTTTGTTTTTTGTATGTAAGGTAATAATGCTATTTTGGTAGCCTGCGTACGATCCCAAAAAAGCCAATATGTTTAATTCAGTACCAACGCACCATAATACCTGAGGCCATTCTTATTCAATTTGTATATTGTTTTACAAAATAAAGACGCTGTGTGACCTCCGTTGTAGACACTTATATGCTCATTTGTAAATCAAGCAGCATCTACTACTGCCTTTCACTGATCTGTTTTGACTTGGTTTACTATCTGATGATGTTGGCACTATATTGTCCAGTTAAAGTCAGTTAAGGTCAACTTTAAAGACACGCTTAATGTTAAAGATATAATGGAGCTACTCTTTTTCAGTTAATCTTGGGCCAAACTTAATCTGCTATAATAAAATGATAAATTGAGAAAAGAAAAAATCTTCAAATTTTTTTTTTCTTTTTCAATTATTTAAAAGAGTTATGGCCTTGATGTATGTCAAGTATGATGAAAAGATAATATTAAGACACTTTTGAAAAGAAAGAAAGTGGAAGTTCTAGTTAAATATTACCCTTTTATGTATAAGATTTTCTCTTTCTTCCCCATAAAAACACATTCATATTTGATTTTCTTCTTAAGAAAGTTTAGATTGAAAATTGATTTAATGTTTCTTTCTTAATAAAAAATTCAAAAATATAAAAGCATTTTTAACTTCAAGCTAAAAATATCAAAAAATTATTTATTTTTCCCATCAGTTCTTACCATTGACAAGGGTCATGTTTATTTTTAAATTAACCTTTAATGGCAGCAGTATTATCTTCTACATGTCTTGCCGAAAAATTGAAAATGTAAACTTGAAAGAAAGTAAAGCCATTGAAATGGAATTACATAAGTAAAAATAGATCCCTTTGCTATTTGTTATCTATTCAGAATGGCTGCGAGGGTGATTATTTTCTTTCTTTTCTTCATGTGACAATAACACATTAAATAGAATGTACAAATAAATAAAGAAAAATTATAGTTAAGTACAGTCACTTATAAAAGTAAATCAAAACATTTTAATGTTTGTTGAAAAAAAAAAAATAAATAAATACATTGACGTAAAAATGTGGTTGTACTACCCTAATCAAAAAGTTTCCATAATAACACCCGTGTTGCGGTGTCATCCTACCGATTTGTTTTTTTTTAATGTTGTTTTCTAACACACAGTCCTGGTGGTAAGGTAGATATTGAAGAGCCAGATGCACTTGATGTTCTGGACGTTAGAATTAACTGTGACATTGGGTGGAACAACCACAATTTTCGATTGTAGAATTTGTGTCTTTGTTTTTTGGCAATATTTCACACCATCTGACTTCTTAAGTATTTCAAAGTATTTATTTTTGGGCCTTCTCGACAGCATACAGGAGGAGAAGGCGAAGCTGCTAAAAAAGGAAAAATAACCATAGCACAACCGACTTATGACAAAGAGTAAGTCACATTATGCTGCTATGTTTACACTATTGTATCAAAGTCATCACAACTTTTTACCAGCTCAAGTCAACCAACCAGTCGCATTAATAAAGATGTGGAATTTATCCAAATCTTACAACGGATAATTTGCTTTTACTGTTCTTAAGGTTTGCGTCATGTAGTGGTTAAAGAGCAGACATACAATACAAACGGTCCAGGTTCGAGTCCCAGGACATGACGAAAAAATAATTATCAGAAGATAACACCACCTACTGGGAAAAAATTACAATACTAAGTAAGAATCATCACCACCACCACTTTCCAAGGATCTTCACCATTTTGTACAATCATGTGAAGGTGAGCATCATCTACTTGCTTGAAAATCAGCTTAATTACTGAAACAAAGTAAAGGATGCTTTGTGGAAAGCTAATAGGCTCCCTAGAGGAGTGACGGGAAAAAAAATGTTAGGCAAGGAAGTTGTTCCGTAGACTCCTCTTCCTTTTTGAAATTAGATCTTCAAATGAAATCCAATTACCACCTAGTTTAGCCTTTTTATAACGTTTTTTGCATTCTTTTTCCAGCAATCTCTGCATTTCTCCAGTTTCTTAAAACTTTTGTATCAGTTGCTTCGGGTAAAACATTATTCTATCGTAGAATCCAGCGTCGATATATCATGGATGTCAGTAGGCTAAAAGTAAATGAAGACGTGTTTCAAAAACAAAATAAAAACAGAAGTACAGACGTTCAGAAGAAACACAGTCCCTGGTTTCATATGAGATTTGAAAATTTTTTTCTTCTTAGTGTAACGTCAAAAATTCCCGCTCTGTTAAAGTTCTGCTTACTCATGACAGTTCGCCACCCTACGGCGACGAGAAGTTCGCAATTTGAGCGTCTCTCTGAGGCTCTCAAGTAAAGCAGTCTGGACTTGGCCACTGTAGCGCATCTGAAAAGGATGTCGGTCACAAATGTGGAGCCTTGAAGGCTGTGGTATCAGAAACAGCGAAACATTTATTGTATAGAAATGCTTAGGTAGACATAGGGTCTCAGTAGGTCTCCACCACTATAGTTTCAAATCTGCTGGTGTTCATGAGGAAGGCAGCAAACAGCTGTACAAACTATAGACCGGAAAGGACACAATAGATCCGATGAGTCACAGTGTCCTGCAATACTGACGGTATATTGTCAATAATAAATCTAAATAGTGACTCAGCTCTTTGCTGTGTATTCTGCACCTGTGTATTATGCACAAAATTTCCCCTTTTTCGCACAGTACGTCAGAGTTGGGTGGGCATACTTTCTTATCTACTACCAATGCTTGCTTCTTGGTTTAAATAGTCCGCACGATAATGCGTCTTTCATAATTGCTAAAATCAGAAAAACTGAATGCTTGAATTTTATTTGTGAACATTAAACAGCTTCTGGTCTTATCTTGACCAATTGCGTATAGTGTAAAACAGCTATCTTTTTGTAATCCGCGAACCTGTGGTGTATACAACCATGGATGCAAATGAGTTACTCTGTGCCTGAAGCAAAATGAAGGAGAAGGTCAACCGTTACTGTTTTTAAAACTCAATGTGTGTGTGTGAGGTTTCGACGTTAACGTATTTTGGGTTACGTCAGACTACAGAACTCGGTCTATCAATTTGAATCATAAAATAAGTGAAAAAAGCTGCCTCTTCTATGGCAAAGATAATCCCTATCTTAATCAATACATTATCCAAAAAATATTGTTCAGAAGCATTATCGTGATGCAAAAACCATGATTTGTGTTTCTTTTTGAGTTGCTTCTAAGCAACAGTGCATACCTGACGACCGTAGATAACGAATCATGAATATACGAGTATGAATATGAGCCGGAAAGAAAATAGCAATTGACTGTGTGGGTATTCCAAGGCGAGCTAAGTCCAACAAAAGTAGTTCGTAGAAAAAGCACAGCGAAGCAAATGGTCGCCTGTTTCTTCGGCTGAATGGGTCATGTGGCCAGTGTTCTGCTTGAGCATCGTAGGAGGGTAAATTCTCATTGGTACATGAAAAAACTAATAAAGTCGAAGGACAAAAAATTGAAGAAAAATATTCAATAAGTCTTCTTTTTGTAAAAGAAGCAGAGAAATATGGGAACATTTACAAAAATATTACTTACTTTTACATCGCAGTGTATGTATGTATGTATACACCATGCGTTTAAAACATTGTAACATAAGCAGCTATCTAAAGCTAGGCAGTCTAACATCTGAAGGTAAATCTTTTCTAAAAACGTGGAGATAAATTCAATGTAAGAATACCACCACCTTCTTTTTCTACTCCGTCACGTCACAAATATTTTTTTTTCTGAAGAACACACTATGACATTTTTTACAAGGTATTTAAATGCGAGAACAGTTCTCTAACTCCCTGACTTTCTGTATTTTCAATGCGGTTACTTTTAATGTAATACTGCTTATTACCAAATTCCGGCCATATTTACTTCCAACAGCCTAAAAAGCCAGACAACCCGGTTAATTTGCATGGAAATGCAAAAAAAAAGAAAGTAAAAGTAACTTTCATTTAACCCTTTCGCTGCCAAACCCATTATTTTCCTTATAATTTTGTTTTAAACAAAGTTCAGTTATGTCTTGATAAAAGTACATAAAATCAAAGACAAGTATTGTCGTCGTTGGCAATGGAAGGTAACAATACTTGACTTTGGCAGCGAAAGTGTTAAAAACAAGTTCGATAAACACTATGGAAATTCCACACCATCAATTTATTATTTAGTATACAAACAAATTCTTATGTAATATTTTACTTATGTTTTACTTTAAGCCCTTCCACCTCAAATTTTACGAATAAAGTAAAATCATTAGGAGTTCCTTCTGACCAATTTTACTTTGACTTCATTTTTAATGCGTATAATAATGCCCGTCTCAAACTCTAATTTCTCCGGGTCCATCATCGGCAAAAGCTTGAAATGTTTTATAACATAAATCAATACAGTTTTCATTTCCAACATAGCAAATTTTTGTCCTATACAATTTCTATGACCAGCACTAAAGGGCACAAATGCGTATGGATGTCTACCAGCAGATCTTTCCGGTGTAAATCTCTCTGGATCAAATGTATTGGGGTTTTCAAAATATTTCGGATTACGATGCAAATCGAAAATGTGTAAAGTTATAAAGGTATTCGGTGGTAAAACTAAACCATTTGCCAATTGGGTTTCTTGTACAGTTTCGCGCATTATAGCCGGTACCGTGGGATATAGACGCATCGTTTCTTTTAAAAAGCATTCCAAGTATTTCAATTTGTTCAATTGCTTAATATTCAAATTATCTAAATTATCGATAAATTCCATTATCTCACTATAGCAACGTTCTTGCATTTCCGGGTATAGAGATAGATTCATAAGACTCAGTATTAAGCCCATAGAAGTTGTATCAGAACCCTCAAATATAAATGTATCGACTTCTTCACAAATACCGGCATGATCAATGAGACCATTTTTCTCGGCTCTTAAGAGAGTATCCAACATGGCATAGTGCTTCTTTTTGCAATCAAATTCTGCATTTTCTGCAGATTTCTCCCCTTCCTCATACAAATCCAATTCTTTTTCGAGTAAATGTCGTTTTTTCTCAATTATATCACGGGAAAAATCATGAATAATTTTTAATGCTGGTAGATATTTAGGTTTCTCTAGTAGTTTAAATATGTGTTCAATGTAGTAAAATGGATTAAGTACCCGTTTATTAGCACATTGTTCGAAGACTTCGAAACTCTTACGATACTCATCGCCATTTAAGCAATCATCCAATTTGACACCTAAAGCCGTTTCACATACAACATTCAATGTGAGTTTAGGTATTACCTCGTTCAGTACAAGTATATCGGTATTTAAATTTTCCAATTCTTCAACAAATTTTTGACTTTCCTCTTTAAATATCTCCTGAAATTGAGCCAGTATGTTGAAATGAAATGCTGGTGTTAACATTTTACGTCTCTTATACCATTTCTGATCTGTCGATGTTAGCAGTCCCTCGCCGAGTGCCGGTTTTAAGAAATCATAAATAAATCCTTTCTTATTTAGTCTTGCATCAGTGCAAATCATTTCCATTAAATCAGCATCTATAACGTTTAAAACAGTTTTACTAAAAAAGTAAAGAATGTAGCTTCCCCTCATTTGTGCAGCACATTGACGTAAAAATTTAAATACTTCAGCAAAATCTAAGCCGAGTACATCGAAAGCATTACCAAATATTGTAGAGGCAGGTAGATCGCGTGCAATATTCTTAACCGGTGATCCATCTACGGTTTTTAAACGTGGTGCAAAACAGGCCATTATATGATATGATTTATTTAATTTGAAAAGCCACAAAATAACTAAAAGGCCCACAATTAGAGTCCATAATAACATTTTCAAACCTAATAACTTGTTAATAATATTTCGATACAAATTTTCTTTATTTAAATTTTCCTTTAAGGCACAATAAGTATTTGTTTTAATGTTTGAGAACACTTTTAAACGACTAAATGTCTAGTTTCGTTTAACACTTAGTTGTGGTATATTTAATAACAATTCTCTTAATGGATTTTAAAGTAGCGCGAAATTACAAGATTTGTTACGGTTTAAATGCAATTTACAATAATTAAATGAAGACTATTGTACTTATATTTTATTATTTTTGCAGTTATTAAAAAAATCAATTATGTTTTAACCCCTTATCCAACAGATTACACATTTAAAAAAAAAACGTAAAAAAAACACGCTTTGGATCAAAGGTGGCCAGAGAAAAAGCTTAATTTGTAGTAGAGGTAAAGGTTGGTTCAACAAAAACGCACGATGTTAATTGTAAATAAAATAAAACGTTTTCAGAGAATTATCTTAATATTGTTACCTTTAAATTTTTTTAGGAGGTATGAGTTCTGTTAAGTTGCGTGAAATAAAATAAATTCCACGTTGTTGTTGTTTGACAGTTTTTATTTCCCCACTTCATCTTTATACAGTTTGTCTTAATACAGCAACTTATTTATCTTGCAGTTAATATTCGTTCATACAACACTTTTTATTTACGCCTAAACACGACTTTACTTTAGGAATGCAAAACGATAACTATATCGACATAGGCAAAGCAGCCTTCTTATATACCTAACTGCCTATAGTTTGGAAAAATCCGGAAAAATCTCAAATACTCTCATATACTCTATTTTATATCCGTTAATTTTAGGCATGTAAGACTGTGTTACCCAAAGATCGAGGTGGTACTGGTCGAATTGGCAATGACATCAAATCAGTACGGCAATGGCAGGGTAATACATTATCAACCTTAACACAAACTAATAGACAAAAATCCCAAAATACAGTCCCAAAGGCACTAATGTGATGCATTTTCTTTTTAGGCATTTTTATTTTCGTAACAATATTTTTTATTATAATAGAAGGATCTATGACAGTTATGCGTGAAACAAAATATCTATCAAACACTTGCTACGGCTTCGGTGGCAAACCTCTATCCGTCGATCCATATTTTCAATGACTCTGAGATATAACTGAGGTTCAATGTCGTTAATGTGCCGAATTATCTCATCTTTTAACTCTTGATTGATTATTCTTGGCTTATTGATGTAGACTTTTTTCTTTAAAATATCCCCAAAGAACAACAGCGTCAAATCACATGATCGTGCCGTCCAATTAATATCGCCACGGCAGTAGATAACACGACTATTGAATTTCTCGCTCAAAAGAGCCATTGTTTCATTGGCTGTGTTTCAAGTGGTACCATCCTGTTAAGATTACATATCCTCCAGGTCCATATCCTCAATTTATGGTCACAAGAAGACCGTTATCATCTCGTTATAGTGGACATCATTCACGGTAACTATTTGTGGATGCATCGACTTTTCAACAATCACTCGTGGATTCTCATGTGACCAAATGCGGCAATTCTGCTTGTTAACGAATCCACTGAGGTGAAAGTGCACCTCGTCGCTGCAGATGATTTTCTTTGTAAAGTCACCATTCACTCATATCTGTTCAAATAAACATTCGGCGTATTGAAGACGCTTGAAATCAGTAGGCTTCAGCTCTTGAATCAATTGAACCTTCTAATAGTGTAAATTCAAAAGTTTATTCTAAATTTGCATCAGTGATGTTCGTGAGATGTTCAATTGTTGGGCACGACGACAAGCCGATGCTGTCGGATCTTTTGCCACACTATCGCGAACAACAGCAATGTTTTCCGCATAACGAAGTAGGCGAACACATTCTCTGTTGAACCAGTTTGCTGAAATTTGCGCACAATTCTCCCTATTGTGGACATATTTGTCAATTATACCGACCAAGAAAGTCACGAAGTGCACGAAATGCATTTTGATTTGAACGCCTATTTTCGTAAAAGGCTTCAACATTCTCAACGCGCTGCTCAATTGTGTCTCTTTATGGTTGAATTTATCACACACTGAAACAAATAAATGAGCAAATTTAGTTGGGTAAAAAAATAAACTTGATGTTCAGGTGTGACTCACAATTAACATCGTGCATTATGGTTGGACCACCCTTTTGTAGTACATTTTTGCAGTGAGCGTTAAAACAAAAATCTAAAAAGGTAAATGACAGCTCAAATAAACAATTTTAATGCGCAAAACGACATGTATATCTACTTTCATTAAAATTGTTGTATTTGTTATTCTCTGTTGAATATTTTCGTTTTTGTTCGATTTTATACATATACGGTACAGATAATTCTCATACATTTGAATGCTTATCACGCTGTAGATCATTGTCTTGAAAAAAATTCAAATAAAGTACATTATCAGCCATATTTTTAATTTTATTTTGTTTTTTTTAATTGAAAACGAGCTTTATTAAACCAATTATGTGCTTTTACCATTTTTGGGGTAGAGCCATTATTCCATCAGTGGAGAACTTCTGTTTCTTCTAAGCGATAAACTGATCCAATTGTATTTTGCGGGCCTCTACTTACTCACTTACTTACCTGTCCATAACAATCCGATTAATTGACTTATGCCTGCCTCAGAACGTCTCTTCATGACCCTTTGCTTATGGGACTTACATACATAATACTACCCCTTGTGCTTAATTGGTGCATTCGCTTCCCAGCTTCAGTTTCGTCGCGAGACCATAGTAGCACCTATTGGCGAAGGTAGTTCTACGCTTGATATCCAGGCATTTGTTGAATTTAAATTTACACATTGTCTGTCGATCAATCCCTGGCGCTTTCTAATGAATTGTTGGCTTCAATCTAATTAATTGTTGACATTAGAGACCAGTATCAATCGTTTGACTAGGTTATAGAAGCCCATAATGAACACAGAATGTCAATCCTGCGATAGCCACTTTCTACTTACTTTGCAGATTACAGTCGTGATCAGTGTTACCACTGTTGTAGAATATTTTTCTTTTGGTAGGATGGTGGGTTAAATAGAGTTTTGGTAGTTTATAGCAGAAGTTCGAAAATAGAAAATCACTAAGTTATTAAAATTTGTTAATTGCTCGCTATCCTACAGTGGCTCAATTTTATAACCGGACAGTTAAATAATATGTATTTTTTATCAAACAAATAAATACATTTTTCAACTAAACTGAAAAATTTTTTCGTGTATTTTATTTATTAACATTGGACTGATATGAAAAAATCTCTATACAAAAAGCAATAGCAAAAAATTCATAATTTGAGAAAACAAAATTAAATTAATAATCGGACACTTCAAAATATCTAAGCTTAATTAAGCGTTGTTTTTAATTTGTTATTTTGAGCCCAGTGCTTTATTTTCGAGAATAGCCTCTAGTCTCTTTGGAACAGATTCCACCAATTTTTGGCAATAGTAAGGATCAATTATTTCTCATTCCTATTTAAGACCGATTTGTTCTCTTAAGTGTGGAAATATTTCGAAAGCGATGGAAAGGATCAATAGAAAGATATATTAAGTGTCATGGAATACGAAGTTGTAAAGGCTTTTCAACATCAGGATTTATTAATCACTTTGTGCAGTGTGCCGCTATGGTATGGTAGATAAGACACTTGCCTACCAACCAAGAGTTCCTTGCTTCAATCTCAGGCCAGAACGTCTGAAAATTTTTCAAAAAAGCCCGAATATAGTTCATATATTGTACCTTATTGCTAGAAACTGCAACATGGGGCAAAATTTATCAATTTCGATTTGTAAAACAACAAGAATTGAAAAGAATTTTATTTTAATAAAAGAACCGGTTAAGCAGTTATTTGACTAATTTTAACTTTCCAAATTATTCCAAAACCGGTTTATGAAAAATTCGAATAATCGCTCTCCCCAGACTTACCCAACTGCAAAACGAATCCTGAAAGACGTCGAGTGCTTTACTTGCCTTGGAAGCGTTCTTGCTTTGGATAGAGGTGTGAGAACAGGACATCAAAAACAGAAGAACATTTGCAAAACTACGAAAGAATCTTCTACACAAGCATGAAACCTGTTTTGCTATATAGATCGGAAACTTGGCTTTTAACAGCGATAAAGTTTATGGAAGCGGTAAGGATTTCGTCAATCGCTATTCACGAAATATAATGAACTTGAAGTGACCGAATATCATACCAAATAGGCCATAGACCTGTTGGATAGGCCATACACTACGCAAACCAGCTCACTACATGGTGGAACATGGCAAATCATTTAACGAGCTAAGAAAATCGCATAAAATTAAAGTAGATTGAAACCATTCGTGGTATACATAAGCTCTTAATGGCCTATGGATATTATAACAATAATAAAAATAGTGTAGCAGTTGCAACCACACAGAGAATAATATTGTTACGTTTTAACCTTTTTAAAACGTTTAAGTTCTTTAAAATTGCTTCAAAATAAAATAAACACCACTTTTTTCTTGTTTTACAGTTTTTATTTTATCATTTTATCTTTATACAGTTTATCTTGATACAGCAACATAATATTCGTTTATACAACACTTTTTATGTACGCCTAAAAACGACTTTATCTTATACAACTTTATCTTATACAGCATACAATTATACACTTGACATTACTTCCGAATGTTCCTGTTCTTTCTATAACATTCGATTTCCGCTAATTTCAAATTTAACTCACAGGGATGGTCGCATTGGCATACTACCAAACACACAAATAAGTACAGAATTGCCAAAGTGACACATTAACAGCCTTGACACAACTCAGTGTTACCAAAATCCCACAATACAGTTTTAAACGCTGATGTGGTGTATTTTCTTTTTAGGCATTTTTATATTCGTAACAATATGCAATCCAAAGTTTTAATTTAAAAGCATATTTCGCATTTTAAATTGTTTATAAAAATTATTTTATTTCCTGTGATAAGCACTAAAATAATATTTACAAAATAGTTATTATTCCGGTTCAAATGTGTACGAGTATGTAAATAAAAACAAATATTTTAAATTCAAAAGCAAATATTTACATAAAAATCGTTTCATATTTCCCAATAAAATTTATAATTTAAGCAAATAAATAAAAAATAAATGTATAAATTCTCCACTATTTTGATGTTGTCTTTACATTAAACATTTGCGGGAATACAGTTGTTGATCCTCTCTTCAATGCTGTTCTACTGTATTTGTTTTTACTTTTGACTTTTTTGCCGTATTTTATGTTGTAAGTCCTGTGTGTTCTCACGCTCTTCTTACATTTTTTCTCTGCTGCATAGATAACCTTCCTTCCGTTAGTGTAAACTAAAACAGATTTGTGTGGCAAATTAATAGAGTGATGCCAACAGCTAATATTTCTTGTAAAAGCAGTAGCAACATGAGACATAGCTTATGCAGCATAATTTACTGTAAAAAAAAAGAAGACATATTATTAACAAAGTAAATGATGAGGAAAAAATGTTTCATTTTTTATATGAAAATATTTTAAATTCTATGAAAATGAGAATAATTCACTGAAAATGATTTTGACAAAGTAGATAAAACCTAATATTTGATATTAAAATAGAGAAGCATTCATTAGCGAATTTTGACTTAATTAATATCATAACCAAGTAGTTTCAAATGCATAAACAAGGAAATGCAAATTTGGGGGGTAAATAGTAATAAAATAAAGGGTTATTAAGCAAGAATTTTTTTAATAAAGACTTTCTGCATTTGAAAGAGTAGCATGGCATGGCAAATTGAAATGAAAAATAAGAAAGCACACCGATGAACAACTTTTTGGCACATTTTGGCGTTTGTATTTCTTAATTTAAGTCTCAGATTTTGAATTCTACGGCTGTAATCGATTCGATAGTTTCTGTATATTTTATCGAAATCTGGCACTACAAAACAGCTTAATTTCGTGAAATTATGCGATTGTATAATTTGTTTTTGCAAAAATTCGGTAGCTAAAAGACATATTCCACCGTCCTGCTGCAATCGCATGTCACAAAAGAATGAAATTTTAATTATATTTGAAAAACCTCTTGCTATCTTTACAACATTGAAGAAAAATTAAATCTTTTTTTTAGTTGATATGTATACTGTGCGAATATATCCATATGTATGTACATCAGTGTTGCCACTTTTTGTATAATTATACAAAATCTGTACGATTTTAAAAATTTTGTACAATTTTTGTACCATAAATTTTTTTTATAATTTTAGTACCATTTTGATGACTATAAAAAAAAATACAGAAAAAATCTTACAAAAATTTTCACTGCAAGAGTTACTTAATAAAAATACTTTTGAAAGTTATTTACAGTGATTCACAATCAGAGTGAGCCGGGCTGTATTTTTGAATAAAATTTTTTATATGTAATAAAAAGCAAATCTGATTGGCAAAACGATTAATATTTTAAGTAATTCAATAACTTGGACGCTTAAGACAGATAAAAATTTTTCGGATAAATTATGTCATTAATATACAGAATCAACAAAAGCTCAGAAAAGTACGAAAATGCACTTCGCAGTGAAAGTGAGTCACTAAATGTAAATATATTTTGTACATAATACAGGGTATCCGCCGTGATGGTATGGAACACAATATCAGATAAATACCCGCCTCTGTTAGCCTCACAAATGCGAGCCATTTTGAGCACCTTTTTCTTCACGAATATTTTGTTAGAGTTGCTTCAGCGTTTCTGGTTTGTTTGCATAAGCCTTGCTCTTCAGATGTCCAAATAATAAACAGTCACAACCTCTTTTGAAACATTATTGTAAAATTAAATTGATCAGTTATGTAGTTATGGTACGTCACCGCTAATCGATCAAAGTGTGCCACAAAGGATGGTTTGCTACGTTGAAACTATAGCGTTACAATGAGTGACGTCTAATGTGATCCGTGAATTGATTTATGAATTTAGTTTATAATTCTAACATGTAATTTTTCTTAATTGTTTTTACAAAAGTGTTTATTTTCCATGAGATTTGTATGAAGGTAACCGAAGACATTGTAGGGTAAATGTGTAAATTTTTTGTCAGTCACATAAGGGTTAAATAAACATCCTTTCACATCATTCTCGCCCATTTAACTTTCTATGGCTATTAGTTTCAAGGCCAATAGAAAAAACTATTGCGAAAATACAGACTTTAAGAGCAGACAGAAAGACGTCAAATAAACCATTTCTTTAGCTGAATGTTTTGTTTGAATCTAATACGTGGGTAGTAGATACTGTGTAACACAATATAAAACCATTATATTTCTTAAAAAATATTTTCTTCTTGTAGCTCCTTTCGATTGCTTTTAACATATTTCGTTCAATAATTCGGGCTTATCTCTAATGCTTTATATTTTATTCACAAACAAATTGTCTTCTTTTGTTTTAACGAATATGGTGGTTTTTTAGATTTAAGGTGGTTTGTTGTGAGTGATGATGAAGTTGACAAAAAGTTAATTTGATCTTGGAATATGTATCAAATTTCTCTTAAAGTAATGTTGGTTTTTGGGGAAAAGTATTTTTTTTTTTTTTAAATAAACAATGGAAAGTTACGCTCTGAAAGCACAGCTAAACGTTGCCAATAACCTCAGACGGCAGGAAAAACAAAATCTCTTATTACATTGTGCGACAAAAAAAATATCTGATAAGTGATACTACTTTTCTGATAGGGATTATATTACGTTATGAATAAAATGATACTTACGGTTTAGAAATCTGTTGGAAGTTTTCAGATTTATTACAGTTTTTCGGCAGCTCATGAAAAATCATATTTTTATTACAAAATTTTCAACTTTTCTTAAAAATGCAGTATCAAGGTAATAAAAAACATCAGTTTGTGGAAAATTTCATGATTTTTTCATGAGTTACATTACGAAAAAAAACTGGAACATTTTTTAAAGGTTTGTTTCGCCAAATGTTGCGATATGGTGAAATTGGGTGTATTTCGGTTTTGAATTTCAGAAAAATATTTATATTAATTTATTTAAATTACAACAAGGCGAAGTGACTGCTTTTGGCAGCTCTGCTGTTTTTGTGTAACATCTTACTGTCAAACATGTTCAGTTTGGTCTATAATTTAACCATAAATCGAATTACATACGAACAACGCTGGCAAGTTATTTAATTTTATTGTCAAAATTCATGCTCGGTAAAGAAAGTACATCATGCACTTCCTCCATTTATGGTCAGCTCATTTCTCATTCAATGGATACGTGAATAAACAAAATTGCCGTGTTCAATTGCCATAAACAATGCAAGAACTGCCAATGCATCCCAAAAACACTTTAGACTATTTTTTATGGGGCTACGACTATAGGAATAAGCCCGCAACGGTTGAAGCACTGGAAGCCAATATTAAAGCATTTATTTGTGAGATACCAGCCAATATGCTAGAGAGTGTATGCCAAAATTACACCCAGCGTATGAAAAATTTAAAGCGAAGTCAAGATCAGCATTTACATGAAATCATATTGAAATATTGAATGATACAGATCGTTCTATCGACTCAAATAAAGATTTCATACATTTCTCAAAACATTATGTGCTGTTTTAAATCAAATCCGAAAGCTTTAAAAAAATCTCCCGATACATATATCTTATAAAGATGTTCGGATAATAATTAACTTTAAGGACTAAACAAGCTCACGTATTATGCTCATGTATTTTAATATTGACAAATTCTATGGATTCTCTCTTTCTTCATGCTAAACCATATCGTTGCAAATCTTATAAGATTAGCTTAATGGTTGAGTACAAAAATTTAATAACACAGTGATGCAAAAAAGAACGGAGTAGAAATCCTTGAGAAATGACACTATTTCTCTAGTAGCCTTCCCCTTTCTGTTTTTAAATTTTGCTTAAGGGCTCTAAAATCTCAACTTACCATCAAAGAACCGGTTTTTAATACTTAAATACATTTATTTATAAGCTAAACGCTAAGACCTTTCGAATAATATTGTTATGAAAATAAAAATGCCTTAAAAAAAGGTACATCAACTTAGTACAACAACAAACTTTATTATGGAATTTATTCTATTGGTTTGTGTCAAGGCTGACTTATTTGTGTTGTTAACAGCGTTACCAATTGCCAATTGAACGGTGTTACCAATTTAATTATTGGGTGTTACAATTAAGTTAACGGATCTGAATAGAGGATTTGAGAAGGTTTAAGATTTCACCAGAATATTAGAAACTGATAGCAGTCAGGTATATAAGGAACGCTGCTTTGCCTACATCAAGTCATGCTTGGAGTTAAGTATTGCGTAAATTCTTGTATTAAGCGGATATTCAATAAGTTGGATACTGTATAGTTATAATTGTATAAATTAAAAGTTAAATAAACAACTGTATAAAGCAAAACCTTAAATTTTCTGCATTTATTTTATTTTACGCAATTTAAAAGAACTCAAATGTTTTTGCGAACTTTTAAAGCATGGTCCAAGGAGCTTCTTGTGTTCATACACCAATTCCTTGAGAGAAAACATGTCCTCACATTGAAGACTCGGAGTACTCTGTCCTATTTATAATATGGTCAAAGCCACTGATCCAACTATAGTGAAATCAGTCTTCTACACATCTCTTTTAAAATATTATGCATCGTAATGTTTGAGCAACTGAAACCTATCGACGGTATACTGATCGGCAACTATCAGTGTGGTTTTGTGACAGGAAAATCCATCCTGAAAGGAATCTAAGAGACAGAGATATATACCATTTCTACGTCAATTACAAGGCTGCCTGTGATAGTCCTATACGGAGTAAAATTTTATAAGGCTTTTTGTCTAATTTCGGAATACCTGCCAAAATTTTGCAAGTGTGAAGCATGACGTTTACGGGTATAAAGTCTTCAGTTAAGATAATCAATGACCACTGGGAGCCGCTTGTAACTAAAAGAGTATTTAGATAGGGAGACGGTCAGTCTATCGTGCTGCTTCTTCAATATTTGAATGGAAAAAATAGAAAGAAATGCCGCGGTGAATACCAGTGTCACTATTTATAACAAAGTCACATGCTTCTGGTATATACTTATGATATCGACATAATGGAGCGGAATTAAGGAGAAGTCAGTGTCAGTATTTAATAGAATTGAGAGAGAAAAAACTAAAGCGGACTTAGCGATCAATGAGGGCGAGACGAAGTTATTGATCTCTACAGGCAAACGTAATAAAAGATTAACTTCAACATTTTATTCGTGAACGACTTTGTTTATATCGTTTCCGGTTCATGAACAAAAACAATAATGTCAGCAAAGAATTAAAGATTTGATAAGCATTTAGTACTTAGTAGGCATTTTCGTGATAAAACCTTGAGCAGAAGAATAAACCTCCACATATATAAGAACTTAGTTCTACCAATTTTTCTGTACGGTATTGAACTGAAAAAGACACAGACTGATGTTGCTATTCTAGGAGTATTTCTTTAATAACGAGTATTAACATTGGATGAATTCTGAGCTGTATGCACTATATTCCGGCATGACAAGGCTACCGACTGTTGACTACCAGCTGCCAGTAACAGAATATATGTGTATATATGAGAATAATTATTTTTGTGGGAATACGGCTACCGAATATACAACTACCGCTTTAGCACGTAGCCAAATTAGGCTAATTTCTATTTTTCTTGGCGACAACAAACAGTTAAGTGCTGTCAATACAATAATAAGATACATTAAATAATCGTTTTAAAAACGAAAAAAATGTATGTAGCAATACCGATATGTTTTGTTTAGGTTATGCTCAATGTGTCATATCAGTTGTTTATTTCGTAGTTTTAGTCGTTAAAATAATTAAGTAGCTAGTTACGTCCGGTCAGTGGTCGGTAGCCTTGAATGTGTTTATAGCATGGTACGTACTTATCGGTGTCGTCAACTTTATAAATCACAACTATATTTATATTTAAGCGATTTTTTGAAAAACATATCTTTTTAAGTGTTTTGAACAATAATATGTTACTAAAAATAAATTTTTTTGCATTAACATATTTCCTATATAATGCAAAATGAGAGAAAATCGTTATATCTTGGCGAACATCTGTTCGATTTTCCCTACGTTTCTATTTCAGAAGCAAAAAAAAACCCACGTGTAGGGATTTTCCCCTACTTCTGGTAACACTGAATGAACATCACTGTTATTTTGTATTTTGCATAGATGTAATCAAAAGTCATACTATCAGGAACATAGTAGATATCAGTGGCCAAGTGTGTTTACGGCGTAGTGTAGTAAATTCACCTGCGAAATAGTGTGACATTCCTGGCCTAGAAATGATTAAGGATTTGAGTTGATTGCTACTCATATAAGAAAAAATTATTTTTGAACTAATTTTTTATGTGAGTGTGAGGGATAAACAATTTTTTTAATAATTAGACAATGATCATGAAGAAAAATAAATTATTATGACATACATATGTAAGTCACTCAAGGAAAACAGACGTACAAAAAATGTGGAAGTCTCGGAATTTATAAACTAACTTTTACTGTCTGTTCACCCTATACATTTACACATATTTTAAATTTTAAAATACATTGCAATAAACAGGAAACTAATATTGAAATTTCTGTTTGTCAAAAAAAGATTAAGTGAAAATCAATTCGTAGCTCGAACAACACAGTCAAGTCAAGTCACAAACATGACTGTTTTTTTTTTTAAATTCAAAATTTCTTTAAAATTTCACGTTCATACAATATGTTGACTGCTGTTTTGATATTTATGTCAGTCACGTATTATGACACAAATAAAAGAAACAACGCAAACACTAAAAAGCACACAAAGATATAAAAAAAACTGTGTTCAAAATGCATTTCCCTTAGCGCCCTCATACTTTTTATGACATTTTATAATGCATAAGGAAGCTTTTTAAGCTTTAATAACTTAAAATCAACAAAAAGTTTGAAAAAGTAGTAAAAAATATGTTCAAAGTCAACCCAAAAGAGTACAATCATATAAACATTATCAAAAATTATTTGCCTGGTGTCTAGGCTTTTAAGGAGCAGCATATTGAAGAGAACATTTTTTTTTTGTTTTTTTTTTTTCAGAAAAAAAAGTTTTATTTACGACAACACATATCAATCAGTAAGTCGAAACACTAAATGAAAATACAAAAATCACACAAATCAAATGGGAAAACTTTTGGGTGACACTTTTGGTATACACTTTTACGTGTATGGAAGTAATACACTTCAGGCAAAGTTTTGTATTAACTTGACAAAAAGGAATATCGAGTTGATAACAGATTAATAAATCCTTTCGAAAAGTTTTTTTTTTTGCTAAAACTTTTGCTTAACTTACTCTTACTTACTTACATGAAAATATGTCAAAAAATATATTTTAGTCATTCTATTAGTATTCAATTGGCATTCAATTGATTAGTTAGTATCTATTTCTAACACAAAAAGTATCATGATTTTCTTTATTTAACTCACAATGATAATTTCTAGAAAAAAAAATTAATTATTAAAAGGGGGCTTACACGATAATAGAAGTTGTGTGACATGTCAAGTTTTACGTAGAAGAGCGCGAATAGTATCGGGTAAGCCAGCGTTGCCAGAATGATGATTTTATCATATTTTTAATGATTTTTTTATGTAAAGTTTATGTAAAGCTGTTTAACTATTCCCTATTCCAAGGCCAACCACAAGCTCTCCAGAAGAATTCTGCGCTGACTCATAAGACTAAAGTGATGAAAGTCTTGCTTCAAAACAAATTTCCACTTTAATTTCCTTCGAATAACGGCCCAGTTTCAACCCTGTTCTGAACCCTTGTATAATAAATCGTGAAGCGTTTTAGTGAACGTGGTATGCAAAAGTTATTTAACACTTGGCTAGTGCGTTTCAGCTGTGTGTGAAAGCTAAAGGCGGACATTTGGAATGAGACTTAGCTTCTCATATACAAAATATAAAAAAAATATCACGTTATCCAGTTAGTGGTTGCAAATACTCCGGTCTGGCAAAACTGTCAACTGTCATCGGAAGTGTCATTTACTTAGTGAAAGATTTGCCGTTTACGAATATGGATCGTTTAACAACCAAGGAAAGCGAAAAATTGTTAAAAAGTAGAAAAGTGATTATTAAAACGTGGCCACTTATGAAGCTTTACGGGGTGAATATGGTCGTCATAATTGAGCTACTCTGATAATAAAAAAATTTTAAAAGACTGAAACCATTACAGATACGGTCAGGCATCATCATTATATACGGACTTTCAAAAATATCGCTTCAATTAGTGAAAATGTGGCGAATAATTCGAATTTGTCGATTTCACACCGTTCTTAGCAATTGGGCCTATCATACGGCTTATTATGGCGTATTTTACATTTGGATTTGCCTTTTCATCCGTATGAAGTCGAACTCACGTAACAAGTAAAGCCTTTATGAACAACATTTTCTTCAGCGATGAAGCCTATTTATCACACGGGTGTTACGTCAACAAGCAAAATTATCGCAATTGAGGCTTAGAGAACTCAGATGTGTTTGTGGAAGAGCCATTACATCAGCAAAAAATGACTGAAGGTGTCACTGAACTCTGTTTTTTAAAAACGGCTACCAAGATCATGCAATTTGAAGCCATTTCACTTTTTTGTGGTGTTACGTCAAAGAAAATGAGTGGAGGTAAATCATACCATTCTGTGAAATGGGAAGAGGTGTTTGGAAAGATCAGCTTAATGAGGGGTAGGATAACGACAGACGTATATCGTCTCAACTTTTGCTAATTTCAAAAAACGCAATTTTAATAAAATTTCAACACAATTTACAATGAATTTTGTGTCTGGTTTTAGTTTAATTAATTATTAAATATGATAAAGGCTTAAGCTGATTAAATGTCAGCCTTTTAGCCTACATATTGTATGTTTCAATTAAATATAATTTTTTTTGTCTATTTAATTGTATATTTTAAATTTTGTGTCAAGGAAAACGGCTGATTGGTTGATAAATAAATTGTTGTCATGCCGAGTGGTTAAAAATATTTTTCTGGGTTTTGATTTGTTGTTGAATTGTGTTCATTAATATATTATTTTTATTCTATGTAGTTTGTATTTTTCGATACATAAATGAATTAATTAACATAATGAGTATGAGAAGAAAGAACGCCATCAAAGAAATGTATAAAACTCACAACTAATTATTTAATTGCTTACCCCCATATTCATAAAAATTATTTTTGGTTTATAAAAAAGATAGCATTTAAAATATCTGGAAATTAACTATCGTGTCTGTGATCTGTTTTTGGAATTTTCGAAAAACCTCCAAAATTACAAGTTAAGTGTAAAAAACCGGTTTTTCGGACCTTCATGCCCTTAGCTGAATATTACCCGATTTTAAGTTCCTTTTTACATTTGGAAACATATATATGTCTTTTAAGTATCCTTGAAGAATCTGTAATTTATATGAAAATCGAAAATAATTTTTATGAATAGGGGGTTAGTCCTTTATAAGGTACCATTTTTGACAAAGTCGTTTTTTAATATAAAAATAGACAGAAAATAAATATATTAATTAATGTGTATAACTCTGTTAATTGTTGTTAAAGTAGGTGTGTATATGCTTGATTACCCAGTTGACACTATAATAGTAAATGAAATTTTTGTATACGAAGTCTTGGAAAAATTTTGAATTTGTCACTGCCAATTCTTGCATTTAAAATTGTTGGCTACTAAGTTATATCGATTATAAAAATAGCGATAATATCATTTGTAATGTTCTCGTTTAGTTCTTTCAGGGTGGAGATTTATTTAACGTCACTGAATACAGACTTTGTCAAGAAAGAGTTAAAGTGTAAGTACCATGGTATTACACGATTTCTACAATATTTTTTAAAGAATATTTTACAATTGATGTCAACTGGGTGCTTCATTAGGCAAACAGCAAACAGGTGAGAAAATGTAGGATATAAGCACGAGTGTATGTGTTTTGTTTATGTCTGCTAACACTTGCTTGCAGAAGCCATTTTCATCATTAGCATAATAAATGAGCATGTACCTTATTACTCACTCTAAAGGATTAAACACATAAACGGCAGCAAGCAACTGACTGCAGTGGTTTAAGAAACCCACGTTTATATGAAGACGGTTATTTTAAAGATAGTACAGCTATAAACAAAAACGACTATCTTTTTGGCTGCTACCAAATTTATATACAATTTATTGTTACGAAAATAAGCCAATGCCTAAAGAAAAAATACACTAAGTTAGTACAGTAGTAGTTTTAGCTATATTTTAGCATTTATTGGTTCTTTTGTATCTGTCACTGTCCTAATTGTCTCTGTTATTAACAGTGCTACCACTTGCGTGTTTAACGACATTCCTTTTTGTGTATTACAACTTTTACATCTTTGAATTTAAGAATATTCAAAATTGATGATGATTTGCTATAAAAGGTAGCACCTTGGGGTTAGCAGTTCAGTTATAGTTTTGCAGACATATAGTAAAGTCGTGTTAAGGAGTAAATAGAAGTTTTGAGTAATTTGTGTATTTAATTGAAGTTGATGTATAAAGTAAAAGTCTACAAATAAAACAAACTGCAAAAAACAACAAATTCGTGTATTTATTTTATTTGACGCAATTTAAAAAAACTTAAACGTTTCAAAAAGGTTAAAACGTAACAATATGTTCCTAACAAACAGCTGTTTATTGACTTGCTGATTTACTGCTGCTATTTTCAAAATAGTTAAGTAACCGGTAACACATCGGCAAGTGCCGCCAATAGCATACGCTGCCATGAAGTTGTGCTGCCTTCTGCTGTCTATGTGTTTAATGCAATACTATTCTTCTCACAAACTACGTTTGCTTCTATACACGTACATTTTGGAACTAAAAAACATTGCAGATGTTCCACGAGAAGTAAACGAGAGACTAAAATAAATTTTAAATATTTTAATATTTGCTGCATTGCATTAAGAATTTATTTTAACTTAAAATAGAATGAAACACCAAGCGTGAAGATTTAAAAAAGAAAAACGCTAACAAATTAAAATTATATAAATTTAAAATAAGAAAATATTAATGGCTGTTTAAGCTATAATTTAATAAAAATAGCACCCGAAGCAACCGAAGAGATGGTTTGTGTAATTCACAAGAAATGAACTGGGTTTGCCAAAAAGGGTCGAAGATGATAAATTGGAGACATGACTTCATGAATATTGCTGTCAGATTCATGAAATGCTTGCAAAATCATAAGGAGCCACTCAAGCAGCAATATTAAAAGCAAGGAAATTGAGTACCAGACGAGTTGAAGGCAAGAGACGTTAAAAGGCAATTTTGGATGTCCAAAATGCTACTTGGACACTATGATAGGATAGCATTAACCAGTCACTGGCAATAAAAATAGAATCATTACGATAACCTAAAACTCGTAAAATTATATGTTAATACCGACCAACCAGCCGAATCAACGATTAATCCTTCAATTTAGTGGGATCATTTTGAATCTATACAAGTTGTTGAGATCATGTCAGAGGATTACAAGAGATTACAATTAATACGTTCGAGTAGAGAATTGAGCAAAAAATTTTCAACCAAACATGAAAAAATTCCACCGTGGCAACGTTCGGCAACAAATTGCAAAACCATTTAAAAACTATTGAGAAATTAGTAGTTGAGAAGTTCTGCCTCAACCGTCTTATAATCAAGATCTTACCACGTTTGACTATATTTTGTTTTGGTCACTGCAGAACTATCTCGCTAGAAAAAGCTTCATCTATAGGATACATTGATACCCTAGCTGTCATCGTCGTTGGCAAGTACAATGTTGCATTGTCGGATATCTGCATAGTGTGTCACAGAAGGGTTGTCGGTCAAACCGAAAAAGATAACAATTGATCCTTTCACTACGAGATAGGGGTCACTGAAGGGAACCGAAATTGGGCTGTCGAAAGAGATGAAATACCTAGGAGTTATCCTAGACATGAGACTGAATTGGAAGGGGAATTTAAACGACGTTCTAGGTAAGGCTATTAGGGCGTAGTCTTATCGGAAGGACCTGGGGTCATTTATTGGTTTTGTACCATGATGGAAAATTGTCCCACTGCGGACATGGAAGTTTTTATTGGCTTAAGTCCACTGCATATTTTCATTATAAAATCTGCAGCTCTGGAGGTCCTCAGGTTGCTGACGCAAGACGGTGGTCTAAACTCAGTAAACCATAGGGGTGTCACATGAGCATCAGGGCGTATCACTGACTTTACTCATACCGTTACAGTGGTATATGGATGGATCTAAAATGGATGGTGGTATAGATTAGGGGATTTTTGGATCCAATACTAAAGTCTAGAAACTCATGGGCAAGTGGCCCAGCGTTTACTAAACGGAGGTCCAGGCAATTACCATCTGTGCTTAGATATAGAACGTGGGATCAGGGGCGTTTCTATTCATATATTTATTCTAATAGTCAAGCGGTGCTAAGGCCACTTTCCTCGGAGTATATATAGTAAACTCAAAACTTGGTACTAGAGTGCTACACCAATGTCAACACACTGACATTAGGGGACAAGGTAACACTTTGTATCGTCCCTGGACAAACTGGTGTTATGGGGAACGAGATCGCTGACGAACTGGAAAGACGAGATGCGGCCACTGGTCTCGGGTATTAGCTGGACTACGAGCAGAGGGAAGATCGATGAATGGGAGCATAAACTCTGCTCGCCATATTTGGTACAGTGCACGGATATGAGGTAGCCGAAGCAGCTAATGGGATCCTTCGCCTATAATAGGTAGTTGCACCACAAAGGCGCAACTATGAGAAAACTTGTTATCACCTCTTCAATCTCAACGTGGTACCTAAATCAGAGTGTCGCCTATATAGGGAGGAAGAGGAAACGACAGAATATATTCTCAGTAATTATGTTGATTTGGCAAACATTCGAGCTTTTATGAAGCCATCTATTTGGACTGAACAGGTTCGTCGGCTACCCCTTGGGGATATTGCGGTCTTCATACATAAAGGTAGAGGGTATTCTTAAGACTGTTCCGACTGGTGTTTCCGGACTGATCGGAAAGTCATCCGCCCGGGGGTATTGACCCAATTAAATGTTACTGCCGTCGGCTATTGCCCTGGCAGGTCTGACACCGAAGTATTTAGCACAATAGTTCTTTCTAGGTCGCAAATAATTAATTAATACGCTTCATTTTAGAAAAGAATATTCGAAATTGGCTTGAAAAACTCTTGGCACAAAGAAATGAGTAGTTCTTTCGTTGCGGAATTTATATTTTAAATAAATTATATGAAATATACCAACCTTTCGAAATGAATTCACTAAATTTGCAAAAAGAAATCCGCAGTACTACGCTATACACCTAATATTTAATCACTATAACGCCCTTGGTCGGTATGCACATAAATACGTGCAGATGTTATTTAGGAAATTTAACTTCTGCCACAAGAAGACCTTCACAACTATAACTTGCACTCTTGCTATTTATTTCATTCCAGTATACTACTGGAACGAAATCAGGGTCAATGTAATTAAAGTAGATAACAACAGATATGAATATTCGTTATCTAAGGTACTCAACAATGTGATAAAATATGTTTTGAATTAGGAATATGTACTAATGTAATACATAATTAACTATTGTGTTTACATAATTTTCTAAACGCATATTTTGTCAATATCAAGTGACAATAAATAATCACTTTTATTGTATCTTTAGAAACCAACCATATCAAGAAACACTCGATTAATCACATGTACAGAATGAAACAATTTTGTGGTTTTTAATTTTGCATATTTTCACACCTACTGGTATTGATAAGAATTTGACATTTTCTCATTTAATCTTTATCATCCTTATCCTTACCATTCATCAGGTTACCTTAAAAGTATTTTAATGGGAAATAAATTTATTCAGCAAATACTACTCGTATTTGTTGGTTTCTGCTTCAAAATAGAATTGCCAAATAGTATAAACCAAAATCACCATAATAATCGTAATTTGGTTTTTGTTTTAATCAAGAGGTTAAACAAAAGATTGTTTTAATGATAACGTACGAAATATATTGAATTGAATGTTTGCAGAATGTCATCCTACATAATTATTATTTGGATATTGTGCTCAATTTGTTATAATCTTGTTTATATTTACCTAAGAGTAGTTTGAGGAATGAGTTAAATTAAATTTCTGATCAAATTGTGTTTAATTGTGGCATTGGGATGGATCTGTATATCTTAAATATTAATAATTAATAAATTAAAACATAATTTTAGTGGTTTTAAGTTTACAATTTTAGATGGAAGTATTATCACAGTAAGGTAGAGTTATTTGAAGGTTTATAACTTAATTGATTTTAATATCAGCTGTTTTCTACAGCTTCATAACTTTAAGTTGGCAACACGTCGTTATTTGACGATAGATTAAACAGCTGATAGTTGTTGTTTATTAAGCTTGATTTGACATTCATTATGGATAGACTTACACCAGAGCAACGCTTGCGCTTGAACAGAAGCACATATGGATATTGAATATCCATTCAAAATTTTGGTCCCCAATGAATATATTTTTAGTTGAATCATCACACTTGGAGTGAAAATAATTCACAAGCCTTTATCGAAACCACATTTTATCTACAGAAAATCACTTTATGGGCTGGCGGAGTCATTGGTCCATATGTCTTCAAAAACGATGATGGTCAGCATTTTGTTTTTTTCTCCATCACTCCTCTATGGAGCATATTAGCTTTCCACAAAGCATCCATTGCTTTGTTTCAGTTTCTTTAATCAAGCTAAGTAGATGATTAATCCAGTTTAGCCTCCTTCATATGATTTTGCGTAGTGATGAAGATCCTTGCTAATTTGATGGTGATTTTTACTTAAGCATTGTAATTTTTTCCCAGTAGGTGGCGTATTTTCCTGATCATTGGTCTGATATTTGTCAATATTTCCACAGATATGCGGCAAGGCGGCTTCTTCTTAATTTTTTAGATGGAACTGTCCGGAGGGAAGTGGAAGTCGCTTTATTAAACATTCGAAACCACAATTATATTTTTCTTCGTCCTGTCCTTTGCTGGGGCTTAAATCTGGGTCGTTTGTGTTGTTATGCGTGAGCTCTAATCACTACACCACGCCACCAACTGATGGTGAGCATGTTACTCTCAATACTGAACGGTATAGGGACATGATAAGAAACTTTTTCGGATCTTAATTAGCTGGCGTTAATCTTGCTGACATGTGGTTCCCAGAGGACGGAGCCACATCCCACAGAAAGCTCGCTACAAAGAACTTTTAATAATAGAGTAATTTCACATAATGATCCAATTAATTAGCCACAAAAATCGTGTAATTTAACCCCATTCGACTATTTTTTTTTTTTTTTTTTGAGGTTATGTAAAGTCAATTGTTTACGTCGATAAACAAGACACAATTGAACATCAATTGTTATTCGAAAAATTATTGGCGAAATACGTTCGCATATGCTGCGAAAAGTTTGTGAAAATTTGTGTTCTAGATTACATCTTATATGCTCCAGCCGTGGCAACCACATGGCCGATATCATTAATGTCATAAAATTTTCTATCCAACAAACTCCGTTTAATTGATATCGGAGTTATATTTCTTTGTTTTACTATGATTTAAACCAGTATAACTGTAAAGAAAAAGCCCGATATTTCAACTCAAAATATATCATGTCACTCAATAAATCCGTAGGATTACACATAGATGACGCTACTAGAATATTGTCCATATGATTTTTAAGTTTGAGAGCAATCTGACCATTGCATCGTGAGTTATAGCATTTTGCGTGAAGCAGCTGTTGTTATTGAAAAAAATGGAAAGAAGTGAATTTCAAGTTTTGAAAAAGCATTGCTTTTCGATGAAAAGAATGCAGTGGAAACCAAACAATGACTTGATAAACATTATCCGAACTCTGTTCCATTGAACGCAGTGGATGCCCAAATGAGGCTGTTATTCCAGAAAATATAAAAAAAATTCACAAATTGATAATGAACGATCGCAAATTGAAGGTGCACGAGCTAGCTGACATAGAAAAGATATCAGATGGTAGCGGTTTTACTATTTAATACGAGCATTTGGGTATGCGAAAGCGATGAAAACGATGGAAAAAATTAATCGTATTTTCCAGATTTAGCCTTCAGCGACTTCTTCGAGCTCGTAGATCTCAAGAGAATGCTCGCTGGGAAGAAATTTATGTCAGGTAACGAGAAAGAGAAATCGTGCTATTAAAGTGGTATCGAAAAGTTGGCAAATCACTATACTCGTTGTATCGCCCTCGAAGGCAACTATGTCGCATAATAAAATAGAGTTTTGTCAAAATGTTGTTTTTTTCTCATTTATCTTACGGACTTATTGAGTAACCTGATACATATGTAGAAATTTTTCTTTTTTTTTACCCATTGTGTTATACTTGAACAAGGTGCACAAATTTACAGAGCTCCTTACTCAATTTAATATTCTTTACATGGTCCTTTTCCATTGTTATTAATTAAAACAAATAAACTGCTGTTGGTATCAATGAACAATTTGTTGCCAACAAAACGTAAATATTCTTCTTTATCTGATTTTAGTTGTTTACAATAGAACACTTGAATTTACTTAAGTATAAGTGCCATAGACCCTGAACTTGTTCTTTTATCTGTTTGAATGGCGATAGTAAATCCCCCTTAAATCTTCAATAACCATGAAAAAACATTTTGTTAAAAGTGTTTTATAAATAAATTGTAAAAAAATCAATAAAATAAAAATAAAAATATGTCAACAATTTGGTATCAAGTTCATGGATATTTTTTTTTTTAAATCCAAACCAGCATTTAAGTTTGTATGGATGTTTGCAGCAATTTAAACCGTTAAATTTTGGAGCAAATTTAGAAACAATTCGAATCTAGTGCATGCGATGTTCTACTAAAAGCTCTCTAAAAAATTCAAATTGTTTTTGTTTGGCATGGATGTTAATTTTGTAAACAAGTAGCGACTTTTTTAAGGGTGGTTGTGGTTCTCTAAACCACCTTTCCAGCAATTAAATTACTCAATTAATGTTGCAGAGTCTCCATAGTTATTAAAGCAAGAAATATTGTTTATTCAACACACGAAATACACTTTTTCCATTTTAGTTAATCTAAACAAGGTTGTCTGCTAGATGGCGCTAGTTTTATTGCATTCACCTCTTTTCAGTTAGTGCTCACATTCAAAAGACAGCTGTTCAAATTTCATGATATTCTATTAATTAGTTGGTGAGTTATAGTGCTAAGAGTGACGCTACTTTTTCGAACTCCAAATTTTTTGACTGTCAATCTCAAGAATTTTGCAATATTGAATCTGGCAACCACAATTTCAGAAAAGTGTTTCGCTATATTTCGGTTTTGCTCTGTTTCATAACTGTGGACGAAGTATTTATTCCACAAACCATTCAAGAAAAAGTGGTTTTCTTGCATCTGTCGGCTGGATTGTATGTACATGAGCGCGGCTTTTCCTTGCACAGGATGTCATTCCCATATATTTTTATATATATTACTTTTCTACTCCCTTCAGCAGCATAAAGGCCACAACAAATTTGCTCTATTCATTGCTTCTCCTTCATTGCTGCTTCCACTTCCGCTGAATTTCTCCAGGTGTTTGCAGGTTTACATCTTCTGCGTCTCCCCTGCAGATGCCTTTCCGTTTTCCTTTATTCCAGATTTGATTCCCACTGGGTAAACAACTTAAGCTCACCCCCGGTTTTATTGGGTATTATATCTAAAAAAAACCCGGGTGGGTTTTTATTTAAAGGTCTTTGTAGCTTATTTACAACAAAAACAAGTATAATTTATGTATTAGGAATATGAATTAACAAACTTATCAAATTAAATTTTTTTTCAAATCTCTGCTTGAAGGAATTCATCTCTGAACAATTCTATATTTCTTCGGTTCGGTGACATAACAAAAGATTTTGCAAGGAAAATAAGGCGAGTGCGACAATATATTGTTACAAAAATAATGTTGGGCATCTCTGCGTTTATTACTTCGCTAAAATAAATAAAAAAAAGCTGCAAGAACCAAACTATACGTGCTGTTTATAAATAACCAAATCTACAACAGCAAACATTAGCGGAGATAAAGTAAATAAAAATAACACGGCAACAACAATAATAAAGCAGCAAAGAAAACAAGTAACAGATAATAAACAAGCAACAACAAATACTAAGAGCTGAAAGAGATAGATGTGCACATACGCATGGCTACAAATGAACTAAAAAGAAATTAAAAGAAAGAAATGAAATCTACCTGAAATATCGAGAGGTTCGGGAGCCTTCGATGTGTTGTTTACTCAGCCATATAAAAAGCACATCGATGCGAACAGCAATAAATTTATGTGTCGTAATCTCAGCGAGTGCATTTTGTGTGAAGAGAGTTTACAAGGAGTAAATTCGAGAAGCTAGTAATGAAGTAAGAACCAGTTTAGTTGGAGCTAACTCAGTAAAGAGAGTTAAGTGTGGATAACCTCTATTTGAAAAGGTTGTGATCGAACCTAAGTTATAACTACGATTGGGTTGGAAGATCTTTAGGAAGAAAGATCTGTCGAGTAATTGTTATTGTTTACAAAGTTGTAAACAGACAGAGTAATTAAGAATAAAAATAGTTATTGCCTGTAAAAAGATTACAAGCAGTGATGCACATAACTGTGTTGAATAAAGGATTTTTAATTAAAATCAAACACAAAATTTATTTTATTTTAACTACAATCTACGAACTCATAAAAACACGTTTTTAAAAATAATAACGTAATCATGTCTATCTCTATATTCCGGTTATTTTTAACGTAATGCACGATTGAAACGATCACCGGACTCTTGGCAGCTTATAGTAGACAATGCCTTCTTGATCCCACCAAAGGGCAAAATTACATTGTTAATACTCAAACAATGTACAGAAAAACCTGTTTTTATGCGGATTATTATTGTGCGATTTTTTTTGTGTGATTTCTCTTTTAATGCGTTTTTTTTTTTGTGCGATATATTTATTTTTACAATAGATTTTGGTCGCTATATGAAAGTTTAACATAATAAACGAAGTTATCAGCAGTGTTTGAAAAAAGATTATAATTAAGAAATATTTCGGTTATTTTTTTGTTTGGTATATAATAAATATTTAAATATATGTTGTTAACGAAAACAACAGTCACTTTTTATATCGATTATTGACCTGTTTTTTATCTTATCGAAATATTCATTTAATTTTAGCGTTAAAAGTTGCTGCAGCAGAAATTTTAGAAACCATGCCAGACAGCTGCAGAAACAACTACAATGACGTAAAGGTGGCGCTACAGCGTAAATTTGGCGACGAGCACAAACGCGATTTGTACCGCATGGAGCCAAGGTGCCGAATACAAAAGGCTAATGATCCGCTTCAAAGTCTTTTCAATGGAAGTCGAGAGGTTAGTGCAGCTAACCTATCCAGGGGAAAATCACCCACTAGTAAAGCAAATTAAGGTCGAAGCATTCATTAATGATATAAGGGACTCGGCTATTAAGTATGTAGTGTGTTCTGCTCATAAGGCAACCTTTGCGGAGACCGTGGTATTTGCACTGGCACAGGAAACCGCTCGAGAGATATCCAAGCCATAGGTACATAAAGTGTATAACATTAAAACCGTAAATATCAAAGAAGAGTTAATTGCAAATATCAAAGAGGTGGCAAAGCGTCTTTTAGCCGAAAGAGATCAAAAGGCAAAGCGGAAGTACCAAAACTCTGGCAAAAGAGCGGTCATTTTCAAAAGCATTGTAGGGCACCGCTCAAAAGTGCAAGATTTGCGTTGCCATGGAAATATGACAAACGGAAAAAACACTAGCTAAAGACAGTCCACAGAATTTTGTGACGAACGCCTTACCGATAGAGGAGAGCCACACAACAGGGTAAGAATAAAGTAACGCCGTAACGTAAACGAGGTTGACCATAATAGAAGTGGGTATCATAGAGATTATGACAGGAAAAGATTTCCATGTAACAGTGCAGCGGGTTACAGGAGTGGAAAGAGTAAAAACGAAAGTAAGTTAGCCGCTGATTAAACCGGTGATAAGGCCAAAGAGAACATTATCAATAACAGACAATTACGTCTGGAGGTTACCGAGGACTGGTCAACGGCTCAGAGAAATCAGAAATCAGGTGAGGATAATAGCGGCCAACGACAAAAACGAACGGCCTACTAGTAAAGAGATATCAGCAGATAGCCCTCTAATAAAGGCTTACTGGGCTCAATGGAATAGTTTAAAGCTGATAGACGGGTGATAAGCTGATATCGAAGCTGGGAAAGTGCAGACGGAAATACAACCTCTAACTACAACCTACAACCTAATAGTGCTTCCTTCCTCGAAAATTAATGAAATTTTGAATCAAGCGCAAAGAGAACATAGCGGTGGGCATCTTGGCGTGGCGAAGACAGTTGAAAAATCAAAACAGCGTTACTATTGGGCTGGATACAAACAAGCTGCCGCAGGGTGGATAGCGCAGTGCACTGAATGTATTGCAGCTAAAAATGTAGTCAGAATAAGGCAGAATCATCTGCAGCAATACAAATCGAGAGCACCAAGAAATGTGAAAATCCCAAAGATTTTTATGAAACGATACATACACGACTGGAAAGGGCCTGTCACGGGCTGAAAGCCAGGTATGTTCGAGCAGCATGTGCTAAGGGCTTCCATGAGGGACAATTGGTACTACTTTACAATCCACAGCGAAAGAAAGGAGTGTCCACAAAGCTGCCAACTAACTGGATGGACCTTATAAGGTAATCAAAAGGCTAAACGATGTAGCTTACCGAATACAGAAACACAACAGCCCAAGAACTAAAAAGAAAGTACTGTACATAGAACGATTGGCAAGTTACGAGAGAGGAAGTAATGAACCTATTCTGGACGAACAGGCTTAAGTGGTTGGCAGTGTTACGAAAATAAGGTTGGGCACCACAGCGTTTATTACATCGCTAAAATAAATAAACAAAAGCTGCAAGAACAACTATACGTGCTGTTTACAAATAACCAAATCTACAACAACAAACATTAGCGGAGATAAAGTAATTAAAAACAACACGGCAACAACAATAATTAGCAGCAAAGAAAACAAATAACATAGAATAAACAAGCAACAATGTTTACATACGCATGGCTACAAAAGGACTAAAAATAAATTAAAAGAAAGAAATGGAATCTACCTGATTGATCTTCTGGATCGTCAACAAGTGGTTCCTATACAATCTCCTCAGGCATCTTAACCTAAAGGAGTAGGTGTGAGGTATTCTCGACAACGTGCAATTTCGAATATTTGTAGCAATTCTGAAAACGGTTTTCGACAGAAGACACTACTTGACACTTAGCCACAGGAGGAAAATCTACATTTGTAGTGTAATATTTCTAATTTCCAATAAAAAAAAGTCAATGCATTCTTAGATATTTGTTACATGATTTATGTCTAATGAACTGATAATAAGTTACAATTTATTTCATTTTTTCTGTACTTTTGGCACAACAATTTTTCTTAATTTTCTTTTCTGGCATTTTTTCATTGAATTTTCCTGGTTGCTGTGGTTAATAATTCATATTTTTGTTGGTTAGAGATTTGAACGGATATCCGGTATATATTTTTTTTAATGTGGCAATAAAATTTTCTATGTATGTAGATGACAACTAAAACAATAATATCCACTATTTACCAAGTTTTCCCGTTGTTGGGAAAATTTTTTTATTTTTTTTAATTTTGCTCGAATAAGTTTTGGCTGGGCGTTGATAGCTCTTAGAATTGTGCTTTTTGAACCTTGTAATTTCAATTTCTCTTATATTGTTACCGCACTTTTCATGGAATTCGAGGCCTTTCGTGAAATTGGCCGAGTTTCACGGGTAGTCAGGACCTTTGGACCTTAATTTTCCATAATTTTATTTGTTTTTGAGAAAATTTTACACAACACACAAAGGTCGCCCCAGTTTTTTCGCCATTCCAAGCATACTAAATCCCTGCCCTGAAAAAATAACAATTGTGATACCTTCTGATGAGATTAATTGCTTATTAATCGCTGACCTTATTATTTTGACGCATTAATTTTGCACTTATTCACATAAATTTAAATAAACATAATATAACGGTACAACTCTAAGAGCAAAACCGGCTTATTATTCACTTATTTGAACGTCGAATTTTTTAATAAGGTGACCATACATAACATTTTATAGTTTGGATAAATTGAGTAAATATTAAGGGGACCTTATCATTTCGAAGCGCACTGTCACACAAAAAGAAGACACAAATATTGAGCATACCATTTATTGTATTCATCCATACACGCATACCATATGAGTACTTAATGTATTTTTAATATTCTTCCATTCCCATTGATACACATACTTCGAATGCTTGGTGGCATGCGCACATATAAATATTTTTATAATTATAGCGAATAACATGGATACAAACATATTATTTAAGTAATTTGAGATGGTTGTGTACATACATTTTAACTATAAGTATGAAGTGAAATTATATCTGTATATTGTTAATGTGTGGGTATACACAACAGCCGAAAATATAGATAAATACTTAAGTGTACTTTGTTTTTGTTTCTGGTTTCCTTGTAAATCAACGAATTAATACCATTTACATAATACGTATCAAATTTTCCTCTTTCTCTACTTACTAACTACTTAACAACAACTGTAAAGATTTTCTACATTTTTACTACAATTGCATTACACAAGTTTAAGTCTCACAACTTTGCAACAAAAAAATAAATTTTGTCTGTAACAATAATCTGTTTTAACAGAAAAACATGATCATTGACAAAATGAGAATAAAAAAAGTTCTCTTCTTCAACACGTGCGAGTGCACACATATCTTTTGAAAGTTTATTCTTGTTAAAAACCAATAACAATAAAAAAGCCACAAAAAAATACCAAAAATAATACAAAAAAACTTTATCACATGTAAGTGTATAAACTTGGACATCGACAGTAATTTGCCACATTCTGCTGTCTGTATACACCTTCTATACAAGCCAAATTGGCTATGGGTCAGATACATGCAAACATACATTCTTCTAGCAGACACGTAGCAAAAGAAACCGAAAAAAGGAAAAAAATTAAATAGAAACACGTTCGTTCGGATGCTTGTGTTTACAAAAGATGGGCATTTTGCCAAAGACGATAATGCAACAACAGCAGCTGCAGCAGCAATAAAAATAACAAAATTCTTCATGTTTTCCTTGGTTATCTTTAGTTCCTGTTTAAGAGAATTTTTTTCTCATGCACATGCACACATGCACGTGTGATTGTAAGGATTTCCGTGTATGGGTGTGTGTGTGTCCTTGGCATTGAATTTATAAAAAAGGAAAAAAATTATTTTTTAAAAGGATTATAATATGATTCATCAGCTATAATTTTTTTCTTTTGTCTTTTTGTTATTGTATCTTCTCTTGCTTTTAATTGACTTTCTTCTCACAATCGTTTAAATTAACTTCCAAGACTTTTTAATTACCTTTTGTGTTGATTGAAGCCTTTTGTATTGTTTTTCTGCATTTTATTTAATTTACAGTTTAAGGAAAGAAAAAAGTATTGCAATTTTTAAACTAAAATTATACAAAAAATCCAGACCAGATATCATCGCGTTATTAGTACTGGATGTTGTGACGATCCAAAGGGATGAAAACAGTCATTTGATTGCAATTTAGAGCAAAATTAACAAATCAGCCTGTGAGTAGCCATCAGCATGGTTTTATATTATCGGGCGGGCCATCTATCGGTTTAAATTGTAATCAGCGGCAATACTTATGTCATTTTATTCTGTCACAAAATTCAGTATATTATCTCCACTGAACGATATCAATCGCTTTACGCTTGAGCAACTTGGAAATTTATTGAAATTTTATTTCCACAACAGAGGCAATTGGTCAGAAATTGCAAAAAAAAATCAAAAAATAAAATAAATAAAATATATTGCAAAAAACATCTTTTAAGATGAAGCGCATTTTCATCTTCGTGGCAAAATTGCCTTAGCTGGGGCTCAGAAAATCAAAACGTGGTCCGTCAGAAGCCAATACACCCATTACGAATAACTGTTTGGTGCGGCTTGTGGAACGGAGCCATCATTGGTACATATTTCCTTAAAAATGATGACTGCGCAGCCATTACGGTCAATGGAGACACCTATTGCACCACGATAACCGATTTTTTTGTGCCCGCTCTTCATGGTATTGACGCAAACGATGTTTGGTTTCAACAGGATAGTGCAACTTGCCACAATCGATTTATTTCTTCAACCGTTAATTAGCCGAAATGGTGATGTCAGTTGACCGCCAAGAAACTGCGATTTGATACCGTTGGGCTATTTTCCGTGGGACGCCGTTAAAGACAAGTGTTACGCCGATAAACCAGGGCAATTGAGCATTTTAAGGTCAACATTGGTGATACTACTGCCGAGATACGCCCCCATACACTACAAAGTTCTTGAGAATTGATCAAATCGAATGGGGTAGTGTAAGGCCAGCCGTGGCAGCCATATGAATGAAACAGTATTTTATTTTTAACCGGAACAACTGTACTTCACAACAAAAAAATAAATTTGGCAAAATTTCAAACCGATTTTAATTAATGGCATTTTTAAATTTAAACTTTTAAATGGCCCACCCTTTATTATAATCTTTACGCTTGAATAGGTCAACTAACATTTTATAAAGCTCTGACAAACACAATCAGACAGTACTTGTTGAAGTAATTTTCAAACACAACATGTTAAATCTGCAAGTAATGGAACTTGAAGATGAAAACGAATTTGAGACAAAGCAACCTACCTTTTGTGACTTTCTTGTTTTCTTAGTCCTCAAAATGATGTATCTAAAGGGTGATCCAACCAAAACGCACCATGTTAATTGTAAATAAAACAAAAAGTTTTCAGAGCCATTGTTTCGTTGGCTGCGTGGGAAATGACACCATCTTGTTGGAACCACATATCGTACAGATCCATACACTCAATTTCTGGATACAAGAAGTCCGTTAACACCATACACGGTAACTGCTTCACCGACCCTATTTAGAAGAAGTACGGTCCGATAACAACGCCAACCCCTAAGCCGCACCAAAGAGTCAGTTGACTTTTCAGCAGTCAACAACATCATACAACAATAATCAACAACACCACTGTGGACATATTTCGTCGATTATGTGGACCAAAAAAATCACGAAACGCACTAACGGCTTTTTGATTTGGACAACCATTTTCGTAAAAGCTCTCCATAATTAAATTTGTCAATCACTAAAACAAAGAAATGTCAAATTAAGTTGGGCAAAAATTATGACGTTAAAGTGTGACTCACAATTAATATCGTGCATTATGATTGGACCACCATTTACTTATTCTAAGGCCTCATCGCATTAGAAAGCTTGTACACTTTCTCAGAAGTACTGTTTCTTTGTTTCTGCGCTAACAATATTCAAGTGATGGCCTCTTTATGGGTTTCAAAACATTCAATTTAAATATATTTAAATGGATTGAAGCAGCAAACCTTAAATGTTTCGCATACAAATTGTGCGGCTTAAGAACAAATTCTTCCCTTAACGTTATCTACGAGTGAAAATAAATTATTAGCAATATGTTCCTATTATTTCATTAGGACACATTATGTTGCAGTATCGATAAAATAGTGCCGCCTCACTTGCAACATTGTTTCACTTGTACACTTGTTTCAGTTTCTTTAATCAATTTGATCTGTAGCTCTCTCCATATGATTTTGAGTATTGGTGAAGATCCCGGCTATTTGGTGCTGATCTTTACTTTAGCATTGTAAGTTATTACTAGTAGGTGGCATGTTTCCCTGATAATTTGTCTGATATTGGTCCTTATTACTATAAGTAATCGGGAAGGACCAGCAGGCTTTTTTATTTTCTAGATGTAGTTGTCTGGAGGGAAGTTGAAAAGCCTCTTTATTAAGCATTCGAAACCACAATTAAAATTTTCTTCATCATATCCTCTGTTAGAGCTCGAATCTAGGTCGTTTGTGTAACCACTAGGAGAACCAATGGTTGTGTTTACTGTGGGGAAAGAAAAAAAAATTAATAGAGATAATGGGGAAGAAGAACGAGGGAGAGTAAAAAGGGAACAGTAGCCAAGATGCGGTAAGTTTATAAGAGGAAAAGGCACAGAAATGGTTAATTCCCTAGAGCCATTTGAGGCTCTTAGTAAACTGAAGAATAGTGGCAGACTCTATATCCGGAAGGGCGATAAGAGCTTGAATCGTATACCCACTGAAATATCGAAGGCATCTGCTAGAAAGTGAGACAGTAGGTGTTCGATCGCCTACACTTCCTCCTCATCCCCACTCAGTATATAAAACAGAATGCCGCCACAGCCCGTAATAACGCCCGTAGCCTGAGAGCCGCCTTGCTCATCGATAGAAAAAGAGAGTTATTTTACAGATCTCTACATCTTGGGTCATTGTACCACAACTGCTGTCCTCCTAGCTTTCCAAAGAACCTTTTGTATTCGCTAATACAGTGGCGCAAAGATGGCAGTGCAGAGTTCTCAGTCCGATACTCCACAGTGATATAGCAAAGTCTTACGGCTCGAGATGGCTGATGAATTGGCCCGACATGGCCGTCCGTGTAAAGATCAGACCTGGATTGTTTCGTCGCTGCTGAGTATCAATACCTCTATAGTATCGAAATTCATAGTCGGTAAGATATAATCACTAGCACATCCACAAAGTCCGAGATTAATCCTCGCAAAACGAGTGAGCCTCCTGCTATAAATTCAGTTCATTGAGCCTTAAGGAACTCCTTGTTTAGTGAAAGTCTACTTGCAGATCTAAAGGACGGATGTTAACCATTGTGTTTAAGACGAGCTGTGGAGTGCTCTTTAGTCGCCGAAATGAGAGAGCATAAGGCCTCTTACACACTGCTCAACTTCAGTAAGCTGACCTGTTGCCCAAGGTGTGCCACGACAACCTTTACTTTAATGAAGATTTACACGAACAAACAGGCAAACGAACAGACATACCTTTAACGGCTCAAAAAAGTGTTTCTAAATATACGAGTATAATATTAAGTGAGTACAGCACTAACACATTAAGGAGTTATAAGCATCAGCAGTAACACTTTAATGCTATGTTAGCACGACATCGTTTTTTCGTCATTCGCTATCTCATTCATAATGCTATGTTCGCACGATACCGTTTTTTCGTCATTCGCTCTTTCATTCATACCCCCAAATATGAGCTTAATTACATAAATTTCCATACAAAGAGAGAAATTCACTCAAATTGTAAGAAATTTTATTTCTATTACACTGTGTATTACTTCAAAATCAGTGTCATCTCTAATTTTTACAAAACTTAGATCAAAAGAATTTGACATACTTTTAAGCTCTTAATTTATATGTTTTTATTATAGATTTAACATTGGAAATTTATTAAATTGTCTTCCCTAAAATATGCTGTCAAATACAACAAATAAACAAAAAATAAAATGAACGAACAAAACAATGGCCGCTCGCTGCATTGACTTCATATGCTAGCTGTTAAAAGGTGCCGTGCGAACGGTAGAATCCAATTAAGTAATACAAACAGAGAATGAAGTAATACGAAGTCTCGTGACGAACGTAGCATAAGCTACTACCGCTATTACAATAAAATTGTTGTCTTATGTATTTTAAGTTTAAAAATTGATTTAAATTTCTTTTGACGATTGTTGTCTTTGTAAATAATTAAATGACCCCAAGCCGTTTACGGATGAATTTCAATTTTAATAAAAATATTTATTTCTCTTTGAGGCCAGTGGCAATTTTATTTCGCCCAATTCTTTTTAAAGAAAAAGAAACGAAATTACACAGAAAAAACAGACAATCATCTGTTACACATTACAAACTAATAAAATGAACCAGAAAAAAGTTTTCATATGAAAAAAAGAAAACTAAACAAAATTTTAAAATTGCACATAAGAACAAGCACTGGTGGCTGCAAATGACGCTGTTGGATATAAGTTTCTTTTAAAATATATGTTAAATTTAAGAAACTTTGAAATTAAATTTGTTTATCAATAAAAAGTCCAATATATCTCTCATAACCAGTTAATCTCTAAATAACTTTATTTTCTATTTCAAATTTATGAAAAGTTAAAAACTTAACTTAAATCTCAAACTTTTATGTCAATAGTACACCTGGAATAAAAATGAGCAGCCACATATTACTCGTACCAACAAATTTTTAAATTAAAATTCACCCTGTGGCCTCGAGCTATTTTACAATATTTTTTATTGTCGTTGTTTTCTGCAAACAATTGAACAAAATAAATAAATGGGAAAAAATGTAAAATAAATTATTGAAAATGGAAAATTCATTTGAATTCAAATAAACTGAGTTTGCTTTACTTTTATCCTTTTTTTTTTTCTTTTTTAAATTCAAAACAAATAACAAATTACACGGTGCGACAAAAAAGAGTAGTTATTCTATCTGTTTTAAGTATTTTCGAAACACCTCCAAAATCTCATGTTACCCGTATCCGGTTTTTCGAATCTTCATCTTCTATCTATGTAATTAATATGCTAAGACATTTTTTTGTATCCCTTTTACACCTATTTTACTGCACCGATTTTGAAATGATAAATATGGGCTTAAAGTATTTTCTGTGCAGATGTGCACAATGTCAATTTTATTTAAATCGATCCAGTACTTTGGAAGTAAAACGATTATAAAGCTCTTACTACCAACGCATACAAAGAAATTTAAATTTTACATACTTACATACATACATAATTAAAATAAATGTTAAATGTTCAAATGCGGCTGATTGCGTCAGCCGCTACTAACAGTAGTATATATAAAAGAGACCTATAAAATACGTTGTAATTGACGTTCAGTGAAATGCGCAAACCATTTTAGTTTTGTCAGCCCTTTAACGAAAGATGAAGTCAATACCAAGGTTTTTATGTATATGCGGTTTTTGTAGGTCTATTGGTTCGCGAGTTATTGACGTTAGAGTGAAACCCTATGTATTGAACAAGTCTTATTGAAAACGAAATTTAAACTTAGTGTGAGTTAGAAAATATTTTTAAAATTACGTCAAATAACTTCGTTTACAATACAAATCATCGTCAAAAAGTGGGCAGTATTGGATAAGTGGGAGTGGTACCTCCCATACAAGGTAAATATTGATTTTTGTTTATCTTGAAAACGATTATAGCTAAACTTTCTGTATTTGGTCTAAATAACTTCGAAGTCAATACAAATCATCAGTTAAAAAGTGGGCGTGACATAACACATATATAGTAAGCATTTATTTTTATTTAATAGTAAACGGTAATAGAAGTTTTTTAATTGATATGCATTGATTTTTGTAGGGGAAGGTTCTGAATTTGGTCTAAATAAATTCGTAAGCAATACACATCATCAGTCGAAATAAAGGCGAAATTAGAATACATTAAAATTAATGGCTTGTATTAACTACCAAGTCGTATAGACTAAGTTCAGAAACTGCCATTTTAACCGTTCTCTAGATATACAAAAATCAATATTTAAATTGTACGCGAGACTCCACACCCACTTATTCAGTTTCGCCCATATTTCGATTGATGATGTGTACTAACTACTTAGTTACGTAGGCCGAATTCTGAATCTTCCACTATTACCGTTCCAAAGATATATAAAAATTCAATATGTACTTTAGATGAGAGTTGCTATTCCCACTCATCCAAATCGGCCAAATTTTTGACTTATGATTCGCACTGACCACAAAGTTACTTGGGCAAAATTAAGGAACTCTCACTATTACGGTTTTAAGCATATAGACATATACATAAAATTTTTGTGGGCGTGGTACCGCTCAGTTGAAAAAAAAACTAACATATTCGTTTTCAAGTAAAACTTATGCAATACAAAGTGTTTCACTCTAACATGAATAAGTCACGACCAATGGACCTACAAAAACTGTATTTACATAAAAACCTTAATATTGACTTTACCTATCGTTGAAGGCTTACAAAATAAAATTGGTTGGCGCATTTCAGAGAACATCAATTACAACGCATTTTATAGTCCTCTTTATATACTCGTATACGAGGGCGGATTGACATTGAAGCTACCTAGCGCTAGATGGCAGCACAAACAAAAAACTTTTTCTTTCTTACAAAATTACAATCTGTCAAACGTAAACTGTTAAAATTTTAGCCAAATTCATTGATTAGCTTATTTGTTGTAGTCGTTTGAAGTAAGCAACTTGTGTGTTTCTTGGAAAATGGAAAAAAGTGAATTTCGTGTAGTGGTTAAACACTATTATTTGAAAGGCAAAACTGCGAAAGAGACAAAAGAAAAGCTTGATAAACAAGACGGCGAATCTGCTCCCTCAGATTATATGGTAAAATATTGGATTGCTGAATTTAAACGGGGCCGAATAAGCACTGCAACAATACCATCAACAGAAAGGCCAAAAGAGGTGGTTACTGAAGAAAATATCAAGAAAATTTTCGATATCGTTATGAATGATCGCCGGGTCAAAATACGTGAGATTGCTGAAATTTTAAACATATCATATGAACGTGTGTTCAACATTTTGCATGAACATTTGCATATGCAAGAGCTATCGGCAAGATGAGTGCCGCATTTGCTCAGTGTTGAACAAAAACGAGTTCGACAAATCACTTCACAGCGGTGTTTGGACATGATAAAGCATAATCCTGCTAATTTTTGGCGTACATTAATAACTGTTGATGGAACGTGGGTCCACCACTACACACCTGAAACCAAAAATCAATCGAAGCAATGGGTGGAAGCTGGTGGAAGTGCTCCGAAAAAGGCCAAGACAGCGAAATCGGCTGACAAGATTATGGCCACTGTATTTTGGGATGCACACGGAATATTGCTCATTGATTATCTTAAAAAGGGATACACAATCACAGAAGAGTATTATCGTGCATTATTGGATCAATTGGTTGATGCAATCAAAGGCAAACGACCACATTTAAACAAGAAAAAAGTGCTCTTTCTTCAAGACAACGCACCGGTTCACACAGCATTATATACGATGCTAAAACTACGAGAAATCCACTTCGAATTGGTTGATCATCCACCTTATAGTCCAGATTTAACCCCTAGTGACTTTTTTCTGTTTCCAAACTTGAAAAAATGGCTCGCAGGAAAAAGATTCATCCCAAACGAAGAAGTGATTACCGAAACTAAAGCGTATTTTGAGGAGTTCCCAAGATCGTATTATTCAGATGGTATAAAAAAGTTGGAAAATCGTCTTACTAAGTGTATTGAGCTAAAAGAAAACTATGTTGAGAAAGGAATGGTTTTTGAAAAAAAAATGTTTTTTTCCTACTTAGGTAGCTTCAATATCAATCCGCCCTCGTATATAGATATAGATTTTATACAAATATAATAATTCTATTTCACTTGGAAAAAACTCTTAAAAGTAATATTTTATGGAAACAAAAATTTTACTGAAGTCACTTAAATATACTAAAACGGCGCACCGTTTTTCATTCAAATTTTTCCACATTTTTCAAGTTTAATGCGTTTTTGCTTACTATTTTATCTGAAAACTGTGCTATTTATGAATTCAATAAGAAAATATATTTAAAATGACACTTAAGTTTTATAAATCGAATAAAAATTTAATTTTTAATAAAGCAACTCATAAAAAAATCATGCAATTATTACAAAATTGCTAACTTTTTTGTAAATGCAGTTTCAAAGTATTAAAAAAAAACCATTAGTTTGCTAACAATTGCATGATTTTTTCGCGAGTTGTATTACTAAAAAGCCTATTAACTAAGTAGTCAATTTCCAGCGGGTTTCTAAAATTTTAGATTCATTGTATTCATAACTAATCAAAGTTTCTTAATTAGTTCATAAATAGTACCGTTCCTATATGATCTAAATTAGTGTGCAAAAACGTATCTAAACTTGAAAAATTTTGAAAAAATTTTATGAAAAATGTGTTTGCTTGAGAAATACACCCAGATTTTAAAAGTTTGTTTTCCTTCCTTCCAAATTCGGAAAGATACTTAAACTCGTTTAATAAGTAGTTAAGTTATTAGTTTATAAGCGAATGAAGTAAAGAAACGATCGGGTTTTTAACTGTTACTCGAGATTTTCAAGGTGTTTCGTAAATTCGAAAAACAAGTCCTTATCTAGCCAAGCATTTTTGTCGCCCCATGTTATTAACATTCTATCTTTAATTAACTGATTGATTATTTTTATAATAAGTAAATTGGCAATCATACGTATTCAGAAAGGCTTCCACTGCGGGGGTGTTGCCGACGTCAAAAGTACCATTTTGAACTTTGCAAATCATTTCTGCTCTGTTACCTATGACACCATCCACGTATACGATCTTTTGCACCTTGATGAAAAACGAGAAAGAAATCCTACTTTTTACCTACTGAATATATCATACCATTTCAAGTCCTCCAAAGTGACAATAAATTAAATATAAAAACGCTATAAACTTATTCCCCAACCTAGTTTTTCGTTTCAGCTATTAATGCAAAAATGCCTTTTATAAGCTATAAATATCACCCAAATTCGATTAAAATAATGGCAAAATTTTTGAACTTAATAGAGTTTTCCAGTCGAACCTATCGAAATGTATAGGGATTATAAAAGAATTTTACTAAAATAGCACGCAGTCCGTTCGTATTGCAGGCACAAGGCCAGTGTGTTATTAAAAAATGACAATTTGTTGCTACCTTTTACGAACTTCACATTGAATGTGTAGAAAATTATTTTCTTTTTTTTAATTTAATAAATCACTTTCTACTTAATGGGCCATCATTAAGTGTGATTAATGGTCTTAAAAATTATATACAAATTTATGTTTGAAGAAGCGGAAACGTACATACATACTATAATAAGGCCTTTATTATAAAATATTTTTTTTCCAATATTAAATGCTTTTTAAGTCTTAAGATAAGATAACATTTATTTTTTATATTTTTTGCATGACTTTAAATCTTTCTAATGGCGAAGTTTCTTAACGAGCATTGTTGTCTGTAACAGTGATAAAACAGTAGGATAATTATTTTTATGTTAGCCTACTGGAAACCCACAGTGGGGCTTTTCTTTTTTTTTTGTCTGTATCTCAAAAAGAAAGATTCGATTATGAGGCTAAACATAGGACAACACATACATTAAATTCTTTTAAATCGTCACTTTATGATGTCCGCACGCGGTCATAAACAGCACTTAATGTACCAATCGTCACGGGAGATGAGAAATGGTGTCAAGCCTGACCACCAGCGTTTGCTGGGACTAGGAGGGCATGATGCATTGTAAAATAATCGAAAAGAATACCTCGGTCAACAAGCAGCTTTACATAGCCCAGCTACACCGCATTAAAAAGCCTATTCGACTGAAAAGATCCCTTCGAAAAGGCCAAAGTGTACCTCTTTATGCCAATGCCAGGATCCACGTTGGACAAGTCGCAATCAAGAAGCTCGAATACTTAGCTCTTTTATTCTTTTATTAATTTTATTTAACGAATATTTATAATTTTTCACTCACTTCTTTTTTTCTTTTTTCATTGTTCTCTTTAATTTTCTTGCTTCTTCCTGTTACAAGGATTGTTGTTTTTAGTTTTGCTAATCTTAACATTTATTTGTTGATAATAATGGCCAAATTATTATTTTTGAAATAATTTTCCTAAACTCGTCATTTTTCTTTACTGTTTTCATGAATTTACTTAAACCCATTTAGAAGTAGTTTATTCAAACGTTCTTAAACCGTAACTGAAAGCTTTCTATGCTCTGTCTTAATTTATATATGAATACTCTCACAATTCGTTTAGTTCCTCAGAGCTTTAATATAATACATTTAAAGCTTTTTACATGTTACATGTGACATGCCCCGTCATTTGTACTCTTTTCTCTTTAACAAGTTTGTTTACATTTCGTTAAGTGGCTTTGTTGGTGAATGCATATCAAACAGGTGTTTGTTTGGAATTGTTTTGTGCGAAATTCAAATGAATTCGTTTTGACAAGAGTTTTGGTTAAAATAATCATGATGTATCGGGTGTTTTTTTACAGTTATACAAGCTTAACGCACTAGGGGATAATATTATATCTGTTGTTTGTTGCTTTATTCTTTTGAAGTGCCATTATAGCGGGAAATATATGGGTAAAAATTCGCTATTTACTTACTGTAACAAATAAAACATCTAATTTATCTTTTAGTTGTGAAACTGGTGATCGCTATAGACATATTTTTAGACAAACTGTGTAAAAATTGGCCGGCTTGTTGTTACGTTTTTACCTCTTTAAAAACATGTTTTTATGAGTTCGTAGATTGTAGTTAAAATAAAATAAATTTTGTGTTTGGTTCTAATTAAAAATCCTTTATTCAACACAGTTTTGTGCACCACTGCTTGTAACCTTTTTTTACACGCAATAACAATTTTCTATTCTTAATTACTCCGTCTGTTTACAATCTTGTAAACAACAACAATTACTCGACAGATCTTTCTACTTAAAGATCTTCCAACCCGATCGTAGTTATAATTTAGGTTCGATCACAACCTTTTCAACCAGAGGTTTTCCACACTTAACTCTCTTTTCTGAGTTAGCTCCAACTAAACTGGTTTTTTACTTCACGATTCACTTCACGAGTTTACTCTTTATAAACTCTCTTTATAAACTCTCTTCACATAAACTGCACTCGCTGGGTTTACTTTACTTAAACTCCACTCGCTGAGTTTACGACACATAAACTGGTCGTTGTTCGCATCGATGTGCTTTTTATATGGCTGAGTAAACAATACATCGAAAGCTCTCGAACCTCTCGATATTTCAGATAGATTCTACCTCTTTCAGCTTTTAGTATTTGTTGTTGCCTGTTTATTGTCTCTTACTTGTTTTCTTTGCTGGTAGTTTGTTGTTGCTGTTGCTGTGTTATTTCTATTTACTTTATCTCTGCTAATAATGCTTGTTGTTGTCGATTCCGGCTATTTGTAAACATCATGTATAGTTGGTCTTGCAGCTCTTGCTTATTTAGCGAAGTAATAAGCACAGAGGTTCCCAATATTATTTTCGTGACAATATAGTATATTTCTAATACCAATGAAATGGGCTTTTTTGCTGGAGATTTTTATCACATTAATGTTTAAATATCCATTTTAAAAAGAAATAAGCTAAAAAGCCCCCTGACTCTTTCGCATACCGCTGGCGATGATGACAAATATCAGACGAATAATCAGGAAAAACACGCCACCTACTAGGAAAAAAATTACAAAGCTAAAGTAAGGATCACCACCAATGAGCAAAGATCTTCACCACTACACAAAAAAAATCATATGGAAGAAGCTACAGCGGATTAATCATCTACTTAGCTTGAAATATCAAATTGATTAAAGAAACTGAAATAAAGCAATAGATGTTTTGTGGAAAGCCAATATACTTCCAAGAGGAGTGACGGAGAAAAAAAATATGTTTATATATGGTTTCGGCCATGTAGCTGCCACGGCTGGCCATGGTGGACGTTCAAATCAAAACGTTGATATTATTTTCGATTCAAAGCATCGCAAAGTTACATTGATGTCATATCGATTTATCACAAAATACATTGATGTTTTCTTTGCATCGATCGTAGGTACAAAAAGTTTTATTACATTTAATAAGATACAGGGGTGTGGTTACGAACAGTTTAACTACATTTTAAATATACAATAATTTAGACATACATATATACAAACAGTGAGCGTCAAAAGAAACTGTACGACTATTCTTCTTCTTTTATTGCATACTCAATTTTGAATTTAACAAAGTCATATATTCTATAATAAATGTAACAAATATAAATATAACATACTTATATAATATATATAGGCACACAAAATATATATAACAAATATAATATAATAAATATATTAAGATCATTGAACGCTGTTAATTAATTGCACTGTGTACCAGTTCATCAACACTTCCTAAACCAGTCCAGTTTCTTATATTCCTCGGCCATGATAATTGCTTTCTATCAATACCTCGTCTTCCTTCTATTCTTCCTTGTACAATGATGACCTTGTACTTATGACCAAAGTATGCAACTTTTCGCCTTTTCGTTTTGGTGAGGATTTTGCATTCTTTTCGTAGCCTGGTCAATGCTTCACCGTTTGTTATTGACTGACCGTCTATGGTATTCTTAATATCCGACGATAACACCACATTTTGAAAGCTTCGAGTCTATTCATGTTGGCGGCTTTTAATGTCCATGTTTCGGCTCCGTAGAAAAGTATTATTATACATAATATTTCATAAATCGTATTCTGAGATTGATATTAATGTCTCGACTTGCTAGTAGTTTCTGAAATTTACAGAATGAGCTTCTAGCCATTTCTATGTGAATATTAATTTCCTTATTACATTGCCAAGACTCTTGTAACCAACAGCTGAGATATTTAAATTGTGAAAGTCGTTCGAAAGTTTTGTTTCCTATGTTTAAACTCGTTCCAATATATTGATTATTATTTCGACTTACTATCTATCATATATTTCGTTTTGTCTATATTAATATTCAGACCGAAATAGTTGCTTTTTGCATTAACGGCATTTAATAACCGTTGTAAATCATTAATGTTATCGGCCAATAATGTTGTGTCGTCCGCGTAGCGAATATTGTTGATATATTGCCCATTGACTTTGATTTCAATGTTGAAATCATTCAGTGCGTCCTCTCTTATCGGAGATTTACTTGACTTCATTCGGAGAAGTTGACTTTTGTACAATCGTACCAGTGAACGATTGTGGTTAACTGTGCATCATATTTCGTATCTTTTAGGTCCAGATGTATATCGTTGGAGCAACCTACTAGCCTTTTATAGCAATAAGAGTTAAATAGTTATAGAAATTTAATATTTATTGCATTTTTAAATATGCTGTTGGATATAGAAACTCATTATATTTAGATGTGGGTGTAGAGATGGCCAAATTTTTTATCATAAATCCTTATAAAGCGAAATGTAAAGGGAGGCAAATTTCAGCCCAGGAAATAAATTGGCTTAAAAACACTTTTTTTGACAAATTCAGTTTTATTCATACCAATATAAAATAGAAATATGGGAATTAATATTTAAATATGATGTCGGGCAAATGTCCACTCCTAGCATGTCGGCTGACGTCCGCTCTTTTTACGAAGTTTTGACCCACATTTTTCAACAAAATCATCTTTAGTGATGAGGCCTATTTTCAATGAAGCGGTTATATAAACAAACTAAATTGTCGCATATGGGGCTCGCAAAATTCACAAACAGTCCTCGAAAACCTTTACATCTAAAGAAAGTGACCGAATGGTGCGGCTTGTAGTTAGGCGGCATCATCGGCCCGTCTTTTTTGACCTTTGGTTTCAACAGGACGACGCCACAGGCCACACAACCAACCCAACAATTTAGTGATTGCATGAGAAATTTTCCGTTCGCGTAATTTCTCGAATTAACGATGTCAATTGGCCGACACGTTCTTGTGATTTAACGTCGCTGGATTGTTTTCTCTGGGGCCATTTGAAAGACTGAGCTTACGTGATCAAACTACAAACAATTAGGCGCTGCATTGATGAGATAAGCGAAGCTTTGTTGCAAAATGAGATTAAAAATTTTGTGAAAAGAACGAACGTCTGCCGAAGTGCTAGAGGTGGACATGTGCCCGATATCATATTCCATTATTATTTCCCATCTTTCTATTTTATATTGATATGAATGAAACTGAATTTGTCAAAAAAAAGTGTTTTTAAGTCAATTCGCTTTGCATAAAAACTATACGTAATTTTGAAATATTTTTTTTTTCACTCCACTTAAATTATTTGCTGATTACCAATTCAAATACATTATGCTGTTTAACGTGAACATCAACATCACTGTGTGATTAAAATGAAATTTAAATTATTTTTTCTGTATCGATGAATTTAAAATTTTCATAATCATATGTAAATAAATAATAAATATTGTTATGAATTAATTATTAGTGTCATTATAGTTTAACACTTTAAAAATACAATAAAACGTATATAACGCTTTTAAGGCACGTAACCCACATGAGACTGGTGAATTCATTTCAGGCAGTTGCAGGCGATTAACACGTAAGCAGAAAGCTGACTTCGTAAATGCAGAATGCAATGTGTTATAATGCTTTGCACATAGTTAATAAACATTATTTTTTTCTTTACTATGTCATGAATTTGTTAAAGCACAGTAACACTTTTGAAGGCGAAACAGTCAAACAGTGAAAGTTTTACAGTTTTTTTTTTCTTTGTCATACATAATGTTTATTTCATTTAGGTTTTCGATGAATAACACGGTGTTACGGAAAAAAAACTTGGGAAATGATACTATTTTTCTAATAGCCACCCACTATCGAGTACAACAAGAATCTTAATTCGAAATTTTCAAAACTCCCGCAAAATTTAAGTGACGGGCAACATACCGGGTTCTTCGTATCTTTCATGCACTTATGAGCTGATAACTTAGCTAAATATTAATCGATCTTAAATTTCCGAGCATATTAGAAAACAAAAGGAGTAGACCTGTTAAAGCATATATGTCATAACTTGAGTTAGCAGTTCCGATTTTACAGCTGAAGTTGCTTTTTGTTTAGCTTCATTTGACATTTCATTATAGACTGATTTACACAATAGAAACGCTTGCAAATTGTTGAAATTTTTTATCAAAATAATGGTTCTGTTTGTCAAACTTGATATTGAATTTCCAATCAAAATTTTGTTTTCCGATAAAGCCTTTTTTGGTTGAATAGGTACGTAAATAAGCAGAATTGTAGAATTACAACCATAGAGAATTACTGTTTGGTGCGCTTTATAGGCTAGCGGAGTCATTGGACCATATGTAGGTCTTCAAGAACGATAATTATCAGAATGTTGCTGTCAATGATGAACGGTATAGGATATGATTACAAATTTTTTCGTACTTCAATAAGCCGGCATTAATCTTGCTGATGGGAGTGGCATGCTGTAGTGTTTAGAGAGCAGGATACAACACAAGTGGCCAAGGTTCGAACCCTAGCAAAGGACATAAAAAAATAAATTTTAACTACGGCTTCGAGTGTTTAATAAAGAGATTTCAACCTTCCTTCGAAGGAAGCCACCCTGGCCAGCCAGCTTACCTCTGACGATGATGACAAACATCAAACGAATGCAGAAGAAAACGCTACATACTGGAAAAAAATTGCAGTGCTAACCACTACCTCGCAAGGATCTTCACTACTTCACACAATCATATGGAGATCAGCTACAGTAAGTTAATCATCTACTTATCTTTTGTACTAAAACTGAAGCGAAGCAATTGGAAGCTTTGTGGAAAGCCACTCCCTAGAGGACTGACGGAAAAAAGAATAAAAATCTTGATGACTTGTGGTTCAAATAGGACTAAGCGCCCGCTACAATTGATTTACTCAAAGAAACTTTTGTTGAAAGAGTAAATTTACGTAATTGTTCAATTAATTGGACACAAAGATCGTGTGCTTTAACTCCATTGGCTTATTTTCTACGTCGATAAATCAGAAACAATTGAAATACGGCCACATATGCTGCAAAAAAGTTGTAAAACTTGGTATTCCAGACTACGTCTTGTACGCGCCAACTGCCACATGTCCAAAAATTTTCTATCCAATAATGCCTGTTGCCTTGATATTAAAAATATATTTCTTTGTTGTGTTATAATTTAAGCTTGTGTAACTATGGAATAAAACACCCAATATTTAGCTCAGTTTTCAGCTTATTTTTACATAAAGGATTTCTTCAAATCGTTCCATTCTGTAGCAGAGTGTAATTATACGTACTGTTACGAAAATGAATACACTTAAGTAGATGCACCGACATTTAAAACTATAAACTTTATTATGGTTAATATTTTATGGGTTATTGTCAATGCTATGATCACCCTGCCACGGTTGTATCTATTTGAACAGTCGTACCAATTCAACTATGAGTCAGCCTTGTATTAAATTTTTACATTTTAATTAACGTCAACTGAATAGGAGGTTGTGGAATGTACTAAAACATTCAAAACTAATGACAGTGATCTATAGAAGCCGCGACATTCTCCTCAGTGAGTCGGTTATAATTTAACGAGGGAAAAGTCTAAGTGCTAAGTGTTCAGTACATTATTGTATTGCGTGAAAGTTAAATAAGATGGACATTGTATATGAAATGAAATTGGATTTTAATACTGTATAAAACAATAAATCTGATTCGTTTGTTTTATTTAACGCAATTTAAAAGAATTCAAACGTTTTAAATGGTTAAAACGAAACTATTATTATAAAAGTAACAATTGTTATAAAAGTGTAAATGCCTAGGAAGATACTCTAACATTTGTATATTTAAAGCTGTAAGCTTTATTATGGAATTTATTCTATTGGCTGGTTTCAAGGCTACAATCATCCTGTCAATGCTGTGGCTAATTGAACGGTGTTGCCAATTCAATTTTGGGTATTCAACTTTGCATATGAATTAACGTAGTCAATTTACTATAAAAGACGGCGCATTGTGCTTAGTAGGGAGATCGAACGGTTATTATTCGACCGGTTTTAACCGGTTTTTTTGTTTTTGCCGAATACGGTTTTTTTTAAATGTCCATTTTTCGCATACCGAATAAACCGGTTATTTTGAGACGAATAACCGATTACTTTTTATACGCTTTTTTTATTGCAAATATGCTCATAATTAAGGTATTTTTTCAAGTTTAATATATAACGTCTTATTTCTATAAATATGATAACCACGAACGAATCACAAAGATATCAATAACTATAGCGACTTTTTTAAACTCCTAACGAACTATAGGTTCATGGTAACAACTCTGAAAACAACGCTGAAACGTATTTTGTTCAACTAAATAACACAGGCTCGAAAGTAATGCACTCCACCCAGAGACCAAAAGAGGTTCATTTTGGAGAAATGGAACAAGAAATGGAATAAAAGAACTAAGAAAAATAAGACAAGAGAACAGAAGTGGGAAAGGAAGAGCAAGATAAATGTTCTCCCTACACCGGGAGTCGCCTCACGAGCTAAGTAAGGCCTAACAAAAATCATTCCAACTCAACCGAAAATGTCTCGCCCCAATAGCCAGAGTCTGCGTTTCCAAAGATCATGACAAAGGCTTGTTCGCAGCCTGGTTTTTGAACATAACACATAATGCACAGGAAGCTTAGCAGAATTATGCGAGTCGACAATAGGATTTATTAACCATTTTAAATATGTCCATAAGATTAACGTAATTGTGCAGCAAGGAAAACTAGTTTTTATACCAAATAGTCTACAGGTGCTGGAATATAACACTCTTTGCAAAAATCAATCACTGATTTAAATATTAGCACGTTGTATAGTCGAGGATGGAATGTCGCCTAAGCCCTTAAAGAAGTGGAATATTGTTCTAGCATTCTTACTGGCTAGAAACTACAACATGGGACAAAAATTATTAATTTTTTTTCATAAAACAATAAGAATTGAAAAGAATTGTATTTAAATGAAAGAACCGGTTAACCGGTTATTTTACAAATTATTAACCGCAAACCGGTTTTTTAAAAATTGCTACTTTTCCCTTAATTTCAAATAATCGATCTCCTTAGTGCTTAGTCAGCAAGTCGTAATTTAACAGTCAAGTATTAAAGTCATTCTAAGGCGTTAGCAAAAGTGTTGAGTAATTTGTGTATTAAGTGGAGGTTAAATAAGTTACTGTATAAAGTGAAAGTGTGGAAATAAAAAGCCTGTGTAAAGTAAAACAATAAATTCGGGTTATTTATTTTATTTAAAGCATTTAAATGAACTCAAATGTTCTAAAAAGGTTAAACCGTAACAGTCTATATGTCTATACTGATAGAATGTGGAATTATGAGACCAATAAAGTTCTGTTCATATGACGATGATATGAACTGCTTTTGATAAAAAAAAATATCATAATGCTTATAACCTTTTAAATGAAAGCTTAAAAACGTATTATTAAAAAATTTTAAGCCTGCTAACTTTATCGGCAGTAAAGTTAATAGAAAATAAATTTTTAATTTCAATTTTATAGATGAAAGTATATTTTAAATATTAAATATGAGTATGCTTGGCTTGCTTATACTTCCATAAGGTTAAAGAATCGTTTTATAAAAATTTCCTTTTTCTTTTTTTAAATACACAAGTATTTATATCACTGTTGTCTAAATATGTTACACAACATGTTGATGACTACCGGAAATTTCATTTTTGGTTTCCTAATCTCTTCTAAATTTGATTCTCTCTATCTCATAAACATAAAACAACCCACCACAGGATATCTTTTGTGTTCATTTTGTTATTCCATAATAAAAGCTCAAGTAGAAAATGGCAATAAAAAGAAATACAAAAAATAAGAAAGAACATTTCAATTCATCTGTAGAAGGGCAATAGAAAAAGTATTCAAAGAATTACATTGATTTGCCAGGATTATACATTTCAATTTTTCTATTTATGGCTGTAAATATAAACAAAAGAAAACAGACATATGAGCATATGGGCTATTAAATTTAGGTAATGTTTAGCTTTTATTCTTGTGTAAAAAAGCATTTTGTATTTTTGTTGTTGGCTTCTAAAACAATATTAACAAACAGGCCTACGGTTTGGAAGAGGAATATATTTGTAGGCTTTCTTTTCTCTCATGTTTTCTTTACATGTTAATCCTTGTGGTAGATTTTATTGCCAACAAATCCAAGTATTTGTGTCAGTATTTAACACATTAATGTTTGAATTAAAATGTTCTTTTATATTCAAGTTTGTATTTGGATTACTTTAAATTGGTCACTGTTCTTTTGAATGTTCACTTTTTGGATTCATAACATTTTTATTATCTATTTTATTGTCTCGTTCGATTTGTAACTTGAGTATCTACAACAATTATTAAATAAAAGTCTCTTAATAGAAGATTAAGATCAGCGTCTAAAAATGTAAAAAAAAGTCATTTCATTGAAAAATTTTTACAGAGATATTAAAAATTAGTATCATTTAGGCCTTAATAATTACAGTATTATATAGTAGTTGTAGAGAAGATCCGAATATTTTTATTGGCAAACACTTTAACCAATTTTTGTATATCTTTACAATGAATGATAAAGTGCTAATCCGCAGGATTTATATATCCCTGAATATGACTTTCTATACCTTTACTTCCATCGAGTTCTTGCTATGAAGTTGTGCACAATTGCCAGCAAGCCCTACAGAATTTAACTGTCTTTAGGTTAAGTTCTATCTTTTGTATAAATCAGAGCATATCTTTTGCGATTTGGGCTTCTGCATAGAAGCCAAAACGCTTCGACTCTTTTTCCAAGTCCTTATCGAATATCCTTTCGTGAAATTGTGTGAAATTGTTGTTGCTGGAATTACTGGTGCATGTTAATAATTCGTCTTGGATATGCCATTCAGGCCGCAAATCTCCAGAAAAACAATACATTGAGTTATTTACGGCGCATAATCACCTACACTACATATATCGCGTGTAACTAGGCGCTAAAACAACACCTTCGAACTTTTTCGCTCTTCACACCCTGAAAAGTTTGAACTTGAGGATCTTCCACCTCACGGTAATTTTGATCATTGTACTACTACTTCTGCCTTTTTACGTTCTCCGCTATTCATGGCGTCCCAACTCCAGCTATGAGATGTTCTACTTTTGTCTTCGAAATTGCGCGTTGGGCTGAGCTTTGAACATTTCTATTGAAAACTTTATTTACTCGACTCAACGTAGTCTGTGGATCAATCAGACGTACAGATGGGATCACATCCGATGAGAGGGTACCGCAGGGCTATGCTTATTCACCCACTCTATTTCTAATATTTTTAAAGATTTTCTTCTTCTCACTTCCAATTCTATCTACTCTTTCGCAGATGAAAACAACATTTGTCATTCACATCTTTTAATCGTAGGCAGGGATATTTGGAGATTTGGAGAGTGAGATGCTATTGATGTTCTAGGCATGAGAATTCACTGCGACGTTCGATGGAATGATCACGTTTTTCTAGTGCCTGCTCAATATTTACAAGACTTCTATACGACTTAGGATGGAATAAAACTCTAATATATGTATGTATGTACCAGTGTTTTGGAGATTTTCGACAATGTACAAGAGAGAGCGATTGGGTAGACAACTCTATCGATTCGTTAGAGCATTGTCGCAATGTGTCGAGTATTTCATTGTTCTATCGATGCTATAACGGAATGTGCTCTAACAAAATAAGGGAATTAATTCCTAATAATCATATATTCTTACGTAATACTCGTATTTCTTATTGAGAGCATCCCTTTGTAGTTGTTTGTCCAGTGAATCGCACAACGCATTATAGAGAGAATTCGTTCTTTGGCCGCATCATTCGTGTCTAAAATGATTTTGCCAAGAAAGTTTTTCCTTACTTACTTACGACCATTTTAAATCCTAATCAAACTTCCATTAAACTATTCTCCTTTCCATAACATAAAGATTGGGCAAATTTGAAGTCAGGAAGTGAATTGGCTTAAAACCACTTTTTTGACAAATTCAGTACCAATATCATACCAATATAAAATAGAAATATGGGAATTTATAATGGAATATGATGTCGGGCAAATGTCCACATCTGGCACGTCGGTAGACATCCGCTCTTTCTACAAAATTTTTAACCACATTTTTCAACAAAATCATTTTCAGTAATGAAACGCCATCACCGTGGATTCTTTGCGCTACCAAACCATGATATCCAATTATTTGTGACCACAATTGGCTAATGTTGACATCAGTGACAAATCAGCTATTGCATGAGAATTTTCCCGGTCTCGTAATTTCTCGATTTGGCGATGTCAATTAACCGCCTTGTTTTTATAATTAAACGCTGCTGGATTATTTTCTCTGAGGCCACTTGAAAGACCGGGCTTACGTTAACAAAGCACAAACAACTGACACTCTGAAAGATGAAATTCGGCGTAGCATTGGCAAGATAAGCGAAGCTTTGCTGCAAAATGTAGTTCTAAATTTTGTGAAAAGAGCGGACATCTGCTGAAGTGCTAGAGATGGATATTTGCCCGACATTATATTCCATTATTAACTTCCCATTTTACTGTTTCATATTGATATGAATGAAACTGAATTTATCAAAACAAAAGTGTTTTAAGCCAATTTACTTCCTAACCTCAAATTTGCCCACCTTTTATTTTTCTAGTACCATCACAATATACTGTAGGACACTAACGAAAAAAAAAATAATGATATACGTGCATGATGAAGAGCAGGATTTAAAATTAAAGTGGGCTATATGACACCCATTACCACAATAATTTTGTCTTACAAAAGCTTAAGTTAAAAACGAACCGACCTAATATGTTACCGTCAAATTTTACTTAATGATAAAATCAAGTTATTCAATAGCTGAGGTCTATTACTGTCCAATTTTTATCAAATACAGCAACTACGGCTATAATTACGGCATTGTAACATATCACCAATAATACAGTTTAAATAAAGTATTACCCATAAGGCTGGTTCGAACAGCTGTTTTAAATAGTTATGGTTATGGCTCATCTATATATTTGAACCTTAAGTCCGTGTTCTTTATACATATAAGTATGACTGCTCTCAATGCTTATATTTATGATTTAATTTATTTTTATTTGTTTACTAAAATCAGAAAAAATACATTTAAAAACAAAAATTCGTTTTTATACACATTGATATGTATGTATGGTTTGGCAAGTTAACACTTGACTTCGATGAAAAAAAAAGGTAAAGGTCAAGCGTTGTTAGAAAACAGATCTTTATTGCGCACCCAGCAGTGTACAAGCATATGTTTACAAATCTTTTTTACAGTTATCAAACAGAAATGTGGTGAAAACATTAAAATATTAAAAAAATACAAAATAAATACTTCTTAAACCGAAAATTAAGAAATGGCTATTCAACCCATTATCATATTCATTATTATTGCTTTTGTTGTTGCAGATTAAATAAAAGAAAATATCAAAGAAATTTTATGCATATTGACTTCAATATTTTATGCATATTGACTTCAATACTAGACAGGGCCAAAAATGTTCCAAAAAAAAACAGAAAAAAAAACGTTTAAAACCATCATCTTCACTTCCAACGTCATTCAAAAGAGGGTATCATTCATAAAAACTCAAAAATTATTTTTTATTAAGCTTTGATTTTTTTAACACTATGACATTGAATTCTTTTTATTTTATTTATTTTTTTGTTTAAAGAAGTATTTTGTTTGTGTTTTATTAAAATGTATGACAAACAGAAACAAACAATAGATAATAATAATTTATGTCATCACCTTAATACATTATTATTTTTAAAAACAATAAAGAAGGAACTGATTTTTAAAAATCAAAGATTCTTTTATTCCTATTCTTTATATCAAAGAACAAAAATTCTGCAAAAAAATTGCCCATCTGAGAAAAGAAATCAATTCATATTTAAATTTGAAAATAAATATTTATAAAGTTAAGCAAAAGCAGCATTCACGCTTTAAAAGTGTTTTAATATTTAAACTGTAAAAAAATAAGACGAATTTTTTAAGTGTTTGAAGTAAAACGGAACTAATTGCCTATGCTATGAGCCATTGAATTAAAGTGGCAACAATGTTAAGAAATTTCATTTAAACACCCTATAAACAGTTGAAAAAAATTCTGAAGAAAATCTTTTATTTATTTGTGTGTCCCGGCAGAATGGTGGATAATTTGCTAGTCTGTAAGCATGAGAATCCTACCAGAGATGCTGGTCTGCTACACTACACTGAGCAATACGATCTTAGTTACTTTTCACGCAATAATTGCATAAGTAAGGAAGTAATCTTGTATAGTAATGTCTTCATAAATTAGTCATACAGTGCATTTGAGATAACGTCCACACTTGCTTTCCTCAACAATCCAAAAGGCTAAACCTTTTTGTTGAACATTATCTATTCTAAAAAGTTGACCAAACCAAAAACTCTACAACATCAACTCTAAATAAAACAATATGTCAGCTTCAATAACCGTTAGAACACATACATACCTACATAGATCGGCAATGAATACTGAAAACATGAGTATACTCGAATCATGATTCATAATTTATTATACTCATACGCATTCATACTCTAAAGTTTGAAGTACTCATCATACTCATACTTATCAACATTTACGACGCTATTGATTCATGAATCAAATAACAAGAGATTGTGCCTTCCCGAGTTCCATTAGTTTTTTTTTTTTTCTTTGTTTAAATGAAAGTGTGTATGCATAGACCTTTTTGTTTTTTTTTTAATGTTTTTTATATTTTTTTAATGTTATTATGTAATGTTATTAGTAATTATTATTACTAAAGAGTGGTCCAGCCATAACACACGACGTTATTTTTTGCCCAACTTAATTTGACAATTCTTTGCTAACAAATTTGTTTGACAAATTCAACCTTGGAAAGGCACACAATTGACCAGCGCATTAAAATCTTTGAAGCTTTTTACGAAAATGGCTGATCAAATCAAAATGCATTTTGTGCACTTCGTGTTTTTTTTGGTCAGCATAATCGGCACACTTTCTCCTCAGTGGATTCGTTAACAAGCAGAATTGCCGCATTTGGATCCACGAGTGATTGTTGAAAAGCTGATGCTTCCACAAAGAGTGACTGTTTGGCAGGGTTTATGGCCTGGTAGAATCATCGGGTCGTACATCTTCGAAAATTAGGTCGGCCAAGCAGTTACCGTGAATAGTGTTGCTATCGCGTGATGATAACGGACTTCTTTTGGCCAGAAATTGAGGATATGGAACTGGAAGATATGTGGTTTTAACAGGATGGTGCCAGTTGAATCACAGCCAACGAAACAATGGCCATGATATCTCATGTCGTGGCGATGTTAATTGGCTGCCACGATCATGTGATTTGACTCCGTTGGACTTCTTTCTTTGAAGATATTTAAAAGAAAAAGTGTACGTCAATTAGCCAAGAACAATTCAAGAGCTAAAGGATGAGTTAATTCGGCACATTAACAGCACTGAACCTAAATTATATCTCAGAGTTACTGAAAATATAGATCGATGGATAGAGGTATGCCATCGAAGCCATAGTGAGCATTTGGCCGATATTTGATTTTAGACATAGTTGTCTTAGATCCTTCTATCACAATAAAAAATAATTCTCTGAAAACTTTTTGTTTTATTTACAATTAACATTATGCGTTTTGATTGGACCACCGTTTATTTTCCTTTAAAAACAAAACAAAAATGGCTATGCATACGTCACACATACTTTAATTAAGAGAGATAAAAACGAACGGAACCTAGAAAAGCGTAACTTATGTTGTTTGATTCATTCTATTGATTCATACTCATATGAACTCATTGTGTGTAGCTGTTGCAATATGAGTACGATTCGAATATGAGGTCGTGTGCTCAATGCGGCACTTTTCACATTTCTTAACAGTATTGCTTGCTTAAACTGACTGTAGAAAGACAAATGTTCTTGGGTTTTACTTAATGAATAATACTCAAATGAGTTGAATGATTCGAATCATTTATAGGTACTATGAGTATTTTCTGATAAATGAGTAATTACTATGAGTATCAGTATGCTATAAGTAGGAGTAGGACTTTTGATTCATACTTATTGCTATATATACTTATGAATCAACGTTGTATTAGTTGAGCTTGAATAATGTGTATTCTCTTATAAAATTATGAAGTAGTATGATTGCTGATTTCTGGTGCGTGCATACATTTATTTTATTAATTAGTTCCGAATTTGGGGATTCCCCTTATAAGCGATATAAAAATTAAGTTATATAGCATACATATCTCTGTTCGGTGAATTTGTTGTTCTCTTTGGAAACCTTTGTTTGTTTCTTTAAACTTGTTTTCAACACCCACGGTTTTAATTAGTTGACATCATCCCGAGTGCACTGTATAATAATAATATAGGTTGAATTTCGTAAGTACTAGCATTATTAAACATAATGGCTAAGCAACTTAAGAATAAATTTTGTTGATCCACACATTCAAAATTAAATGAATTTTATCTAAATAAAATCGTGTTTCAAATTAGGCAAAGGTAGATCTCCATTATATTGTTCTTATTTATACCAATATTTTGTATCATTTTCCATGCTTTCTTAAGGAAAATTTTATATTTAATTCGAATTTCAATTTAAAGTGCTCAAATTTTAACTCTTTCAGCAATTTTGTTGAATTAGAAACTTTTCATAAACAATATTTTATTTTTTGTTTGAAATTATAGTTAAATAATTCATATGATATTAGCAGAGTGTTAATTGGTTTTATACTTTAAAATTAATATTCGAAATATGTATTCAAAATGCTTAAGAAATGACTAGTGGTTTCCAGTATATGTTAATTATTTGGCTTCATAAGATCAACTTTAAAATAGACTGGAACAAATAAAATACTCCCGGAGTGCAATATAAAGTCGAAAAAGAAAGACCTTTTTAGGGTCTGCGTGGTACTTAGCAAAGAATTTCTCATTTGAAAACCGCATTTAATTTTTTTTCGTCTTTTTTCTGCTGGGGATTCTAACTTGGGCCGCGTGTGTTGTATTCGGGTACTCTAACCAATACACTGCTTATTATTATCAATTATTATTGTAGTTATCAAACCAGACCGGCCACAGCTGCAGGACACTGCGACCTATAGGATTTATTGTGTCCTTTGCAGTCAACAGTTTATTCAACAGATTTGCTGCTTTTCCTATAAACGCCAGCAGAAATCCTAATAGTGTCTCTCATTAAGACCATGTATTCCTCCAATTACTTATAACTAAATCAAGAACTTTACATCATAAGTTTCACATCCGGCTTGTTTTAATTGAAACATTAGAGCAGCGCCCAAATCGTGAACTGAACACCGCCCTAACGTGCCTATGTTCCCCTTGAGCGTACAGTGTTTCAAGCATCTGTTAAATTTTCAATACTTGATTACTTTGTCACATTTTAACCTTTTTAAAAAAGTTTGGGATCGTTTTAATTGCGCTAAAATAAAATAAACACCAATTTGTTGTCGTTTACAGTTTTATTTCCTCACTTATCTTTTATACAGTTTAACCTAATACAACAACTTAAAATTCGTTTGTAAAACACTTTTATTTACGCTTAACATGACTTTATTCTATAACAGCAAAACGATAACTATCTCTGACGTAGGTAAAGGCCTCTTTACATACCTAATAGCCTACAGTTTGGAAAGTTTCGGAAATGTCTCATATCCTCTATTTTATATCCGTTAATTCAAATGTAACACACAAAGTTTGTCGAATTGGCCTTGATGCCAGATACAGAAATAAATACGGCATAGACAGGGTGATACATAATTACCAAATATACCACAATTTCACAATACAGTTTTGAAGGCGTATTTTCTTTTTAGGAATTTTTATTTTCGTAACAATATTGAGTATAGTAGTAAGCTTTGCTCCATTGTTAGTTTACGAAGCAATAACGAATCTCTGCTTAAAGGTAAATGAAATGTAATTTAATTTCCCTGCTGCCCTACATACTGGTGTAAGCCAGTTGCATTTTTAATAGTATAATGGTGACTTTGAAATTTAACTTGTTTAAGTATTTTTAATATTTACCCATGATGAAAACAATTTTTTTTCTCATCGTCGAGATGCAAGCACTTTATCCATTGCATTACTCCACCACCATTTTAAATAATTATGTAAATCTTCGGTAATTTTCAAAACTATAAAACATTTGCACTGTAGGATAGATGGTGCACATATCGGCATTTTTTTCCGTAACTCCTCTAATGAGCTTATTGGCTATTCATAAAACTTTCAGTAATCAACTTGGTTCTCAACCTAAGTACAATAGATAATTAATCTACTGTAGCTTGTCTCCATATGATTGTGTGTAGTGGTGAAGATCCCTGCTAAGTGGTGGTGGTGATCCTTACTTAGCGTTGTAATTTTTTCGCCGTAGGTAGCGTTTTTTCCTGATCAGTCGTCTGATGTTTGTTATCATCACCAGAAGTAAGCTGGTAGGTTTCTAGGTTACTTCTTTAGATGGATTTGTCTAGAGGGAGGTTGAAATCTTCTTACTGAACACCCGAGATCTCAATTAATATTTTTCAGTCATGTCCTCCGCTGTAACAAGAACTTAAGCCGTTTGTTATGTAGGCCTGCGTTCCAAGCACTACACAATGCCACCCCTTATTTATTAAATAAAAAAAAAGCTGCAGAAAATTTACTGTTAATACTTGAAAGAAGAGTAACTCTTTGAGCAATTAAGATTTACTTATTTTTTCGTTTAATAGAAAATCAGTTTATAACCATTTGAAGTCGACTTGATCCGTCTTCTATTTAATTTTTTTACTTAAAACTCAAGTGGGCAATACTTCCCATTATTCTACACAGTTTTATAACAGCACATCTGAAGTGTTACTGACCAGGTTTAACAATTTTATGCTGCGACTCTTAATATGTGATTCAACTTTACTTTTAAGGCATTTTTGTTAAATCATTTCTTTGTGTGTTGTTGCGATCAATACGAAATCTAATAATACGAAGTTTGAGAGACAAGTTCGATACAGCTGGCGCTTGTTTCAAACCACCAACAACTACTTTAAATGTGCTCGTTGAGTTGAAATGTTTTGAAGTGGAATTATTTATGAAAAAAAATCGCTTTTGTTTAAGACCACCATGAACGCAATTTAATGAATAGCGTTAATTTTTTATATAAATAGAAAATATTAACAATTGGAAATCAACATTATCATTTCAGTGACTTAACAGTTAAGAAGTTGTTAACGAAGTGATCACAACACACAGAGGAAAAAAATGGTAACAAACAATTTTTTTTTTAATTTTTTTATAAAATATTTAATATTTCGTTTTATTTTTGTTGCAGAAATTATTTTTAATTGTATTAAGTGCAGCTGCCTTGGCCAATGCCTCTACTTTTATACCCACTGCACGCTTACGACGTGATGTGTCTCATTTAAATTTAAACTACTTACCACCACCTACCAACAATTATCTGCCACCGCTACCACTAACTCTTCCTACAGGAACTCAACCTTCCAATGAATATTTGCCACCTGTCGTCATCGAAGAACAAGCCACACCGGAAATAGAGATTTCCAATGAGGCTCCCGTTGCCGAAGTTCAAGCCGCTGAAGAAACCACAGAGTTGCCCCAACCTTCCAATGAAAATTTACAACCTACTAACTTAGGAGGAGAAGATATCTCTGAAATTCCTGCAGAACCTTTAGCTGAAGCTGTAGCAGAACCTGTAGAACCCACCGTGCCTGCAGAACCTACAGCTACAGCTGAAATAGTAGAGGCTCTCACTGAATCTAAACAGGATACAGCTGTTTTTAAAGAAGATGGTTATCACTATAAAACTCCTAGTGAAACCGTCAATCTTATACCAACTCATTAATACATGCTACTCCTAGAAGAGGATGTTGTAGAGGTGGAAGGACCCTCGAATGGTGAAGCGGCCACATTAGAAGAAAACGGTTACCACTATCGTGCTATAAAACGTCATTTTTTAAATTTTAACATATAATTTTAACACACCAAGCACTTAATTGTTACATTTGTTGCTTAAAATATGTTTAATTTTTTTCAATTAATTAATTTTTATTACATTCGCTACATTGTTATACGAATTTAATTGATTACGTACGTATATGTATACATGTATACTTGTATCTTTATTCTATACATATACCTTCATTGTTGTTATTTTATTTACCTACTCATGCACTTATGTCTTAACTCGTGTAAGTTATGTTCCTGTATAAATAAATAAATTTTCCAGTATTTATCTTCTTGTCAATTCTTTCAACAATCCACAGGGGAGCATAGTCACAGAAAAATCTGCTCACCTATGTCTGTCAAGAACTAAAGGTATTGTTACATTTTAACCTTTTTAAAACGTTAGAGTTGTTTTGAACTGCGTTAAATAAAATAAATGGCATGTATTTGTTGTTTTATTTTACAGTCTCTTTATTTCCGTACTTTAACTTCCACTTATACATAAATTACTCAACACCTTTAATGACACAATGACTTTTAAACTATAACCGAACTAATAGGCGCGATGTGCTACCTTTCATACCAAATTATCATCAATATCAAACACTATATTCTCGAAGTTACTACAAATATCTATTTACGACAAATTCAAAAGGTTATAAAATCATAATACACAAAAAGGAATCAAGTTGGCAACACCGTTTATCAAGCAAGTGGTCGCACTCTTAATAGCACGGACAATTAAGTTAGTGACAGATACACAAGAGCCTTGACACAAACCAATAAATTCCATAGCTAAGACTACCACTGTACTAATTTAGTGTAACTTTCTTTAGATTTTATTTGCGTAGCAGTATTATCTGGCCCCAAGTAGTTCTTTAGACAGCTTCCTCTCTATTTTTGTCTTCTTTAAGTACGGCTTAATACTCCAATTGTTCAGCATTATGGAGTCCTGCAACATAAAATGTCGCCCTTTTCTTTGCATTAAATGAACTTTAGGCGAAAGTTGAAGGAAGGAACTGATCCTAAGCGTCCTACTAAAAATGTTAAGTCTAGCTTTCATGTGTAGCATTATAAGACTCAAATAAAAGAGCAATCATCTTGAGTGTTTTTCAAAATTTTTGGTGTTTGTTACAACTTTGAAAATGGAACACCTTTTTTACTTAAAATGCGCTTTAACCCATTCTAGATTCTAGATACAGAATTTAAATTTATACCATTAAGAAAGCTCTGCAAAAATCGAAAGAAATGATAATCTGAAGGTGCCAGTTCTGGGCCATATGGTAATAAAAATTTCCAGCCAAGCTCTTTCAGTTTCTGCCGGCTCATTAAAGATGAGTGTGGTCTAGCAACACGTTTTCTGTTAATCAATTCCTACTGATTTGAATTGCTAGCTTCAGTCTTGTTCATGGTTGACTGTAGAGATCAGAATCAATCGTTTGACAAGATTGTAGAAGCTCATAATGAATAATTCCTTTCTAATCCCACCAAGCACACACTATAACCTTACTTGGTGTCAATCCTAACTTTAACTGTGTGAAGCTTCACTTGGCTTCCTACATTATCGCATATTATTGTCGTACATTGGTGGTGGTGTGATGTAGTGGTTATAGCACAGGCATACATTCGAATCCCAGTAGAAAATATAAAGAAAAATAATAATTATGGTTTCGAGTAGTTGACAAAGAGACTTAACCTGACCACCAAATTTGCCTCTGACGATAATGAAAAACATAAGACAAATGATCAGGAAAAAAATTACAATGCCCAGCACCACCACTTAGCAAGGATATTCACCACTATACAATCATATGGTGGGGACCTTCAGTGGATAAATCGTCTACTTAGCTTAAAAAGTCAACATGATTAATGAAACTGAAATAAAGAAACGTATGCTTTGTGGAAAGACAATATGCTTCCTGTCGTACATTATCCACTTTTCAAAGCCCGTAATCACTCGCTTCTTAAATGGTTCGATTTCGTTTTATTTTAACGGTGAGTCGCAACTGTTAATTCATGTGGGACCCAAACAATGGGCTTCTTTCTGTATCCAATTTTATTTAAATGGTTGATAACTACGATGCTTATCTTTGCCACTAGTATTTTAACTTAGTTAAGCTTAAGGTATAACATTTCAAACAAATTCAAGTATTGCCTGATGCAGTTAATATTACCAGAGACATAATATTTTAAAGCCATTTAACGACAATTTTTAATTTAAGTTTTTCAAAAACCACGGCTTCGAAAATTTATTCGAAAATAGCTGGATTGCCATATCTTAATTCCACAAATAGTGATCCGCTATTTTGTATTTAAATGCTTACGTTATAGTTCGCATTCATTTTCCTTTGAGTAGAAAGTATTAGTCGACACTGTGGGTCAAGCTGTAAATGTATGTACGTTTTTAAACAAATAAAAAAATTTATTTTCTTTGTTTTTTTAACAAAACCAATGGAAACTTCAAATAATTAACTAAATTACGATAAAAGTTTTGAGTTTTACTTATTTTCGCCTAAAAACATAATTTGTTGCTTTTATTCAGCTGGAAAATTTTGTAAGTTTTTTTTTATTTAATGCTTAATAACTTTTATTTTCAAATAACTTCTCATTTTCCTTTTTCAAACCATTATTAAAAAAAACTTTGACAAATAACTAAAAACAGTAAAAGTCATATAACAAAAAAAAGTTACAAAAGTGTGTGGCAAATGAAATAATTTTGATTCATTTTCATGATGATGATGACAAAATAATTTTTTATTACAAAATATTACATAAAAGCAACTTAAACCACAGCAGGAGGGCAACCGAAGACAAAATTTTCAAATGAGCAAAACGTTTACAAGAGAAACTAAGGAAAAATTACTCTTTTTTTTGATTCTTTGATATAAAAGGCTTCATAGAAAGTAAAAGGAATTCATGAAATTTAAGTTAAAAAAAATTATGAAAATTTTTCAACATTTTCCTTTCGACTCGTTTATACTAAAATATAGAAAAAAAGAAATCAAATTTTATGAAGACACATTACTTTTTTTAGCCACATCTACCATATACATCATAATAAACGCACTGCTACTTTAAAGAAACAAACTAGTGTACACCTTTCAATGCACTTTTCAGTAAACTTTTTTTTCAATAAATTGTAAAAAAAAACATCCTTTTAAACAAACCTCGTATGTACAAATACAAACGTTATTCGTTTAGTTCTTATTGCTCACAAAATGATAATTCGTTATTATCGAAGTGGCATAGCTTTTGACTTAAAAAACTAGCAAATTACTTTGAAAGTTGTGGTTTTAATTACTTATAATATTACAACAATTAATATGTGATAAAGAATAACAGAAGCTGTTAAAAAAATCTGTACAAGAAAACAAAAACAAAAGTAGTTTATTTCGAGTGTTATATTTCGGCAAATATGAATATTACCAGTAGCATTGGGCCTGTCGAAAAACTCAGTACATGTGTTTTTTTTTCGTCACTCCTCTAGGGAGCATATTGGCTTTCCATAAAGCATCGATTGCTTTGCAATTTGATATTTCAAGCTAAGTAGATGATTAATCCGCTGTAGCTTCCTCCATATGAATATTTTTTTTTGTAGTGGTTAAGATCCTTGCTAATTGGTGGTGATCTTTACTTTAGCATTGTAATTTTTTCCCAGTAGGCGGCGTGTTTTTCCTGATCATTCGTCTGATGTTTGTCATCATCGCCAGAGGTATGCGAGAATGGTCTTTATTTTTTTTTAGATGGAGTTGTCTGGAGAGAAGAAGTTGAAGCATTTTTTTATTATTAAATATTCGAAAACACAATTAAATTTTTTCTTCGTCATGTCCTCTGTTGGGGCCGAAACCTGGGTCGTTTGTGTTGTTATGCGTGCGCTCTAACCACTACACCACGCCACCCCCCCAAGGATATAAATGTATTGAAATTGTCAAACTAAGTGAATATTCATATAAACCTCTCCACTCCCTGTCTTCACACTGATTAGAGTATAATTTTGCAAAAATCTAATGCAAAGACATTTTTATAATCATACTGTTAAGTTTTAACCTGTTTAAAACGTATGAATTCTTTTTAAATTGCGTTAAATAAAGTAAATGATACAGAGTTTTTATTTCCACACTTTAACGATACACAGTAACTTATTTAACTCCATTAAAAAACAAACTACTTAACCCTTTTACTAACGCCTTAGCACGACCTTAGTCTTTGACTGCTAAATTGCAACTGACTAGCTTAGCACAATGTGCCGCCTTTTATAGTAAATTGGCATTAATTTCGAATGTTCTTGTATATACTACAACTTTCTATTCAACTACGTGAAATCAAACATAAAATCTTAATACGCAAAATGAATTGGCAGCACCGTTCAAATAAATACAGCTTTGGCAGAAAATTGTCACCAAATTGATTTTACAATAAATCGATTGTTAAGCGAGCTGTATGGCAAGTTGAGCCATCTTATTAGAACAAAATGTCGTTTTTGGCAACTAAAATTCAGTCAGCATACCTTATCATTTATCACAGCGGCAGCTTATTTGATCACTTCGAAAGAAATAATTACCGATAATGTATTGAGCATGTAAAGCGCACCAAAGAGTCAATTTTAATGAATGTAATAACAATTTTGCTTATTGACGTAGTCATTTAACCAGAAATGAGATTCATCACTAAACACAAAATGCTCTATGAACTTCGTGAACAGATTTATTTTTTTCAAAATAAATTTCCTCAATTTGGAAGCGTTGTTCTGGCGTTAAACGATTCTTGACGAAGTGCCAAGCCTTACTGAATAGAAATTTCATTCTGTAAGTTATCGATATCGATAGCTTTCATACAGCTAAAAAATAGCGTGTAAAAGATGTTTAAGAACATTCTCTTATAACGCAAATTTTTTGTAAACATTTGAATAAATTATTTCTTCCGCTTCAATGTCTTCTTTTACGGTTCAAATGTTTGTCCAAGAAAAGGTCAGATTTAACAGACTGTAATTAGAATGAGAACAGAATTGGGGCTTGACGATTTTTACCATACAAAATAGCATAAAAAATCATCAGCAAAAACAGTCGTGAGATAGAATCTATTTTATTTTGACAGCGTTTTTTCTTATTCGCTCAATTGTGCTCTCACAATATGCATGTGGTGTTGCCGTAATTTCTCCGAATTTTATGAATTTTGTAAACAAAACACATATGTTTTTGTTTATGACAAAAGTTTGAAAGTAACAAATCTATTTCAATTAATTTTGACATTAAAAATAAAGATATTCTACAGTCGACCAACTACTATACTCTCTAATATTTTTATTTTAACCGTTTTTTTTTTAATAAAAATAAAAAATGATATTCTTTTACTTTCTTCTTTTAGTAGACAATAGCGAAGCCGTTAATGATTGTTTCAACAGCCTATTAAACGGATTATATTTCAATAGAAGTAAAGAAAAAAAATTAAAATGAAATTGGAGGTTTTTTCTGATATAAACCTTTTTAATTTTTTTTTTTTAATTTCTTTTATAAAACCAATTAATATAATTGGAAAGTTAAAAGGGTTCATCATTTTATATTTATTTTTTATGAACTTCACTTAAAAAGCCACCAAAATTAAAAAGCAAGAAAACAAAGAAAAAATTTTTAAATTAAAAATAAAGTAAAGCTTTAGCTTGAACATTCTTTCTTAAGGATTTTCTTATTAAAATAATAGAAAAGTGTATGGCATTTTTGTTTTAAAACTACAGCAGCCGTAAGATATTTTGGTTGGTTGGCCAGTATGTACTCGTTTAGGCATCCGCAAGGAACATAAAAGAACGTTTCCCCCTTTTGCCTGCGACAATAGTCGGTGTAGGGAATCCAAGTCGACTCGCATGCTTACCTAGTACCCAATGTTGAGTTATTACTTTTGGCAACCTCACAAGATTGTTTTTTTATAAAAATAAGTCCACATCAACTTGACCAATAAACTAAAAAATTGCTTTTGAACTAATAATGTTACAGAAATTAGGTTGGGCACCCCTGCGTTTATTACATCGCTAAAATAAATAAACAAAAACTGCTAAAACAACTATACGTGATGTTTACAAATAACCAAATCGACAACAACCAGAATTAGCGAGATAAAGTAAATAAAAATAACACGGCAACAACAAAAACCAACAGCAATGAAAACAAGTAACAGACAATAACAAATACAAAGAGCTAAAAGAAGTAGATGTTTACATACGCATGGCTACAAAAATACTAAAAAGAAATTAAAAGAAAGAAATGGAATCTACCTGAAATATCGAGAGGTTAGAGAGCTTTCGAAGTGTTGTTTACTCAGCCATATAAAAATCACATCGGTGCAAACAACAATCAATTTATTTGTAGTAAACTCAGAGAGTATAGTTTATGTGAAAAGAGTTTGTTGCAAGGTGAATTCAATAAGGTGGAGTTGCCATTATTACAACAACTAATATTTTAACAAGAACAACATGCATTATGTTGCTTTTTATCCTGACTAATGAATGAATGTCAAAATAATTGACATAAACAAAATACGTTTTTGTGTATTGACATTTATTTTCATTTTATTTATTGAGGAAATATTTCTTAAAGTGAATTTGTGAAATATAAAGAAATAACACGAAAAGAAAACAAATTCCAAGAAAAAGATGATAAGATTCAAATTATTTTGGGTTCCCATGAAAATTTAATATTTCTGCCAAGAAATATACCAATCGGAGCGTTTACTGGTGAAGTTTTTCTTACTATGTTGTGTAGGTTTTGCATTGGTCATTTTGAGTCACTCTGAACATCGTGATGTTTACCATGAATACGTTAACTAATTGACGAAAACGCTACCCATGGTTTGGCAGAGGGACTTAAAGAAATTTCCTGCATTGGTAAGACTTTGGTTGAACGCAAAGTTGGACAAATTAATTGTGTTGTTGCATTTTAAATGTAAACCTTCTTTGTTAACTTTTTAGTTATAATACATATACCGTGGTGGACATTCGGCTGGTAGATTACATGTACGCTGCAAAGGATATAGTTTATCTAGGCATTTGAATTTGAATTGAGGATTTAGAACGAGGCCCTTTAAATAAAGGAATCCTTTTTGCTAGTTGTATGATACTTTTATTTATCCAATGGACTTCAATATCAAGTAATACGCTGTGCACCATCTTCTTATAGCAAAATACTCTTTTCAATGACGCATACATGAAATGTACCAGCCAAATGTACAACACTATACATTTTAGACATTAATGTAGTGTGTTTCATTATGGATATTTTTATCCTTGAATTGTTGTCTCTGTTGACATAGAAAAATAGAAAAAAACAAATTTATTATCATAATAATACTATATATCATGCCAAGACTGAAAGTGAGCTCTAATAATTATTATAAATTGTATTACTTGTATATCAATATTTTTGTGTACGAATAAAAGGCAGTGTTGCTGCAAATTTATATGAATATATTTAAATGTGTCTTTGAAAATGTTTGTAGGGCCGATTATAAACTTTTTGTTTTTTGAAAATATTCGGTGGTCTTTGAAAGGGTTCAGTTCTGGAAGAAAAGATAAAAAAAATAGATAATAATAAAAAAAAGGAAAATTTGATTTCAAATTTAACGTTTACTACAAAGCAACAACAGTTGTTAATATAAACAAAACTTTTGACAATCATCAATCACCATATCAATTAAAAAAAAAAAAACAAATGCCGAAATAGCAACACCACCTCACTCAATTCGCCTTGGTTTGTTGGTTTAAACTCTGCGCGAAGAATAAACTCGTGAAGTGAATCGTAAAGTAAACAACCAGTTTAGTCGGAGCTAACTCAGTAAGGAGAGTTAAGTGTGGATAACCTCTGGTTGAAAAGGTTGTGATCGAACCTAAGTTATAACTACGATAGGGTAGAAAGATCTGTCGAGCAATTGTTGTTGTTTACAAACAACAGACGGAGTAATTAAGAGTAGAAAATTATTATTGCTTGTAAAAAGCTTACAAGCAGTGGTGCACAAGACTGTGTTGAATAAAGGATTTTTAATTAGAACTAAACACAAGATTTATTTTATTTTAACTACAATCTACGCACTCATAAATACACGTTTTTTAAAAAGGTAAAAACGTAACAATAGCTTGCCTTATTACTTACACACAAAAACCTCCTCACACTCTTTTATCTTCCCTCAGAGTGGTTTGTAAATTATGAAATCAAGCAATAATCTCATGTTATAGTTTTCGTATCAAAATATTTTCTTTTTTTTTTTTTTTTTGTTGTTTTTAAATAATTTTTTTCATTTTTTGTTATTTATTTTAAGAAGTATTTATCAAAATAGTAGAAGTTGTAAAACAAGTATTAGACAAGCTAATCAAAGTTGTTACTTTGAGAACTTATGTCAGTGTGAGTCATAATACTTTAGTTCACACCAAAACTTTTATTATCAAATTCATAGTATGGTAGAGATATAAAGATAAAGAACTTTAAGTATTTAATAGTAAAATTAGAAATGAATTTAAAAAATATAACACAATTTAGGAGTATTTTCTTCTATGAGCATTAACAAACAAACAAACCAATAGAAAAAATGGAGATGGACAAATCCGACTTCTACTTATCACTAACAGCGTTGCTAAATGTGCAGATTTGAAGTTTTATGTTTTCTATTAATTGTGAAGATTTTGCAGTTTTTACAATTTTAGTTTTTTGCTTTCAATTTTATTATTTTAATTACAATTTCAAAAGTTGTAATTTCACCCCATTTGCTTAACATAACTGTGGTGAGGTTTACTCGTACCTTTTTTACTTTTCATTTAAATTTCACTTTTTTTCGGTTTACAGAACATACCCGATACGAGTATACGTATATTTTATTTTACTTCTTAAGTATAAGTAGTTTTTTCACTTGAAAATCAGTTTTATTCTTTTACATTTTAAGTTTTTCTAATTAAGTTTTTCTATCGCAACACTGATCACTAATCATAATATATTTCGTAAAATGGAACAAAATCTAAACTATAAGATAAGGAAGGCAAAACTTCGAAACCGAAATTTTCTCAATAGTTTTTTACTAGTTTTTCAACATATTGCCAAGCACTGTTCTGTGCCAAAGGATAAGTTTTTTTGAGGTTAAGAAGGAATAAAGGCGGTTTTGGTTGCCCTATACTGAAGTGAAACATATTCTAATGAGATCGAAATCCGAATACATCTATCTGGCCCACACATGGTTGAACATTGTCATGATCGACAATGTCTAGCCGTCTATTTCGGTCGTTGTTTGACTTGTACTCATTTCAAGCGGCTTAGTTATCTCTCCATGTGATCGTCTATCCCAGTTTCAGCAGCTTATAATAGATTCTTCTTTTCCCACCAAACACAGAGCATTACCTTAGCACCATGACTTTGACGTTAATATGACTTGTTTTTCAAGTTTTACATACTACTAGAGCAAGCCTTCCCGCATTACTGGGAGGCTTTGTGTTGTATACCTATGAAATGTTTCTCTTAGGACAACTTATTTTTATATACATATGTATATAGATAAGAATACGTATCAAAATAGCTTTAACGCGGTGTCCATTGTGCAATACCCAGTTTATGAATAGATTTCAAAACTTTAACAGTTATCGTCTTCCACACATGCAAAATTCCATGTTTGATATAAATGAGAGCAGCCACGCCCACTTATTCAATCTCGTCTAGTTATGGACATTTGATGTGTACTGGCCAGGAAGTTGTGTAAACCAAATTTAGCAACTTTTACTATTACCGTTCTCAAGATATACAAAAATTAATATTTGGCAGATGCCACACCCACTTATACAAATTCTCCCACTTTTTGACTGATGATTTGTATTAATTAATGATTCTTTAGACAAAATACAGAAACTTCCACTTTATATGTTTTCAGGATGTACAAAAATCAACATTTACATTGTACGGTAGGTACCATGCCCTCTTATCTAATTTCACTTTTTTCTCGTTAGGCCAAGTTCAGTAACTGCTATTCTAACTTTTCTCGAGATATAACATATAAAAAATAATATTTACTTTGTACTGGAAGTGCCACTCCCACTTTTCCAATTCTGTCCACTTTTTTTCTGAGGATTTGTATTGAGCACAAAGTTATTTGGGTCAAATTTAGAAACTTTAACTATTACTGGGCGTGGCACCGCCCAGTTGAAACCTCAGTGACACTACACCTTTCCAACGCACGTATTGGTTTAGTGTTTCTCTAGTTATAAAATGACGAACATACGACAACTTATTTTTATATATGTATGTGCATAGATTTCTTGCGCTTTAAGTTGTCTAAAAAAAATGTTTGCCTTGTCTTTGCAAATTATTTTTCAAAGTGTGTAAGCTTCAACTCGTGTGGTACCTAATTTCTTCGGCTTTAAATGAATGCTATTACTTGCTAATGTTTAAGGATTGCTAACTGAGTGGCTCGCAATAATTTTTTTAGTTTTCTTTGAATTCATTCATCATTTTCTAACTTTTGCGGTCGTTAATTTTAAACTTTCCGCAAATAATGATTTGTTGACACAAAGTCCAATAATTTAGAAGTCAAAGCAAACTTTATTGCCAACACACTAATCCCTTTAATAAGAGTAAATTACAGATACTCACCCTCCGAAAACAAACAAACAAATTTTCTTTAATGCATTTCTATGTTGCCACCTTGTGAATAATTACACATATTGTGTGCAACTTTGGATAGTGTGTTAATCCGTGTGTAATTAACTTCATGTGTAATTTTACCTTTTTTTCTGCCATTTTCTTTAATCGCTGTATTTTGATCGATATGAACATTTTTCAATCGCTACTTTATAATTCAGTATTTTGATTTCATTGCCGTTTGCTCCATTTCTTGAAGCTGTTTTCTCCAGTTGTAATCCGTTGTTCTTCTTCTTGTACTTATTAGTGGGTTCGAATCAGTGGCACTACGACTGATGTTATCTTACGGATTTTCCTCCCACATCCTTCTTATAATATTGCTTTCCATCAAGACTTGGTCAGCTTGTGTTTAAAGTTCGGAGTTCGATATTATGTTCGGTCAAGAAAACTCGTATTCTTATTAGTTTTTAATCGCAAGAGTATATACTTGGTAATAGTGCAGTACTGATAAATAGTGGCTTTTTACTATTTGCTTTTTAAGTATCAAAAAAGATTCATGAGATGTGACAATGCCAGATGTGTTCAGTAAGGTTTGCCATTTCACCATGAATAGACCAACAAATGAAGAACGCTTGCAAACGTAGCTCATTTTTGACTAACTGGGTAAATCAAAAACCAGAATTTCCGAATTATGTGTAAGGAATAACCAGAGACAGTTCATCAACTGCCAATGTTTACTGAAAGACGTACTGTTTGTGGCGGTTTGTCAGCCGGCGTCATCAATAAACTCCATTTCTTCAAAAACTATTAAAATTGCAACACTAGTGTTTACGGAGTAAGGCATCTTGCGATAATTACCGACTTTGTTTTTGTTCAAAAAGGAAGAATTGAGATTGCCAAATGCCACACGGCAGGCAATAGCATAAACCTATTGAAATACGAGTTTTTGTGGAGATAAGTAAAGTCTCTTGTATATAGAAACACGATAGGGCACTAGTTGCGGCATTTCAGCCGGTATGAAATGATGGAATAAATATGCAAAAATTAGCGCTTACTGATGGACCACTTGTGTCGTAGCGGCGGTTAACATTTGTATAAAATTATCTTTAAAAAGTAAATAACAGACATTCATTTACTCTTATAGTCCCAAATAAATATTTCACTCTTAATTTTCAAAACTCAAACGATTAAAAAATCAACCAACCGTAGTGTATATAATATTTAAAGAAACAGAATTTTGTGTGTAATTTTTCTTCATATGTGTAACATCATATTTACATATTAATTTTAATTGGTAATTAAAGGATTTTACGCAATTAAGACCTTCATTGAGCTCAATTTACCATTGAAAACTACAATTTATAAATTGCCCAATTAGTACTTAATTGTATTGTGTGAAGCATGTAGAATGAGGAGTGGCAACTCTGTGTGAAGTATATTCAGTTAGAAGTGACAACTATATACAGTAGGGCGGGTCGATTTAAAAATCGCCCAACTGACCAGAGTTGTCAGATCTGGCGATTGCTCACCAAACGTGACGATTTTAAAAGTTATAGCGTCCTAATTTTCGGTTTGGTGACATGGCGACTTTTTGGCGATTTGTAAATTAATTGGCGCTTTTGTTGGCTATTTTGGATACGAAATATTAAATACGAAAAATTAAAATAATTATTTTGGTATTTTTATGTAAGAAATTCGTGGACATGGTCATTTTAATGTATCGATTATAAATGGCAGCCGAACTTCAATTGTGTACTTGGCAAAGAAAAATTTTTAGTTGCCTATATGGAACTGAAACTAATAGATTTTTAGATTCCAGTTTACTTATGTAATACAATTTTCGGCAACTGGCAACGAAATATTTAAGTTCATAAATGGTACGAATAAAGCTCTAAACTTGAAAAATGTGAAAAAAAATTAATGCGTTTGCTTGAAAAATTCACACATATGCATACCTCATGGCTATGAAGTATATCATATCATCATTTAAAAGGTCTACTTCTCCTCTCTTTAAATCCACTGAAAAGTTTAAAATTGGATAGTATTCTGCTAAATTATAAGTCTATAAGGTACGAAAAACCGTTTTTTTTTTTCCATAATTAAAAATTTTTGTGGTTTTTAAAAAATGTCAAAAACTCAATCTTTTTGTACTAGATAGCGCTTATTAGAAAAATAGTATAACTATCAGGTATTTTATCTTCGCTCTTTTTTGTCGCATAGTGTAATTTAATTCTAATACAAGGCAATGTGAAATGCGTCCAAGAAAAAGTGTTTAACGTTTTAGATATATAACAATAATGAGACTACATATCTATATCCAAAATGTATGTTATATTAACCATAAAAATTATTTTTTATAGTTTTCTAGCTTTCAGTAAACTATAAACTATGTTATAGTAAACCTTGTACACTTTTTCTTTTGCTAATATTTTTGCTTAATAAAATTAACACAATTTATATTATGGCGAATTTTTTCCCACTTTTGGCGAAATTTAAGAATTCGAAACCTATTTTTTTGTTTTAAATTTTATTGCCAAAATTTTAAAAAAAAGGTGGTTTGGCGATTTTGGCGGTTTTTGAAATTGAATTTGGCGAAAAAGCTTAAAAAAGATCTGACAACCCTGCAACTGACGAGGAAAATCGTATTCTAGGGATCAAAGTAAGAAACTTTTCCAAGGAACTATACTATACTCACAATGTCATATGAATTATAATATTATGAAAATGAAAAAAGTTAAAAACTTTTTTGTATTTTGAATTTGAGTTTTTTCTTTAAATTTTACATTCTTTTTAACGCTAAAGTCTTATTTACGAACAAAATGTATCCTAGCATTTGCAGCTGTCAAATGCTAATTGGGTAACGTTAATTGCACTTTATGTGAACATCAATTTAAAAATTGTCTCAATTAAAAGGTATGTCTGAACATGATATAATATTAATGCCGGTTGTATGCAAACCATAAAGCTATTGATTGTAACACTGATGCATTTATAAAATAAATACTGAGTCGAAATACAAACTTTTTTTTAAACAACGATACGCTTCTAAATATATTGTGTGAGGAAATCAGTTCAATAACAGTTTTTAAGGTTCTCGTCACAGTCGAAAATGTCTTCCCTTAAATGAAGGAAATAGAAAAGCTTATAATCCATCGGTGCAAAATCCGTAGAATACTGAGGATAATGTGCGATTTGTCAGGGTGAATATTTTGGCCTTGTCGATGGGATCTTTTCAGTTGACTTTCTTTGATATAAAAAAAATATAGGTTAAGGTGCAAATAAAAAAATTAAAAATATTTTGTAACACTTTTCTTCGCATTTTCTTTTCTAAAAGTATTCTCTGATTCCTTTATATCAGAAATCACCAAGGAAACTTTACAAATATTTCTATTATAAATAAGTAAACTATTTATTGTATTTAGCCATTAGCTTAAATACATATTCTATTATAATTACATTGTAAAAATTAAGAAGTGCTTTCTCAATCCAGTGTGTAATATTATGCTGCGATTCTTCTAAAAACTAAAAAGAATTATTTTGTAATTATTTCTCCTTATGCATATACGTGACAAAAAACGCAAAAAGAAATTCTTTCCAATAAATATTCATGATAATTCCCCCAGTATGTATTTACCTAACAGTCATTAAATAAAGATTTCTTAGCAATACGTTGCCTTCTTAATGAATTTATTTTTGTTTACCAATTCCAACTGAGGCTAATACAGGAAACTTTCATCCCTTAAAAACCAAGCAATTAAAAGGAACACTGGGATTTTTATCAAATAAAAGATGGTCTGTAGTGGTATGGCAATAAAATGAAAGTAACATATCATTCCACTTTGCCTTATAGTATGCGAAGACGTTTAAAACGAAGAAATGTTACTTACATACAGGGTTACGATTTAACTAGAATACACTTACACATACATTTATACATATGTACGAATATATGTGAGTACTTCAAAGGCAATTCTTATATTTTATTAGTTTTATTTCCAAAAGCTTCCTTAAAGGGGTGATACATTGGCAAACATTTGTTGGCAAACATCGCAAATAGCCAATCGCATATATAGATAATTTACTTTTCCTTGAATGCGATTGGTTATTTGCAATGTTTGCAAGCAAATGTTTGCCAATGTATCACCCCCTTTAGCATATTCACTTAAAATATTTTTTTCATTCGGTAGGGTAGACTTACTATAGTAAAGTTTAAGGGTCGGATAGTGGCATGAATAAATTCTCTTATGTTTTTTTTCATTTCATCCTTGCAGCTATGACAATGAGTAATAATATAAACGTGGCTATATATTTATTCAGTTTATGGATAATTATTCCTTAGAGGCTAAAGTGGAATAACAAATGGATATTCATTAATAATTAATGTAAATAATTCCGGACCCAGATGACTACCTTAAAGCACTTCGAAGGGAACGTCGATAATTTTTAAATTTATCTTGTGTTATGCGTGAAAGATAAGAATTAAGCCGGCGTTAGGTCGATGTTAAATCCCACGCGTAATAACGTATAAAAAGAATAAAATTAAAAAAAAATCGTGGTCAACGCTTTCTGAAATTCCCTATATATGAGATTTGATGATATAAAATGTCCTTCAAAATCTTTTCTAAAAGCTTCGGGATTTTATTCATTTTGGCAGTTATTCTATACTTCGAAACTTGCAGTTTTCTTCTAAAGGGTCCGACAAATAATTTCTTTTTTTTTTTTGAAAATGCTTTAAAGAAAAACTACGAATATTTTCTCAAATTTCTTTTTTTATTTGAAAGTACAATCCTTCCGATTAATAATGGAAAATAATTTCATTCATAAATGGCTGCCTCGGCTGGCCATGCAGTAGCTTACACGATCGGTCCAATTTTTAAGCACATTATCGATTGTGTGCAGCTGTATTTCACCAATGGCTTCACGAATATTGTCCTTTAAAGCGTCAATTGTCTCTGGCTTGTTGGCGTAACACTTATCTTTGACGGCACCCCACAAATAGTAGTCCAACGGTGTCAAATCGCAGCTTCGAGGTGGCCAAACGATATCAGCTCTGAGGCTGATAATGCGGTCTTCAAAAACAGGGCGCAAAACATCGAGTGTAGCTTCGGCTGTGTGGCACGTAGCGCCATCCTGTTGAAACCAAATGTTGCTAATATCCTTCTCTTCAATTTTTGTGAACAAAAATTCGTTCAACATGGCCCGATAACGATCGCCATTGACTGTAACGGCCACTCCTTGCTCATTTTTGAAGAAAAATGGTCCAATTATGCCTCTGAACCAAAATCCGCACCAAACAGTAACTCGTCTTGGGTGTATCAGCTTTTCAATGTATGCGTGCGGGTTTTCTGTGCGACAAATCACGATCAAAATGAGCTTCATCTGAAAAGATGATTTTTTGGCAAAATCGGCATGTACGCAACCATATTCGTTCAGCGGAAGGATAAAACTAATTATCGGTCAAATCAGACATGAGCTAAGTGTTACCATTCACGAAATAAGCACTAGTTGCAAAAAAAAACGTTATATGGCGGACCCTTTAGATAAAACGATGAAATTATGTGCGTTTTTCTTCAAATTGAGGACAACATTACTTACCTTAGTCAACATTACTTATCTTATTTGTTACTCTTTTCATAGTATCGGGTGAGCAATTTAAAGCTTTAAATTTAAAAATGCTACAAAACAAAAACGGTTTGAAATTTTGTCAAATTTATGTTTTTGTTGTGAAGTACAATTGTTTCGGTTAGGAATGAATTATTATTTCATTTATATGGCTACCACGACTGATCTCACAGTACCACATTCGATCAAACCAATTTTCGTGAACTTTTTCAAGTGTATGAGGTTGTATCTCGGCAATGGCATCACGAATTTTGGCCTTCAAATGCTCAATTGTTTCTGATTTGTTGGCATAATACTCTTTTTCAACGGCGCCCCACAGAAAATAGTCCAACGGTGTTGAATCGCAGCTCCTTGGCGGATGTTTGAAAAACTGAACGAAAACAAAGCATTTTTCAACAAAATCATCTTTAATAATGAGATCTATTTTCAATTAGGTGGTTGTGTAAACAAACAAAATTGTCACACATGGGTCTCAAAAAATCCACAAACAGTCCTAGAAAAACCATCACATCCAAATAAAGGGAACGTGTGGTGCGGTTTGAGGTTGACATCAGTAATCTTTGGTTTCAGCAGGATAGCGCCACAAGCCACACGGCCAGCCAAACAACTCGGTTATTGCATGAGAAATTTTTCGGTCGCGTAATTTCTTGATTTGGCCATGGGGACTCTTCCGTCATTGAAAGGATTATACAGCTTAGCATCGGCTCCGAACTGCAGTTGCATTAGTTCGAGAAGGTGCTCATAGTATTATGCTCATAACCAGTAGTTAAATAATGTTTTGAGGTGATGCCGGTGTTAAAAATTGCCTGAGGGTCTGGCCTGGGATTGAACTCTGGACCTCTTGGTTGGTAGGCGGATGTCTTACCCACCACACCACAGTGGCCACAAGAAATTAAATAAATTTATAATAATTGATTTGCAGAACGAATTCTGTAGAGTTTACCATGCACTTCTTGTTTTATTCATAATTTTCCATGTCTCTTCAAATATCCATTCTTTGTGTAGGCGCACCTAGATAGGAACGATTCATTGAGGTCATATTAGTAGTCCAATGCAATCGAGGAGATCTTTTTATTTCTACTTATTACTGTCTTTACTGCTCAAACGCCCATATATAAAGAGGCACTGCAACTATAAATTGTTTTAAATACAAAGTAATTCATTCAATTATTTTAAATATTGTGACCAATATCTTAATTACTAGGTTGCCACAGACACATGCACAACAAATATGCTTTATTCACATCTTGTTGCTTTACAATTTTCAAAATTTATTTCTTTTTTTTAATTTAAGTATAGCTCGTGTTATCATATTAAAAATATCTTCAATTTATAAAGTTTTTAGCTTTTAAATACTCTTTTCCAATGTCCTCTAAGTACCATGTACTCGTACAAGTGGCTCTCAACACCACAACAAGCAGTTGTTTCTAAGTGTGTGGGTTTTTATAAGATTTCTTTTGCAAATTTAGTTTTTTTTTAAGAGAATTTGTTTAAAAGTATTTCTCTTATTTAATTACAATTATTTTTTCCCACTCTTTCCTTTTTCTATAAGAACACAATTCAAACTTACAATGGCATGCACACTTATACATTAAAAATTGTTTGTATGTGTTTTTCAAGTTGTACTTTTTTTAATTGAAGAAAATAATTGTTTAAAAATTGTTTAGTTTTTGTGTTAGGCTGTTATATGAATGTTAACTTGACAATTTGAAAATTGAAATCAATAAATTTAAATGATGGTAATGATGATAAAAATATTCAAGCATTTTAAATGATTTCAGTAACATATTGCTTTAAAATACTTCTCACAACTATAATATTCAATATACATACGAGGGCGGATTGATATTGAAGCTACCTAAGTAGGAAAAAAACGTTTTTTTCAAAAACCATTCATTTTGTCAATATAGTCTCCTTGTAGCTCAATACACTTAGTAAGACGATTTTCCAACTTTTTTATACCATCTGAATAATACGATTTTGGGAACTCCTCAAAATACGCACAGGTGATTATCGAAACTAATCACCTCTTCGTTTGAGTTAAATCTTTTTCCTGCGAGACATTTTTTCAAGTTGGTACAGAAAAAAGTCACTAGGGGCTAAATCTGGACTATAAGGTGGATGATCAACCAATTCGAAGTGGATTTCTCGTAGTTTTAGCATCGTATCTAATGCTGTGTGAACCGGTGCGTTGTCTTGAAGAAAAAACACTTTTTTCTTGCTTAAATGTGCTCGTTTTTCCTTGATTGCATCAATCAATTGATCCAATAATGCACGATAATACTCTCCTGTGATTGTGGATCCCCTTTCACGACAATCGATGAGCAATATTCCGTGTGCATCCCAAAATACAGTGGCCAGCCGATTTCGCTGTCTTCGCCTTCTTCGGAGCACTTCCACCAGCTTCCACCCATTGCTTCGACTGATTTTTGGTTTCAGGTGTGTAGTGGTGTATCCACGTTTTATCAACAGTTATTAATCTACGCCAAAAATCAGCAGGATTATGCTGTATCATGTCCAAACACCGCTGTGAAGTGATCTGTCGAACTCGTTTTTGTTCAACACTGAGCAAACGCGGCACCCATCTTGCCGATAGCTTTTTCATATGCAAATGTTCATGCAAAATGTTGAACACACGTTCGTATGATATGTTTACCATTTCAGCAATCTCACGTATTTTGACCCGGTACTTGATATTTTCTTCAGTAACCACCTCTTTTGGCCTTCCTGTTGATGGTATTTTTACAGCGCTTATTCGGCCCCATTTAAATTCAGCAATACAATATTTTACCATATAATCTGACGGAGCAGGTTCGCCGTAATGTTTGTCAAGCTTTTTTTTTTGCCTCTTTCGCCGTTTTGCCCTTCAAATAATAGTGTTTAATCACTACGCGAAATTCACTTTTTCCATTTTCCAAGAAAGACAAAAGTTGCTTACTTCAAACGACTACAACAAAAAAACTAATCGCTGAATTGGGCTAAAATTTTAACAGCTGAAGTTTGACAGATCGTACTTTCTAAGAAAGAAAAAAGTTTTTGTGTTTGTGCTGCCATCTAGCGCTAGGTAGCTTCAATATCAATCCGCCCTCGTATACATACATTTCGAGCCATAACCGCCAAAAAGACTTAAGCGCCATGATTATCTATTATTGATTATTTTGATAAAAGTCGATAGTATATGAAAATTCTGACCAAATCACCAATTTTTACAGTTACAAAACGAACCTTTATTATTTTACAGTAAAAACAAAAAAGCTAGAACAAAAAATATTAAAAAAAAAACCTTCTCCTATAAAATTTGTTTTTTGTCGCTTATGTCTTTTTGGCGGTTATGGCTGGATTTTATGAAAAATATTTTCTGTTTTATGTAGACACAAATTTTCATAGCACAATGTCATTGTTCCTTTTGAATTTGAATTTTTTACACACTTGCTTTGCATTTTGTCCAACTGAACGCATAATAAATATTCAATTAACATTAATCATACGCACAGGTGTTTTAATTCATCTCATATCTCATTAGCAATTCCATTTGCAATTTAATTAAAAAAAAGCCATAAAAAAAGAAAAAAATATTTTAATTTCAATAAAAGAAAATCTCTAAATCTTTAATTGAAAATTTATTATTTATTACAAGGCCACAGCTGTCTGTTATAATGACAACGGCCCATTTAAATGAAACGTTTGAAGTAGACAACGTAAAAAATTTCGTCAAAATATTCTGTTTCTTAATCCTTTTTTAAATTATTTGTTGCTGTTTTTTTCGGTAGAGCCTTCTGTTAAGCTAAGCGAAGAAAATATTTTAATGGAGTCATATTTTGCATACCCTCCCCCATCATATTAATTAGTGGAGATATATTGTGTTTATGTCGGTGTGCAGTTTTATGTTCTGCTCAAATAAAAAATTACATTATTACAGGGTTGGTCAGCCATTGTTTTAATGCATCTTTTAACATGACGTTACTTTTTTTGTAGAAAGGAAAACACTATTAGTCGCGGCTTTTCTTATAGTAAACTTATCTGAGTTATGTTTTAGGTTTATTGGTGCATGACCATCCATATGTAAATGTCACAACCAAGGGCATAATTTAATTATAATCTGTAGTTATAATCTGCCCTCTTATACATATAAAAGTTTCTTTCAATCTTATTAAGTAGTGTTGTAATGAATGCTAAAGGGGGCTTCAACCAAAACGAACGATGTTAATTGTGAATTAAACAAAAAGGGAATTATCTTAATATTTTTTGTTATGATAGAAGGATCTATGACAACTATGTTTAAAACAAAATATAGGCCAAATGTTCCCCCCGGCGAGAGTGGCATATATCTATCCATCGATCCAAATATTCAATGACTCTAAGACATAATTGAGTTTCATCTTTTAGCTCTTGAATTGTTCTTAGCTTATTGACGTACAATTGTTTTTTAAATATCTCCAAAGAAATAAGTTCAAAGGTGTCAAATCACATGATCTTGGTGGCCAATTAACAGTGCCACGAGATGAGATAACAAGGCCATTGAAATTCTCGCGCAAAATAGCGATGGTTTCTTTGGCTGTGTGGGACCACATATCATCCAGGTCCATATACTCAATTTTTGGACACAAGGAGTTAGTTATCATCCCGCGATAGCAAACATCATTCACAATAACTGCATCATTCACAATAATGGCCCGATAAAGCTGCCAGCCCATAAACCGCACTAAACAGTCTCTCTTTGTGGATGCATCGACTTTTCAGCAATCACTCGTGGATCCTCATTTGCCCATATACGGTAATTCTCCTTGTTAACGATTTTAATGAGGTGTAAGTGTGCCATTTATGCTGACCAAAAAAACACGAAGTGCACTAAGCGCATTTCGATTTTAAAGTCCATTTTCGTAAAAGGCTTCAAGGCCTCCATTGTTGAAATTTTCAAACACTGAAACGAAAAAATGTCACATTAAGTTGGGCAACAAACTTGACGGTAAGGTGTGACTTACAATTAACATTGTACATTATGATTGGACCACCCTTTAGTTTCTATGGGATAATGCTTAGAATAAAAGTTGCAAAAAAGTGTACTTCACCTATTCAGTACCAAGTGGAAAGATCAAAATGATTGAAATATTATGGAATATTTAGCAGGAACTCATGTATTTATTGTTTGCAAATACCACCAGTCACTAGAGTAGAAAATGGTAAAATTCATACTGACATTTCAGCTTACGTTTTTGGTGAAAGCAGTTGTAGAATTTGTAGCTCGTACTAAGCCTTATACACTGATTTAAAAACTAGTGAAATATCTTAATAAATAGGCCATGTGAAGATTTTTAACATAAAAAAGAGTAAAGGAATTAAATTTAAAAAATTAATAATCGTTTTTTGCATTTAAACCGGGATTATTGGGGATTAATTGGGAAAAAATTATAACTTAGATAATAATTAAGATAGGGATAGCGAAGCAGGCAGGGATTTAGCCAGTTTTTCATAAATATTACTGATTTTAAGTAGCTTAAGGTAAATACAAAATTAAAAATATATTGGACTACCAATTCAAATATGATATATTAACCCCTTAATAATTAAAATTATTATTCAAATTCCATACATCGAACTTTCGCCAGATTACAATATATTTTGTTTCTTGTTGTGGAATTTATTTATTTATATCAGTAGCTAACACACTTCTATGCTAAAAAGAACATTTTTTTAAGTAAAAATAAAAATTATCTTAAAATAGGCTTTGCTTGATTTAAATGTATGTGGGCGGTGGGCGTGTCTGTTGTTGTTTTGCTCTAAAAATTGTCTATTCGAAATTTCATTTATCTACGACAACTCCTTCTATTTTTGTCCATTCGCTCTATGGGATCGACGCACTGTGCGACACATGCTTACCTTTACTATAATAGAAAACCAAATATCACGGTAATATTCAGAATTTTTATCTATTTTTAAACGTCGATAACTTTTCACCAAATAATACGATTTTGACAAGCTGAAGCTTAATTTGCCCAGCTTAAGCTGTGTTACCAGATGCAAGGAATATTACCAAAGATATTACATTTGATAGGCATCTACAGACAAATTGTAACCGAACTTTTTCGAACACCCTTTATTTTCTTAATTTTCAAACCAATAAAAAGTATAAATCTAACGATGAGTTAAAGAAATATTTTTTTTTTTTTTTTTGTTAATGCAACCCAAAGTGCCAAGTATTCGTCAGATTCAATCGAATTAATGTAGCCTGATATATGGCCATTAAAACCAAATAGGGACAAAAGACCGCGAATCCTTTTTTATAACCCAAAGTACTATCGAGTTAATATTATTTTTTTTTTTTTTGTAACTAACTGATAATTGTTGTTGTTTGCTGTTGCCAAAAAATTTTACATTTTCGCCCTTTTGGACTCGCTTATTCGGTCAGATTTTTTGATTAACTGACACCGACAGTTGTTTTGCAAAAACAAAAAAAAAAAAAACATCAAAAGTTAAAAACGAAAATTAAAACACAGTTCAAGTGAAAATTAAAAAAGGAAAAAAAAGCTAAAAATGGAATGTAAAACAATTAAAATAAAGTTAACACTTTTTCCCATTGCCAGTTAAACAAACCGCCGACGTATAAACACACCAATGCCGTTCAAAATCAGTCGACTCAAATTTAAAAAACCGTTGAGAGAAATAAGTGATTACATGGCTAAATAAGTTTTTGTTTTGTTTGTATTTTTTTTAATGTTAAACGGACGAATGAATTTCATGTTAAAAGTTTATTTGATTTATGGTTTATGACACATAATAGAACTTCTTGGCCTTAACCCATTATTTGAAGAACCAAATAAAAAAAAATAAAATAAAACCACACCCTTTGGGATTTTTGTTTAAACTAAAAAAGAAGTTGTTTATCAATATATTTCCAAAGTATGAGATGATTTAATACCAATGATAGTTTTATCAATTGTTGTTTAACATATTTAGTAGTTCCGTTTATAGGGTGTCATATTGTCGTACTTAACCTCTATATGACCTCTTTCATAAGTCAATATTTATTTCTTAGTGCAATACTTCTCTGCAACTCATTTTGCTTCCTATTTTATTTACTTTCTGTTTCTTTCGATTTTCCTTTTGAGTAAATAACTCAAGTGCGTGTTTAATCCCCTATAATGTGACCAGTTATTTCTGTTTATTTTTCTTCAATTTTTATTATTTTTTATTTGTTTTTTTATTTATTTGACTTTCATTATGTGTCAACTGAATGCTATTTGCTCACAGTCTGTGCTTAAAATTTCTTTTTAAATAGAAACCTCATTATAAAAAAATGAAAAAGGAAATGAATAACAACAGCTTTAAACTGTTCTTTTAACAAATAAATTCCTACAGAATTATTATAAGACGTGTCAGAGTTGTCAGTGTCCCACAAGCATTTGCTCTGCAACGGTCAGAAAAACTGCCAATTCTGGCGGGACTGAAAATTATAGGTTTTGCTGACGATATAACAACAGTCATGGTCAAGCCAAGCATATTCACCAGACAGGGTACAGGGTACATGATACAAAGTACAGCATGGCTATATTTGGCAGCACAGTAGTAGTTTAGTAACGGTTACATAAGACGCCCGCGGAAGGGAAAACCTAAAACCTTACTAAGGGCCAACGGTCAGACATGAGAAAGATCCAGAAAAACGCCTACCTAAGCCTCAATGTTCAAATTACGTGGTTATCGCCATAGCATATATGGTGTCCTTGAGACAGTCCAGATCATGGAGGAGAAGTGCACTGAGATGGATTTTTATCATTATACCGACTATTGCAAGACACTGCGACCCATGGGATCTATTGAGTCCCTTCCAGTCTGTAGTTTGCTTAATAGATCTGCTGCCCTTCTAATGAATACCAGCAGATCTGAAACTATAATGGCAGATATATCACCCAGTGAGACCCTATGTCCACCTAAACACTTCCATCTAAACCTATCAAGAGCCCCACATTCACAAAATATATGTCACGCTGTCTCAGAAAACCTCTACATCTGTGACCGCCATTCACTTCAGATCATGGTTTGCAACCCACTGGGTAACCAAATTATACCCACCAGGGTTTTATTGGAGATTATATTTAAAAAAAATAGAAAAAACTCGGTTTTTTTTAATATATTCCCCAATAAAACCCGGGTGGGTTTATATTTAAAAAAAAATATAAAATCTCGGTTTTTTTAAATATATTCCCCAATAAAACCCGGGTGGGTATAATTTGGTTACCCAGTGGGTTGCCAACCGTGATCTGAATGGACCGAATTAATTTGGGCTCCCAATAAGTAAATTATACTTATTTTTGTTGTAAATAAACTACGAATTACTTTAAATAGAAAAACCCATCCGGGTTTAATTGGGGAATATATTAAAAAAAACACGGTTCATTTTTTAGCTCAAAAAAGATATTTAATTAACGAATTTATTAAAATAAAAATGTATGATATCATTGCTTACATTTTTTCCCCACCTCCAAACCATTTTCTAAATTCCATTTCAGAAAAACCTCTCGTCTTTTGAGGCGATCCAACTTTGAAGCCGATTTTATATTTCTTGAAAATGACATGCTAAAGGAAATTGTATCCGTCGAAACAACCAATAGTCAGAGGAATAATGTTCGAAGAACACGTCGGGTGCGGCATTTAATCGATAATCGTTCTGATTATCGTTTGGCAAATTTTGCGACGTAAGGCCGAGCGTTGAATAACTTAATCACATCTGCCTTTGTATTGCGGCCATTTTTCTTATAATGCACGGTTCAAGCGAAGTAATTCTAGTCTGCTTAAGTAGCCCATAATACACAACGCCGCTCTAATCCAACCATGAGTACAAAATTGCATTATAAATACTAAAACATCGTAATTTTACTAACAAAAAAAACTATTGTCTAATGAACGAAATGAGGAAGCGGTTATAAAACCCAAACCCTGATTTTTGTCAACTATGCTTCAGATGCGTTCTTAGTCTACACTGTCCCGTAAGAAGTTCCGTAGGAGTTTCAAGTTTCATACTTAAGAACTTCTGACTGACAACCAAATTACGGACTGATCGCCTTCCTAGAGGTGCGAAGTCCTATTTGAGCATTTCGGTGTTCCAGGCTTCTGGCAATTTTCAATCTTTGATTGGATAGAGTATACACAGCAAGGTTCCTCACCAATATAGGGTGTCATGGAATCTTTTCTGGCGAATGCATCTGCTATTTCATTAGATAGTAACGTGTCCAGTTGCCCAAGACACAACTGGACCCTATTTTCAAGCGAAAGCTTTTGCAACGTATCATAGCAATATTTGAGCAGACTAGACGTCATACAATTCGCTCAGAGTGCCTCTGAAGCAGCTTGGCTGTCAGAGAATATATGACCATTAATATATACTTGAGCCTACTGTTCAGGTTTATCTTGGCACATATAGCCAAGGCCATGAGCTCAGCCTGGAAGACACTCAGCGAGCTTTCCAGTGGAATCAACAAGTCTCGGTTGGGTTCATGAACATCAGCACCGACCAGTCATTCATTTTGGAGCCATCGGTATACCAGATCAAGCTCCCATAGAGCTGAGCAGTCACAAAGAAAATTTTGTACCGATTCCTCCTCTTCGTTATTTTGACAGCTTCTATAGTGGTCATAACATGGGTAAGCTATACGCTCCAACATACCTCCAACCAAGAGTGTGGATAGTCCTGGTCTTTTGCACTGACCGAGAAAACCAGAGCAACCTGGACATCCTATAAGTGATAAAATTAGACCACAAGCATTTCACACTACTCAACACCCACTCATCTATCAATTTCAATAACTTCCCTAATAATACATGTGTGCCTCCCTGTGTAAGAACCACACTCGTAGATGACCATCAAGTTGAGCATTCATCTGCAAAATCATTCTCTTGACTGTCCCCTTAACTACGAAACCCATATCAGTGCGACAGCCAGCGTGCAAATAGAGCTGAGAGACATTTTTGGAACTGAGAGCATCGACAGATGCAAGACTGTCCACATAGATATGGATATACGAAGTTTCGAGATTATTATTAAATCCTTGGCCTGGAAGACAATGCAGTCATCGAACAATCTGAGAGAGACCTAAAGGCTAAGTTCATTAGAGTAAAAACCCGTACTATGCCCGCATAGTCTTTAATAACACATCTCCCAGTCCAAACGCCCCAAGTGGTTAGTTTAGACCGTGGTAGCAGTCTGTAGAATATTAGAATTGAGATCAAAACGTTCGATTTTTGCATAACTTAACCTTCATGAGGCAAAAAAATATACAAATAAGACAGCGTCAAAGGCCCAGGCCAAAAACGGCTGCTAATTTCGTAATAATTTACGATTCACCTCAATACGCATAAGCAATAAGATTGCAATACACGAGAGAAATTGTTCTGTCAACTCACTTAGCACAAAATAAATGATTTCCAGAAATTATTGGCAGAAATAGTCAGTGGAATTGCGAATCTCAAACACATCAACGCATTAGCCAATGAAATGAAGAGGATGTACAATATAGAACCACCAAGTTTTGTCAATCGAGATAGTAGTGGTCATAGTCAAAAGAGAAAAGCGAGCAATATCAATGGCAGTAACAATGGAATGGAAAATGAACGTGCAATCATATCTCAAATATTTAAGATTGACTTTAAAGATCACGTTACGTTGAAGCTGTAATACCTGTACAGATTTGGACATGGTGACAAAGCGAACTTGTGTGGCACTAGAGGAGGTTGCAGATCATGTGTTATTTTACTACCCACGTTTTAACACAGAATTTATACTGACAGCACTTGAAGCATTCAAAAGAAATATGCGGTTTAGTAAAGAGAATTACCAACAGGTAACTGCCGAAATAACAAGAGTATTGATAGAGTTTCGAGAAATTAAACGATTGCACCATATGGGTCTAGCAATGTAATACTTGAAACGACAGTCCCCACTTCCTCTTTGACGGTAATGACAGAGGGATATTTGACTTCACCCCAAAAAAAGTTTATATCGGTTTTTTTTCTGAACTAACTGGCTATACTGTTGCTTAAGCTCTCACGTAAACCCTCAAAGAAATACTCATTAAATGTAAATATTTAATAAAAACATACTCGTCAGTACTCCTCATATAAATATCCTCAAAAAAGCCGTATTTTATTACCAAGATAACATAATAAAAGGACCCATTTTATCTTTCACAATAAAAGTATTGTCACAAGATAAAGAAAACGAAATAAAAAAAAAATTAAAATTAAAACGCAACTACGCTCGTACTCTCACTCACGCCCAATGCCATAAAAAGGCAACAACAGGTATAACACGTTTTCTTATTCCATTTTACTTTAAACGAAAAAGCAACAGCCAGGCAGTAAATACAGCAACAATTGCTAACAACATAAACGACAGCAACAAATAGCGGAAATGTTCGAAACGAAAGGAACAGAAAGAAAAAATAAAAATAAGGAAATAAACCAGACATGTCAATGAAAATGGCGTGAAAGCGGAAATACACACAAATACGCACACACACGCATTCTAATAATTAAAAATGAATGGATAACACAACACGTAGGTTTTTTTAAGGGAGAAATAAAAACATGTGAGAAAAAAATTAAAGCCAGGTCAAGTCCAATTGTTTACTACTCATCCTGTTGAAATATTTTAAAGTTCAGTGTTGTTAAGATTAACGAAATTCCAAAAACAATTTAAGGCAATTTTGAATACTCAGTCAGTTCAAAAGTAAAGCGTATTCGAATGACGATGCTCTGCACGGGAACAAATGATAGTCGAACAGAGCAAGGTTTGGACTATAAGGTGCGTGAAGCAAAATTAATTTTTAACTGGCCTTGCAACATGTGACAGAGCATTCTCATTATAGAGTTTTACGACTTCATATCTGGCCATTACTTTCCAGCAGTATTTTAGGCGCTTTAACTCAGGTGATAACCAAACTTTAACTCAGGTGATAACCAAATTTAAATATTTCCTATGCATCTGATGAAACATCTTCAGTTTTCATTTTAGATGGTAAAGGAAATGTTATAAATTATGCAACAAATAACAACTAATGGGCTTTATTTTGTGGCCTAAATATAGTTATTGTTCTTTAGAGAGGAAAGCAGATATGAATGAGAACCACATAAAAGTTGCTTCTCTTGATTTTAAAGCAGGAAAAACCAATGGCGTTGTTTGGCACAAAATATAGGAAAAAATGCCTTTAAATTGTTATTGTTTTTGTTTTCAATTAAAAAATTTTGCAAATTTTGGCCTTTAAAAATTACACGGTGAAAATGTTATCCTCAAGAACAGATGACATTTTTATTAAATTTTTGTTTTTCTTTCCCTCTAAAACCAGTCGTAATGAAGGAAAAATGCTTATCTTTATTATTATGTTAACTATTGTCTAAGTTATCATTTTTACCCTTTTCCCCATTTTACTGTCTTTCGATCCAAGTACAAGCAGTTCAAAAAGCCTATGTATGGTTTCTTCCAGAAAGACGATGTAAATAGGGACTTAAAAAAACATACATACATACACACATTTATTTAAATATATACAGTGGAGCACAAAACTGAGTACACGCTTCAAAGTTGAATTGAAAAGTTTCAGACAAAATATAAATACGCAAAAAACGAAACTTCACACATTTATTCATTATGTTAAAAAAAAAACAACAACATTAACAAACAGTAACCAGTTCAAAGTCTGGAATGAAATAAAAGAATCCGCATTTACTCAGTTTTGCAATTTTCGCTTAAAAGAAGAGGAACGTATATTCTTAATTCACTTCTTATTTATTGTTTTATTAAAATAAGGCGGTGAGTCTCAACTGGCCATGGCACTGCGACGTAGAAAGATCTACTGTGCCAAACACTTCGGGGTCAGACCCGCCAGCGTAATAGGCGATGGCGGTAGAAATTCCATCGATTCAATACCCCTGGGCGGATGACGGTCCATTCAGTCTGGAAGCGCCAGTTGCGGCAGTTTCCAAAAGAATATCCTCTGCCTTGTATATAAAGACAGCAATATCTCCAATGGGTAACCGACGAACCTGTTCAGGCCCAATAAAGTTAAATATTTGCCAAAGCAACACATTCACAGAGAATATGTCTTATCGTCTCCTTTCCTCCCTACACAGGCGACGCTCGAAATCAGTCATTACATTGAGTTTCCGAATCGTCCTCTTGCCCGTGTGGTGTAACTCCCTAAAAACTATAACTCCCTCATTAGCCGCTTCGCTTGCCTAAGACCCGTTCACTGTACCCAATATGACGTGTGTAGTCCATGCTCCCATTCGTCGATCTTCCTCCTGGCCGTACACCAGCTAATACCACATAACCCCAATATGTCCAGAGATCGAACAAAACATTACTCTGTTCCACAATGCCAGTGTGTTGACATTCATGTAGCAGTCGAGTACCAGTTTCGAGCTTATATACTCCGAAGAACGAGCCCTTAGTGACGTTTGACTATCGGAAAATATATTAATAGAAGCGCTCCTGATTCCAAGCTCTATATTACATCGCGCACAGGTAGAAATAGCTTGAATTTCTGCCTGGTAAACGCTGGGCCACTTGCCAATGGTTCCTAGACTTTGGTATTAGACCCAAAGATCCTGGCTCCCACCACACCTTCTATTTTAGATCTATCCATATAATACTCTAAACAGTCGGTGTTGACATTAGGGACCCACTGGTCCCACTCTTTTCGATAATGTATAACAACTTCGATATTGCGACTGAAGTTTAAGCCACCAGTGCGCTTGTCACTTCCGCTTAACAAAATCTCAAAGTCGGGGATTTGCCCTAGGACGTCCATGTGACGCTTATGATCCACTGAGTTAAAACTGCCACTTGTCAATAACTTGAACGTACCTAGAGCAGCAGACTTCATAATGAAGATATGCAGTGGTAAAAGTTCCCATTGCACCTGTCAAGGCCAACCAGGCCTGCCTCTGAAGCTTCATGCATCTATTTATGCAAAGAGTTTGTTCAGCCTTGGGTCACCATACAATCGATGAATAAGAAACTATCGGTCTAACCAATAAATGATCCTAGGGTTAAGACCCCAGGCCCAGCCGATAAGATCACAACAAGCCTACATTTCCTATGTAGCCTTACTGAGAACGGCATTTAAATGTCCGTTCCAATTCAGTGTCCTGTCGAGGGTAAACCCCATGTATTTCACCTCCTTCGGCAGTCCAATTTCTGTTCTCTTTAGTGAAATAGGCTCTAGACTCAATTTCAAAGGCACAATTGTAATCTTATTCGGATTGATCGACAGTCCCTCTGCATCACACCACACAGATATAAAGTTAAGGAATCGTTGCAAGATGTCCGACAACACAACATCGTACTTGCCAACGACGATGACAGTTTGGTCATCCGGGTATCCTATAGCGTCACTACTGTTGTGTGGCTAGAAGATCATTCACGATTAAAGACCAAAGCAACGGAGAGAGAACCTCCTCCTTGCGTTCAGCCGCTGTCGGTCCATATCGAGACCGACTCCGTACCCAGCGAGAAGGTGATCTCTCAACTAATCATACTGAATATAATTATTGAATTAATTCTCTTCTTAGAGCTTCTTAGAGCATTTAGATGTACTCTCTACACTATTATCCAAAAAAAATTATGGGTCCTAAGCTACTTTTGGCGTAAGAGTAAACGCAAAACTGCTTCCTACATCCTTGCTTACATTTACCGTGTAAAGCATAGTTCTTTAAGTTAAAGCCTATATGTGGAGAGCAATATATGTATATATGTATATGTATGTATATGTATACGCATGTATTCCAGCACAAAGTGATTATTTACCAATTGATATGTTACCAATTTATCGTACGCGACGTTTCATAGTAAAGGACCCACACAGACACAGATACTTATGGTACACCGTCAGTAACGTAATATTGTTTTGTCCCAGTATTGCTCCCTTTGCGATGCTGTTTATTTTCACAGCTACATACCAAACTACACAGCTACACTACTAACCCAATATATATATATTCATACCTTCACCACCTTTAGTTTTGTAATCAATAATAAAGAAACAGCCTTACAACAATAACAAGATGTTGTTTTACTTCTTCCTTAATATCCTGTTGCCTTGTTAATTTAACATCTCCTTTTGTGTAATCTTTATTCAACGCATTCGCTACGCCAGTTTACATATGATCCGTAATAATGCTCGTAATTCATGCGTGTAAATGAATGAAATGATTTCGTATATTTGTCTTTATGACTTATTTGAATGGTTAAAAAAACGTTGGCGTTGTTATAAATTCTAACAAATTTAAATTCTATACAAAATTTTTATTGCCACCATGAATAGAAATATTATCTTATAAACATTAGCCAGGTATGTAACTAAAGAAGACCTCATTATGATATGACACCCATAACACTTTTTGGCAATTTTGGGAATTATGTTCTAAAGGACTTTCGTCTATAGTTCTCAAAAAAAAGGATTAACATTGTATTGTATAGGTGCTGATTTGTATAACAGTATTCATGTACACAATAGCCAGACACGTAAATCATTATATATTAAGTTATACGGGTGGTGCGTTCGCATTTATGCTCTTTTATTCAGACTCAACCTTATGAAAGTCATTTTGATTTTGTGATAACGATGATGATAACGATGACGATGACGATGATAAATAGGAATAAACATTACGTTTATTTAACAGAAACTAATTGTTACCCTACAGCTTTTTATGCTGGCATAAGAAGTTTCTTTGTTTTTTCTTATTTCTTGTAAGAAATGCTGTAGTATTCTGAATAACTATAGGTAATAGGGTGGGCGATGGTTTCATACATTCGTCCAGTAGAACAAAATGTAAGTTACGCAAAATTAGCCCTTTAACTGGCCAATTTTATACACACTTTGTCAGCTCACAACTAAAAGGAAAACTTATGTTGTTGTCACAATAAATAAATTGAATATTTCTGTCCAAAGTGTATGTGCCGTTGTAGCGAAGTTTTAGGACAGTGAGGTCCAAAAGTAAATATGTAGTTGTGTTAGTGAGAATTAAATTGAATTGATAATTAGCATTATTACTATCGGAATGAATTTATTTTTATTAAAAAAGTCATCATCATCATCGGAAAAAATGAATAAATAATATAAGTTAAAAGTGTGCCGCTGTGGTATGGTAGGTAAGACACCCGCCTACCAACCAGAAGGTCGTCGGTTCAATACTAGGCCAGACCGTCTTAAAAAGAAAATAGTTTTTCGACAGCGGAATCACCTCTTAACATTAGTTAGTAACTGGTTTATGAGTATAAAATACTATTGAAAACTTCTCTGAATGCATTTGCCGTTCGGAGCCGGAGTTAAAATTGTAGGTCCCTTTCAATGAGTTTAAATTAAAAATAGAATCGGGTGTAGCTCATTGACTGAGAGAAGTCCCCATGTTCCTATATGGAATGTTACGGGATTTAATATAATATAATTTAAAAAAGAAAAATTTAAAACATCAGTATATACCCTTACGCATGAACACTCGTCGCTGTTTCATTGACGACTAAATGCAAAAGCGTAAAGGCCCAATTAGTCTAGAAGTAACGTAGACGGTACGTAAATATAACGTGAGCAAAACGTCAAGTGTGGTTAGTTAGTGAAGTAAAAACGTGTCAGCTGTTTTTAACTGTGTGTGTGTGTGTAAACAACAAAAGAAAAATACACAAAAAAATAAATAATAAATTAATTCGTGCTCTAGTACCAACAATATTAATTTTTCATCATCCATTTTGTTTAAGTTTATTATTATTTAATAATTATAATTTAAAACACACACTTTTAAATTTTTCTTTATTTATTTCATTACACTTTTATGTCAACACAAATTTTTTGTTTACAATTTTATGTCAGCTGATGTTGTGTGTGAAGTAAGAACGTAGAAAATTTCTGCTGAAAACAGAAACACCACGTCTATCAGCTGACACGTCGCGTCTACGTTACTTTTAGACCAGCCATGAGCTTTTTATATGATAATTATTCGCGTATTCACACGTATTCTTACGCTCTGTTTTTAGTCGTTAATGAGACATCGACGAGTGCACATGCGCGGAGAATGTACGCAAATTTGTATAGTCACAGAAAAATTATTTTAAAAGTTACTTACGATCTTGCTTTTAGTTGTCTCCGAAACAGTGACGAATAGACTTGGATAGTTCGGGAATGACCTAGTACAATTTAACTATTCACACAAGTGAGCTAAGAGAGTCGGTCATTACAATGAGTCTTTTTAGCTCCGTAGTTCGTTAGGTTGCTTGTTCTTTCATGTTTCTTTTTCGTACATGATTCTTTTTCGTTCATGATTCTCTTTAGTTCGTGTGTCTTTTTTCGTGTTATATGATAAGAGCATACGTTGGTAGTGCCACCCTGAAAATAACATGTACAATCAGTGTTGCCAGACAATGAGATCCATTGGCTTCGTAGTTCATGTTTCTTTTCGTTTGTTTCTTCTTCGTTCATATTTGTTTCATTGAAATGTTTGGCACTTAATTTGAAAAATAAGCAGTGTTGCCATAATCTTAATAAGCAAATTAAGCAAAAGAAATATGAATATATTATGTTACAAAATATATTATGAATTTTTTCTTTTTATAAATAAATAAACTCGTTTGAAAAAGTTTTAAAACGAACACAATTTATTTCGCTCTGTTTTCTCTTTTTTTTATTTAAAATATATCCTGTCTCGCTGACTTTAATTTTTCTAACGGTCTAATTCATTTAAAAGAATATAAAAAATGGAAAAACGAATTCATACAAAAAATAATTTCGCATTAATTTTGAGCCTCACCTAAGGAAATAATTAATTCAATGATATTTATGTAAAAATCAGTTAAAATCCCGGTAATAAAATCATAAAAACTGCCTGAAATGCTAGGGTACATTTGCAAATCTTGCGCCAAATAACCTTTTATAATGTACCTGCAATAACATATTATTGCAAATACTTAATTATTAAAATTAAAAAAAAAATACCCTTAAAAATAACCGGAATAAAATATTATTTTAAAAGTTATCTGCAAAAAATGTTATTATTATTATATACATATGCACCTTATGTGTGCAATTTTTGAAAAATCAGTGATCAGTCAAAGTAGGTTGTGGCAACGGTTGCGGCCATGGTGAAATTATATAAGGTGAAGTTGTTTGTCCAGCTGATTGCTTTTTGCGTTCAAATGCTGTCGAAAGTTTTTCTTGCACAGCAGAGACTTGTTAAAAAGTATAACCGAAGGATATCGTTAAATTATATCTTATTGCAAAAAACATACTGCAAAACGCATTAAAAAATAATATATTTATTTATTTATTTTATTTATTTATTTAAATGAGGTCTATGGATTACATTTCCTTATAGACTAAAGTAAAAAAAGCAAGTATAGAAAATTCAAAAACATTAGTTCATATATAAAATAATTTTTCTCTTTACAACATCAATAGAATCACAGAAATCAATTAGGTGATAAAAATTATTAAATTTCAAGCATATCTGGCGAAAGGAGTCGTTGTTCGCATAGACTGATCGATAATACTTCAAGGTTAACAGTTGAAAGTTGCGGGTTGGTCTAGTAGGAACATTGAGCATTATACGACTTAATAGGAACTCCGAATCAATGTTACCTTGAATTAAACTCCACAGAAAGGAAATACTCAGCATAGTTCGCCGGCTTTTCAAAGTAGGTAATTTAAAAAGTGCGAGCCTGCTTTCATATGGAGGAAGTACATACGAGTTCCATCCAAGACCTCTCAAGCAAAATAGAAGAAACTGTTTTTGCACCGATTCAATTTTGTTACTGTAAGTATTGAAGTAGGGGTCCCATATAATAGATCCGTATTCAAGGATTTGGCGAACTAAAGATGTAAATATTAGTTTCGTTACATAAAGATCGGAAAATTCTTTCGACCATCGCTTCATAAATCTGAGTACACCATTAGCTTTATTCACCATCATTGAGATATGATCATAAAATGTTAATTTATGATCCAACAAAATTCCAAGATCCATAATGTTAACTACTTTATTCAGAACATTTTCATTAAAATAATAGTTGGTGTCAAGTTTCGAAGAACGGAAAAACGACATATGTTTGCATTTTTGAATATTTAAATCCAGTAAATTAAAATTACATCATTCAGTGAAATAATTAATATCAGTTTGTAAAAAATCATTAAAGGAATTAAATATTTTAGCATCATCAGCATACATCAGGATATTAGAATGAAGAATAACACTTGGAAGATCGTTAATAAATAATGCAAATAATACTGGAACAAGATGACTGCCTTAAGGCACTCCCGAGGGAACATTAATAGATTTAGATATAGCATTTTTAAATTTTACTTGTTGGGTTCTGCATGAAAGGTACGATTTAAGCCAGCGAATTGCATTTATATAATTGTGTATGTCTAAATATTCAATGTTTATAATTGAGAAACAATCACAAAGCGAAATATTTGAAAATAGAAATTTTCAACAAAATAATAATAATTTATGTAAAATCAATTGATTACTGAACTAAGTGAACGACCTAGTTCATTTAAATGAGCTGAACTAAATAGCGATCATTGATAAGAGCTAAAGAATCCAAGTTTGGTGACGAAAGCACATATGTTGCGGATGGATACATGTTGGATTTTTTTTTAATTTTCTTAAAACATCAACTTTACTCTCTCTGAGAGAGTAATTTCCGTGTTCTTACTAACACAAGTACAATTTTACTTTCTATACTAATTGGGCCTTAAAAATACATGTAAGCTGAACGTGAACAAAAATTCTATGAAATATTCAAGACGGTTTAAAAGAATAAAACAGCATAAAAACACCTAAAGGCAGACTCGTGACTCTGTCAGCTCGCTCTAATGAGTCCTTTGCCAACATTTTGCCTTCTTAATATTAGAAAACTTCACCTGAAGAGTATCCCTAAAGTTATCCTAATTCCTAATTCTGCAGTATTACCTAAGCCACCAAACTTTCCCTTTTACCCAGAACCATTTATATACGCACAGTGGGGTCTGTATAAAATCCTATAATACAGAAGAGAAACAGAGAGAAACAGCAATTTTTCGTAAAAAATTTATCGGAAGTCACATTAATAGCATAGCAAACAGTATCTACCAAATTCTTACCCTAAAATTCGAAAAAATCTGTAAATTATTAAAGAAGCAGCCTTGTTCAATTTAGTTACGATACATTTTGATGCCGGTTAGGATTTTAATCAAATCTTGTAAATGTCAGCCTAAGATCGAACCCAGCCTCCATACAATATTTTTTTAAATAACAGATACATACATGAGCTGGACTGACAATTACTCTTCAGTTAAATAAGTTAAGAATATGTTCGCCATCTTAATAAAAAGTTTGGTTACATTAAACTAAATTATAAAATAAGTCTGTAATAATGGAGGTGTAGGGTAAAATAACGTGACAAAACACATTTAGTGTTTTCATTAAATACATACATATACACTTGGTTAAGTATAAATGGCTTGTCATATACTCGTTATCTATATATATGTATTTATGTATTTCTAAATGAATGAAGATGTAAAAAAAGGTCGTTTGCTAAGCACTCGTATATAAATTTACTTTAATTTATTTCTTTAAAATGTTTCTTAATTCTTTTCCTATGAAATATTGTTAGAATCACAAAAATAATTTAAAACTTATAAAGCGTGTTTTTTATAGAGGTATAGAACTTTAAGTTGGCATTACTTCTCAATATGGCGACCGATTTAACAGCTGTCAAGTGATTTATTCTCAGTTCGGTTTGGCAATTTATCATGAATAGACTCACGCCCGGCGTAGATTCGTCGAATGGGCCCAAAACGAGATTATCGTTGTTCCCGATTTTCATAACGAATTTTGTTTAGCGATCAAGCGCACTTCTAGTTGAATGGCTACGTCAACAAACAAAACTGCCGCATTTGGAATGAAGGTAATCCTCAAGTGTATGTGGAAACACCGTTACATCCAGAAAAACTGACTGTTTGGTGCGCTTTATGGGCTGGTGGCATCATTGGTCCGTACTTTTTCAAAAACGATGGTGGCCAGAACGTTACAGTCAATGGTGATCGATATAAAGCCATGATTACTAACTTTTTCATTTCTGAATTGAATAACCATGATGTCCAGGAGATGTGGTTTCAACAAGACGGCGCAACATGTCACACAGCTCGTGCCACAATAGATTTATTGAAAGACACGTTTGGTGATCGCCTAATTTCACGTTTTGGACCTGTGAATTGGCCTCCAAGATCTTGTGATTTAACACCGCTAGACTACTTTCTATGGGGCTATATAAAGTCATTGGTCTATGCGGTAAAGCCACAAACGCTTGACCATTTGGAAGACAACATTCGCTATGTTATTGCCGATATACGGCCACAAATGTTGGAAAAAGTCAACGAAAATTGGACGTCCAGATTGAACTACATCCGCGCTAGACGTGGCGGTCATATGCCAGAAACCATATTTAAAATTTAATGCCACAAGATTATCTTTCGGATAAATAAAATTCATGTCAATCGAATAATCCATCGTTGTTTTATTGCAACTTATAGTTCTATAACTCTATAACAAACACCCCTTATATTGTTATATTTTAACCTTTTTAAGACGCTTGATTTTTTTTTAATTACGTTGAATAAAACAAATGTTACGACTTTATTATATTACTTTATTTACACAATTTATTTATTTTATCCTTTTATTTACACAATTTACAGTATCCAAATTACTTCACTTACGCTTAATATACAAATTTATTCAATACTCAACGCTTAGTACGACTTTGCTCTATGACTACTAAAATATAACTGACTGACTTATAACAATGCGCCGCCTTTTATAATAAATTAACATTAATTTCGAATGTCCTAGTAAACTCACAAACCTTCTATTCAATTGCCGTTAACAATTTCAATTACATATATGACTTATAGTGTTACTGGCAGCACTGTTCAAATAAATACAGCCTTAACAAGGTGATCATAGCCAATACAACAACTTCCGTTATAAAGTTTATAGCTTTAAATATACAAATGTTGGTGTATCTCTTTAGGCATTTTCATTTTCGTAACAATATCTTACTTTATACATATATTTGCCTAAAATTTTACAGACATCCTACGAGAAAACACGTTAAAAGAGCATTTAATAAGTCCGGCATATTGCTGCCAATTAGTGAACAACTAACTAACTTTACCATTTGAAATCATTGGATATGTCAACACGTGTTTTTAGAATAATAAAAATTTGCTTTGAAATAATATAAAAATTTTTTTAGAAAATAGTACCGTATGAGCACGATAATGAGGAAGAAAGGAATTTTAGAAACTCTATTTCAAAATCATCATCATCCTTGGCCGAATAGTCCATTAAGGAATTAAGTCTGTCGCACATTTTCTCTCAATCTTTTCCGTCCCTTGCTACTTATCCGGTCAAAGACTTTAATTCCAGTAAGCTTTTATTTTAAATGAGGGTGTCCTCCTTTTTTAGTTCCTGGTAAGCTGCTCGTGAATATTACCATGGAAAAGCTCAAATACATAAAGGGTCCGCCATCTAACGTTTTTTTTCAACTAGTGCTTATTTCGTGAATGGTAACACTTAGCTCATGTCTGATTTGACAGATAATTAGTTTTATCCTTCCGCTGAACGAAGATGGTTGTGTATACGCTTGAACAACGCTGGGAAATATTGCGACATTACTTTAAAAATCATAGTAATGTTGCAGAATCAAAAATCATCTTTTCAGATCAAGCTCATTTTGATCTTGGCGGGTATGTAAACAGTAAAATTGTCGCATTTGAGGCACAGAAAACCCGCACGCATACATTGAAAAGCCGATACACCCAAGACGACTCACTGTTTGGTGCGGATTTTGGTCCAGAGGCATAATTGGGCCATTTTTCTTCGAAAATTAGCAAGGAGTGGGCGCTACAGTCAATGGCGATCGTTATCGGGTCATGTTGAACGAATTTTTGTTCACAAAAATTGAAGAGAAGGATATTAGCAACATTTGGTTGCAACAGGACGGCGCTACGTGCCATACAGCCGAAGCTACACTCGATGTTTTGCGCTCTGTTTTTGAAGATCGTATTATTAGCCGCAGAGCTGATGTCGTTTGGCCACTTCGGAGCTGCGATTTGACACCATTGGACTATTATTTGTGGGGAGCCGTCAAGGATAAGTGTTACGCCAACAAGCCAGAGACAATTGACGCTTTAAAGGGCAATATTCGTGAAGCCATTGGTGAAATACAGCTGCACACAATCGATAATGTGCTTAAAAATTGGACCGATCGAGTAGGCTACTGCATGGCCAGCCGAGGCAGCCATTTGAATGAAATTATTTTCCATTATTAACCGGAAGGATTGTACTTTCAAATAAAAAAAGAAATTTGAGAAAATATTCACTAGTTTTTTTATAGCATTTTCAAAAAAAATTTATTTGGCGGACCCAATACTTAAACATATTGTCACGAAAATAAAAATGCTTAATCAGGGACTGTATTGTGAGATTTTTGTCTATTGGTTTGTGTCAAGGTTGATAATGTATTAACCTGGTATTGCCGTACTGATTAGTGTATTTAACGGCATTGCCGATTTGACCATTTTTGAGTAATAGCATCTAACATGTTTAAAATTAACGGATTAAAATAGAGGATATGAGAGCGTTTGAGACATTTCCGGAACTTTCCCAGCTATAGGAAGTTAGGGATATGAGGATGCTTCTTTGCCCAAGTCAATCGAATTATCGTCAGACATAAAGTGAAGTCATATTTAGGCGTAAATAAAAGTGTTGTATAAAGGAATATTAAGTGCAAGATAAATAAGTTGGACACTGTATAGGTATAATTGTATATTGTAAAGTGAGGAAATAAAAACGGTAAAAAAACAACAAAAATAACTCAAAACTTAAAACGTAACAATATAAAAAATGCAAGGATATCTAGCCATTAATTTTATATCTGCTCCTTTTATCTTATAAAAAATAGGGTTACTTAATTAATAATGAAAAATTCTTCAATTTGGAAATTCTCTTATGAAACATAACACCATCTGGCTCAAACTTTTTTCCCCTCACAAGCCAATAGATCAGAGTAAATTTAGAAAAAGAGTCAGGATTCTGAACAAATCCAATCTTCTTTCTACGAACTTTGAATGCTGGTCGTAGACGATGAGGTAAGTAATCAAACAGCTGATGTAGACGTAATTTTATATGTTGATATGGTTTCACAGAGTCGTCCTTTTTGCATATAATATACACAAGATTAGTGTACTCTGTTCTCTACATCAACTTTTGGACCAAAATGTTCCTGTGTTCAGAAACCCATATGAGCATTACACAAAAACGTCTCGAAATAAATCTATGTAATTGCGATAGTGCGTGTATTTCTTCTTTTTTTTTTTTGACTTTTCACAGCCGCTTTTTTATTTCACCACTGCCTCCTTTTAAAAATGCCCTATAGCCACCCCTCAGTGTTGTTATTTCTAACCAAAATTGGTTACTTTTTCTTCAATGTGTATATGTGTACTTTTTTCCATTTTGGTTACTTTTTTTTCAAAGTAAAAATAAAGGTAGTGATCCTTTAACGTTTATTACACAGGTTCTGTCTTATTGAGTATACCACTTAAATATTGGCTTCGTTCCGAAAGACTGCTCATTTTTTGAGTCCAACAAATCGAGCCTATTTCCTATACTCTCTTCTAAAATGAAATGTACTCCCATCGAAACAAATGGTAGATAGTTGAACGGGCAAGGTCTGGTTTAAAAGACGGCTGAGATTATTTTCCTGGTTTCAACTGATATTGCAACATTTGGCAGAGTGTTGGCCCTATGGATCTATTTTCTATCGCCAGTAATGATTAGATGCGGCGAAAACTTTCTTATGACTTTCCAGCAATATTTCGGACGTGACATTACGCATTACCTCGTGCGGTACTCAATTCCAGTGCTTTTTAATTAATCCTGCTGCTTCAAAATATTTTGTTTATGTAGCTTTTGACAGTCTTTTTGATTCACAGTTTCCAAACATTTTTGTCTGACCTGGGCGATCTTTCTTCCTAATGTCAAAATCATTACTTCTGAACTGCATGAATAAACTCTCGCACGTTAAGATGGATGTAAGAATATATTCAGGATAAGCCTTGGTAAGCAATCAAAGCAAAAAACTTCGTTGTTTATACTGTTTCATTCAGTGGCTAATTAAGAAAAAGTAACAGACATATTGCACTTTAACGCTAAAGTTTGATTCGGATATTTAGCGATCTATTAAAATATCTGTTAGTAAATTTTAAAACCTTATCATATCCAAATATAGAAGAGAACGGTATTTTCTATTGGGCAAAAATTGTTAATACATAGTTAAAAAAGCCTTATCAATTATTGTACCAAGTTTTTTCTATATTCAGTTAATACTGCCATAAAATCCATATACAAAATGATATTTTAATGTTTCTTTTGTAATAAAATTAAGATTTAAAATTTTGGTTATTTTTCGTTACTTTTTTATTGAATTTGGTTACAAAATATTTAAAGTTGTGGCACCATGGATAGGTCTATTTGAATCCAAAAATAAAAAGTATGGTGAAATATGTTGGGATTAGTATACCTCTTAACCGAAACTGATTACTGCCAGTTGCAATTAGTTTGATATGGCAATGCTGATATAAAAACGTCGGCAGTATTCAAACATTATTAAAATTAACCAAAATATGTCTATACTTAGTAAAGGCACAATTTATCAAAGAAAGAATTAAAATGAAAAGGTGTAACGTTTTTTACCAGAGTTTTAAACGTTCCTAAGCCACATGTTTGCTTTAAATTTTTTATTAAAATAAGAACAGATTTTGTTTAACATCCAAAAATATATATATTAAAATTATAAAGCTTTTTTTCAATTAAATTATGTATATTGTTGTTATATGAATAAAAAATATTGATTTCTACAACAGAAATAAAACAGATTACAAATTATTGTTAAAAATAATTGTTTGTTACAAAAAAATTCTATAAACTTAATGGATATTATTGTGATTTTTATATTGGAAACGAGTAACAATATGTATTGCTGTTTTGTACATTTTACTTAAACCATCATTTGTAAATACTTTTTTTTTAAATTTTACTCAATTTTTGTTTTTACAAAAGAAATTATTCTGTATGTACATACATAAAAATTGAACTAAAATATTTTAAAAATATTAATTAAAGCAGTTTAACAATTACAAAAAAAAAAATTCAAAAAAAAAACTTTACATAAAATTAATTAAGTAGACAATGGCAGCCATAAGTAGAGTTACCAAGGATATGCTTATGGTTGCAGCACCATCACCACAATAATATGAACTACAGTCAGCATCTAATATTGTGCTATAGCGTTTCTTTACCTCAGACCAATTGCATAGACCCACCTGGCACCAGTCCAAGTCTACAGCATTTTGGTTAAGGAAGAAAACTACCTTTTCTTTTTCTAAAGGGTCTGCATCACATTGATATTTCACAGCCAAGAAATTTGCAGCAAATGGATCAATATTTGAAGTTTTCCATTTGCGTTGAGTCATATTCCGATAATTATTGGCCAAGAGGGGTATTTCATCTTTATTAATGCCCAAGGCTGATATCAAAGTCTGTACACCAGTGGAATGACCAAAATAGACTACAACATGGGGTAAATCGGGACTACTTAAATGTTTGGCCATATCCTGTACGGCACGGCAGTTAAGGCGAGTATTTGCTTCATAGCCATAGCCAGATTTGTAAAAATATTTCATGTCTTCGTCATATTCAAAGACGGTAACTTGTTCGGGCAAAAAGGCCTAGTAATTAAACAATAAGGCTTTATATTATTTAACAAGCTTTAACAAGCAAAAATATTCTCTTATACTAACCGCACACCAAACACTGACACGATCAACTTGCCAAGCCTGTTCATAACGACAGATGTCATACATTAGTTCCACATCCGAAGAATCTAAAATGTATTGGAATCTATATGAAATATAAGGAATAAATACCAATTATTTTATTATTAAATAAATTGTTTTCCCAAAAACCTTACCCCAAACGTCTGGATATATTTGCAATGGTTTCATTCCATATGGCCGAAGTACGATATTTAAATGATTCTGAACCTTCATCTTTGTAATTTTGTGCGTTCCATGACTCACAGTAATCATAGGGTCGTAAAAGTAAATCTTCTTCGGGTATTTCTTCAGCTACTGCACTATTGCCAGTACCAAATAGGCCCTCAGTAAAGGCCTTAAAACTTTCAGTTGTACGTTGGGTATCGGTATGACGGAACTATTGTGATATGATAAAGTAAGCGGATTGGGTTTTCAAATATAAATTATGATTATCTTACCAAGTAATAGGATCTGTTATATTCTCTAGTTAAAACATCAGGATAATATTTCTGATAGGCTTTGGCAGTGCCGCGTAAATCCTCATAACCCTGTAAATGAAATGAAAAGAAATATTTGAAAAGTAAAATTAAAAGTTAATATAATTTGAAAAAAAGAATATAGTCTAGTCTATTCGTGAATTGGCCTCGACATTTTAGAGGACTTGGCCGAAAAGTTAGGAGCCTGAGTGGCTCACAAGCTTAACGAAAACAATAAAGAAAATCGCCTTTAAATTGCTTATCCACATCTCGCCCGCCATCAAGCAGCCTGCGTGGCTAAATGGTTTAAAATAAAGGAGTGGGTGACTCTAATAGATACGCCAAGAAAATTATATGCGTTCAGTGGAAATGTGTGGGTATGGTGTACTAGGAAAGGAACGTTATGGTAGCTCTACATAGCCTAACTGCACCCTGTAAAAAAGGCTATTCGACTAAAAAGACGCCATCGGCAAGGACAAACCATATTCCTTCACGCCACATGTTTCACAGTTTGTCAAAATCACACTCCAAAAGCTCGAATGCCACACACGAATTATTCTCCGGAGCAACGCACATAATTGATTAATTAACTGTTATAACTACCGTTTTGGTTTAAATAAAAGTCTTTGATAAAAACGCTAAGCTTATTCCCCAACTCAATGTAATTGATATAGCCTTGCTTGATGCTATAAACACATTCAAGACTACCGACCATCGACTACAAGCTGTCAAAACTAGAATATATAACATGTGTGCATATGAGAATAATTATTTTAGCGGCAAACCCGACTACCGACTACACGACTACCGTTGTAGCCCTTAGCCAACTTAGGCTAATTTCTATTCTTCTTGGTTTAGTGCTGTCAATACAATAAGATGCATGAAATAGGCGTTTTAAAAACGCAATGCGTGATATATAGCATATACATTAAAAACGCAAAAAAAAAGGAATGTTGCCACTGAAAAAGAATAATCATCATTGTTACGTTTTGTTTAGGTTATGTTCAACGTGTGAAATCATATGTTCATTTTGTAGCTGTAGTCTTAAAAATAATTAAGTAACTGGCTACTTGGCTACTTTTGTAGACAGCGTCTTTTGCAGTCGTATGGTGGATGGTATTGAATGTTTTTATAGCATAAAATATTCAGTACATTTTCAGCTTTAAGATTCTTATCTTGGCCTATGAACCGAGTTATGCGCATTTTTATATCGCAAAATTTTGACGACAAAACTTTTATGAAGGCCTCAGGCAGTCTTGAACTCTTAAACTTATATTAATTCTAATAGTAAGCTAGGTTCTAAAAACGCCAATAGTTCGACAATAGTTCTTTATCTAAGATTGTTTTTAAGGATTCAATACATTTCAGCTTTACAACTTTTTTTACATACCTGACCCGTTAAATAATTTTCCTTATCAACGGTAATACTCGAATTCCATTTCCACATTTTCAAAGCGATTAAATCCTCTTGACACAATGCATTCGTTTCGGGTGCTGTTCTCAATACTTTATAGTTTTTGACAATAGAATCACGCAACTATATAAATAAAATTAAAAAAAATATATATTAAAATAAATGATAAAAAATTGCTCTATAAAAATCCTTACCGCCTCCAAATGCGGCGCCTTATCAATTGTACTCTTCGATGGCAGCCGTGTACCATGTCTATGGAATATCCAAATCTTTTGCGGCACACAACCATTCACGTAATACTGTTTGTCCATATTTGTGCCCTTAATTATTTGATAAGCGGTTTTCGAACTAAAATGACGTGTTTGTATACGTTCCTTATCTTTGCCAAAACAATAGTCATCTTGAGCCCCAACCCCGATTAGGGAAAGTGCTAAAAAAGCACTTAAAAGGAAAAATTGTTGTTTCATGTCTAAAATGACAAAAATGTTTCGAAAAAGCCATAAGAAAAAATGGGATTTGTTTTTTAATAAATGAGTTGTTTAATGTGTTTTCTTGTTTTTATAGAGTGACAGTATGGATCTAAAACTTATCTAATGGTGATTTAAAGGATTTTCTTTTTCTCTCGCTTAATTATAAAATTAGAAAAAGAGGTCAAAAATCCTATTAAATTTAAATTACGACTAACATACGAGTGAGCATATGACGATGACATGCAACTGAAGGGAATTGATATGTAAAAGAATGAAATATTTGTTTAATACAGAATATGTACACCCTACAGGTTTTGCAGGTATATTATGTTTGCTCTGTTGTTTGGAAGACCAGCTTTTAGACCAGCTTTTAATTTTACAAAAAACTAAAATTCACTTTCTGAGTCAAATGAAGTGTAAGAGGTTTGTTAAAAAAATATTTTTTTTTTTCTTTGGTTGCAAGTCTACTGTAAAACAAACTCTTTCAAGGACTGTCGCTAGGAATTAGGTTACGAGTAATCAATATTAGCTAAGGTGGTGTGGTGTAGTGGTTAGAGTGCCTGCGTGCAACGCAAGCGGCCTAGGTTTGAGCCCCTAGCAGAGAATGTGACAAAAAATTTAATTGCAATTAACGAATGTTTAATTAATAGAATTTCAACCGCCCTCCAGACATATCCATCCAAAAGAAAAACTACCCTGACATTCCAGCTTTTACCTCTCTGGCGATGATGGCAAATGTAACAAGAATGATCAGGACAAAATGGTAGTGCTAAGTAGGAATTGGTACCACTCTTGGCGTTCGCGTCTACGAGTTAAAACCGATGCTGAATGTTGGTGCTCTAATTCGGACGGCTTCTGTAGCGGAAAAGAATCGCGTGGTGTCAAGTAGGAAATTTGAGAAGATTGGCCTCGGGATAAACTTGGTTCCAGAGTGGTGGAGCAGAGAGTTCATTTAATGATAACTGTTAAGGATATCATGGAGGATTTATACGATATGAATCTGAGGATCGGATGTCGCGTGAGGTCTATGGCTGTAGCGTGAAGGTCATTGGTGGTCCCTGGATGCCGAACCGGGGATCTGTTGGTGTCGTGTTAGAGGGTGTGACAAGGCTATGTTGGTCCTGCTGAGTGTGGGACATTAGGTGGTTCAGTTGTTGTGTGCGGGATTACGACCCATTCATTGGTTGCTACCTGTGATTTGGATTTTATCATCATGTCGAGAAATACAGATACAAGGGGTTTGTGTGTCGTAGGTGTGGTAAAACGGGCCACATTGCGTCGTGTTGTGAAAGTACGATGCATTGCCGGAATTATGCGTTTCAGGGACGCCCATCGGCCCATATGACAATGTTGATATCGTGTCCGACATATTCCATGTTGGTGGCGTGGGCGAACGTTAGACACTGAGATAGTTCAGTGCCTGCGGCTTGGTTGTGAGGAAGTGTTGTCGGGTTGTGTGATTATGTCGCTTGTGAATTTGTATGTTGTAGGTTTGTTTGTTGTTTGCGTTATAGGTTTAGATTTTTGTTGTCTTAATAGCCACCAGTCAGGAATGTTTTCGGAATTACACTGGTAGTAGTTTTTGTGCTACGAAGCCTGAGCGCAGACTTTAATCTGATACCACGGGAGTCGGGAGCCCCAAGACCTTGGTCCATGCCTGACTATGTGGTGGCTGTGGTTTATCCCAAATCGTGGGGAGAGCTTTAGCTCGGTGTGACGTTACATTCTTAGCCGGGCGCCGTGACCCATAGATCGGTAGGAGTTTAGATAGTCTCCGACACCAAGGTGGGCATGACTGTCCAAATAATATGCCTTCGAATTTGGTACTCAGTGATGATTTTAATCATAGGTGTGGCGTTGGTGGACGCATTGTATTCAGTCGTTCCTCGGATACCGTAGGGTATGCCAGTGTGGCGAGACTCACGTTAAATTGTGACTTCCTACCACTTAGCAAGGATCTTGACTGTTTCCAGGCAACGATAAGATGGCAGCCCCATCATCCTAATACTCGCTTAGTTTGAAAATCAAATGATTAATGAAACTGAAAAAAGGCAATGGATACTTTGTGGAAGGCCATATGCTCACAAGAAGAGTACCGAAAAAACATAGTTATTGGAGATGACATAGCAATGTCAATTGACTGGCGCCATTATTTTTTTATTTATTATAGCTTTATCAGCAAAGTTTGTTCAGAACCTACTTAATTATAAATTTGATATGAGAATCGTTTAGAAATCTTTCCCCGAAATTATTACCATTATTTATGATACAAATAAGTTTTCTTTTATCTCGTTTATTCTTTAAGGGGTGAAGTGGTGTAGTGGTTAGAGAGCAGGCATACAACACAAAGAGCCCGGGTTCGAATCCTAGCAGAGAACATGTCGAAAAAATTAATACCGATTTCGAGTGTTTAATAAAGAGATTTTCAACCTTCCTGCAGATAAATCAATCTAAAGAACAGTCTAGCTTACCTCTGGCAATGATAACAAACTTCAGGCGAATGATCAGAAAAAAACGCCACCTCCCGAGAAAAATTTATAATGCGAAGTAAGAATAACCACCACTACCACTTAGCAAGGATCTTCACCACTATACACAATCATATGTATGGAGGCGAGCTACAGTAGATTAATCATCTACGTAGCTTGAAAATTAACTTGATTACCGACACTGAAGCAAAGCAAAGGATGCTTTATATGAAGCTAATATACTCCCTAGAGAAGTGATGGAGAAACAAAAATTTTTTCCACTTCGCTTCAATTTAATTCCCACATAATCTTATGCTGCACAAAAATGTTGTAGAATTGTAGGAATATTGACTTCTATTGACTAATGGCAATAGCTAAAATCTGACAACACCATAATAAAATTTGACATTTTTTAGCATAAAAGTACTTACAACGTTTTGATGTACAAGGCTATTTGTTTTGTTTACAGTGAGTTAAGAAAATCAATTTGGCCAAAAAATTCAAATTTCAAAAGAAGGTTTTCGTTGGATTATTTTTCACAACTTTCGAAGTGACTTAACTCGACAAGAATGTGTAAATGAACTCAGTTCTTTGTATGGCGATAAAGTACCATAAAAAACCACAGTATATCGCTGGTATAGTGAATTAAATCGTGGTTATAGTTCGGTCGTCGACGAATTCCGTAAAAGTCGTCCAAAATCGGTTGTTGTGCCACAAAACATCGTCATTTAACATATTGTCAGATAAAGGCGTCCTTGCACATTAGTTCCATTTCAATACATACGATGTTGCATGAACACTTAGTTGTAAAAAAAGTTTGTTCTCGTTGGATACCCCGTAATTCATCAATCGCTCAAAAAAGTTGGACCGAGGTTTTTCAAAGGGCAAGTATAAAATCGTGACAGGTGACGAATCGTGGATATATGCGTATGAGCCGGAAACATACGTGTAGGTATTCCAAGACGAGCTAAATCCCACAAGAGTTGTTCGTGGAAAAAGCGCAGCGGAGGAAATGGTCCCCTGTTTCTGCGGCCGAATGGTCATGTGACGGTCAATTCTGAGTGGTACATATCCATTTGTTTGTTGGAAGTTTTGGGAGAAATTTGTAAAACCAACCGCCAACAATGCGAGCTCTCACACAATTCGTCAAACAGGTGAATTTTTGAGCAGCCAAAATAACGAATTGATGTCTCATCCTCATACAGTCCTAATTTGCCATCCAATGACTTTTTCTTGTTCCCGAATATCAAAGGTAAACTGCCTGGTCAACGATTTACAAGCTCCGAAGAAGCAGTTGAAGTGTTCGAAAGCCATGTTTTGGAGGTGTCACAAGAAGAATGGAAAACTGTTGTGAAAATGGTTTGAACGAATGCAAAAGTGTATTGATCATCAAGGGGAATATTTTGGAAAACAATAAAGCCATTTTCATATTAAAATATTTGTTATGATTTGCTATTCCCAAAATAAAAATAGTACCCCTCGTATAATTGATAGCAAATGTTTAATTTAAGATTTCCTATAAAATAAAATAACGTTAAATATGGTGCAGAATTGATTGAGTCAACACTTAATTATAATCATTTGAGCATTTGCTAATTAAACTACTCAACTACTGCTCCTTTTCTATTTAAAAATAATATTTTGATTTATAAATACTATAGTCTCTCACTCGTTTTATAAATTTCTTCAAACTTTGCATGTTTAAAGTGTTTAACTTGTGAAACAAAAATGGAAAAAAGACATTTTTATGCACTATTATGGCAATTCCTGTTTTTAAGAAATATTTGATAATTTTTTTATTCTAATGTTGATGATGGGTGGCACTCCCATAATACACAATCATATTTTCCACGTGTCTTGCTTTGAAAAATTTACTTCCTTTTATTTCTGGTAAGTAAAGAAATGGCCAAATAGTTTAAAAACATGAAGACAACGGCTAAAGAATTCCATAAATATGTGCTGATTAAATATCGATTTGAGAGTGTTTTATTCAAGGTTATTAACGTACATTTTTTACCGAAAATATAAAATTAGCTTAAGAAATTTGACAAAAGAATCAAACAAAAAAAGCGTATATATTATCTGATTGTCTAACCAGGGCATTACAGCCTATTTTAGTTTTTTAATTATAATTTGAATAGCAAAGACGGTAAATTATTAACCAAGAAAAAGTAAGAGGTTAGTCAACATTTATTTGATGTTTTCTATAGCAGCAATGGTCAAGTATGTTTTTTCCCGAGAAATTCAACAAATTTCATTTCTCGCTTTCTCGGGATTTTTATGCAGGCAACCCGGGAATTTATTCACATACTATAAGAGTTTTCAAGCTGAAAATATTTACACATGTAAAGCATTTTGTGTAATAATACCACGTAAAAGTGGAGCAGCTGAAATAAAATCTCTAATAAAAACTTGCTTAAAAAAGTAAAATTTAGTACTTGACAAATTTAGTCGCCACTATTACATACAGTGGCTGACAGTCAAAAAATTATTTAAGATAAATTATCTACTTAATATATCGAATGGGCCATCTATCGGCTGGAATTTGAAACAGCGCTTATTTCGCATTTTACAATACTTATCATTCTATTCTGTCATAAAATTTAGTATATTATCTCCACTGAACGAAATGAATCGATTTACACTTGGGCAAAGTTGTGGTTTATTGGAAATTTATTTGCAAAACAAAGACAATTGATCGGAAATTGCACGAAAATATCGTACAAAATTTGGTAGCAGAAAAGTTCCAACATACGCCCGATATACGCAAGTTTATTGCTAAAGTCCGTGAAAATTGTTTCATTGTTGACGTAAGATAGCTCGTACAATACGTACACCCGAAAATATCGAAGCTGTGGCTGAGAGTGTGCGTGAGAGCCTATGGTGCCTTACAAAGTTCAATTGGTTCAAGAGTTGAAGCCGCATAACCATCTGCTTCGATGATGTCGATTTTACCAAAAAAAAAAAATCATCTTTCCGGATAAAGCTTATTTTCATCCTGGTAGATACGTTAATAAGCATAATTGCCGTATTTGGGCTTCAGAAAACCTAAACGTGGTCTTACAGAAGCCAATGCACCCATTACCAGTGACATCATTGGCCAATATTTCTTTGAAAACGAGGATGGCGCAAGCATTACGGTAAATGGAGACACCTATCGCACTATGATAACTGATTTTTTTGTGCCCGGTCTTCATGGTATTGATGTGAACGATATTTGGTTTCAACAAGATGGTGCAACTTGCCGCACATCTCATGTCACAATCGAATTATTGCGTCAAATGTTTGATGGCCGTTTAATTAGCCGAAATGATAATGTCAGTTGGCCGCCTAGAAGCTGCGTTTTGATACCGCTGGACCATTATTTTTGCGGCGCCGTTAAAGACAAGTGTTATTCTGAAAACCAGAGACAATTGAGCATTTGAAAGCCAACATTTGTGATGCCATTGACGAGATACGATCCCATACACCCGAAAAAATTCTCGAAAATTGGTCCGATCGAATGGGGTACTGTGAGGCCAGCCGCAACAGCCATATGAATAAAATAATATGTCATTTCTAACCGCAACAATTGTACTTAACAACAACAAAATAAATGTGGCAAAATTTCAAACCGTTTTTGTTTTATTGCATTTTTAAATTTAAACTTTTAAATGGTCTACGCTATATAAAAACAACAACAACTCAAAAAAAGTGTAAAAGTGCACTTCACAGTGAAAGTGAGCCATTATAAGTAATATATTTAATACTTAATATTAATATTTCATTGGGCCACCAGACTTCTAGGAATCGATTCCAATAAATTTTAGGTGGTCGACTGTAAAACATCGATTTAAATATTTAAATCCAGAGATTGTACTAAAACTGGAAAGGGAAATTAAGCTGTTTGGGAACGTTGTATGATATGCCCTCATTTACAATGCTTGCCCATGGTTTGGGTTGAAAGCTTGGTTGAAAGCACCAGCTTCCAAAAAGACCTATTGTGTTCACTGATTGCCTAAAATTATCTTCAAATATGTAAAACGATCCAAATTTGTTTCGATAAAAACTTAAATAACAGCACCATGTTCAATGCCAAAACATATCTAAACTTCTGATATAAAAACTTGGTACAAACGATAAGGATACATACATTCCTCATAAAAACTTGGTACAAACGATAAGGATACATACATTCCTGATCGTTTGTACCAAGTTTTTATATCAGAACTCTTTGTTTTTTCACCAATTTTTTTTATTTGTCTTCACTTTAAAACATAAAATAATATTGTAAACACATGTCATCACACAACACAATTTTACTCCAAAAATTCTTCAACATAAAAACTCGATAATCACGGTAAAATATATAGGCGTACTTATAGCGGCATTCCCGAAAACACTGCGGGAAAAACCCCATTTGCAATATTCCCTGAAACTCTGGCAAAGTTTCATCATAACTTAACGTAATTAAGGTTTTAACTTACTTTACAAACGTTTAACGCTATTAAACATTAGCATAAGTCCACTGTAACAATGATTTACCTTAATGACATAATTACAGTCTCCAATCAATTAATTAACATTTGATATCATATATTTTGTTGCATTTTTTATGACTTTCACTGTTTATTTAGTGTTGCCCTTTTTTCCCACAAAACAATCAAATAAAATGGATTTATTCATCATAGAATGGGGGTTAATAGTTGATTGCATAATGACACGTACGATGTATAAATACGTAAGACAATAATAATTCAAATTATTGCACATTTTGTATGTTTGAATGTCTTAAAGAAAATCCAATAAAAACTATAATAAATAAACTTATTTGCCACATCCATTTAAAACAGAGAGCGATATTCACAAATAGAAAAACGAATTTATGTAATATTATTATAAGAACACATTCGGACGGATAGATGGGAATTTATGATAAATGTGTCTTATATATTAGGGTATGCATATTTTTCGGGCAAATTATGATTACATCTTAAGCCATAAAATTACGCCCTAAGTTTTTAGCCTTAAGAAGTGAAAAAAACTAAAAAATTTTTAAGTTATCAAAATATATGTGTGTATGTATGTTTGTAATGCTGAAATATTGAAATTTGGTAGAGCATATTAAGATATTTATTCAATTATCACGTTCTTAACTAACAAAAAATTATAAATAAAACTTGTAAAATATAAGATGTCATCGACATTATTATTTCATTATCTCATCGTTGTAATTTTTTTTTTTTAATTAATCTGCAAGTACAAACAAATCACTATAAGATACTAAAATTTAAGGGGCTTTATGAATGGATCATCTGAAGGGAGGTTTGAAGCCTCTTAACTGTTTAAATTTTTTTATCCTTTACTTTTGAAGCCTATTGACGGTAAAAAAGGTCATGTGCAGTATTTTGTGGAATTAAAAGAGAATTTTTAAGTCAGATCAGCTTTAACTTGACAAATTTTTAATTCTAATTTATATTGCTTGCAACTCGATTTTGAAAACAAGAAAAAATAGATTTTTCAGCCATACATATATCCGGCCGTCTATCGGTTTAAATTTGAAACGGCGGTTATTTCTGGCAATACTTATGACATTTTATTCTGTCACAAACTTCAGTATATTATTTCCACTGAACGATATATTAGAAATTTATTTCCAAAACAAATCATCTCTTCAGATGCAGTTCATTTTCATCTTGATGGATACGTTAATAAGCAAACTTGCCGTATTTGGTGCTGAGAAAACCCAAACGTGGTCTTACAGAAGCCAATGCACCTATTACGAGTGACTGTTTGGTGCGGCTTGTAGAGCGGAGGCATAATTGGCCCATATTTCTTTGAAACTGAGAACGGTGTAACCATTACGTTCAATGGAGATACCTATCGCACCAAGATAACTGATTTTTTTTTTGCCCGCTCTTCATGGTATTGATGTGAACGATGTTTGGTTTCAACAGGATGGTGCTACTTGTCACACATCTCAGGCCACAATCGATTTATTGCATCAAACGAGTGTTATGCCGACAAACCAGAGACAATTAAACATTTGAAGGCTAACATTCGTGATGCCATTGCCGAGATACGACCCCATACACTCGAAAAAGTTTTCGAAAATTGGTCCGATCGAATGGGGTACTGTGAGACCAGCCGTGGCAGTTATATGGATGAAATATTATTTCATTTCTAACCGGAACAATTGTACTTCACAACAAAAATATGAATTTGGCAAAATATCAAACCGTTTGTGTTTTATTGCCTTTTTAAATTTTAACTTTTATTTTAATTTAATTTGATTTTTGGTCAAACTTAAATAAGCACCCAATATATTTGCTTTTATATCACAAAGAGGTATGCAAGTGTTAGAAAAATTATGCAAGATTTTTACAGTGTATATCGTTTTCCGCAAAAAGTAAAAATTTACAATTTTAAGGAAATTTTACGTTAATTTCCTTTAAAACACGAACTACCCTAATTGAAATTATATATTGTAATTCATTTTAGATCAGTTTATAATTCTTATATTTTATTTTTTTATTTATTACTTTTTTAAAACAAAATCAATAAACAACAACAATAACAAAAAATTTATCATTAGACAAAGAAAAAAATTTAAAAAACAACGGACAAACGGAACACTATGCCATTCTACAATATCAGTCCCATCATTTCTATCTATCAGTCGAATTAAAAATTGAAAATTACAAACAATTACAATAAGAAATTCAAAAAGTCTAAGTAAATGAGTGAGAACTGTTGAAAAATTATTGACTCGGTTGATGAAGAAAAAAATTACAAAGAAATAAATTAAAAGTGAGTCTTTTTTTTGATAATTTTCTTTGTTTTTTTTTTACTAAAATTGATAGCTGCGTATAACTGACTAGATGCCAAAAATATTTTACAAAAATAAAAAATAAATAAAATACGGTTTTAATTGTTTCTATTTATTTATTTTTATTTACAAACAAATGTTTTTTTTAGAAAGAAAAAATCTGCTGCAGAAATAGATATTCAGATATTCTTTTTGTTTTTGTTTTAAAACAGAAACTTTCATTTTTGATTAATTGTCGGTTTTCAACATTTCAAAAGTTATGACACATAATTTTCGTATATGACTTAGAACGATAATTTCTTTAGATATTTTTCTAAATTATATTTTGAATTTTGCAGTCAGTCACTCGTTTATTTAATTTCTGTTTATTTATCTATGACAAGTGTATCTTGTAATGTATGACGTTCAAGTGAATAAGGCTATATAAACCAAAAATTTAGATAAAAAAAAAACGTATTAAAAACCTAATTTTATAATTTTTAGTAATTTTTTATTTTCATATTTTTTTTCCAAATAATTTTCAATTTTTCGTTGACATTAAGGTCAAGTAATATTACACACCAGAATTTATTGAATTAAACAATAATTTTTATATGCGATTTTATGCTCGAACATTTTTATATAAAAAAAAAACGAAAAACATGTGTTGGCAGATTTATGTATTATTATGAAACATAGAGAAGTTTTGAAATATACACGTATTTTGTATAAATTTATAGCATAAAATATTGATTGACAGGCTTTTAACCGGAATTGAATAAGATATTTTCTATGAAATTGTGTAACTTCTTCAATAAAATGTTATTTGATTTTATAGGAAATTTTTTTTATTTTTTCGAGTTCTGGGAAAGTTGAAATTTTCGAAAATATTTTCATTGAAAATTAGAATGTTATACGAATGTTATACCGATTAAAGATGGAGACAAAAGGTAAATGCTTTTGAAATATTTACAAAAATTCTAAAAAATCTCTAAGAAATTATAATTACTAGGCCTTCCAAATGACTTAAAATTTCTGACATGATACTCACAAGTAAATACAAATATTGAGTTGGAGAATAAATTCGTACTTCAAAGCATTTTTGTAGGAGGAAGGAAGCATGTAGTGAATTGGCCGAAAAACGGACTGTAATCATAGAAAGATTCTCAATCATCATTGAATATCATTAAGTACATTAACCAGTCCACTGCCATCTTTATCGCCAAAGACCTCCGCCTGTAAGAGACTGCAGTGGTCCGGAAGTCTAAAGGAAATTCTCTTTCCATATGCGGGAATAACCGATCCGGGCCTATTGCATGGTTCTGGTGAGCTGTTCAAGGTAAACTTTCATCCAGCTAGGTTTTGTGTGTAGAGTAATCCACCACTTCAGGGACCATGTACAAATTCCTTAGAATGGCAGCATACCCATGACCCCTGCCAAGCTATGCACCTGCTATCCTCAACCATATCTCAGATGTAATAGCCATTAAATCTACCGAAAGCCAGGATATCGAAGGGCACTACTCAGAACCCTTTCAAAGATTCCGCTATATGCGAACTTACTCAAGGAACTCCACCAGACTATAGCACCATACATACATAAGTATGGGATACACTTGGAACTCCTAGGATTAAAATCCCAAGACTTGCAAATGATCCTGCAACATATGTACAGTGCAGCGTTAGCCTCTGCCAACCTAGTCCGTATGTTCTGAAACCAAATTGCTTCAGAATGATACCCAGATACTTCACGTTATTCGACAAGCCCAATGTCACTCCGTGCGCGGTAGGGAAAGACACTGAACTTTGTAGCTTAGCATTAAGAATGCCAATTCACACTTAGACCACTGTAAGTGCTTCACTGACTAAGAAGGCCCGGAGACGTCTGAAAGCGCTGCGATATTGTATTAAGATATTTACCTAACGCAGTTACAACAACGCCAGAAGCAATGATAGGCGTTTGGTGAAACTGGCTAGACATGGTGTAAGGGAAAATGTTCGAAAGGAATACCACGGTCAACAAGGAGTTCTACATAGCTCAACTACAACCACTTAAAAAGGCTATTCCAAACCATACTCCTTCATGACAATGTTAGGCTCTATCTTGCACAAGTCTTCAAAGCCACATTTCAAGAGCTTGAACGTAAAGACTTTTGGCACCCAGCGGACCTTGCATTGACGAATTAACACCTTTTCTGCTCCCTGTCGAACCATATGAGCGTTACTTTCGACAATGAAGACAAACTAAAAAGCTGGCTCAACAACTTCTTCGATGTTGGGCCAGGTGATTTATGATGTTAGTTTTTAGTAGGGAGGTGCTGCAAAAAAATTAACTGAAAATACAAAAAGTCACGGACTTATCAAGTTGCTCTTGTACTTTGTATCTCTCTGTATAGATTATGGTTGAGATCCCTTCAAACTTCATTCAAGCCCTGTTAATTAAAAATTTATAAATAATTTTTAAGGTAATGATTAGCGCGAAACTTCCAGATTGTTTTGATATTCGGCATTATCTTAAATCTATTGAATAATATACGAATATGTAGCAATAAAATTCTGATCTAGGGTATAAAAAGATAGTATTGAACAGATTCCATATTTATATATATACTTTTAACAACAATTGGCCTAATTCGCCTAAAGAATCGAATTTTTATGTTAGAATTGAAATCAAATTAAAATTTGATCTTTTGCTCGATAAGAAGTCTAATTTCAAATTCATTTTGTAGCTGAACGAAGTTAAAGATAAAAAACGAAATTTAATACTTTCCTTGAAAATTAAATAAATTTTTGAATAAATTGAATAAATTTTTTTTATTAATTATTTACCATCAGAATCGTTTATTCTAAATATTATGAAAAAATATATATTTTATTTAAATCATGAAAAATTAAAGAAAAAATATATTCTCAAGTGTGGCAAAATGTTTATTTATTTCTTCCGTCATTTCTTTTGTAAATAATAAAAATTAATAAAAACTTATTAAATAATTTCTATAATAACTTATGGTTTGCGTTTTATGAAATATTTAACCGAATAGTCTTTCTAGTAGCCATGACGTTGCCGTTAATGATGACCTAGAAATATGAAAATAGTTTTGAAACAACAAACATTTGTTCACAATTATTTTTTCGAATAACGCAAAAAAATAATTTTGAAAAAAATCTCATACTCTTAGCATCTGTACAAATGTCTGTCGTTCAATTCGCCTATATTACGGTCTCCTCCATTCGGTGAGAGCAAGTGGAAAATTAATGGAATTTTAATTTATTGCAAAAGATATCACTGTCTAAAGTACTTTTGTGCAGATTAGATTAACTATTCATATACATATGTACTTACATATGGGCTTCTTTCATTCCTATATTTTTATTTCAAATTGAAATTTTATTATGCCTTGATGAAGAGTTAAACGGAATTTGTGTTCAAATCAAACAATGGATTTGATTCATTTGGCCATCTAATTGCATAATTTCTTCAATACTTTTATATTTCATTAGAATTGTAATTTAAGTATAATTTAAGAGGGTTTAGTATTAATTGAAATACGTCTCCATCAAATAAACTATTTTGAAATTCGCACCAATGGTTGACAAAGTATTTTAAGATTTTGCACTCAAAAGAACATTTCCAACAAGTACGACAATTGTGTTGTGTCTTATTTTGTCTAAATACATCTCACTTATACGCAGAATTCACTCGTTTTCCATGTATGTTAGCTAGGGTTTATTATAAGACGGATTTCGCAAATTTTGCACGTCGAATAAATGTGAAAAGGCTAAGTCCCATCAGTTTAAATATTTTACCAGCAAATTAACAAGTTCACTTTCTATGGCTAATCTTAAAATTTCCAAAAACTTTTCATTTAAATTATGAAAGGCATCAATTGCCCTCCCTGATTCATGCGATTCCCATGACATAGTCCATAGCATGAAAGAGACTTATACCCTAGGCTGAACTACTGAAGGGCTGCATTTCTGTCTGATTTAAGGTCTTGTACCGATTCCTTCTCTTCCTTATCTGAACAACTTTTTTAAATAACCATAATGTGAGTGACCTATACGTTGCGACATATGTATGCCCAATCATTATCGAATTCCTACAAAGATCAAAGATAGTCTTAGTCCATAGCATGAAAGAGACTTATACCATAGACTGGCCTACTGAAGGGCGGCAATTCGATCTCATTTAAGGTCTTGTACCGATTCTTCCTTTTCTTTATCTGAATAATAAGCTGCAAAACAATCGATAGTACTATCGATAGTTTGGTTTTTGGCTGACATCGATAGTTTTTTTTCACTATCGATACTATCGTCGAATTCTAAGAATAACTACGGAGGCCACTAAATGTAGTCAAGGTCACATTTGCAAAAAAAATTTCGCTCAGGTTGTTAGCCGTCTGTAAGCTTTTATAGTTACATAGAGACACAGTTAAACAGTTTTTTAAATTTCTATTTACTAAGCGCATATAAAGTATGAATTGTAGCTAAAATATGTTCGTACATACGATTTTGCATTTGACCCAAGCAAATTAATCATCGTTTCCTCAGACCATAGCTTGTCTGTCATGTCATGTCTATTACGGTGCAGGTTTTGCTTCTGTTTGCTGAGAAACGATACATTTCGAGGACTCTTACCCATAAGTCTAGCTTTCATAAGGTTTTTCGTTATTGTGCCACTTAAACAGGAGAAGCAGTTAATTTTTGGGGCTTTTCGATGACTTGAAGGGATTAATCTTTGAAGTACGAATTAAAAGTGTGTTAAAACTGACAGTTGGTCTAAGCTTTCTTCCCATAGTCTCTGCAGTTTCCTTTCACTGGATCTTATTAATTACTTTAGTTTTGGAAACTTCATTACATAAAACTTTATTAGATCTTGGAAAAAAATTAAGTGTCCCTATTTGTTGTTTCAACACTGTATATTTATTGTTATTCTTCTCCTTTTACTTAAATTCTAATATTGTTGACACAAGTAGCACTTGAAAGAATCCGACAGTATCGATAATTTTTTTGCAAACTATCGAAACTATCGAGTGGGCCGACTATCGATAGTTTTGCAGCTCTACTGAACAATTTTTTAAATAACCATTATGTTAGTGACCTATACGTTCCGACATATGTATGCTCAATCATTATCGAATTCTTACAAAGAAAATTATTGATATATGGTATACCAGTTTGTCTAAGTTGTGTTATTAGGCAAACTAGATCCCCAAATTCGCTACCGTATTCAAGAAAGTGTGAGTATTACTTCACACAAGAGTCACGTCCAAAGACAACCCGATAGTATCATTTTACGAACCCACAACGATATAGGGTAACCAGGTAGCAATAGGTATAAACAGACCTTATTTTTTTGTTCGACGTTATGAATTGTTCTCGGCCGCTTTACTGCAGCCGCACTATTTATTCTCCAAGTGATACAACGGTTGAAGTTATGAATGGGAAATTCGGCAAACTGCAATCATCCTAGTCAACATATGTACCTGACCTGTCTTATTTTTTCTAAGACATCATTAACTTCTAAGTCTAATGCTACATACAATTCTATATATCCAGGAATGGTTTGCTTAATTTCGTTATAGAAATTTCAAACTCAAAGATACATTTTGCTCTGTTCCGGCTTGCAAGATGTCAGGAAATATAACGAAGAGGATCATATCGGCCAATTGATTACATTAGAAGTGGTTTATCCATTATGAACTGTTACAATCTGGTGAAATTATTATTTTTGATGAAATTAGTCAGAAATAAAGAAAAAAACAATGTCTTGCGTGCCATTATAATGCACTCATCTCTATACTGCTGTGGTATGGTAGGTAAGACACCCGCCTACCAACCAGAAGGTTCTCGGTTCAATACCAGGCCAAAACCATTTGAAAAAAAAGTTTTTCAACAGCGGTATCGCTGTTGAAACAGCGATCATAACATTAGCTAATAACTGCCTATAAGTATTACTACTATTAAAAACTTCTTTAATGCATTTGCCATTCGAAGCCGGCGTTAAACTATAGGTCCCTTTTACTAAGTCTAAGAATAGAATCGGCTGCAGATCATTGACTGATAGAAGCCCCCGGTTCATGGTATGTTAGGGGAATTAATAAAAATTAATAAATTTTTATTTATCTGGTAGTTACCTAAATTTATAAACCAACTCGAGTCAAAAACAAAATTGTTTACATTTTATTGTGTAGGTAAAGAGATTCTGTAGAGAAAACCAAGGGTTTGAATATTTATGGTTACGCTATGTTCGGTCGTAGGTCATAAAAGCAATCCTGGAAACGAGAGAGCTAACTGTTTGGCGAACAAAGCACATCGACGAGTTTTTATGGGACCTGAGCAATTTTTCGGTGTTCCTATGAAAGGTTTGGCCCCTGATTGACCTAAAATTCGCTGGATTTTGTGTCTATTCTGCTCGATGTACGTTTAAACATCTGGGCACGTCCTTTGTAGCCACTTGAAGCTTCTGCAAATGTCAACTAATGTCCTCAAATACGGTTTTGGGAAATGTCACAAGCACCGAAAAAACGCACGATGTCGCCCTTTGTGAGTGCCTAGCTATTTTGCCCAGAAGATAAGGTTTCTGAAAAATGCTGTAGGCACTTCAAATAAGACATTTTTCCTCTCACCAAGTAGAATAACTGGACTTATTTGTAGCCTCGCCTTGATGTGGTGAATATATATGGCTGCACAACAAATCCTCCGAATCGCAGTATGTTAAAGTAACATAACAAACTTTAGCAAACACATAGAATGGCGTAGAGTGTTAATAAAAACATACTCTTGCTTGAGAGAATGAAAGCAGTCTACCACGTTACTTAACTGTGTAATAAATTTTTAAACTTCAATAGAGTGCAGTTAAGAATCTTATTGGAATATTTTTAAATTTATTTAAAATTTAATTTTGTTTTTTTTTTTTTTTTGTTTTTAAACTTTATCAAGTTCTATAAACTTAAATGTTTTATTAAATTTAAATTTTATAGTTTTTCATATGCCAAAGCAAAAAATCTTTTGACTGACGCATTAGCCAATTTTTTGCAATATTTCTAATAAAATTAAAATAATAGGTTTCTTTTGATAAATGGCTATAATTTTTAAATTGTTGCAAAGTATTATAGAATACTTATGCCATAAACATACTCATAGGAAATTAGAAAATTTTGTGCAAAATTAGAAATAATTTTTTTTTTTTCAATTTAAATATTAGAAAAAAATAAAAACTCAAGTGCCTCAATTTTGTACTTTGATCGTGATGTTATTTTTTAATGGTTATTAACATAAAAAAATTAATTAAATAATTTAATAATTAAAATATTTAATAAGCAGGAAAATTATTAAATTATTTATTTTCATTTTTAATTTTTTAATATTTATTTTTTTTTTATATTGCAGACGTTTTTGTTATAATTTAATATATATTTTTAAGATTAAGCTTAAGCGACTGCCGTCGAATAATTAAATGTGTTAAATTAAAATTGCTTCTTTTTTAATATCATTCTGAAATTAATTTCCAGCTCTGGAGGCATGAAATTAATCAAAGCAATTTGTAAGTTGTTTTGAAATAAAGCGCATTCTGTACAGAGCGAAAAATATTTTGTTCATAGAGCCAAAATACGGGCTATACTTCAAGACTTTCCACCTACAATTACTCTTTTTAGGTTGATTTCGATAGAGTTCGGTACCAGTGTACCGTAGTCGGTTTTCCCGATTACCAAGCTTAAAAATAAAATGTATAAAATTTACAGACATATCTATGTATTTGCCTTAGGCATCATCAATGCCGATGTTAGTTAAGATTTGTTTTCTATATCTAGGCTTAGAAGACGAGATATTACTGGGCAATGATTAAAGCGAACATTAGGAACCACAGTGGCACAAAGAAAACATTATTGTGATTTACAGGACTTTTATGCCCTTCACCTATATTGTATTAACATTGTAAAACTGATAAATATTATAAAAATAATTTTAAAGAAATTTTCTTATACAATATACATATCTCTTGCATCGTCAATTGATCCTAGTAAGCATCTGCATATTTCCAAACAACAATCGTTTTTAGCATCATAAACACTGTACAAAGTTTGGTGCAAATCACTAAAAATTAGCTAAATTTAGGAAATTCTGATGTAAACAAGGTCAAGCAATTGCAAAAATATTTAACTGCGATATAATTTTTTGTAACCTCTTACCACTGCAAAATTCAGAAAATAGTATTCCATATACAACCTTAAATGGAATTTAACTCGTCACTACTTTAACTGTCGATTTTGACATCAGGTTGATAGTCAAATTCATTGGCTGTCAGGGTGATTTCTGACTTAATTTAGGGGGTCTCTGGTTGACCATAAGAGCTGGATAGTTGGGACTCTGGTGACTAATACAGGAGCAACAATTCATCTGATATCACAACAAGCCGCCATGCGTGCTGAAGTGTGCCTTGATTTAGTGAGGCTGCCGCTCCTTTCTATCCTATCTTACCCTACCCTATCCTATCCTATCCCATCTTATCCTATCTTACCTTTTCTTATGATTGATCCAATCATTGTTTTCCAAAAATCGTAAGAAATACAATTAATTCATGAATAAAGAACTATTTGAAGTTGTATTTAAAGAAAACCAGAACCAAAAAACGTATCTTTCAATATAGACTTCTGAACTTTAACAGTTGATAGCTGTCATATTATAAACTACAGTTGTCATTTATTCAGTTTATGTTGCCAAATCACCATGGACGGATATAAAGTTCAACAACAAGTGCAAATAACACAAATATTACAAAAAATTGACCCTAATTTTCATTATCTTCATTATCTTCTGAATCAATAAGTACACAAAAAAAATTGTCGAATTTGGGACGATACCAATACATATATATCGAAAGAGTCACGGTTTGATGTAGATTTAGAGCTGCCGACGTTGACCAGGCCATCACTGTTGATGGAGAGCGCTAAAAACGATGATGACTAATTTTTTCTTGGCTTAATTGGATGATATGGAAACCATCAGGAATGGTTTGGAGTAGTGATTAGAGCGCACGCATAACAACACAAGTGGCACAGGTACGAGACCCAGCAAAATTAATTGAGGTTCTGAATGTATAATATATATACTTTAACTTCCCTTCAGACAACTCCATCTGAAAAAGAGAAGAAGTAGGCCCCCTGACGTTTTAACTTACCTCTGGCGATGATGACAAATATCAGACGAATGATCAGGAAAAAACGGCACCGACTGTAAAAAATTACAATGCTAAGTAGAGATCACCACCACCAATTAGCAACGATCCTCACCGCTACACAATCATATGGAAGGCAGCTGCAGTGGGTTAGTGAAATAAAACAATTGATGCTTTGTGGAAAGTCAATCTGCTGCCTACAGGAGTGGCGGAGAACAAAATTGGAGACCAGCAACATGTGGTTTGAAGAGGATTGCGCTACGTGCCATAAAGCTCATGCCACATGGCGCGTGAAGGTGAAGCGGACGGGCCAATTAGGCCCTGCGGCTTTATTCCGTATGATATTTTTCTCTGTGGGGCTTTCTTCAGTCTCAGGTCTATGCACATAAGCGACACGATCACGATGTTATGTTCCATAACGGCATCGATTGAACGTTCAAGCGTACATATTAATAATATTAATACCCATAACATTCCATGAAGGAACATGGGGACTTCTCTCAGTCAATGAGCTGCACCCGATTTTATTTTTAGATTCATTGGAAGGCACCTACGGTTTAACGTCGGCTCCGAACGGCAAATGCATTAGAGAAGTTTTCAATAGTAGTAATACTCATAACCAGTTGCTAGCTAATGTTATGAGGTGATATCGCCGTGAAATACTTTTTCTTTTTTATTCCAGATGGTCTGGCCTAATATTGAAACGAGGACCTTCTGGTTGGCAGGTGTCTTACCTACCATACCACAGTGACACAGATCTCACATACATTTTGTTTTATTCTAATTTAAAGATAGGAAGCGCTTAGTAAATGTTCTTTATAAAGATGGAATGTGTTGAATTTCTTGTCACTATAATGTAATTGTTTGGACCACAATTTCCCTTAGTTATCATTTGCATTTTAAACATTTAATTCTTTTATTTTTCTGCTTTAGTAGGCTTTTACACATATAGGTTTTTATTTCAATGACTGAATTCTAAACCTAATGAACAATGACAATCGAAATGAATTTTTCTTAAGAAAAAAAAATACACGAAATGAATACTTTTAAAAGATGAGAAGGAGTTCAATAGCATTGAAAAAATTTTACATGAAAATAACAAAAACAACAACAACAACATATGAATGTATACGTAAAAAAAACTAAATTATGTCACCATTAAAAATGTAAAAAAGTTAAAAGAAATCATCATCATAGACAGTTGGTTGTTATGAATAAACTTGGGGTCAATAAATTTATGCCACAAATTTAGACGCAATTGATGAGATATTATCATAAAAACAAAACAAAAAATTAGAAAAACAAAATTGAAATGTTTAGACAAAACGACTCTTTTTTATAAGAAGATCCACTCACGTATAATTTACGATAAACACTCGGCCGTAGTAGAATGTAATTGAAAAAAATTGTTTATTTGCCAGCTCATATCATACGTTTAAACATTATTTCCCTTTATCTTAGCGGTAAAGAGAAATGCAACGCTAATCTTGTGCTTTATATTATTGTATAAAAATTTCTTTTTTTTATTTTTTTCGTTTATAAATGACTTTGTAAAATAGTAATTTATAAGATCTTCTTTTTTTTTTTTTTTTTGTCTTATTTTAGTTTGATATTGAAATGTTCATTGCAATTTCGAATGTTCAGTGCACAATTGCATTTGTCAGAATTTACACTTGCAAAATCTAAATCGATTAATTAAATTTTAAAAACGTATTGAAACATTTCGAAACGTGCCTTTTCAAACGATATTTTACCATTTTTAGAGGAACAAACAAGCAATTACAACGATCGAATGCAATTAATGTAGGAAATTAATTTATGAGGGGATTTTTTTAAATGCTCTTTATAAAGGGTCCGCCATCTAACGTTTTTTTCTTCAACTAGTGCTTATTTCGTGAACGGTAACACTTAGCTCATGTCTGATTTGACAGATAAATAGTTTTATCCTTCCGCTGAACGAATATGGCTGTGTATACGCTTGAACAACGCTGGGAATCTGCGCCTGCGATCGACTTACAGAAGATGCCGATTTTGCCAAAAAAAATCATCTTTTCAGATGAAGCTCATTTTGATCTTGACGGGTATGTAAACAAGCAAAATTGTCGCATTTGGGGCACAGAAAACCCGCACGCATACATTGGAAAGCCAATACACCCAAGACGACACTGTTTGGTGCGGATTTTGGTTCAGAGGCATAATTGGGTCATTTTTTTTCGAAAATGGGCAAGGAGTGGCCGTTACAGTCAATGGCGATCGTTATCGGGCCATGTTGAACGAATTTTGTTCACAAAAATTGAAGAGGAGGCTATTAGCAACATCTGGTTGCAACAGGACAGCGTTACGTGCCACACAGCCGATGCTACACTCGATGTTTTGCGCCCTGTTTTTGAAGATCGCATTATCAGCCGCAGAGCTGATGTCGTTTGGCCACCTCGGAGCTGCGATTTGACACCGTTGGACTATTACTTGTGGGGTGCCATCAAGGATAAGTGTTACGCCAACAAGCCAGAGACAATTGATGCTTTAAAGGACAATATTGGTGAAGCCATTGGTGAAATACAGCTGCACACAATCGATAATGTGTCTAAAAATTGAAACGATCGTGTAGGCTACTGCATGGCCAGCCGAGGCAGCCATTTGAATGAAATTATTTTCCATTATTAACCGGAAGGATTGTACTTTCGAATAAAAAAAGAAATTTGAGAAAATATTGAGTAGTTTTTTTTTTTATTGCATTTTAAAAAAAAATTTATTTGGCGGAGCCTTTATTAAAAACAAATGCTTATTTTTTAAAGATAGACTTTGAAAAAAATAATCCTCATTACCTAAGAACAAAACACTAATGATTTGGAAACTACTCTTTAAAAAAAGTTCATACAAAAAGCTCTTCTAAAGCCTTATTTTACCTCAAATTTTGCTTTAATTAAAAATGTATATGATGGCTAGGACAAGTATTTTAATTGTAAAGTCGTGGATAACTGCGTTTATCTCGGTTCCGGTATGTAGAAAAACTGCTTGCCAACAGATGCTATTACGGACTTTCATTTTCGTGATAAAACCTTAAGTAGAAGAACAAAACTCCAGATATAAAGGGTGGTCCATCTAAAACGCACGATATTAATTATACTTAAAACAAAAAGTTTTCGAAGAATTATTATTATTTTATTATTATGATAGAAGGATCTATGGCAATAATATGTGAAACAAAATATCGGCCAAATGCTCGCAATGGCTTCGGTGGCATATCTCTATCCGACGGTCCATATTTTCAATGACTCTGAGACATAGTTAAAGTTCAATGTTGTTAATGTGCCGAATTATCTCATCCTTTAGCTCTTGAATTGTGCTTGGCTTATTGATGTAAACTGTGTCAAATCACAAGATCGTGGCGACCAATTAAGATCGCCACGACATGAGATAACACGGCTATTGAATTTCGCGGGCAAAAGACCCGTTGTTTCGTTGGCTGTGTGGCAAGTGCCACCATACTGTTGGACACATATCGTCCAGGTCCCTGTCCTCAATTTCTGGCCACAAGAAGTCCGTTACCATCTCGCGATAGCAAACACCATTTACGGTAACTGCTCGGCTGACCTCACTTTCGAACAAGCAACGTTTTCCGCAGAACGAATGCACATGTGTTTGTACATTTCCTACAGACCCGGTCTGCTGAAGTCTGCACTCAATACTCCCCAATGTAGATACATTTGGTCGATTATGCTGACCAAAAAATCACGATGTACACGAAATGCATTTTGATTCGAATGCATTGAGTGAAAATTCCTCAGCTCGAAAGATTTTTGACATGGAATCCGAAGAACAAAGTAAGAGAGGGTGACCAAAACTCCGTTATAAGGACCAGGTTGATGAGATTCTTTTGAAACTTGGTGTAACTAACTAGAGAAGAAGCGCACAAAATCGAAGCGCTTGGAGTTCCATATACTCGGCTATTGACCGATTGAGGGTGTAAATAGCTATTGAAGTAAGTAAGTAAGGACAATTCTGAACGGACTTGGGTTTTGCCAATTATCATTTGTTTCGATATCTGCAGAACCTTCGTAATGGTGAAAAATTAAGCACCATAAAAGCCTGCAAAACGCGATTGGATCCGTTTTTCGCTCGGAAAACTCAGAATTTCCACATATACTGATGAAATAATAGCTTCTTGAAAGAAACGATGTTTTAGTTTTGTTAAAATTTGTAACCGAACTTTTTTGAACACCTATTATAGACTAGGTTAGATTAGATTATGTCAGTCGCTCGCGATTTGCGAATTCATTCGGAGGTGCTATGGCCCATTGTGCTACCCTTTATAGAACAGACCTATTAGGCCAGAAAAGCCAGACATGAAAGAGTCGCAAAGATTCCCACCTAAAATTTCAGTTCTCTCACGTGAGGCAACCGCTACCTCTGACAAAGTCAATCAACTTCGACAATGAAACATCCCTAAGGCGGTCCATGGAAGTGGCATGCACCCAGGTGCCTTAGTCTCAGCTTTCATGGGCAGTCACAGAGAAGCTGCTGTACCGATTTCTTTTCCTTCTCATCCTGGTAGCTTCTACAGTAGCTATTACTAAGGCAATCCATGCGCTCTCACATGCAACCTCTCATACAGTGCCCGGATGTTAGGCTCGCAAGAAGCCCGATCGATGCCCTTCCAAACCAAAGAAGAGACTTAGCTCCCTGCAAATGATGATATTGGTCCACCTGTTTTCCATCTTGCTCAATGCTCATTCGTCTATCAAACTCGATTATTTAATAAGGTCTGAGAAGCAAAACTGGCCATGGCACTGCGATCTAGAAAGATCTATTATGCCAAACACTCCGTGGTCAGATCCGCCAACTCATTAGCCCTAAAAGATAGTAAAAATCCCCCATTGAGTCAATACCCCCGTTCGGTCTAATCGAAACAGTCACCAGAAATATACCCTCAACTTTACGTATAAAGACCGCAATATCTCCAATGGGTAGCCGACGAACTTGTTCAGGCTCCATAAAAGTTCGTCTCCAAAGCAACACAATCATAGAGAATATGCTCCGTCGTCTCCTCTTCCTCCTTGCACAGGCAACACTCCAATTCAGGTACTACATTGAGCTTGAAGAGATTATGTTTAAGATAGTAGTGGCCCGTCAGGAAGCCTATAAATTTCCTCATAGTTACCTTGCTTATGTGGCGCAATTAGCTAGTAAAGCTAATTAGCTAGTAAAGCGTTCGCCTGCCTTAGGTCCCGGCGTTGTACGCAATATGACGAGCGGAGTTAATGCTGCCATTAATCGGTCCTCCCCTGGCTGTAGACCAGCTAATACCACAGTACGGCTCTAGTCCCACGAGACCAACAGAGTCCCGGCCAACAGAGAAGTTATAATTCTTAAGACTTTACTACTGGCCATCAAGCTTGATATTGTAACCAGAGGAGGGTGTACGTCAGGGCCAGAGAAGCCCCCCTAGTAGAGCATTCATCAGCAATATCATTTCCTCGGATGCCTGCATAACCAGGAACTCATACCAGTTTGACATATACCGCTCTAATCGGACCAGTGAGCGAGTACAGATGCATAGGAGTTGAGAGCACTGATTGCTGCGAGACTGTCTACGTAGATCATAATAAACCTCGTGATTCAATTCCCACCTATTATAACCTATGCCTCAGCTTACGCCCCTACGGCTATTTTTTCAGGAAGTGAAGGGTAGATATTTTTCCAATGATCATACAGTTTTAGACCTAAAAATTTTTTCACTAATTTTTTTCTATTTGACTTAAAGATAGCTTATGTGAAATTTTACACCTCTAGAACCATGACTTCTGAGCACAACTGGTCTTAAAGTCTGAAATAGGCGTTTTTTCAATAATTGAACTGGTTTTGAATTTTAATTAATTGAACGAATCAATAAATAATAAAAAAATAATTATACTAAAATTTTTAACTTCTTGAATAAACGACTCTTTTAGACAGATTTCGCTTGATCAAGGTCATTATACACTTTGTTTATAAAATTAACGTCACTTTTATGTTTTGGTGCCAAGAATAAGTTTTGCAAAATGAAAAAAAATAAAAAATTTTTAAATAATAATGGCTAAAAATTTTAATATTTTCAAAAACATAATTTTAAAAATATCATCACAAATTTGTTAAGCAAAAACTCATATACGTCTTAAAAATATTTTATATTTTTTAAACAATTTACTAAATTTCTTTAAAGTAGTATTTATTTATGAAAAACCATTTAAAAATATAAAATTTTTGTTTATTAATATGAATGTTAAGGTTAAGTGACTTCTTACCACACTATAATGGTGAGTTTTGATTTCTGCCAAAAATTTTTTAAAAATTTTGCCAAAAAAAATTATATTTGAAAAGAAAAAGTAAATTTATGAGCACACGCATCGCTGCTAAGTATTAAACTAAAATTTGTTTAAAATTTCTTTTAATTTAGTGGCTAAGCACAAACAAAGTATCATTTAGTCATGGAATCTTAATGTCTGTATATTTACAACACATTTTCTTAAGAATTGTAAAATATTCGTTATTGAAATCAATCCTTGACATATCTGTTGATTTACTATCATATTAGTAAGTAAAAATATTGTGTAGGAATTTTAATTAGAAAATATTGTTTAAATTTACTTCACGTTAAACACACCCACGTCAATAACAGGGCGATTGATTTTGGGACAAAAAGTATTTTGCCTTATCAAAATTCAACTTAAACATATTCATTTTACTGCCGCTTTAATCTGGGGAGCTTGAACTGTAAAAGAAAATAAATCTTTTAAGCATTTACTACCAGTATACAATTAAAACATTATACAAAGACTGTCTGTCACCTTAAATGTATTTGTGTTGAATCTATTGTTAGTTTTTAGTAATGGAATGAATGTTATGCATTATAGAAGCCGAGCCAAGAATTACACCTGGCTTAGACAAATACCCGTTTCATTAGAAATCACGTGTGTGAGTATAAAGAAAGAAAAGTTTTTCTGGCTTAAAAAATCGTAAATGGTTGAGAATGCATTCATTCTGTTTAATATACGAGTATGTGTATAAAGACGGTGCAGTTGTGTTAAAAATAATAGGTAGATGTGTAGAATCATAGCGCAGATGCTTATAAAAAATCGCATAACTTCTCTTTTTATATAAATATGCTAAGACCGGCTTGCTTCGCTATCCCCATCTTAATTATTATCTTCAAAATTTTCTCAGATTCTTTTTTAACTTTTTTCACATTTTGTTTGTGAAAATCGAAACATTTGATATAACGGGTCCGCCATCTAACGTTTTTTTTTTCAACTAGTGCTTATTTCGTGAATGGTAACACTTAGTTCATGTATGATGTGACAGATAATAAGTTTTATCCTTCCGTTCAGCGGAATATGGTTGTGTATACGCTTTTTTCGCTTCGCCTGCGATCGACTTACAGAAGATGCCGATTTTGCCAAAAAAAAATCATCTTTTCAGATGAAGCTCATTTTGATCTTGGCGGGTATGTAAACAAGCAAAATTGTCGCATTTGGGGCACAGAAACCCACACGCATACATTGAAAAGCCGATACACCCAAGACGAGTCACTGTTTGATGCGGATTTTCGTCCAGAGGCATAATTGGCCATTTTTCTTTGAAAATGAGCAAGGAGTGGCCGTTACAGTCAATGGCGATCGTTATCGTGGCATGTTGAACGAATTTTTGTCCACAAAAATTGAAGAGGAGAATATTAGCAACATTTGGTTTCAACAGGACGGCGCTACGTGCCACACAGACGAAGCTACACTCGATGTTTTGCGCCCTGTTTTCCAAAAAAAAATTTATTTGGCAGACCCTTTAGTTCCATCCAGAAAGACACTGTAGGTTATACTTTGTAGCTTTATCCAGTGTGCTTTCTGCCATACCTGCTTTTTTCCTCTTGTAGATAGGTGATGAAGCTGTAAAAGTTCTACACATGTACAAAATTTAATATTTGGTATGAATATATTGCGCCACGCCCACTTATCCAATCTCTTCCAGTTACTGACTGATGATGTATATTATTTTCTACGTTGTCTGAGCCTAAATTAGAAGCTTCTACTATTACCGCTCTTATATCTTAAGAGAAATCAACATTTGTCCAAATCCGCCCAATTTTGACTGATGGTTTGTACTGTCCATGTAATCACTCAGACCAAATACTAATACTTTAGCTTTAACCGTTCTCTAGATATAATGAAATCAACATTTTGATTGATGATTTGTGTTGACTATGAAGTCACTCAGACCAAATAGTGAAACTTTAGTTTTAACTGTTCTCAAGATATAATGAAATAAATATTTTGTTTGTATGAAAGGTACCATGCCCACTTGTCCCATTACGCCAAGTTTTTGGTTGATTGTGTTGAATATGAATCTATTTAGGTTAAGTTTAAAAATCCTCTCTGTTAGCATTTTGAAGATATAGGCATAGGGGCGTGACACCGTCAAATTGAAATTTGAGATTTACGAGTATATAGTTGCTTCCAGACATACAAATTAATTCGATTCGTTTTTTTAGCTCAAATTCATTAATTTGAAATGATAAGGCTTTTAGATTTCAAACGATAGACACTGCTTGTTGGGTCTGCGCCAACGTAAATGCACCTTCGCCTTGCGTTAGACTCGGATCTTCAAAGTGTAATTTCTATAATTCATTATCTCTACATGACTTGTCAGTTGGAGCATTGTCACCGCAAATTCTGTTTAATTCCAAACATATATGACGTTTTCAACAGCGTAATAAAAAAATGTTTTGTATAAAACTCAAAACCATACAATCCGTCAAAACTATGGGCAATCAGCTATTACTTTCTAAAAATTTAATGTACTTGGTATTTACCTCGAATGTGACGGACGCCTCAAGGCTGTTGAGAGCAGTAAAATCTGGCCATATCTATATAGTCGAAGAATGAAACAGGTTTTGAAACTGCCCGGGCTGCACACTTAAGCTTAACACGAATATTCCGGTCAAAACAAGAGAAGCAATGAAAGAACCGTTACTTATAAAATTCCTTAATTTGTAAAAAATAAAATTTAGTCCAAGTTTTTATACTATAAAGGGAAAGATTATGGGGTTAACATCAAAGTTAGCAAAATAAATGTAAAAAATGTTTTGAACAATTTTTTACTGTACCCAAATGCCTCTTTTGCAATTATTCGAAGGCTAATGAAAACGTTTGGAGTAACTGCATTCATGGAAGAAGGTGTAACAAAAATATTTTAATATAAAATGGTAGATAAATTTGGAAAAAAGTTCCTTGTCCAGCAAGCAACTTCCTGTATTCCCTTCAAAGTAGTACACTTATGTCAATGTTTTCTAAATATCTTTAAACACTTTTGATAGATGTTGGCAATTGTTGCTTTTCATTGCAACTTTGAATTTTTATTAATTTAGAAGCTTCAGTCACCTCCATTTAAGAAGCTCCCTGGCCACCACTCCATCTGTAGGGAACATAAAAGCAATATTAACTACAGAATGTCATCGGAATGATTATGCGACGGCATCTCTTGAAGAAAAAAGAAAAAGATAGAAGTCTATGATAAGCAGTAGCTTCAGTGCTGGCTCCGAACCACCACTAGGCAACGAAAACATCTATCCTGGACAGCTGCTGGAGTAGACCGACATCTCGCTTAGCTGGAAGACAAAAATTATTACAAAGAAACTGGAACAAGACAAAGATGCCTTGTCAAAGCAATATACTTCCAAGCGTAGTTACGGAAAAAATTGCCAAGGCATGATTGTGGTATTTTATTTATTCTAATTTTATTTCATTTATTGAAGTTTTTCTCCTATTTAATGTGTGGTCTTGTGATAAAAGACCGTAATTCACTACAACAGAGCAAGGGATGAAAATAGTGAGCAAAACCTTGACATTTGTTAGAACTTGGCGTTCTTCTTTTGTTATTAACAATAGCGAGTTTTTCCATTAAGAAAATTTGTTAGGAGTTATGAGCCTTTCGGAGGTAGCGTAGTGGTTAGAGCACACGCATAGCAGAACAAACGACCCAGTTTCGATCGAGTGTTTAATAAAAGGAGGCATCAACTTCCCTTCAGACTAAGACGTTCCAGCTTACTTCTGGCTAAAAACGCCACTTACTGGACAAAAAACACAATGTTCAAGTAAAGATCACCACCAATTAGCAAGGATCTTCACCACTATACAAAAAAAATCACATGGAGGGGGCTACAGTGGATTAATCATCTACTTAGCGTGAAAAATCAACTTGATTATGAAATTGAAACAAAACAATAGATGCTTTGTGGAAAGCTAATATGCTCCCTAGAGAAGAAAAAAATGAACCCTGCGAGAAAGCTGCAATCATTCCACATTCTGAGTAATGCCAAGATTCTTTTGTTCTAAATTAAACAGCCTTTGAAAAATGCATATGTATGGTAGATAAGACACCCGCCTACCAATCTGATTTTTTTACAGCGGTATCACCTCATAACATTGGCTAGTAACTGGTTATGATTATCACTACTATTGAAAACTTGCATTTGCCTTTCGGAGCCGGCATTAAACTGTTACCCACTGGGTAATCAAACAACCCCGGGTGGGTTTAATTGGGTATTATATTTAAAAAACCCGTAAATAAGTATAATTTACGTATTAGGAGTACAAATTAATTCTGTTCGTTTTTTAGCTAAAAATATAATGAATTAACAAGTTTATCAACTGACAGCTTCCTTTTTTTCCTACCTCTGAGCCAATTTTCGAATTCTGTCTCAGAATATTTCTCGACTTTTGAGGCGATCCCACTTTGAAGCCGATTTCATATTGATTCGGTGACAAGCCAAAAGATGTTTTATCTGTCGAAATAATCAATAGTCAGCAGGAACAATGTTTGGATAATAAGACGAGTGGGACAATATATTTCATTTCATCGATTTTAAGAATTGTTTGGCAACTTTTGAAAAGAGAGGCCGAGAGTTATCAAGCAAAAGAATAACTTAATCATATCTGTCTTTATATTCCGGTCGTTTTTACCGTAATGAAACGAAGTGATTGCTGCTCCGATCATCGAGTTTTGACAATTCATTGTATACAATGCAAGAAACGAAACATATTGTCGAATTGGACGAAAAGCCCATGCGAAAACTCAATAAAATCCGATGAATTGGTTATTTTCTTTTTTAATCCGGGTTTTTGCCAACCCTGCTTCAGGGAATGTTATGGGAATTAATACAGTATATATAATATGTCATTGTTCTGGTTTATGTCGGAAACTGTATCACGATATCGAAGGTAGAGTTCTACAGTTATTGATGCATACCGTTCTCTTTAAAAATTCGAATATTGTTCTTGTGCATGTGATTTACTGTTCTATCGATACTAAAACGGATTGTGTTCGTATAAAAGGAATTGGTGGCATAGCACTAATTTTTCCATTTATTTTTTTCTATTTAAATTCAAATGAATAAGTTTTTTTAGATCGATAAATTTTAAAATGTTCCACAAAAAATAAATAAATCTTTAGAAACAAAATGCCTTCCGTATAAAAAATATATATTTTTTTCGTATTTTTTGATAATTCACCAAACTAAATTGGGGTCGACAATAATTTTTGTTTATTTTTTTCATATAAAAACATACAAATTTATAAGCAATAAGGAAATATGTATTTTAAAATTTACACATCTTGTACCAGAATATCTATCTGTCTGGTGGTTGTTTTGAATATTAAGATCACACAGAATATGTCCAAAATGTCTGCGAATATGTATATCTTTGAGTAGAACTAAAATCTTATAAAAATAAAATCTTTATTTATTAGATAGGTGACTGCTGCCTATTCAAAAATTAAAACAAATCAAGGTCTTTAACATTTCCTGCTGTTTTCTCTCTAGTTTCTCTTAACAAGCAACACTGGGGGTAATGTTTGCATAATAATGAAAAGAAAATAATTCCCGTAGAGGGAAGAGTTGTAAAGATCATGTACAGATATCTGAAACCTATTATGTATGCCATACGTGTACTCATTCATTCAATAATTCAATAAAATCAATTTCCTTTTTAGTTTTTACATAAGGTTCGTACTTTATTTTATTTTTTTACATTAAATAAAATTGCGCACAAAACAAAATAAGTCGTTAAACTTTATAATTTTATAACTTAGTAAAGGTACGTTTTTATGAGGTTGATGTGTTGAAATTACGCAGGACAGCTATAATTGATTTTGTTGATTTTGTAATAATACACTCGCCCCCAACATGCATATGTTCAAAGTTTCAATCACACGAGTAAAATATTTTCTAAATAATTCTTTATTTAATCCGTAAAAGTTTTGAATCAAATTTTGTTTTAAAAATGAAATTTATAAAATTTCAGTAAATTTACTTTAAATAAAAATATGATTAAAAGTGATATAGGCTCTTCGAAAAAGGCAAAGACTTTGACGTATGGACAATGCGCCTGTTCGCAACTTATCGTTTCCTGCTACAGACTTTTTAGCCAAAGAAACACTACACAATTTTAAAAATTTACTTAACAAACGTGTATGTTTACATTTTTTCCCCGTCACTCCTTCCACCAAAACAACAATTACTTTGTTTCAGTTTCAATAATGAAGCTGAGTTTTAAGCTAAGCAGATTCATATGAATGTGTGTAGTGGTGAAGATCCTTGCTAAGTGGTGGTGGTGATCCTTACTTATCATTGCAATTGTTTTCCATTAGGTGGAGTTTTCTCCTGATCATTCGTCTAATGTTTGCCATCATTGCCAGAAGTCAGGGGGTCATTTTTTAAATGGATTTGTCTGGAGGGAGGTTCAAATGTCTATTTATTAAATGCTCGAAAGCACAATTACATTTTTTTATGTCCTCTGCTGGGGATTTGGCCAGGGCCGCTTGTGTTGTATGCATGCACTCTAACCACTACATCCCGCCAGACCCATGTTAAGAATTATATTTTGTGATTATTTTCAAATCCAATTACCCACAACGCTGCAGAGGCTGATGTTAATGTCGCAGTGGACAAGACGGTGATGATGTTCCTCAAGGGCACATTGTCACTCGGGCGATGGTCAGGTACCTCGGAATATTCATGAGTTTCCAGGTTCACCTCACGCATGTTAGGCATAAATTGACGGAAATTGTTGGAAAGATTAGGCGCATAATAAGAAGTGATTGGGCTCTCGGCAGGCGTGCCGTTCGTATCATATATAATGGGTTGTTCGTGCAGCGTTTGGCTCTTCTGTGTGGTACAGGACGGTCATATCTGTTGTTGGAAGGAGTAAGATTCTCCCTTGTAAGGGAATTGCGCTCTTGGCATGCGTTCCGGTATGTCGAACGACGCGTTGCAGGTTCTTGTTGGTGCAGCGCCACTTGATTTAGACGTCGCAGTATTGCCTACAGAATCAAGAAATAGCTGCCACTTCGAACGCATGACTAGCTTTCTGCATCTGATCTTGACATGGTGGCAGACAAGATAGACGAACAGTGACAATGGGAGGGTTACATATGAGTTTATTACGGACGTGACATTCGTACTGGAACAGACTTTAGATTCGGCTTAAGCCTGAGGTTCATACTGACGGGACATGGCTCTTTCAATGAATTTTTGCATCGAATTGGCCAGACTGTGTCTGCGGACTGCTGGTTGAGCTGAGAACTGAGGACAGGAGACATGTACTGACTACATGCCCAGACTATGGTGACATTTGGAACCTAGATAGTATGGGTATTACTCATACGGAGGTGATTTGGGACAATCGGACTTTTGGGAGTTGGGCGCTTTAAAGGTTACTGTTTTTGATAAGAGAAGACGGAACGTTAGGGGATATACCTCCTCCACTTCCAATACCGCCGTTTTTTGCCGTTTTCCAGCTCGTTAGCTCATGGCAATATGCATTGGTGTTCGGTTGGGCTGCGGCCTGTTACGAACTCTAGTTCGTCTCCGACTTCTGGCTATCGTGCTGTTCCTGTTTGCTGTTTATTCCTTATTGCTGTGTTCCTGTTTGGTATTTTTCACTTTCATCTTGGCCACCGTCAGTCGTTTGGGACTTACACTGGTAGTAGCATTTATGGTACGAAGCCTGACTGGAGGCTTAATTCTGGTACCACGAGTGCCCTAGGGAAGTGATCCTCTTATGGTCTCAGTGTGGAGTTATATTCCTAACCGGGTGCCGTGATCCATAGATCGACACCTCACCAAGGTGGACGTCATGTCTAAACAACATGGCTTCGAATTGGTACTCACTGGTGATTTTATCATAGGTGGAAGCGTTGGTAGATGCATTGTAATCACTCATGAATTGGCACCGTGGGGTAAAGCCTTAGAACAGGTTCTCACGTTAAGCAACTGACTCATACCTACAGGGTGTAGTAAGTAATTAGTAAGTAATTGTAAATTGTAATTTCATAATTGCCAATAGCCATAGTACATAATCATCTGTAAGTCGATCGCAGGCCCACTTAGCGAAGCGTATACACAACCATATTCGTTCAGCGGAAGGCTAAAACTAATTATCTGTCAAATCAGACATGAGCTAAGAGTTACCATTCACGAAATAAGCACTAGTTGAAAAAAAACGTTAGATGGCGGACCCTATAGAAGTCTTGAAGAATAATAACAACTACTATAACATATACTCGAAAATAAACTTGTTTATTTAAGAACAACTAGAAAATTGTAAAAGAAATGTGAAATGAATAAATTAAACAAATCGTTTGTCAAATCAACAATTGCTTCTTTAATATTTATTATTATTCTCTTCTCTATTTTTGTTTTTCTAAATCTGTTTTATAAAGTGTCTGTGTCAGACTGAATGTGTATATTAAACCAGTACAATATTTAGTTGAATTGAAAAATAAACGTTTCATTTGTTGTATTAATATTTTCGTAAGCTCATAATTATTATTTATGATGTAAGACAAATTACACTTTAAACAACATTTAATTATGCACAAATATATAACAGATTTTTGCTTTTTTAAAAATTAGGATGTCCCTTAAGGAGGAAATGATATTAATTCAGATCTTGTTGCCACAGTAAAAATAAAAAAAAAAATAGTAAAAATCACTCTAAAAGTAAAAGTCGAACAAATTTTATGATTGCTTGGAAAAGCATATAATTAACCCCAGCTGCCACACAAATATCTTAGACACATGAATTTATTCATATTTAAACAAATTAAAACGATAGTTTGCTCAGTATTGCCTTTCGGTAAATTTTTTTACTATACTGGATTCAGTAAAAAATCGGTCAGGGAAAAATTGGCAACCGTCAGAGCGATTGATACAATCAAATACTGAAAATTCGTATCTATCACTTTACAGCACTCTATACCATATGTGGCCATAGGCACACTGAATTGCATAAGTTTAATCGGCTTCCTACGCTGGAACGAAAACGAAAGTATTCAACAAAGAATAACAAATTTACTAATTCTACTAAAGAGTGGTCCAACTATAATGCCGATGTTAATCACACCTTAACTACATTTTTTTACCAAACTTAATTTGACACTTATTTGTTTCAGTGTTAGACAAATTCAACCATAGAGTGGTACACAATTGAGCAGCGCGTAAGGATTGTTGAAGCGTTCAAATTTAAATGCATTTTTTTGGTCAGCATAATCGACCAAATGTGTCCGCAATCGAATTGTGCGCAAACTTTGCAAACCGGATCCGTAGGAGATGTGGAAACACCTGTGCATACTCGCCAATTTCGTTCTAGGCTGGCGGCGTCATCGGCAAACAGTTACAGTGAATGGATTTCGCTATCGCGAGATGATAACAGACTTTTTGTGGCCAGAAATTGAGGATATGGACCAGGGCGAATGTGGTTCCAACAGGATGGTGCCACTTGCCACACAGCCAATGAAACAATGGCTCTTTTGCTCTCTCATGTCGTGACGATCTTTCTTTCTTTGGAGATATTTAAAAGAAAAAGTATACGTCAATAAGCCAAGAACAATTCAAGAGGTAAAGGATGAGATAATTCGACACATTAACGACATTGAACCTCAATTATGTCTCACTGTCATTAAAAATATGTGGCGAGCATTTGGCCGTTATTCTGCTTCACACATAATTGTCATACATCCTTCTATTATAAAAAAAAAATATTAAGATAATTCTCTGAAAACTTTTTGTTTTATTTACAATTAACATCGCTCATTTTGGTTTGGCTACCCTTACTCTATACTAACGCTGTAGGACTAAATTGACAATAACTTCCTTTCTATTATTACTGATGGTTAATATCTAAGTACCGTCAGTGAACTTACGATTTACAATCTGAGCTATAGTCTGTTCGAAACGGTGTTTACTAGGAAGCATAAAGTACTGGAATATGTACTGCCTGCACTCAATGGAGCCATACTGAGACTTAATGAGCAAGTAAAATTTACGGGTATCATTATGGATATGAAGCTTTCCTGGAAATTAAATATTGAAGAAACAGTCAAAAAGGCAGCGGTTGCATTCTACTGCAGCAAGGGAGCAGCTGACAAACGGTGGGGACTCTATCCGTCATCTAAATTAGGTCTTTACTTTACTCTGGAGTTATTATATGGTGGAGGTCGCTGAAAAAAGATTATATTCTGAGGAAGTTGGAAAAGGTTAAACATTCGGCCTTGGTTGGAGTAGCTGGGGCGTTGCGGACAACTCCCACCGAAGCTCTCAATGTGCTGCTGCCATGCTGAGGTTAAGGGCATCGGGTATTGGAAGCTGTCACAATGTGGGACATGCCGGGATTTTGAAACAAGTCGACGCAATCCCGAGCAGAACGGATTATTGCATCTCATCTCCACTATCAGTCACCAAATACAGGACGTATATACTGCATGGAAAAGGTCTTGGTGGAATTCGATGGAGGAGGACAGACTTGTTTGTGATTCTTTATTAATGGTTCTAAAATGAACAATGATGACCATTCGGGATGTCACTAATTGGCTCGTAAGGTTCATAATCTTGGAAGGTATGTATTTATACCGATGCTCAGACGGCTATAAAGTCTCGAGAGTCTATGTTCGCTAACTTCCGGACTTCCGTGGGTATGTCAGTCGCTACTAATGCTGATGGCGGAATTTTTCAATATTTTTCAAGCTGTTTGACGAATTATCTGGCTGTACGGGGTAGAATGGCACAGGTTCTTCCAGCAAAAGAGAGTCTTAGTATGCCTATCTCTACTTGACATCTGTGCCTTAAATCCTGGGCCAGCAATACGTTCTCCATTAGATGGGTTGTGGTCTCGATTCCAACCAGACGCGCTGTATGTTACGTTACTCCTAGCACATGGTCTTAGTTATTCCACTCGTAATAAATATAATTGAAGGATTCACAGAATGTCATAAAATCACACTAAAAAATAAAACTGTTGTGAACAACCCTTTATAATATGCTGGTGCCATTTTGAATTTATAAGTAAATCAAGCAGAGTGCGAATACAAATTGCGGATAATACAAATAGCAAAACGTTATCCAGGTAGAACGTACAAATATTTTCATTTTTCAAAAATTATAAAAAATATGTATGTACGGAGTATATCATTGAAATTTTTATTATTTTAAAACACTTTTTATTTGAAAATCAAAAACAGTAATTTTAAACTATTTTAAAATTTGAGAACATTATGACAATATGACACGATAGCTGACTTTGTGAATACCCAAAATATAATTTATAATTGTATTGTATTTATTGTATTTCAAATAACTACTATTCTCCAATGTATGTACACCCCATTACGCTAAAAACTTAAATTAAATCTTCACTTACTACTTTAGCCATTACCTAAACATTGCGTGTCATTTTTAGTAAGGTAATATGCATTAAAAACAATTATCTTAAGTATATTAAAACATTTATTTTCTATTGTATTTCTTCATATTCTGTGCCACCTATGGTTTTTCAAATAATTCACATTACTTCATGGAGTTCTTCGACCTCCAAGTTTTGATTCTGTTATGTATTTCATATTCATATGCTCAGATTTTCACACGCAAACCATGTTAGCCATTTTAGCAAATTTTTGTATATTTTTACTTAAGCCATGTTAGAAATCTAATTTTTCATACGATTTCCAGGTAATAGTGTATCTCATGTAAAATGTATAGACAAAATGAAATTCAAACAAATTCTCTAACAATGTTAGTATGGAAACATTAGGCTTTAACATAATTACGATCCTAATATGAGTCTACTAATAGTTATACATTTATTAACATTGCTTTTGTTTGGAAAAACGTGTCACTGACCTTTACACGGAACAACACATTTTATTGTTTTTTTTTTTTTTTAATAACTTATATGTATATTTCATCACGGTTTATTTTAAAATATTTTATTTTATTTTTATTTTTATTTGTTGAGTTGAATATTTAACAAGGTATTAGAGTTAGATATAGAAACCTGTGTTTAATTAGCGTTTTCTTTGTTTTGTATAGTTTGTTTCAGGTTCGTTAAGTCTGAACTATGCTGTTGGCATTGTAACACTTCAATTACACAGTATATAGTTAAGTGTGTTAAACTCTAGGGACGAACATCTGAAAAAAATGTTTGCCAGTTAAAAGCTATATTTGGTCAAACCACACTATTTTACAATATAAGCTACACATCGCTGTTTAGTTCAGCCGCTAAGTTGGGTACAAATAATTAGTTGCTAATAACATAGCACTGTGGCCATTGGGTTAAATACAAACTCTTTGTGGGTTTTTTGTAAGTACCTTGCAGTGATTTGAATGAAAATTTTTTAGTACTGTCGGCATGTTAACTTTGTCCTGGATAAAATGAATGGAGTATATATACCATGCCTACTGCACATAACGCCGAATGAAATAAGGCTTCTTTTATACAGGCAGATTATTAGGCCTCTCAAGTCCTATGCTTTCCCTGTTTCATTCGGGATTTAATCTTATTAGTCGGGGAGACTTAGAGTCTGGAAGAAGCGTATGTTGTCGGCATGATGGACACCTAAACAATACCTTCGACCTTTTCCCACTACACACTCTGAAAAGTATGTAGTTGAGGTTCTTGCACCTCCCGGAAATTCAGATCATTGTACAGTTTCTGCCTCATTCTCGTCTACCGCTCTTCGCGAGGTTCCACCCATGGCTACGGAACGCTCTATTTTTAACTACGAGGATGCTCGTTGGGCTGATCTCAACGACTTTTTTGGGCATTTTAATTGGAAACTTTGTTTCCTTGACTCAAACGTCGATACCATGGCTGAAATGATAGTGAATATAATAAGGCTAGGGATGGATATTTTCATCCCATCCATTCGATTAAGCCTAGAAACAAGTCTTGGTTTAATCTGACGTGTACATCGGCAGTCAGATCCAGAGAGGAATCGTTCAGGAATTGGCGCAATAACAAATGTGCCCATACTGATTTGCTTCGCAAACATGCGAGATAATCATGTGCAGTAGTACTTAGACGCGAAAAGGCTTTATACGTGCAGCGCCTTCGTGCTAAAGTTCTTATTTTTCCGCGGGGAAGTAAAAACTTTTGGTCATTCGCTAAAAGGCTGAACAACGCTAGTTCGGTTGCTGCTCTTATAAAGAATGACCACACATTCGCAAACCTTTTGGCCGAAATGTTTGCAAGTAATTCTCACTTGCCAAAAAGCATTCAACCACTACCCGAACTTGAAAGAGTATCAGTAACTATGCCTAATATATTCTTTCGAGCTCGTGCTGTAAAAAGGGTCCTTGCAAATCTCAACGTTAACAAGTCTTCTGAGCCGGATGGCATACCAGCACTGGTCCTGAAGCAATGCTCTTCGACGCTTGTGCGTCCATTAGCTCACCTTTTCAGTGCGCCGGTATTTTTCCATCTTCCTGGAAGGTTGCTAATGTAATGCCAATTCCCAAAAAGGGCGAGGCTAGTAACCCTGAGAACTACCGTCCAATAGCAGTTTGTTCCGCACTCTCCAAGGTGATTAATCACCACCTTGTTGGATAGCTGGAGTCCAACGATTTACTTAACGATCGTCAGTACGGTTTCCGAAAGGGCCGTTCTACTGGTGACCTGTTGGCGTTGCTCTCGGAGAAGTGGAACAAGTCCATTCATGGTTTTGGCGAGAGTAAGGTTGTGGCTCTGGATAGCTCAAAGGCGTTTGATAGATTTTGGCACGAGGCTCTCATTTCGAATCTTTATGTTTTTGGTGTCGGTAGTCACTTCTCTCGATTTATATCGAGTTTTCTCAGAGATCGCTCTATAAGAGTGGTTAAAGCTGGGGTCTCATCCGACGAGTTCAGGATAAACTCAGGGGTACCGCAAGGCTCTGTTCTTTCTCCTACTCTTTTTCTAATATTTCTTAACGACTTTCTTCTTCTCACTTCTAATCATATCTACTCTTTTACGGATGACAGCAACATTTGTCACTCATATTCTTTTGATCGTAGACCGAGCCTTTTGGAGGTTGGGGCAAGAAGGACTCACTCACAAGGACACACTCACAAGTGACATGGTGAAGGTCTCCAAGTGAGTTGTGCGAACAGGGTCGATTTTAATGCACGTAAGACTCAATGTTGTTTTTTAACACACAGACGTAGTGATGTGCTGTCATCTGTGTCAATGGGTAATGTGTATATTGAGGAATCAGATGCTCTTGATGTTCTGGGCATGAGAATTCACTGTGACGTTCGTTGGAACGATAACATATATCAAGTGTCGAAAGACGCATTCAAGGGCCTTGATTTTTTGAGACGGTGCAAGAAATACTTCACTCCATCTGATCTCCTTAATATTTACAAGACCTAAATCCGACCCAAAATGGAATACAACTCTCATGTATGGGCCGGTGCTTCAAAGTCTATTTTGGAGCTTCTTGACCGCGTACAGGAGAGGGCGAAGATGCTCATCAATGACGGTAGGGTAGCCAACTCTATCGATTCATTGGAGCACCGTCGCAATGTGGCGTGTGTTTCATTGTTCTATCGGTACTATAACGGAATGTATTTTAACGAAATTAAGGAATTAATTTCTAAAAATCATATATTTTTACGTAGTACTCGTATTTCTCGTAGAGCTCATCCTTTTGTAGTTGATTGTTCAGTAAATCGCACAACGCATTATAGGGAGAATTCGTTCTTTGGTCGTACTGTTCGGTTGTGGAATAATCCTCCAGTGAAAGTATCTCCTGCCACTTAAGAAATGAGTAAATTTAAATCTAACGTCCATAAACACTAGTCCCTCTGTCCTCCTTCCAATAACCTATGTTCCTATTACCAGCACAATGCACTGCATAAGTAGGGACCATCCCCTGGGTGCTGGTCTTATATAAAAAAAGAACACATCATCAGTCCATAACTGAACGAGGTTGAATAAATGGGCGTGACAGCTCCCATTCCCACTAAACGTGGAATTTTGCACATGTGGAAATTGGTAACTATTAACGTTTCATGATCTATTCATATCAGTCAAAAAGCGAGACAGATTGGAAAAGCGTGTATTGGTATACAACACGAAGCCTCCCAGCAACGCGAGAATGATTAATTTAATCTTAAATATAGGAAATGAAAAAAAATTACTGCGCACTTAAGATTTAAAGTTCTCATAAAAATGTCTATGGTAGTTAAGGTTAGACCAATTCTCACCGTTGTGATGGTGTATAAAAAACTTATTTTGGAGATAATTGGTATCATGAACCGTTTCAAGGCAAATATAATAGAGTTCGTATATGAAACATCAAAAGATATTTTGTCACATTTCATCGAACTATCTTTCAAATTGCTACCAGCCTTTCGGTTATAAAATTTACATAAACAAGCAAACGAACAAGCTTTTAAAAGGTGATTCCGATTCGTTCAGTATATTTGAATATGCTATTGTATAAGTATTTAGTATTGATTTTATTAATATTTTTATTTGTGGATTTATAAATGTATAGGGTGTTTGCCGGGAAGGTATACTACTTTGTTTTAGTCTCTTTAGTCTTGAAAGTTCATATTTGACAGTCGTGAAGTAGAGACGTGGCAAATTTATTATGGAAAAATATTCAGTAAACCAGCGTGTTTAACCATTAAAACATTTTATCAAAATCAACCCCGAAATAACCATTTCAATGGTTATGTGAATAAACAGAATAGTCGGTTCTGAGCGATGGAAAACCTTCAAATTTTTCATCAGTCACCTTTGCATCCATTAAAAGTAACAGTCTGGGTGTGCAATTTGGTCAGAGGGAATCATTGGACCTTACTTCTTTGAAACTGAAAACGGCGTAACGGTAACTGTCAATGGGGAGCGATATTGTGATATGATTGAAAACTTTTTAACGCCACAGCTGCATGCTTTGAGCTTGACTAACATGTGGTTTCAACAAGACGGTGCCACATCGCATATAGCCAGGATTACAATGGAATTACTGCGAGACCTCTTTCCCCAACAAATTATTTCAAAAAATGGTGATGTTGATTGTCCTCCACGGTCGCCTGATTTGACTGCTCCGGACTTCTTTTTGTGGGGATATTTAAAAAGCAAGGCTTATGCAAACAAAGCAGAAACGCTGGAACAACTCAAACAAAATATTCGTGATGAAATTAATGATATACCGCGTGAATTGTGTGAGAATGTAATGAAAAATGTGATCAAAAGGGCTCGCATTTGTGAGGCTAACATAGGCGGGCATTTATCTGATATTGTATTCCATACATAATTGACGGAATTAAATAAAACATTTATCAATATAAGATCCATTCTCTTTCATATAATCACAAATTATAAACAAACAAAGTAGTATGTATACCTTCCCGGCGGACACCCTGTATATATGTATATGTACATTCGTTAATACTCGTTCTAGTATAATCATATTCTTAAATTACAACTTTATATAAATGTCATATGAGTATATATGTAGGTATGTATGTATGTATGTATGTATGTATGTATGTATGTATGTATGTATGTATGTATGTATGCATATCATACAGAATCAGTTCAATGTAAAATCTTAACTTTTCGCATCATGTTTGACACAATTACAATGAATTTGATAAGAGTAAAAAAACACATTTTGACAAATATTAATATATTCATATGTATAAATAAATACGTACATAAATTATGTATGTGTTGAAATTTACATTTCAAAAATATATTAACACAAATCACAAAAAAAAAATAACTGGAAATATTTGTAAACAAAAAAAAAATTATAAATTTGATCTTGGCAGTGAATATCAAATTAAAATAATGACGAATAAATGCAGCAAACGCTATCTTACCTAGATATACATAAAGTCAAGTTAGATAATAAAAATCAACACGGACTCAATATACCCTACGCAACAAAAAAAGGGAAAATTGTTCGTTGATAAACTGAGGAAAAGTTTTCTAATTTTTCAGTAAGAATTTTTTTAACAAACTTCATTCGATATTCGAATAAAAATTTTTGATATCAACTATGCTAAGGAATTTCTCTACAAACAGAATAAAAACTTCGTTTAATCCATTTAATCCAAAGTTTTTATGGTTTTTATTGTTTTATTTATTGATCAGAAGCCTTCTTAAAAAATATACCTTTTAAACCAGATTTGCATGGACAGAAGGAGTTATATGGTCTATTCTACTCAGTAAATGATTTGGAATTGATGAGTAGACTTGACTATAGGTTTAGGATTGTTTTTTTTTCTTTTCTTTTAAGGTATTACATACAGCAGCATAAACAAAATATATCCGTTCTATGTATCTATAGTGGTGTGTGGTATAAAAATTACATAATTTTCTAAATCAGCAAAAAAAAACAATAATTTTAATTTTAATTTTAATTTTGATTTTAATTTTAATTTTAATTTTAATTTTAATTTTAATTTTAATTTTAATTTTAATTTTAATTTTAATTTTAATTTTAATTTTAATTTTAATTTTAATTTTAAAATCTTTTTAAGCAGTGAAAATGAAGATTATTAATTCTATGTGTCAGAGCTCTAAGGGAATTATTTACTTTTTTTTCTTTCTCGACGAAATCTTCAAGAAATCTTCTATTTAAGGAAAACGATGTTTGATTTATATATTAAATCAGTTTAAATTTTAAAATTTTATTGAAATTTTTAATTAGATGAGTTGAGTTCGATTAAAATAAATGCACTAAATAAAAGTCATATCTATGCCTAAATGATTATAGTTTGATTCAAAAACGAAATTATTCTCTTACAGTCCTCCTATTTACTCATATTAAACAAACGAAAAAGCAACAAAAACAACTGCTTGTAACCGGTTTCAAAAAAAACCGAAAAAAATGTTTAAGAAATTGACGTCGATTAAATAAAATAAATATAAACGAACAATAAACAGGTGACTTCATAATAAAAAAAGACAAAATATTTTAAAAATTTGTTTATTTTTATTTAAATAAAATTACTATGTAGCATGAACACATTTTTAGTATACGACGAGAATTATAATTGTTATACAATTACAAGAACCTGCTGCAATAAATTAGGAGCATATCAATTCATACTGGAATTAGTTGATATCACCAGCTAATGTCCAAGCAATACTAATTACCTTTAATTAGAAAAAAATCTGTATATGTATATATAAAAATAATGTATATGTATATATAAAAACAAAACCGATTTACAAGCAAATACATTTGTTGGAGAGGTGTACTTTCACTGATGGCTTCCACGCCCATATAAAATATTTATTCATATGTTTATGTCGTTAAAACGGTAAAACTTTATGGTATACACAAATCATCACTCAAAAAGTGGGCGAAATTAGTTAAGTGGGAGTGGGACTTCTCATACAAAATAAATATTAATTTTTTTTCATCTTTGGAACGATAATGATGGAAGGTTCTGAATTTGGTTTAAATGGCATCTTAAATAGTACAAATCAGTTAAAAAGTGGGCAGAATCGGATAAGTGGGCATGGTACCTCCTCATATAAATTACATAATGATTTTTATATATCTTGAGAATGGTTAGAGTTAAAGTTTCTAAATTTAGTTTAAATAACTTGGCAGTCAATACAAGCCATCATTTGGAAAAATATGGAATTTAGCATGTGTGGAGAACGGTAAAAGTTAAAGCTTTCTTTATATATCCACATCAGTCAAAAAGAAGATACAACACAAAAGCTCACAGCAACGCGGGAGAGATTACTCCGAATTAAAAATCAGAATATTACATAATTACACTGGTCTACAAAAATTAAAATCGGTCAAGTCGTTTTCAAGTTATGATGACATTAATTGACAACATTACCATACTTTAGGCGAAAAATTTGCCACGACCATAAAAAAAATTGAGCCCGATGGGAAAAAACTGAAAACTGATTTGAATTCAGCGCATTAAAATCATTATAATCCATATAGTCTTATTTAGAGGCTTTTTTGCTGTAGTATTGTATTCCAAAGTCAACAATTTGTCGAATAGTCAATAATGGCAATATCCATACGGTGCATAAGGAAGTAAGACCTTGTGAAGCAACGGTACACGAAGACAGAAAAATCAAAAACTTGTTTGTGAAATTTCATAAAACAATACCTGGACAAGCAAAAACCAAAACTCCAATTAATGCTGGCATTTCATTCCTTAATAGAAGAGCCAGGGAATATATGTAGGTTCAGAAGCTACAATGATGTAAAAAAAAACCTTGCATCCGAAAAGAACAGAAAAATCCGTCTTAACTTTGTACGAGCACATGCGAATTAGACTCCACAACAATGGGGAACAATATTGTGGTTTGACGACTCTTCGAGTATCAAAAGCAAGAATTTGTGAAGACCGGTTGCAAATGTTTTGACCGCTGCTGTCTGTATTTAAAGTAGGTATTCAAAATATAAAATTAAACATGTGTTTATATGTATTAAAAATAAACGAACTGTACGTATGTATGTTTAAACGTATTAACAAAATCTCTTAAAAACTACAATATGATTTATATATATAGATATATATATATATATATATATATATATATATATATATATATATATATATATGTTTTCTGATATAAAACAAATATCATGTTAAAAAATTTTCTCTAACAAATTAACACCTCGCACTTTTCATGATTTTTCAAAATATTTTGTTTTAATCACTTTTAAGTTTGTGATGAGAAAATTGTTATATTTTTCAAAACGCTTAAACTATATGTATACATACATACATATGTATGTATATAATCAAAGTTTTTATTCAGTATTATCTGTTGCAGTTAAAATTCTTAACAAAAACCTTTTAGCACATTTTACTTCCATTGTTCCAATATCTTATAATTTTTTATTTGATATTATTAAGATTAAAAAAATTTAATTGATTTGATTAACAAATATACGTAATATTTTTATTAATTTCAATTTTACACCTACTTTTTTCAATTAAAACGTTGCAATTTTTTCAAATAAATTTATTTTTATACTTATTTAAAATAAAATTTGTAAATTATTCATTTATTTTAATTTTTTTTTTTTAATTTTATTAAATTTGTAAATTGTTTTAGCGCGCGTTCAATATTTGTAATATTTATTTTTCTAATATTACTTTGCGTACTGAAACGCACGTACGAACCGTTTCATTAAACGTCTTTTTTCAAACTGTTGTTTTCAGAGAATAATACAATAGAGAAGAATACAATTTGTTAATCTAACAGATACTTGTAGACAATCGTTTGCTTATAAATTATTAGGTTGGGGAATAAGTTCGTACTTTGGAAAGAGGACGGCCGATAAACAAATTGTGAATTGGTCGAAAATTAAACTGCGATCATAAAACGATTTTCAATGGGATTTGCTGAAATATTGGTGGTTGGATTACCTTACGATCTTAACAAACACAACAAATAAAATCGCCTTCAAAGTACTTCTCATCATCTCGCCCTCCATCGAGCAATGTGTGACAATAAATAACGCTTTTTGTACCAAATCGCCATACGAGATGGGAAGAAAATAGTGTCTATACATAAAATAAATAAGAAGCAAAGGAAGGAGTTTATGTCTAGAGAACTTAAGCCAAAGCCGAGAGTCAATCCTGGTGGGACTAGGAGAGCACGATGTACTAGAAAATTATCGAAAGGAATGCCACGGTCAACATGGAGTTCTACATAGCCCAGCTACACCACGTGAAACAGACTATTCGACCATAAAAACCCCACATCGATAAGAACACAAACCATACTCCTTCACTTCAACGCCAGGCACCATGTTGTGCAAGTCAAAAAAGCCACTCCCTAAGAGTTTGAACGGAAGGATTTTTAGCATGCACCGTATTCACCGAACCTTAAACCAATGGATTAGTATCTTTTCAGCTTATTGTCAAGCCATATGAGGGGCGTTAACTTCGTCAATGAAGGGGGCCTTAAAAACTTGCTTAATAGCTTTTTTGATACCAAACCGGTGCAGCATCGAGAAACTGATCGAGAGGTAGGAGCGACGGTAAATTCATAATTTATTGTTATAACTCTAGAGTTTTCTTTAAATAAAACTCTTTTTTATGCGTCACGAACTTTTACCCCAACCTAATATTAATGTATTTAGCCATAGATACTTTACTCTCACACTTAAATAAGTGCACACTAATTGATAATGTTGCCATACTAGCAAATATTTTGAGCGTTTTTTATTGGTCAGTTTTGCAACCAAACCATAGATCACAATCACATGAAAAAAGATCATAGCAACTTAGTCATAAATAACGACGAAAAAATTTATGCCTTAAGGATCGTTCAATACTACAACAGACATTCATCGAAACAACAAATGTTAAAGAGGTAAAGAATGTCATCATAATGCGAAAATTATGTATGTTGCAATTAGAAGAAATAGAGTCAAACTTCATAGCAGCAGCAGAAGTATAACTTCCCCATATTTACAATACATAGAGCACTAGTGATTGGATTTAGGGAGCTGTAATAAAACTATCGCAGAAAAACGAAACTTTGCTTAAAACGGTATTCAAAATTCTACTCATCAGAGGCGTCATGAACCCACTTATTACTAGACCAGAAAAATGCGGTTACATCTGCTTAAACTACCTAGACGACATGTAAGAAGCCTTATAGGGGCTAACAATTACCATTAAGGTCTTGGCAGATATGTGCAAGAGCCGAAACTCCTACAAGAAGCAAAGAGCCGCAACAAACTCGTTCTACTTTGTTCTATCTGAGGCTAGAACCTTTATCTCGCTCCATGTGTTTCCTTTCGCTGTAGCCTCTGCTTCCACAAAGCATCTCTATGTATTTGCAGGTTTACGTTTTCTGCGACATCGGAGGATGTGGGTAATCACTTCCATTTGCAACATTGGATTTCCTGGATTATAGGCGCCTGCCCTGCCAAAATACAAGTATAAGTTTCCTTAAGCAAAGCTCAGCCGCACAGATTTGCTAACATGATAAGCTGATAAATGTTATCATGAGCTCCACTTTGCCCAACGATATCAAACGCTGGATTGCCAATTATCTCTGTGATAGCCAGGCGTTTGTTGAGGTGCCAAAAATAACGCCATCGCAAGATAAAAATGGGTATACCTCAATGAGGAATACTATTATACCCTCTTGCCACTCTTCCTGCAACTCCGCGAAATACCACAATAATGTCATATGCCGATGATTACTCAATATTCTCATCGGACGCGAATATAGATGACATATAGTCATGTCATGCGATTTCGGATAGTAAGAGACAGCTACCCAGGCCAACACGCTCCATCCTGACACAGTTGAGATCTGGCTGGTCCAGCATGCATAACTGTTACTGTTAGAGAATTATCCCTGGTACGATTAACCGTTGTCCTGCCTGTCATCAATGTTCTGACGACACTATGCATTTATTCAATTGCCCCCTCGGACTCACTGTCTTACGCCCGATTGATCCCTGGCTAAGACCTATTGAAGTAGTTCGATTATTACATCTGCTCACCTGACAATTCACTTTACACTTTATATTTTATCTATTCATATTTTATTTACTTATGTTCCTTAGAGAAGACCTTCCAGCAACAGCGGAACTTTTATAACAACAGCAACTAACTTGATACTCACATTATATATTCATATCAACGTATCCCTGGATAATCAGACCTTCTTGATGGGCTGAGCCGTCTGAAGTTGTTATGATACTACCAAGGTAGCAAAATGACTCCACGGTATTAATTGACGTGTCGCCCAGAATGATTGGTTGAAGGTAATTGGTGTTGATACGCATTTCTTTTGTCTTGAGTATGTTAATGGCCAATTCCGCTAACGCTGCAAATTTTCCAACAGCGTTCAACATTTCCATTATATTTCCGAATATTTATGAATGTGTAATCAGGGTCACCAAATTTGCCATTTATTCATCATTGCATCAAATGTTAAAAATCAGTGGGGAAAGCACGCAGTCCTGCCGCACAACTTTATGTACCCGTATTCAACCGCTAAGATGCCGTTCACGTCATATGTAACATATGACGTCGTTGTATAGTGTCTGGATAAAAGGAATTATAATAACGCGCAGATAGAATGCGGCACGCTATTTGGCCGTCTGTGCGCTCGATATCTGGTTTGTTCATATTCATACATATTCTAAGTATATTCTGTGAAGTACTTATAAATTATATGCACAATTATCTTATTTCTCATGCTCAGCAGCGTTTTAACTCTTTATTTTTTGCGTTTCGAGAGATTGCCTTTCTTGGGCAACAAGGTGATCGTTCCCTTGGTAAACTCAACGTGCAGTGCTTCATCAGACCAAAAGTCTAATATAAGAGGAAAAATAGCAGCAAAAAATTAAAGTAGATAAACCAAACCCTACGAAAATCCATTAACCCCAACTTTTGAGTGCCGTAGAAATATAGACTATAAAAAGCAAAAAGCGGTTTGCGTTTTAAACAATGTTCTTTGGTTATAATAGAGTTAAACAGAACCTTTACAGAGAAGTAAGTTTTGTGGATTCAATCCCCTCCAAAGACATATAAACCTGGATATTCTGTTCGGGAATATTTAAAATGTGACCAAAATTCATTCTGTGCTAAGGCCTCTCGTATTAAATAGCTTATTTACAACAGTCATATTCAAATTAAAGTTTTTACTTTTCATAATGTTTACATAATTAAAAAGTATTGTTTATATAGATTTGCTATTGAAAAGAAAAATAAATACTTAATTGATAAGAAGACAATAAAATAATCACTTACGTCTGTCTCAAAGACAATCTTTTTTTTAATGAAATCAATAGGCAATATAATAATAAACCATTTTTAAATAAAATGTATTAATTATAATTACTGCTTCTTGAAAATAGCAAATACTTATCTAAAATTTTATAGAAAAAATCTATCAATATGACGCATTAGATATGATAGATATACATTCATATGAATATCAGAGATTGAAAGTACTCGAAAGCGATTTAAGATAAATGAAATGTCACTACATTTTAGAATAAAATATCTAATAGAAAAATTAAATATAAAAACCTTAACTAAAATGTACATTTAAAAAAGTTAATTTTCTACAAAAAACTTAAAAGATAAGACGGAAATGTTAAAAAGTTTATTTGTAGTTATTTATAAAGTTACATTATACGTACATACTTTACAATTTTTTCTTTTTTTGTTAAGTCTGTTAAAAGACAAATTTTCTATGTCTAGAAAAAGATTAAATTGAAGAACATGTCATTTATGTAACAAATAAATCGATTTTCGCATTACCTATAAAAAGAAAACATTTTTTTATTTGCACTTAAATAAAGGCCGCATCCGGTATTTCATTTTTTTCATACAGTTCCACAAATATTTCTAAAGCCTTTTCGAAATTCCAATTTGCTTCATCTAAGCATCTGCAAAAAAATTAAAAACAACATAGTATGCTTAAACTAAGGAAGAAAGATCTTAGATTCAATGTATAGAACTTTATCTAGTTATGATGGTTTAACCCCTTATTGCCCGACGGTACTTACAAGTGCCATTACTTATTTTTATGTTTTACTTATACAGGTGAATTTTACAATGTATGATCATCAGTTTCATAGAGTTCCGTTTTATATTCCAATAACAATAAAAAAAAATTTTTTTTTTACTCCTGTTGTTCATAAGATTAGTTATCTTTCAACAGTTCTAGTGTTTAGAGGTGCTTTTGGATTGTGAGTTTTATGGACTTTAATTTTTTATTTTGTTACATATACAAGCTCTACATATACAATAATAAGTAATAAAACAAATTTTGTTTCTAAATTTAAGATCTATTGGCCCTCGATAATTCTGAGTACCAGAACTATTTTATGTTCTTCGCGACTGGGCAAATATATGAAATTTTTTTAGCTTAAATTATATCAAAAGCAAAGTTTCTATAAAAAGAGTAATAGTTTTTCCATTGGTAAAGGATCTTGGGCAATAAAGGGTTCAGACCAAACCTTTAGATTAGGTTAGAGAGACCAGAGACCTTTATAAGAAAGTAATGAAAACAAAGGAAAAGCAAATACAAAGATAGGTATGGAGGAAGAAAAAAAGAGAACAAAGGAAGAAGGACACCCGAACGAAAAAGCGGGGGTCACCTAGCAAGACAGCCTATACCTGATATCTAGCCTTCCAGGTCACAAACCCTGGCTGACGAAATCTCACTTAAACCACTTAAAAAGCCCTGGTCAGCAACCAGAGCCTGCGCCAATGAAGAACTGGGCAATGACCGAGAATATGTTCCATAGACTTTAACTCCCACACAACACCAAAAACTCGGCGGTAATTATGAGTGCCTGCTTCCCATAGCCCAGACCTTGCTCTTAGAGCGTAATACCCAGTCAGAATAACTATCAGAGTCCGAAGGGATTTTCTTCTAAGATTAAGAACCTGGAGACCCAACAATCTTTCCTGTCCCTTTTACAACTCTTCCATTCTACGACGGAATTAACTATCCACTAAGCCCACAAAGAACCCAAGCGGTGGTCTGACAGACGCATTCGCCATTTCAATACACTTGGCCTCGCGCTTTCGCTACCTCAGTCTCGTTCCCTAACATGTATACACAACCAAGAGTGACGTGAGGGTTCTTCTGCACAGTGAAACCAATTTTGAGGTAGCGCAGAGCCCAGTCAGTGCCTTAATAGCAGCTTGACTATCTACATAGATGACCACACCACGCATTCTTGACTTCCTCGGTCTTAGAGCCATCCATGAATATCTCATAGCCATTCAAGAACCTATCAACCTGAAAGACTGTCTCCTCCAACTGACATTCTTCAGAACTCTCCACAATACGATACAGCCATAGGTATGGTATGGTGTGACTATAGTCTGGATTATGACTATGGAGTGAATCTTTGACTATGGAGTGGATCTATGACTCCATAGTCATACCTAAAAAAACCTTTACTTTGTTTTAAAATTAAGCCTTGAAAGCGAATTTAAGACCATTACATTTATACTCCTAAATCTTTTACATCTACCATAACTTAAACAATTAGCCACACTATATTAACATATTAACTAATTGCGTTAGGAGCCTCATAGAAGTCAAGGCGCTTTAATGTATGTAAATCATTTTTTATAACCTCTCTTTCTGGCGATTTTATGTGCGTTTACTTCTTAGCTTAAGTCTTTTGAAATGACATTGCATGTGTCATAAAATCTTTGTGCCTATGTCGACTTAAGCTACACTTCCATATCGACACAAATATAAATCTGTGACTTAAGCTATTTTTATATACCGACACAGAATATAACTCTATTGAAAAACTTCAGTAGAATTCGTTGTCCCTTTTTTCAAACTAGTCTTCTGTCATATAAATCTCTGTCGGTAGGCATGAAAAGCTTAAGTCGACTTAAGCTACTTTTCCACATAACCACTGATATTAACCGATTTTTATACAAAAAAAAAAAAAAAAAAAAACTAAAAAATCTAGTTCTCTGATTGAATTTTTACCTGCTTATGAACGTTATAAGTTAAGAGGGTGAGCCACACTTTTTGTTCTTTGAAATTTTTTAAATGTAATTGTGGTCATTTATATTCAAGGTGATAATCCATTTCTTTTTAAATACTGTGTAAATAATTAAATACCTGATACACCATATCGATTTTAAACTTGTAGTCTCTTGAAACATGACGAGAAAAGCTTCTTTATCGTTCAAAGACAATTCATCTTTACTAGACTTATCATCGTTTTTAAAATATTTAAATGCAATTTTAGTTTGTGTAGACGTTGGAGTGAATACATTTAATTGATCATTGATTATTTGAAAGTTCGTTACCAATTTGAATAGGCCCTGCAAAGAAATAAATCGAAAATTTGTTTACAAATTTTAATCTACAAACCAATAAAAAGCACTTACTGCTTTATTTTGTGTGGGTATTAAAACAAAGGTGCGCGAAAATCCCATTAATATATCAGTTTCCATTATATTAGGCGCTTGATCTAAATAAACGCCATTGACAACTATAACAATCATGTTTTCCTAAAGGGATTAAAAGATACAAAGATTTTATAATCTGCAAAAATCATTTTAAAAAAAAGGATATTTTTTGATCACTAATTAGCACACTTAACATGTTGACGTAAATGACGCCCTTAGACGTCCATTGCGTATGCTTGCAAATGCACACTCTTTATAGATATTTCTATTTTTATCAGAGCACGCTTTAAGGGCTTAGAGTGTATTTCAATAAAAAATGTATAGATATGAAGTATATTTTTTCTTTTTATTCGTTTTTACTATTATATTAAATTGAAAAAAAAATTACTTTAATCATACTTACATTGTAGGTTATGCAATCAGTGCTAAAAGTCAACGTATCATGTGTTACTTCAGGAAGACCTAATAAAACATTTAAAATTTCATTTGGTCCATAATACATTGTGGTATAAGCTCTACTAAGTTCTGGTATTCTTAGAATATTTCTAGATAAATTTATATACTTTAAAATACGTTTACTATTCTGAGCAGGTAATTTGGCCACATTGTAATTGCAAGTAAGAGTAAGTATAGCTTTACGATGATATAAATCTGTAATAAAAGAGAAATGTTTCAATATTTTTCACATACATTCAAAAAATGTAAATCACTATACTTTTTAAAAGAGTACGATCATGTTCGTATGTTTGAAAATAACGAGTGATAAACTCATTGACAAAGTCATACCCATCTAATTTGCAAAGAAAATTTCTCTGAGAAGTTAAATTACCATTAGCAGTTATTTCTGTGTTATCCTATAATATTCAAATAATATTAGAAAGCATTTGTAATAAAAACCAAGTAAGGAATTAATTATTACCAATATTTGTAAATCGGGAAAATATTGCTTTACAGCTTTAATATATTCACCAGCAAAACTATATTTTGTACACAATGGATTGCCGTCCAAACGCAATGATTTAATACCTAATTTACCCAAATCCTTAATATCTTCCAAATCGTGTATCCAATTATTACCCAAATCAATGGCTATTAAATTACTCATCATAGCCAAAACCTTTGAAAAATGCGCTCCCAATATTTTATTATGGGCCAGACGTAATTCAATGCAGGTGGATAAAAATTTGCGGGCAGCTTGCATTAATACACGCGTTAAAATCTTAGATGAACTTAGATTAATTACGATGTTCTCCAAACCTTAAAATTTAATTGAAATATACAAATAATATTTTTATATTCTTTTAAGCACAACATACCTTCAATAGTTTGAAAATTATTCAAATTTAACATTCTATCCATCGCACTAAAGCGTCTATTAAGTGCTTTTTCCATACATTCCGTGGGTTCCAGTTGTCCCTTCTTAAAGGGACTTATATTCATCACTAGATAATAGACCACAGTTGTATCCATTTGTAATTGTGAAGAGAAATCAGATGTTGTAGCTGTAGGTGGTGGTGGAGCTTCTAGGCGTGGTATTTTTATTTCTAAATTACAGTTCTCTACCAAGTATTTGATTTGATCAAAACAATTTCGCACCAAAAACTGATGTTTTCCAGTATTAAACTGTAATATGATTCGGCGGTATTTATTTGCAATAAATAATCGATTGAAATTTTTATTTTACCTTATAATAGCAGGGATACATGTCACTTAACGTATTTGATATGGTAAGGAAAAAATAGTCAAATATTTCTTCTTTAGAATACACTTGCCCAATATCTGGAATCTAGTAAACAAATTATATTATTTATAAGCAAATAATACACGCTTTTATTTCTATTTACAATAAAAGCATGCCAATCTGTACTGTTTTCAAACTTATTTATGTCAGCTTTATTTGACCAATCGATGCGATAACCCTCTGTCTCAGTTTCCATTACATTATCTAATGGTGTATATTCAGTGGATATGTTTTCTGATTGTATACCGTCCTATAATGATTATTATAAGCTATGATACATTAACAACATATTCAATGACATTTACTTACAATCTTTTTAAAATTTTTCAACACTGGTCTTAAACATTCGGGATAAGTTACAGCTTTGGTTATAGGATTACCTTGCAACATTAGTTCATCAGCTTTTAAGGGTTCCAAGTCACGACATACACGAGTTGGAGAACGTAACTAAAAGCAAACAATATGCTTCAATGTTAAATTTGTCAAAACTTTATTTTGGTTTATTTTAGTTCTTACTCCAAAAATCTTAACTTATAATACTAAAAGAAATTCTAAAGCAGCCACCAAATGTCAAATTGTAGTATAAGCACTCCAATATTTTTTCACAAATTTTTAACATTTTGAATATTTAATACTTAATATGCGTTCTTTTATAAACTTACCAAATTATCTCTCACATCCAAAATGGCAAACTGAACGCCACTAAACAACTTTAACGGAGCCAGAGTGATAATTTCGTTATGGCTCAATATAAGACCATTAATATGACGAAACTGTTCATCATTGCGATAGATTAAATCACAAATACGTTCAAGTGTACCGCGATTACTTAGATTGACAACAACATCACAGAAGTCTTGATTCTGAGCGAATAATGATAAATTTAAGATGCCATTTTCACCATTACGAGTCTCCATACGACCATAAAGAAAATTCAAGGCTTTGGACAACTGACTAATCGGTGATATTTGACCGTATTTAAATTCCCCAACATTCAATTGAACGTTTAAATAGATGGGAATACCTTTGGGCGGCATATGTAAACATAGATTCTGAGCAAATAACCTATCCAAAGCTGGTTGACATTGGCGTACTAAAAAGCGATCTTCTTTATTGCCACGCTAAAGAAAATTTGTAAAAAAAAATTGATTGGACAAAACTGCATGATGTTAGTAATACTTACCCTATAAGCTACTGGATAAAATTCTTCACCTTGCACAGCGGAAAAAATTGCATCCAAAATAGCGTATTTGCCTTCGATACCCATAAATTTTCCATGATGCTGGACAACAACTTGATGCCAAACAAAACCCTGGTTCATAATTTTCGGATCATACTCCTTGCATTTGTAATATGAAACAGCATTGTGGTAATTGATCTCAATACTCATGTGATTGGGAAAATGTAAAATTTCATCTAAAGTAGTATTTTCGTTTTTAAAAATATATTTCTATAAAGTTCGTTTAACATTTTTAATAAAATCTCACCAGGTCTCTTAAGTGAAGTCATTTTTCTTGTAAATATCACTATTTAAAACTATATAGTCTGTGTTTAAAACCGGCGGAATACTAAACGGAACAGTTTTTTATTTTGTTTTGTTTACTAACGATGCTTCTTCTTTTTTACATACAATCAGTGAAAACTGTTAGCCTTATATTGTATGCTACCGAAGCTGCTAACCTACCTAGAAGTGGCTATAGAGGAATCGTTATAATGTTTGTAACACCTTAAATAAATATATATACTCCCAAAACCCTAGTCAAGAAAAGACTAAACTATTTACTTTTTAGATACATATACGGCCTGTTTATGATTGTCACAGACTGGTTTTACCAACAAAAAAGTCATTTTAGAATGATGATTGTACTGACAATTATTAACTGCTTTAATAACCTACAGGCGTTCATAGGACCATAAAAATAATATTCCATCTATGTTTGTCTAAGGCTGGAGTTTTTACCTGCTTCCAAATCATTTTTGTGGAGGCAACTTCATTCTCTGTTTGTTTTCTTTTTCAAGTATAGGCTGGTCTTTCAATTCTTTGTTTTCCCTATATGTATTTAGATTAGATTCCACGGCTGTTTTCGTTATGCAATCCATTTCTTTTCTATAAAATTTTGTTTTAATTAAAACTTGATGAGCGGCTCTCTGCCATAGGAAAGGATTGACGATTGTGCCTAGCCAGAATATTCTGAGAGTAATGAATGTTTAAATCCTGCACCGCTGTATACTACAGTAACGCTTGTTGCCTTAAATATATCTTCTAAGGTAGCAACGGAATGAAATTTTCTCAAAATGTTGGTTTCTGAATTACAATATTTTGGGCGTTGATTTTAGTTTTGGTGATGTTAATTTACAGGAATAATTTGTATGTGTTTACTTGTACATAATCCAGCTTGACCTGCACATCGTTGCCATCATGCTATCACTTAAGTTCTTCACGATGCCAATACGTTTAAATTTGCATGATAATTGCTTATATAGTGCACTCGAGGAAAATATAGCTGATTTGGGAAAAATTAGATTGATTTTAACCATAAGCCTTAATCTAACCTGACTTTTTATATTTATAATTTACGCCAATAACTGTGCTTTTATTGGATCTTCTTATCGGTATACTTTATAGAGCTTGTATCTAACTATTTTATTTTCATGATAAAATTCGATTTAGATTTGAACCAGCGACATTAACTAATACTGCTTTCTGCTATTTTTGTTTTTTTCGATTCAGTAAAGACTCTTCAGTCATGCGGATTTCCAGCGTCCAGAATAGTTTAACGAAAAACTTTATATATCAAAAAATACAATAAAATAAAGGGTATAATTTAGTCGATCTAGTCCTATTGATTGCAACTTTTAGAACTCCTAAATTTAATTCGTAAAGCCCCTAGCTATTAATACCATGAATTAAAATCTTTATTTTGATTGCCTTATCAGCAAGAAGCCAAACTGGTTGTTGATTTTATCCAGCAAGTTTTTTAATTTCTACTACATAATATGAATAGGTTTTTAAAAGTTTTTCATAAGCCAACATGTAATGTAATTGGTATGATCCATGTTGAGGCTTTACCAGGTTTGTGTTGCAATAGAAAAAGTTTAGTTTAATTTTAAAATTATTAAAAATTTGTTTGTTAAAGGAACTCCTTTATATAAAGGCAATTGGAATGAAATTATCGATAAAGCTAAATATGAAGCAAATATTTACAAAAAATATAAATTGGTAAAAATCTCAAAACAATATAAAGTGGCACGGCAGCTATTACTACCCCAAGTAACAAAGTTAACTAAATATTTTTTATTTATTTAGGACTCGATATTAATAGAAAATATGCACGACATTCCCTACATACAAGGCCAACAATTAGGACCAGAAACTGTTGCTTGCATGACACGTTTAGCACATGAGATTAGACAGATAGTACCAGCTAAAGACATGCCTATGGGCATACAAATTTTAGCCTGCGGCAATAAACAAGCCTTGGCTGTAGCTAAAGCGTGTAATCTTCAATATATAAGAGCAGAGGGCTTTGTTTTCGATCATGTTGCCGATGAAGGCTATACAAAAGCATGCGCTGGCAATTTGTTAAGATTTCGCCAGCAAATAGATGCCTCTGATGTGCTTGTCTTCACAGATCTAAAGAAAAAACATGCTTCGCATAGTATAACACAAGATATTAGCTTATTGGAAACAGCTAAAGCAGCAGAATTTTTTTTAACCGATGGCATTATAATAACTGGTATATACATACTATATATGCTATTCCTTTAAAAGTCACTTGCTTGATGGTATTTTTTTATTGTTACAGGTAACTCCACCGGCGATGCTGCTAAGCCACAAGATTTAAAAGATTTATATGGTAAATTACAAGTTCCCTTATTAATCGGTTCTGGCGTAACTAAAGATAATATAATAGAATACTATCCCTATATACAGGCTGCTATTATAGGTTCCCATTTTAAATGTAACGGTCATTGGGCCCATGAACTCAGTGAATCGTCTATAGAAGATTTTATGTTTAAAGTTAAAGAATTACAAAAATAATAATTTTTACAAAAATCTCAAAATAAGACAAAAAAGTACGCCAATCACGATAAGGCTGAACTACAATTTAAAAAACATTTATTTTCAAAAAATTTATAATAAAAAAGTTAAGAAATCATAAAATAATGAATGAATCTTTTTGAAACTTATTTGTTAAGTACTTAATCAAAAAAAGGGGTGGGTTAATGGTAATATTACAATATTACGTGAAATTTGATTAAAAAATATTAGCGAAGAAATCGTAAATCCTTTCACGTAAACTATTACGTGAGCCAGTATCTTTTGATACTTGTGCGTCGACGCGTGGAAATTCGAAAGGCGCTGGTGGTGGCTGTGGCTGCTGCTCCTGACCGTGTAAGTTATCCAAAGTTTCATCAAATTTAACACGTTTCTTTTGTGGTGGGGTAGATATGTTAAAGTCTTTAAAATCTTCCTTTAAAGAAGTTGGCAAACACCAGTCTACGGTGTCCGTTGCCTTATTGCTATTGTTACTCTTATTGCTGCCATTACTCGATCTGAGTGGGTATAAAACATCTCGAAAATTAGCGCCACACTCTGATGAAGGATAAACCTGTAATAGATCTTCACGTTTTACGGCTCGTGGTATAGTATTGTCTACATTATGTGTACGAAAATATGATTTCGAATCCGAGTATCTACTGGCAAAACCATATGTGGGATCCTGATCTGTTGTTAGATTAATCGAAGATTGTTGGTTACTAGTGTTTTGTGTATTAGTCTGTGTTTGTTTGGTCTTCTTTAAAATGCCACGTGTAGTTGTTCGCATTTTATCATTCGATATGAATTTATATAATTTTGATAAACGTTTTTCGGGAGTAACCATAACCATCGTAGGTTGTTCCACTTTATTACGTAAAATATTTTCATCGTTTTGTTGTAAAGTTTTTGACAGTGGCAAGGACGCTGTTCTTTTTAAAGCTATACTATTAGAGTTCTTAGCCATGTTGTTTGCGTTATTTGTTGTCATTGTAGATGTGGAAAATGACATCGTTTTACGTTTGCTACCTCCAAAACATGATTTTGCAGCAAATGAAGTATCCATTTCGTTTTCGTCTTCTGAATCTGTTGCGCGATTTTTATTACGGAATATTGTTTCATATTCCTGCACAGAATGCAATAAATATTAGTAAATTATATTTTTCGTATTATTATTTAGTTAACTACTTACCGTTCTTTTTAACTTGGGACTCAACATATAGTCATCGCCGAAATGTTTGACATCTTTTTTTCTCAACGGCGTACGTTTACTACTTTCCTTTCTCAGTGTTTTCCTACACTGTATGTGCAAGTCTATAGCATCTCTTATAAAGCCAACCCAGGCACGACAGACTTGTAAGTCTTGTGAACCAAATATAATGCCATCACTTTGACAGGTAATTTTGAAATTACCCGGCAATAACTCATAAACCTTGCACTTCTTAAGAGGAAATATACAACAACATTCCAAAGAGTTCTCGACAATTGTATTAGGCGCTCTATCCTTTACTATCTTACAGTACATAAAAATATCGGACATAAGCACACAATAGCGTTTAATTTCCGTACCCGTACGCGTGATTTTGTTAAGTACACCCTCTTTAATAACTTTACGTGAAGGTTTTACAATGTTCGGTGAATGATTTACCAGAGAATTTTGCAAATTTATTAACATTTGTGTTACCTCCTGATCCTCCACACATGCGTTAATGTGTGAGACGGTGTTTTCTATTTGTTTGACAGACTCCTTCAGAGAACGAAAATCAGCATCAGCTGGGCTGGTATAGAGTAATACCTGTTCCAGTAAAAGCTTATAACGTGGTACTCTTTGTATGGGTACAATCATAAAAGAATTAAGTTTACGTTGTACCTCAGGACGCCATTCATTTAATTCTAAAAATTTACGAAAGGCGACGTTTTTCGATGTCAGTTCCTGTAAAATCAGTAGAGCATTACGGTAATCGAAAGCATAAACTGAATAAACTTTAAAAAATGGTGCCATTTTTAAAAATGCTTGAGCCACATTATCCATATCAGATTCAAGTTCTTTTAGAAATTCACTATTTAAATTGTATATCATTTCGATTTGACCAAAAAGAGTAGTATGGCTGGTATCATCAATTATATGCTGTTCCTTTAAAGGTTTAACAAAATATTCTATTAAAGTTTCCAGCTGCTGCAAATATGCTTTTTCTGAAGATATAATCTCTTGCACGGCTTGCAGACGAAAATTTCGCCTTTTATCCATTTCGGTATTAGGTGAACAGGGTACAGGTGAAGAATCAGAACCGCCAGCCAACATGGAACAAACTAAAATTAAATATTTTTTTTCATTATATTTATTATTATTTAATATGAATGAAATAGCATTCGGATCCACCATTTAAAAAAGGAATAAATATTTTTTACATCTTAGGGCTATTCGGGTTAAAAAAAGTGACTATTTAAAATTACCGCCACATTCTCAGTGGAACAAGTGGGATATCTCTAAATCAATGAGCTGCACCGAATTCTATTTTTAGAATCATTGTTTGCCACTGTGGCATAAGTAACTAAGAGGTCCTTACTTCAATCCCATGCCAGACCATTTAACAACAGTGGTACAACATCATATCATTACTAGCGACTGGTTGAGCATTTAATGCCAACCATACAATTTATATAATTTGCCAGTAAAATTAAGCAAATTTGTTTAACGAAAACAAATACTGCATTTAGAGGGCGATTTATTTAAAGAAAAACTAGAACACCCCTAAATAGAGAATATAAACTGATATGGGAATGTATGGTAGCTGAAAGAATCGGTATTTTCAGATACAAAATGTAATAAATAAAAAAATCTAAAAACGTAAAGCTTTAGCTCTTATGTCACTGTTTAAAAATGATTCCTTTTTTCATGCAGGCACTAAATATAGCTAGAAAGACAATACTATAAACAGCAAACAAGAATTTAAAAAATATCTGTATTTATAGAACACTACTATTCTACTTAATAAAGAAGCAAATCCGGTTTAATGCCATAATTGCTACAACAAACCAACCTTATGGGCAAGGCAGTGCTTCGATAGCGATCGCTGAAATACCCCTATATTCTAAGCAGGATTAGCTTAAGTCGACATAAGCTATTCTTCTATACCGACACAGATATGTAAATCCGCTTGAGAGTTGAATAACTCTATATTTGACTTGAAAGACTATTACGAAAAAAAACTAAAGACCCAAAATGTTTTTATTGAATCGAATTTTCAGGATTTTTTTTGTTTTTGATTAAACTTAGTTATTTATTATTCATTTTAAAGTTCATTTTAGCCCTCTAATGTATATTTTTAAATCTATAATGCTGTAAAGTATAAATCTTACCCTTGTTTCGTGTTTTCGCTGTAAGTAAATTACGTTCCTGTAGCACCTGACGTAGTTCGCGGCTAAAACTCAACGGAGTTTCAGGAGTTCTTGGAGAAGCCATTTCGTTAATTGCACTACACTGTCTTTTAATCGGTGTGTACATGTTATTTTATTCTATTTCTAAAAATTAAATTAAATAAATATAAAAATTGAAACTAAAATATATATTTAATACATTGAATGGAAACCAAACAGATACAGATGCCGTCAAAGTAAAACAAAAAAAAGTGCAGCAGCGGCTTCAAATAATTTGAATTTGACAAGAAGAATTTTTTAAAGAGCTGCCATATCGTTGTATAGCATAGGAACAAGGTGAGTCGTCATTATAATTATAAAATTAAAAATACATTTATAATTACAATAATTAAAAATAAAATTGAAACACAAAATAATCAACAATCCTTATTAAAATATATAATAAATGTTTTTTCTAATTCAAGGATTACTTACAAAATATATATTTAAGCGTTTTTTATTTTTTGTTTCCATTATATATGCCATTTAGTTGCCATTACTGCTGACCACCAACAGCTGTGAAATTATGACAACATTAGCCGTTCATTGTTCTTGTAAAGTTTTATTGAAAAGTTGTTGTCGTGTTCAATATTTATTAAAGTTTAAATATTTTTTAATAAATTAGTTATTTAAGCCTACAATGCAAGCAAAAAACATTATTGAGGAACGTATTTTGGCAAGAGTAAACCAAGAAATCGGCAGCGACTTTAAAAAGTTACACAGAGCCTCAGTTTTAGTAGAAGACTATAAGACAAGATTAGAAAAACTCAAGTCGAAGGTTGGAATTTTTTTGAATTCATTAAAAAATTAACATAAAACTATAATTACTAATTCAATATTAATTTCAGCTTGACTATGAAGCTGCAGATAATGTGTCCTGTTTTAAGACGGTCTTTGAAACTAAGGAACATGCCTGTGAAAGTGTTGATTTTCAAATGACGAAATTGCAACAGTTTGGAAAGAAACTTGCAGAACGTATTAAGGAGTCGAAAAATGCATTTAAAGATGCTAAGCCTGACTTGGAACGTGTACGAAGACTTCAGCAATTAGTACAGTATTTACGTATTGTTCAGGATATACAAGAAATTAGGTAAATATTTTTGTAAAACCCATAACTCTAAACCGACTCAATTTGAGATTTTATATTGAATAATCGGAGTACAATGATCTCCTTATTTGTAACTGTATAAAGTCTAGCATACTGTAACTTCTTTGAGATGCCCAGCATATACGACTTTTGTTTCTAAGCCTATCTTATATGTATAACATTTTTACTACATTTAAATCCCAATAATTTTTTTTAATGCTTTATAAACGGTGTCATGTTTATACTACATATTATCTTTTTTATATTTTAATATAATTTTTTTTATGATGACGATTTTGAAGCCATTCCTTAACACAAACAATCAACGGTAAAGATGATGCCAAAATGATTAATTTATATTTAAATCTCTATGAGGAAAGTGACTATGAGCACAGTGTCATTGGACGTCTAAATAGTGTAGAAGCGCCATTTCTTAAATCGTTTGCTATACGTACGGCTGTATATTGGCATGGTCTACTAAAAGAACGTTTCTCAAAGTTAGTAAAAAATAGAATTTAGCAGTATTTGCGAGATTTATATCCTTTTCTATTTTTAGAGAATTTGAAGCAATTTTAAAAAGTATGAAATGGGGTCAAAAAGAACAAGATCCCTTAAATTACAAACCTTCTGTGGACAACATTACAAAGGCACAATTATTGGCCGAATATCTATTTCTGGTAATATCTTTTAAATTGTTATTATTTTTTTTAATAGTTTAATAATATAAAAAAATTACCAAAAAAAAGTTAAAATCTCCATCAGAAGAAGCGGAGCCATTAGAAATGATTACATCTAGTATCATATGCCAGCCCATATCAACAATTACCAAATACTTATTGGCACCCTACAAACAAAGGTTTGTTATTAATTTCATGACTATTTCAAAATAAATATTTTTAAACAATTTGTTAAATTTATTTAAGATTCTTGTATCATTTTACCGGTGTCAAACAAACAAATCGCTTAGATAAACCTGAATGGTTTTACACACAAATTCTAAATTGGGGTAAAGAAACCCATTTATTTGTGGGTAAAACATTTCAACCTTCTGCAGTTAAGGCCGGAAAACTCGATTTTAATATAAGGGTATGAATTATACTTAGTTTATTTTATATAATATTAAAAAAAATTTAATTTAAATGAATATTTTTTTAAGCTTGAGTTTATACGGGGCTTAGTACAGTTAACTATTGAAAAATTGGCTTTAGACATTGAAGAAATAAGTTGTGACGAAAATCTGTTTGCCCACTTACTAGATGAAACTCTAGCTTTCGAAGCCGAGTTAAGAGAAAATTTTGGTTATCCCGCTAGTTTTCCTAGCGCTATATGTGTTATTACCCAACCCGTTTATTTACTAAAGTGGATTTCCCTAGAAGAACGCTGTAAGTAACCCAGACATATACTTTTAAGAAATATTACAAATTATAAATATTTTTTTTACACAGTTTGTTCTGAAAAAATGGATATTATATTACAGGCAGAAAATCCTTGGATGTTAATAGATCCCAATATTTACGATGATGAATTGAAAATACCAAAATGTGCTGATCAATTTATACGTCTTTTAGAAGCCATAAAAGATCGTTATTATTCCTTAATACAACCAGGCCATCAGTTGCAATTTCTTACACTTCAGCTTGAGCTAATCGATAATTTTCGACGGAGATTGGTACAATTACACAGCAGCGGAGCTGTTGAAAGTATACCCATTCTTAATGCTATTAACTATATTAAAATGGTACTAAGCGAATGGGGTGAAAATGTTCATTACTTACATTTACATGCGGCTTTAGTTGGGCCAAATGCTGACGAAATAAATTCTGTATTTGAACAACCAGTTGCTGAATTGGAACATTGGACTCAGCAACTATTGAAAAATTTAGCTACCAAAGCTGTAAATGAGATTAAAGCCAAATCAATGTCCTACAGACATGATTGTTGGCCATCAATGCCTGAGCAAAATTCGAAAGAACCTTTTATATTGTCACCAAGTGCTGGAGAAATGTTTCAGGTTATGGTAACGGTTCTGCATAACTTAGAAAGAGAACTTTCATCGAATCTATTCAACTTAACATTAAGACTTATTGCCCAACGAATTGATGATTATATGCTAGATAGCATGATAATGAATACAAAATTTTCACCAGCCGGCGCGGCTCAATTTAATTATGATATGACACGTAATTTGTTTGCATTATTCGGTCAATATTGTCGACGACCTGATTTGCTTTTTAAAAAGTAATTATAAGCCTTGTTTTCTAAGAAATTTTCTATTTAAATTGTTTTTTTTTTTAGAATCCATGATGCCAACAAACTTCTGAATGCTGCCCGCGGTACTGCCTTACTTTTACATGAAAACTTACAAAGTTCAAGCAATTCTCTAGAGGATAAGATGAAAGCTCTCAAAGAAGTTGGTGTTGTGAATTTTAAACCAAAAACATGCATTGAGGTTTTAGAAAGGCGTACTGATATTCGCATGTTTTAGGGAGAAACCTATGTATAAAATAAATAAATAATATTTTTGTACATTTATATAAGCAGTGTGTTCTATGATTCATGTATAACAATTCTAATTCTAGAAAAAAAACTACATATAATATGAAGGCTAAAAAGTCTCTTATTTTTTTCAAAAATCTCAAAAAAAATGCATTGTGTGAACCGAAACCAATTTGTCTTTACTTCTGCCCACCACTGCTTTCATTTTAGCGTTTTTTCTTTGCCACACAACGCCTTCGTTATGAAGTCGAATAACTGCAGCTATTGAAGGCTTTAAAAATGAAAAAGCTGACGTCGCTAGCGGGCCGTCCATTCTTCTGTTAGCCGGCTTGATTTATTGTTATCTATTTCTTTTGTTTTAGTTCGATTATATTCATGTGCCGTATAAACGTCAATTGCTTGCTTAATTAACGAAATACATTTTTAAGTGGGTTTTATTTAATTTTCTTTAATTTTTTCTCTGCAAATTATGCTTTTAACTACAATAAAAAAAAAATTATTTTACTCTCTCACTGCCTCAACTTGCTCGAATTAATTATATACTTTTTTTCCAATTGAACAACTTGATTCGTTTGTGTATGCATTTTTAAATGTGCTCTTTTCTGCGAAAAAAAAGTTCGGCTGTTCGTTTAACAACAAATCCAAGAAAGCAAAAGTTAAAATTGTTAAAGTAAAAATGATTAATAATGAAAAGAATAGATAATTGAAAATTGCAAGAAGAAAATTAGCAGTTTGTGTTAATAAGAAAGTAGAAGTGAAGAACAATAAATATTACTCATCGCGAATCCGTCAGCCACTATTGCGCCCCTTTAATTTTTCGTGATATTTTTAGTCTGCGCGTTTAGAAGAAACTTAAAATTTAAAAATAAATATCCTTGGTACCCTTTACTGCTGCTGCCATACACCGAGAACATACAATAGATTTATTATTTTGCTTTTTTCTTCAATATGAAAACTTGAAATGTTCAGTGTAGTGCACTCATTATATTTACGGTAGATTTATGTATGGTACGTCAAGGAATAATGAAATAAAAAAAACGTTTTTACACTAAATCTGTCGATGTTCGTTGAACTGTTTGCTTGCTGCCTTTAGTTTTTAAAAGTATATAAGCGCGCGCGTGTGTGTGTGCATATTATTTACATTAAGTTGGATGTGTTCGTGTTTTTGTAACTCAAGATTTTTGTTGTTGTTTTCTTGTATCTTCTTATTCGCATCATCTTAACCCGCATTATTAATCTTCCGTTTGTCATCTCTACTTAAATCTCTATCATAAACTGCAATTTGTTCTTTTTATAACAAAGTGAAACTACAAATATACAACATATTTCTTATTAATAAATACAAATTTTGCATTCAAGACGGTGTTTTATCACATCTCAACTCATTTCTCGTCTTCTTACAAACAAAATGAGGTGAAAATCACATAAAATCTGATTGTCTCTTTATTGTAATTGAAATGTACTTTTACACCCGAAGAAAATAGACGATAATAACAGAAACAGAGATAAGAAAGCAGAGAACATATCAAGGTAAGTAAAACGTTGCCAGATGCATTTTAGTTCTTAAAAAAACTTAAACGATATCAAAATGATTTTCAATTCAATTTAAAAAATAGGTAGGTAAAATAAAAAAAAAAAAAAAATGAAAAAGTTTTCAGAAATACAGTTTACGTTGTAGAAGACCCCACACTCAACAGGGTGCTCTGCTTCCAAGGCAATTACTTGTCTAAGAATACATTCAAACATTTGGCACCATCAAATAAGTTAGTCTTAACCTCATCTCATTAAGTTTGGGCATTTCAAAATTCTTCAATTAGTGCTTCCTGAAAAAGAGAACTAGCTCCGTTTTCGTGAGATTGATGTTAAGACTCCTGGCAGACACCTAGGAATAAATTTAACCAAGCGCATACTGCATGGATTCACTAACTGTTAGGAAAATCTTTGCCGTTAGTCAGATCACCATGTCATCGGCGTAGCATACCATCTTCCTCCTATTAACTTCAAAGCACCTAAAAATATCGTTCAACACAAGGATCCAAAGCTAATTTCCTCATGCAGGTCTCGCCTAGTTCAGACTAGACGACCCTGTTTCTGAGCACACTGACTATCCACTCGTCTAGGAGACCCCGAACACCAAATATACATTCAGCGCCTCTGGCCGCCTGGATTCCACATTATTGAACATAGCTTCAATATCCATAAAGGCCGCTAGATTATAGAGTCCAAAGTGCAGACTCCTGTCTATGTAACCGACAACATCGCATAGTGCAGTCTCCACGGATCTATCCTTCATGTTGGCATGCTGAGTATCACTTAGAGTACTTTTGTCGATCCTATTTCTCAGATGTAAATCGATCACTCTTTCCATCGTTTTCAACAAACTTTATATCAGACTAATCGGATTAAAATCCCCGGCTTCGGATTGGCATACCCTTCCGTCTCAAAAGCCGCAAAGTGACCAAACGACTCCTCTGTGAAAACACCTCCTTAGAACCAGTACAATGAGTCTCCAGGAGAATACCAAGAGACTCAGACCAAGACTCCGTCCAGGAACCGTTCGTTTTCTGACAGTAACCTAAAGCGTTATTACCCGAATAACACCCTCCTGAACTTTGACAGTTCATTGACGCAATCTATGGATTTAAAGAAGTTGCCCCATGATGCACATTCTTAGCCCTCTTTACATTGCCCATGTACCTGTTAAAGAGACCCTATATCTATCCCAATCCACCTTCCACGCGTGACCTTGTCCACCAGCAAGGTTGGGTTCTTCTACCCGGGTAGACCTTTGGGCAAGACTGCTCGTAGGACTACAAGCAGATCTCCGTGCGATCAAATTGCTCCAGAAACGAGTTACCCTGATCACACTCAAAGCCATACCTAAATAGGTTCCTATCGCTTCTCCTATGATTCCTAAGCACCACCTTAGGCCCTGCAGGACTTAGGCTAAAACGAATCTGCCTATAATCCTAACAGGAGTATTCTTCATCAACCCTCCAGTCTTCTACATGGTCGGTCCTATTAGCCAGAGTCATGTCTAAAACCTTCGCTCTAACCCTATTATTGAACGTTGACACATTTCCCCTGTTACAAATAAAGAGTTCATCGGAAGTAATAACAGACGTCACTTCTGTCTTCCTTAAAGATTAAAGGGAGCTAAAATAACTGTCTAAACAATTGTATACATAGTTTGGAACGGCCATGCATGTTTTAGGAAACATAGCTCTACTGAAAAATAATATTGGATTTATTAAATGTTATAATCATAGGGCTCGCAACGACCTTTATTTGATGCATTTAAAGTTGGTATGGCGATAAAAAAAAATGTAACTGCCGTTATATCGAATACTATTCCAAACGAGCTATGGATTGGCGAATGTGGAAAATTTAGTGAGTGTTGAATTATACAATATTTGAAATACAAAAAAAAAAAAAAAAATCTGACATTTAAAAAATGAATAATGCGTCTATTTTTCAAATTTGTTGGGGAAGGCGTTACGCATGCACCCCATACAGAGACCAAAAAATCATCGTGGAAACCTTATAGAAAACGAAAGGAAAAAGAAAATTCACACCCACCAAACAATGTCGAATGTAGAAAGAAAAGAAGAAGAAAGACTAGAAAACACCGGACATCACCTCACCAGTCAGCTGATGCCCAAAAGAAATCACTACGGGTCAAAAATCCTGACAGACGAACAGCTTAAGCCTACGTTACTAAACCCCAGGGCAACAGCACAGGATGTGTTCAACGGACTTAGGGTCCCAATTATTGCAACACACCCTGCAGAAATCAGATGTGCCTGTATCCCACAACCTTGTAATTGCCCTCAAAACCTAGCAAAACTATAAGAGGGTCCCTACCGAGATTCGGGATCCAATACGTCTTCAAACGGTCCAGCCTGGTCTATATCAACCTGGATATTCTACAATTTCCCCGCCTATTTCATTCATCCTCTCTTCTACGAATCCATAGGGGCGTTAAACACCCAAAAGTCCTTGTGAACCGAGATATACCCCCCTGAAAAAGGCCATATTTGGCCATAGACCCATAAGATATTAGAAAAACCCAAATTACCCGATTTTTAAAATTCAATTTTCTCAAATCCAGTGATTTTTCCAGACATACCACTATATGGGCTCTAGACAGGACCCTTGGCACAAACATTTGTATATAGTGGTATAGGGGAGCACTTCCATATTTTAGAGAAATAGCCACTCATCCTCCCAAGAAATTTCAGAAATAGCCACTCATCCTCCCAAGAAATTTCAGATTTTTCATAAAGGCGATTTTTTCAAATTCGATTTTCTCAAATCCGGTGATTTTTCCAGACATACCACTATATGGGCTCTAGACAGGACCCTTGGCACAAATATTTGTATATAGTGGTATAGGGGAGCACTTCCATATTTTAGAGAAATAGCCACTCATCCTCCCAAGAAATTTCAGATTTTTCAAAGAGGCGATTTTTTCAAATTCGATTTTCTCAAATCCGGTGATTTTTCCAGACATACCACTATATGGGCTCTAGACAGGACCCTTGGCACAAACATTTGTATATAGTGGTATAGAGGAGCACTTCCATATTTTAGAGAAATAGCCACTCATCCTCCCAAGAAATTTCAGATTTTTCAAAAAGGCGATTTTTTAAAATTCGATTTTCTCAAATCCGGTGATTTTTCCAGACATACCACTATATGGGCTCTAGACAGGACCCTTGGCACAAACATTTGTATATAGTGGTATAGGGGAGCACTTCCATATTTTAGAGAAATAGCCACTCATCCTCCCAAGAAATTTCAGATTTTTCAAAGGGGCGATTTTTTAAAATTCGATTTTCTCAAATCCGGTGATTTTTCCAGACATACCACTATATGGGCTCTAGACAGGACCCTTGGCACAAACATTTGTATATAGTGGTATAGAGGAGCACTTCCATATTTTAGAGAAATAGCCACTCATCCTCCCAAGAAATTTCAGATTTTTCAAAAAGGCGATTTTTTAAAATTCGATTTTCTTAAATCCGGTGATTTTTCCAGACATACCACTATATGGGATCTAGACAGGACCCTTGGCACAAACATTTGTATATAATGGTATAGGGGAGCACTTCCATATTTTAGAGAAATAGCCACTCATCCTCCCAAGAAATTTCAGATTTTTCAAAGAGGCGATTTTTTAAAATTCGATTTTCTCAAATCCGGTGATTTTTCCAGACATACCACTATATGGGCTCTAGACAGGACCCTTGGCACAAACATTTGTATATAGTGGTATAGGGGAGCACTTCCATATTTTAGAGAAATAGCCACTCATCCTCCCAAGAAATTTCAGATTTTTCAAAGAGGCGATTTTTTAAAATTCGATTTTCTCAAATCCGGTGATTTTTCCAGACATACCACTATATGGGCTCTAGACAGGACCCTTGGCACAAACATTTGTATATAGTGGTATAGAGGAGCACTTCCATATTTTAGAGAAATAGCCACTCATCCTCCCAAGAAATTTCAGATTTTTCAAAAAGGCGATTTTTTAAAATTCGATTTTCTCAAATCCGGTGATTTTTCCAGACATACCATTATATGGGCTCTAGACAGGACCCTTGGCACAAACATTTGTATATAGTGGTATAGAGGAGCACTTCCATATTTTAGAGAAATAGCCACTCATCCTCCCAAGAAATTTCAGATTTTTCAAAAAGGCGATTTTTTAAAATTCGATTTTCTCAAATCCGGTGATTTTTCCAGACATACCACTATATGGGCTCTAGACAGGACCCTTGGCACAAACATTTGTATATAGTGGTATAGGGGAGCACTTCCATATTTTAGAGAAATAGCCACTCATCCTCCCAAGAAATTTCAGATTTTTCAAAAAGGCGATTTTTTAAAATTCGATTTTCTCAAATCCGGTGATTTTTCCAGACATACCACTATATGGGCTCTAGACAGGACCCTTGGCACAAACATTTGTATATAGTGGTATAGGGGAGCACTTCCATATTTTAGAGAAATAGCCACTCATCCTCCCAAGAAATTTCAGATTTTTCAAAAAGGCGATTTTTTAAAATTCGATTTTCTCAAATCCGGTGATTTTTCCAGACATACCACTATATGGGCTCTAGACAGGACCCTTGGCACAAACATTTGTATATAGTGGTATAGGGGAGCACTTCCATATTTTAGAGAAATAGCCACTCATCCTCCCAAGAAATTTCAGATTTTTCAAAAAGGCGATTTTTTAAAATTCGATTTTCTCAAATCCGGTGATTTTTCCAGACATACCACTATATGGGCTCTAGACAGGACCCTTGGCACAAACATTTGTATATAGTGGTTTATGGGAGCACCTTCATATTTTCCCGAAATATTCACTTATCCTCTAACGATATTTTACATTTTGTATGTAATCACTGTTAATCTCTTAACAGTACTCTGTTAACGCTAAATTTGTGTATGTTAAAAAAGTAAGGTTGGTGTCTTGGGTTTTCAAATTCGAATTTATCTTCACACACATAAAAAAATTTAGCTTCGTAAAGTTAAATTCTTTTTTGCAATGTTAAATTCTTTTATTTCTACTGTTATTGAAAAAAGAATATAACTCACGAAGCTAACTTCACACTTTTTCATGTTAAATAACAGTGACTGTTAAAATTACAAAAATGTTAAAAAAAGAATTTAACTTACGAAGCTAACTTCACACCCTTGTTTTTAAACCCTCTTCGCTGTCGGATGCGGAAGGACTATGGAATTCGAACTATGGAATTAGAGTATGGTTTTAACGACTTGTGCGGTATGGCGATGTTGTGAAGGATTATAGTTTAGCCTTGTGGGTAGAATTTTTTTTTAGTCGAATAACCTCTTTCACGCGGTGTAGCTGCGCTTTGTGGATATTTTTGATGACTGTGGCATTACTCTAGCATTTTCCACTACACCACGCTTTTCCAATCTCATCAAATGTAGTTCATGAATTTCCTTGGACAAAGGTCTTATTTAATTTTCGGATTTGGTTGTGTTTTACTCAATAGCTGTTGTTTTCTTTAAGTTTATTAGTCATACAGGTTGCCAATTTTTAGACAAATCCCATTGATTGAAGATATTTAGCAATCATTTTATGATCGTAGTTCATATTTTCGGTCAATTTTCGACTTGTTTGGCAACCATCCTCCGTCAAAAGAAAATATAAAAACGCAGGACTTGTTTCCCAATCCAATAAAAATGTATTAATTTTTAAATATATCAATGTTATGGGTATTTACGCCATGAAAAACTTCTCTAACTAATGCATCCGCAGTTCGGAACAGGCGTTAAGTTGTAGGTCCCTTTCAATGAGTCTAAAAATAGATTCCGGTGCAGCTCATTGATTGAGAGCAGTCCACTTTGTCCCACTTGATATGTCGTAGGAATTATGTATGTATATATGAGACATAATTAGGATTCAATGTCGTTAACGTGTCGAATAATCTCATCCTTTAGCTCTCGAATTGTTCTTGGCTTATTAACGTACGCTTTTTCTATTATATATCTCCAAGAAATGTGTCCAACGGTGTCAAATCACACGATCGTGGCGGCTAATTAACATCGCCACGATATGAGATAACACGGCCATTGAATTTCTCGCGCAAAAAAGCCACTGTTACGTCGGCTGTGTGGCAAGTGACACTATCCTGTTGGAACCAAACAAGAAGTCCGTTTTCATCTCGCAAGACGCCGAGTCGATGTTGACGGCTATTCTACCACACTACAGAAGCTATGTTTTCCGCGAAACGAACTGTGCGAGCATGCACATGTGTTTTCTCATTTCCTACAGCTCCGCTTTGCTGAAGTTTGCGCACAATTCTACCGATTGTGTACACATTTGGTTGATTATGCTGAATATACAAATCACGAAGTGCACAAAATGCGTAAAAGGCTTCATTCAACAATCTTACCGCGTTGCTTAATTGTGTACCTCTGCATGGTTGAATTTGTCAAACACTGCAACAAAGAAATGCCAAATTAATTTAAACATGACGTTAAGGTGTGACTCACAATTAACATCGTGTATTGTGGTTGGACTACCCTATATTACCGTTCTCAAAATATACAAAAATCAATATTTACTTTGTTTGGGATGTACCACGCCTGCTTGTTCAATTCCGTCCACTTTTTGACTGATGATTTGTATTGGCCATGAGGTCATTCAGACCAAATTCTAAACCTTCAGCCTTAACCGTTGTCAACATGTAGTAAAATCAATATTTACTTTGTATGTGAGATATCACGCATACTTGCCTAATTCCGCCCACTTTTTGATTGCTGATTTGCATTGACTGTGAATCAATTTGGGCCAAATTTATAGACTTTTTTGTTACTGTTTTGAAGATATAGAAAATATTTGCTTTTGTAACATATGGGCACATATGGTAGCACCGACCAGTTGCAATTTTTGAAATTTATATAGTATATTTCCTTCCAGACATATAGAGAAATACTGTAAAAATTTCAAGGCAATCGGTACAGCCGTTTTGCTGTCTATAGATTTCTGACAAACATACAAACACATATTCATTTGTATATATAAGATAAAGCTTTTAATGGGTTTATGAATACTCTCCATAGGGTTACCTATAAGCGAGCAAGAAATTCGGTTTCATTCAAATTATGTCCATCGTCATAGTTCTTAAATGTTTCCAGGATATATTTTTGACATTTTTCATTTGATTGTCTATTTATATTTTTGTAGGATATTTTTAGTTTAACTTCTAAACATGTGCTCACTTTAGCTCGCTCTATATATGTATACGTATGTATAAAGTATGTATAAAGTATGTATGTATAAAGTCCCAAGAATATTTGTTTTATGGAAGGAATTCCCGCCATTGTCATGAAACACGTTTATTTACTCCATTTAAGTTGAATGGATGTCATAGCAACATACGTATGTAAGAATTGAAAAAACAAATAAAATTGCAAAACAGCCCTCTGAATAGATTTTATGTGTGGTAAACTTGCATGTAACATGCAAGCTTTATATAAAAAGATTTTATTTTGTATAAAAGTTGATAAATTTACAGAAGTTGGTAGGTACTCTGTTAATTTTTTTTTCTTCTTTTGTATATGTGAAGTGTTAAATTACCTTTAGGAAAATATGAATCTAGAGAAAAATTCAATTCAATATACATCGAATGGTGGGTGGGTGGATAACCAACAATAATGTAAATATTAATTTTGTAGTCACCTTAAAAGAATACATAAATTTCAATTTCAATTTGTAAAGACAAAAGAAACAAGTAAATAAATATAGACAAACTTTAAAAAATGAATTGCTCAACAATTGTAGTTCTGTTACAGTATTTTCTTATTTAAATACCGCTAAACAATAAATGTGCTTTTTTAGGTTAATTAATGTCTATATACGTACATATGTATGTATGTGTTATTGGCCCAAATTATATACATATTTATTTTATAAATTTTGGTATACGTACTATATAATTAAAAAATGCGGAATTTTCTTCAAATTTTAAGTGTTTATTGTTTCGAAGTGAAACGTATATCTGTGGGAGCTTTCGGACGGGTTAAAGGTTCAATTAGACGTGATTTAACATAACGCCATAGCCGTAACCGAAGCCAAAATGTAACCATATATAACAGTTGCTGTGTTTTTTTTTCCTTACTTCTCTCGAGGAATCCCTTGGAGTGACATTCTAATGATACTATAGGCACATTTTCGGATGGTGTGATCGATTTATCCTCGTTTTATTTTCCTTATCTTCTTTAGTCATGTCCAACAGTTCTGTGTTAGGTCAGGTTAATTTGCAGATGATTCTAAGGCACTTGTTGATAAATACCTGGAGTTTTTACATGATATTCTATAGAAGCCAGGTTTTACTGCCATCAGCACTACTGATTTAACATATGAGTTGAATAATCTACGTTAGTTCGTCTAGATGTATGTGAGCTGCAGTTTTCTACTGACTGCAGTTTTCAAAATGCCACTCTCGCTTCATTAGGCCTGCTTTTAAAGTCAGTTTCTGCGCTGCCGTTTGTAGTTATTGTACTTCTTAGAAGTTATCTATATATATATATACTCGACTGGTTGGCTTTGTAGCATGAGTTTTCCGTGCTAATATTGTTTATTTACATGGCCTTGGTTTTCTTGATATTTATCTCAAGTCCAACATTGCAAGCCGATCTTTCTAAGTCCTTTAATTCCGACTGCATATTGGAGATCATATGCGAGAGTAAACAAATGTCATCCACATAGTCCAAATCTTCGAAAGGCTCCAAGTTATTTCTCTTCTTTTTAAACAGATTTTGCTCGTTATTTCATCCAGCACGGTGGTGAATAGCTGAGGTGATAGTGAGCATCCCTGTTTTACTCAAGCATTGATGTGGAATGGTTAAATTATTTTCTGGGCTATTCTTTTTGTTCTCAATGCTTTTCATATTGCAGTTGGTCTGATGTCTGACGAACAGTAGATACAGGGGAGTACGGCATTCTATAGATTTTTCTATGATTGCGAAGAGTGTTGGCCTAATCTGCGCAGCTTCTATTCGGTCTGGGTTCCTTTGTTTAATAGTTTTCGTAGTTTATTCACAACAAAAATAATTAAATTTTACGTATTGGGAGTATAATTTAATTTAACAAAGTAAAAGTGATTCGGTGACATGCCAAAAGATGTCGTATCCATCGTAACAGACAATATTCAGAAGGATCATAATTTGGAGATTACGGCGGATGTGGCATTTAATCATTTCTAACAATTATTTGATAACTTAGGCGACGTAAAACGTGCATTGTCATGCAACAGAAAAACTTTACCTGTCTGTCTGTCTTTATGTTAGAGCCGTTTTCTCACAATGCACAGTTTAAACGAAGTGATTACATAATGCCTAAGAGTGCAAAATTGCATTATAAATACTAAAAAAAATGTAATTGTACTAAAAAATAAAAAATATACGAAATTTGGAAGCAGTTATAAAACCCAAAAAAAACCATCATAAAACTCAATTAATCCCGGTGGGTTGGGTTTTGTTGAAAAAAACCCGGGTTTTTGCCAACCCTGGTATTTAGTATGACTAATAGGATCCCATCTATTATAAACTTAAGAAAACGACGATTATAGTGGACTCGTAGCGAACACAACTGGTTCGTTTGATCCGAGAATTGGCCGAAATACGACCTGTAGTCGTAAGCGCTAATGTCAACGCTCGGTTATTTGGTTAGAAAATAGTGATTTAAAGTTCTACTTCATCCTCCTTATAGTCCAGACCTTGCGTTTTAAGTGACTATCGGAACAATTAATGCAGAACGCTCTCACTGGAAATCGCTTCACTTCGGAAAAGGATATGCGAAAATAGCTTGACGCGTTCATGACCCAACAAAATGGGCAGTCATTTTGGTGCAAAGTTCATAATAAAAGAAGAAATCAAATAAAATAACTTCTAAAATTAGAAAATATATAAATGATATCGAACTTATTCCACAATAAGACTCTTTATTATTAGCCTGCTTAATATGCTATGTAAGCAACATTCACTGAGTATTAAAAAATAAGTACTAAAGGAACACTGCTAATTCCATTAAAAAAAGGTCAGACTTGAACGACTTTCCTCTTTTCATACCAATTCCCTTTTTTTAATTCGATTAACGATTTTTAAATGAAATTTACAAAATGTCTTTCAGAGGAACTAGTCATTATGTAACAAAAAATAAAATCAATAGTTATTAACACAGCGCATTAATTTTGTGTGTGAAGTTAAATACGAAAGTTAAATACGTTTTTCTGAACATAACAAAAACTTGTGTAAGTTAACAGAATATATGTGAAGATAAATACGTGCGCGTTGTAAAATATAATATTATATAAAAATAACTAAAATAAGGTAAATGATTGTAATAATTAAAAATATATCATTAGAGAGATACAATAACAATAACAAATAAAAATTTTTTCTTATAGCTGGTAGTTGTATTTAAAACAATCATCCATAAAAATATGAAATATCGGATATGAGATGCAATTGTGGGGGAATCGGACATAGCAGGCTTTATAGCCAAAGTATCAAGGCTTCAGGTCAGGGTTATTTTTTGGGCTGCAATGTACCAGATCGGAGATATTAGACCGTAGCTGACTTTATTTTTCATTTTTTCCGTGTATATATGTCGTTCATGAAAAATCGGACCTAAAATGCAATTGTGTGGAATCGGACCTGGCGGGCTTTATAGCCAAGGTATGAAGTCTTCAGAGCCAGTTTTCCTTTTTGGGTTTCAAAGTACCAGATCGGAGATATATAGATCGTAGCTTACTTTTTTAAATTTTTTCCGTATATATATGTCGTTCATGAAAAATCGGACCTAAGATGTAATTGTGGGGGAATTGGATCTGGTGGGTCTTATAGCCAAAGTATCAAGGCTTCAGGGCTAGTTTTCCTTCTTGGGCTGCAAAGTATCAGCTCGGAGATATATAGACCGTAGGTAACCTTTTTTTCATTTTTTCCGTATATATATGTCGTTCATGAAAAATCGAACCTAAGATGCAATTATGGGGGAATTGGATCTGGTGGGTTTTATAGTCAAATGGCCTTTAGGGCCAGTTTTCCTTTTTGGGTTGCAAAGTACCAGATCGGAGATATATAGACCGTAGCTAACTTTTTCTTAATTTTTTGCCTCCTCCCCACCAACCAGCCAATTGAATTCAATGCTATTATAGCAAGTCAAATATTAACATAATGAGAATTAGGAAATATTTTTTAAAATTTTTATAATTCTTTACCTAAGTTTAGTTATTTTTATTCAGAAAGATGTTTTATAACCCACAATTGTGGAAGTAATGTTAACATAGCAGTCTCTGTTAACATAGCAGAAAAATTTCATATTCGTATTTATCTTCTGTTATCTTATACAATTTTTTGTCATGTCAAGAAAAATGTATTTAACTTTATTATTTAACTTCACACACATGCATTAATTAACATCCCAATTAATGCATATGCCCAATATCTTCAGCTTATTTTCCTTTTCGCCTGCATTTAACATTTAAAACAATATTATATTTAAATGTTTATTAGAAAAACAATGTTTATTTATATTTGGTCTGTTACTAACAGGAAATTAAATATTAAGCAATATTAACATTTTTGGCAATACTCGATGAAAAGCAATCAAAAATAGACAACATTTTTATAAACATATTTACAATAAATTATTTTCTAAGTATGTAGTGTTAACACTAGTTTTATATATAATATATTTGCTTGTAATCTTCATATATTTGGAAAAGTAATTACACAATGTATATAATTATTTAAAAGCTTCATTAGGTACGTTTTTCATGTTATTTCTTTGAAATTGTATTTCGGCATATGACCCTAGAATTAAAATTATTTTTAAGTTTTTATTACGGTAGAACAAAACTATTAAAAACATTGAAATTATTACTTAAGTGGATTTTAATTTCGTCTATTTAAATTGGCATAAGTATGTACATAAAAACTTTAAAAGATTGTAGAATTTAGAGATAAAATAAAAAACTATTTAAGGTCTAAATATTAACTTTAAGCCCTCTTTATAAAATAGCGTATGTGTGTGAAGTTAAATACGAAAGTTAAATACGTTTTTCTTAACATAACAAAAACTTGTGTAAGTTAACAGAATATGTGTGAAGATAAATACGAATATGAAATTTTTCTGTTAAGATCACAAAGACTGTTATGTTAACATTAGTTCCACAATTGTGGATTATAAAACATAATTTGGTATAAAAACATAATTTGGTATAAAAATAACCAAAACAAGGTAAAGGATTGTAAAAATTAAAAAAATATAATTAGAGAGATACAGTAACAATAACAAATGAATTTTATTTCTTGTAGCTGGTAATTACATTAAAAACAATCATCCACCAAAAAATATGAAAAATCGGACCTAAGATGCAATTGTGGGGGAATCGGACCTGGTGGGCTTTATAGCCAAGGTATCAAGGCTTCAGGGCCAGTTTTCCTTTTTGGGCTGCAAAGTACCAGATCGGAGATATATAGACCGTAGCTAACTTTTATTTTTCATTTTTACCGTATATATATGTCGTTCATGAAAAATCGGACCTAAGATGCAATTGTGGGGGAATCGGACCTGGTGGGCTTTATAGCCAAGGTATCAAGGCTTCAGGGCCAGTTTTCCTTTTTGGGCTGCAAAGTACCAGATCGGAGATATATAGACCGTAGCTAACCTTTTAGTTTCCCATTTTTCCCCCACCTCCCCACCGTCCAGCCAATTTAATTCAATGCTATTATAGTAAACCAAAAATTGACCTAATGAGAATTAAGAAATATTGTTTCAAATTTCTGTAATTCTTTACCTTTGTTTAGTTATTTTTATTCAAATTTATATTTTATAATCCACAATTGTGGAAGTAATGCTAAAATAGAAGTCTCTGTTAACTTAACAGAAAAATTTCATATTCGTATTTATCTTCACACATATTCTGTTAACTTACACAAGTTTTTGTTATGTTAAGAAAAACATATTTAACTTTCGTATTTAACTTCACACACATAAATAGCGTATAATTGAGTTCTGCAAAAACAAGAAAACAGTAAGAACATCAATTCTGCTACAACATTGAACATAGCCGTTACAAAAGTACTGAAGACACCATAATATTATCATATGGCTTATGAAAGCGTACCTTTTTGACGTTAATTTGTAATAAGAACTACAAATTGTGTTAGCTTTTATTATGGAGTAATCAGATAATGGAAACCGTATCGCTTTATAGTGTTTTTTAAGCGTGGAATGAAAAAATCCCGCTTGTGATTAGTCCCATATTCGTCTACAAGTGCATAAAATTATTTGAGAAGACAGGAGATATAAAAGACCATCCCCAGTTGAACTCCCACCAGGGTTGGCTATCCACCCAGGTTTTGTTAGGGTGTGGTAAGATCTTCAATTTGATCGTCTTAAATTTTTTTTGGCAACTTTTGCGACATGTGGTGTGCTGGGTTTTTTAAACTCCAATTTTCGCCAAACCCGAGGCCTACGTACAGTTCTTACACAGCAAGTAATCAAAGCCGTTAAATCAAGAATTTAGCGAAATCCTTTCTAGAAGCAGAAAATTGAATTTATAAAAAGACTTGGGGCTTTCAAACTTCGTATCGTATATTTCTTGACACCAGCTTAAAATAGGATAGAAAAATTCAAATATCTTCTTAAAGTAAGCCGATAGCATGCACAGTAAAAATCTTGTGTACGAAGCAAAATATTGAGCTAAATGCGCGGTCTTCTAAAGAAGCATCTGAGCTCATCCTTATCATCGAAAAACGTCATCACATATGGCTACAACAAACAACTTAAAACTAGGCTTATCTAAAACTAAAGCTTTGGTATTACGCCAGATGCAAACAGATTTCTGAACCTCAGCTTCGACCGTATGTTCGCCAGTTGATGAATGGTCTTCCAAGTCTACTACTCCCTTGTGGAATCGAGGGCTGTTCTGGCTATGTTGTTCTACGTTTTACAATCCCATTTACAATGGAAAATTTTCATTTATACGGGCTCCAAATTGGCTGTGGCCCATAATTCGGCATTACTAATGATACGTCATATGATGCTTTTTTACTATAAAAAAAATTAAAACAGGCAGCAAAAACATTTTAAAACATAGATGACCCACCAAAAATTGACCGCATTTGGCTAGGCAGTTTTGATGCGACTACAGTTTAGGTATAATCTTGCACTGTTTGACTACTTAAATATAAGATCGAAAATGTTTTATTTTATTTTAAATTTACTTACATTTTTTACATATTCTCTAGTCGAGCTTAAAAGTTAACATCGAAAACAATAGGCCTTGTTTGCCTTATTCTGTTTATTTGGGTGTGCATTTAATTAGTATTCCATGTCGTCATTATTGTATTGTGTTATTTGTTGTTGTTGTTGTTGTTGCTGTTTTTTTTATTTTTTTTATTTTAGCATATTGTATCAGCCAGCCACCGCTATAGCTATGTCTTGCTATTATAGAGTGGTGGTATATTTAGTATTGTCTCTATTGGCTAAAGCCGTATTAACTGAAAATATATATTGTATGTATGTATATAAAATCATCTAGTATACGTTGATTGTATTGCCTGTTGTCTACTCATTGTTGTGTACGTTAGGTATAACAAGTGCTTTTTCTCTCTTTTTTGTTGATAATAATGAAATTATCAAGGCAAAAAAAAAGAATTACCAACAAACTATTCCATAACTTCCGCTACGTAATAATATGGGGATATTTATGGAGCGTAGTAACACATATATATACATATACTTAAAAAAAATTAATCGGAAATAATATTGTTATTTTGCACTTTTTTATAATGGTCTATAACGATTCTAAAAAAAAAAAGATATACTTATCTAACGTTAAAATAAACAAATTCTACAATAAAACAACATATGTTTTTTACCATATTATGAATGTAGATATTTAAAAACTACACCATATTTTGTGCTATAAATAACACGGTGCGACAAAAATGAATGCAGTTGAAATACCTGGGAAATGATACTAATTTTCTTAGACGCTGCCGAGTAGAACAAGGATATATTTTTGAAATTTTCAAAACACCTCTAAAATCTCGAGTTACGGGTAAAAAACCGGTTTTTCTTACCTTCATGAATTTATAAGCTAATAACTTAGCTAAATATACCCGATTTTAAGTTTCTTTTCGGATTTTGAAAGAATTCCTTTTTGGGAATGCAACTCATGAAAAAATCACAAAGTTTTCGGCAAACTGTTGTTTTTTTTTATAACTTTGAAACTGTATTTAAAAAAAAGGTTTAAAATTTGGTACAAAAAGTATAATTTTTTCATGAGTTTCTTTACTACTAAATTTATTAACTCCGTCAATTTCCAACGGGTTTCTAAACCGTAAATCTCATTTTATTCATAACTTAATATAATTCATTTATTTATCAATAGTACGGTTCTTATGTAAAATAGGGCGCAAAACGCTTCTAAACTTGAAAAATGCGAAAAAAATGGATAAAAAATTTGTTTGCTTGAGAAAAAAACTCAGATACTTAACCTACATGTATATCATATACCTATCAGAAAAATAGTATCGCTTGCCAGGTATTTCTTTTTTTTGTCGCACCGTGTAATTTAATTAATCGTATTACAATACATAACATATGTACATAAAACAGAATAATTTATATTTAAAGCAATTAGAAGAAAAATAAAGATTATAGTATAGTTTACATACACTCACCTAATGACCTAGTCTGACCTACATTTGGAATGTTTGGAATAACATATCATTCACATTGCTTTGTTTTATGACAAAGTTCATTGCGTTCAGCATTATTTTAAAGATAACATATCAAATATTGTTCTCGCGCTTCTGCAAAGTGTCTGATTTGTTGGCAAAGACTATCGATTAGGCAAAGACCGATTAAAAATGTACGAAGATATTAAGTTGCATGATTACAATGGCCAATCGCGCTAAGTTAGAAATAGAATAAGTTAAAGCACCTACTTTGTAAAGCACCAAATACAAACAGCTTTTACAAATAGCTTTTTATGTATTTTTGAAACTGGAAAAAATATTTAAATTTGTTATTAATCGCATGACTTACTTTTTTTGGCGCATTAAATATAGTGTACTTTTTGTTTTTGTTGCATAATTATAGTTGTCATAACAATTTTTTGTTTAAATTTGCTTAGAATCGCTTAATTTTTTCTTATGGTGCTGTACGAAGTAGGTGATTTAACCTACTCAATTTCCATCTGAAAAAAATCAAGTATCATTGTATTCGTAACTAAACATACTTCTCTAATGAATTCTTAGATTAAATAAATTAAAGTAAGTAAAATATGCTCTTACTTAAGCAATGCACTCAGATTCTACAAGTTTACTTAAGTAAAGTATATACCATTCAAAAGGTATGTTCTCCTTCTTTCCATATCTTCTAAACATAAATAATAAAATAAATCGGTTAATATGTAGTTATTATCTTGAAGGTATGAAAACCCGGTTTTTAAACCGTAACTCAGGATTTTTGAGGAATTTGGAAAATTGTAGAAGCAGATTATTGTTGTACTTGACAGCATCTTTTAAAAAAGTCATAACTTCCCTGATATTTTACTTCATTCTGTCTTTTGGCATAGTTTAGAGTATAGAGTACCTTTCGTTTTTGTTATATAATTTAAGTTGTAAGAGTTTTTTAAAGCATTAAATATAGTCAAAAAAAAAACTTAAAATGTTTAAATCCAATGCATTTTAAAGACTGAAATAAAAACTTAATCCTAGAGAATAAGGGTGTATACTTTTTTTGACGCTGATTGTATGTATATTGTATACAAAAATCAAAGTTTTGGCTTAAACTAAGCTGTAATTGTCCAATCATAAATAGCTGCATGCACCTCATCCATTGGAAAATTGGCCAAAGGACGTATCTCAATGCTGCGTTAAAAAAACAATGTTGTAGTACCTTCTGTGGCAAACCACAATTTCTAATCCAAAGTCTTCAGATCAGGGTTCTTCTTCAGAGGAAATATAAGCTGGCAAATTGTTTCGAATACAGGTTTGCGTCGTGTTAGATTTATGAGCCAGCATAGAATAGTGGTGGAAAGTTGACGGTAGGGAATGGTTAAACAGCTTCACAGATGCTTCAAAAACGGTTATTTGATGAACGTTTTTAACCAATAGTTATAGACATCCCCTAAAACTATGAGTGCAACTAAATGATAACCCTTTTCGACTTGTGGTATGAAGATACTTATTTTGAAAATCGTGCTTCATTTGTATTTGTTAAATATTTCCTGTAGGGTAAATATTTGCTCATTCGTAAACACATTTATTCAGTGCCAGTTATCAACATACTTTACAGAAAGAAGATTGAATTTTTATATTCTTCTTTTCTTTTCATATGTCTGGTATTACATTTGAAACCACAAGTCTTTCATCTGTTTTAATAATTTGACTCAAGGTCTCTTGCGCCTCATGGGCCCGAATGATTGGTTGAGAATTTTGCTATATTCTTAATATGACGGTTTTTGTGACTTGCTGAGTTACGTGGATGGTCTTTTACATCTACAGTCTCTAACTTTATGCACCTGTAGACGAGCATGTGATTAATGCCGAGTGTTTGGAACGTTTTGAATATGTCTGCTTTTTCCATTCCACACTTAAAAACTCTATGACAGCTATACTGCTCTTATTACCTAACCACACCATTGTGAAAGCTGAAATTATTTGAAATTTCTCGTTGCAAACTAACGCCATAGAGGTTAGCTTTTATAAGTATATGTATGTATATTAAATTCGCTAAATACTGGCAACATTCAAAGTAACGACGTATTTCTTCGTCATTTCGAACGAAATGCTACCAATAGTATCAAGCAATTCATTTTTTAGGATGCATTGATGTCTGATCGAACAGTAATGGATGATATTTGCCACAATATATAGTACAACAACAAAAATTTTGGTTTATAATGAAGTAGACGTCACTACTACAAATCAATTCCCATATTGATTCGATTGTCATATATGTAGTTGCATACAAAGTGCATTTAATTTTAAAATCATTGTAAGTAAAATTTATTTAATAAATACTTATAAATAACAAAGAATATCGAATGAATAGGATACCATATTTGATAGAAGTTCGATCATTCGTAGATGCCTTCATTAAAACAAACAATACTTGCATTGACCTCATTTTTCTTTTTCGTATATTTATAGTTTGATATGTATAAGCGTGTTAGACTAAAATTATAAATTTTATAAACCAAAACGAACGATTAAGGTTAAATATAAAATGTCTTTTTTATAATATTATAAACATTATTTTGACATTAATGTTAGTGCCCCGTTGGTAGTATGCTAAACAGTTAGTATGAACAGTAATGAACACAAGTAGATCTGAAACCATAATGTTGGATATGTCTGCCAATGAACATTTCTATCTGAACCTATCAAGAACCTCACTTTCGCACAATATGTGTTCCACTGTTACTGATGCCTGTGGGCCCAGATATTCGTAAGAAATTCCGTTAGAAGTTTCAAGTCGGGCCTGCCATACTTGAGAGACTCAGAGCGACGCCTTAATAGCGGACTGATCGCCGCCATAGAGTGGCGAAGTTCACTTTGGGCATTCCAGTATTCCAAGCATCTGGTAATTTGCCAATCCTTGATCAGATTGAGAATTGTAGTAAGTGGTGCTGCACAGTAAGGTTCTTGTTTCATTACCATCTATCTCATAGTGTCCAGGTACCCAAAACAACTGAACCTTATTTCTAAGCGTAAGCCTTTGCAACGTATCGTACCAATATTTGACCAGTCTAGATGTAATACGATTCGAGTCAAGTGCCCTTGAGGCAGCTTGACTATCGGAGAATATATTAATGGTCTTATCCTCAGCCCACTGTCCCGGTTGATCTCCGCACATGTTTCATTGGCCACGATCTCAACCTGAAAGATACTTAGCATTCTTCCCAGTGGGATCGATTGGGTCCATAAACACCAGCGCCGACACAGTTAATCATTTTGGAGCTAACGGTATACCAGTTTAGATCAAACTCACTCCGAACTAAGGCCTCATTGACCAACGATCCAAAGGCATAACATTCAGGACCGAAAATGGAATGGACAGACTTCCCGACGTATTTCTGGACGGTGGTGGCATGTTCGGCACATCACATAATTAAGCGAGCGAACGCATATTTAGTTTTGCGTAGCCGGTTCTTCAGGTCATTTGGCGTTCCTGCATCATCGTCTTCTATTTCAACTTTTTCGATTGTCAGTGAATTACCGTTGACATGCTATAATACACACGTTATTCTTTTTTATATATACACCCAGAGAAAAACCAGCAGGAATCCAACTAAAACAACTTTAAATCAACAAAAAACAACTATGAAGACTAGCCAAGGTGGGAAATTGTAAATTGAATAATGTATTAAAAAAAAAAACAACTTAAATCCAAAATAATGTGGAAAAAACAAACGGCCCTATCTACAAAAGACCTAACTAAACATAACATTGTCAATTGTCAAAACGCGATATTGGTTTATAAGTTAATGAAACAAAATATAAAAATTGTATCTCAAATATTGGTAAAAATTTCGCTGATTAAAACTATACTTTTTATTTTAAATAGTTTTTTGCCTCTAATGTAAAATTTTGAAAATGTTAGATAGGGCCCTTTGCGTTTTAGGTGACCGTTACTTTAATGTGGTTTTACATACTTTAAAAGTTGAATTAACGTTAAAAAAATTGAAGTTCTAAAATTTTAAGTTCAACAACGGCCTACTTCGATTTTAAAAAATAATTTTTCTCTCTGTGTATATTATATTTATTTATATGAGAACCTATGCTTCTTATAAGAACAAAAATAACTAATAATAATATTTATATTTGGGAAATTGCTTGTGTAGTGGTTAAGTGCTCAACACCAGCAGCCTAGCTTTTAATCCCAGTGAGAATAGAACAAATTTTCATAATAATTTTAAATTTTAAATAATAAAGAGGAATCAACCTCCAGATGATCCATCCAAGAAGGAAAGATTTAAGAAAATTTTACATACCATTTTACACGTAATACATAGAGGGTGTTGATTTCAGGCAGATGGCAGCCCCATCAATCTGCTTCAGTAGGCCATCTCCTGCTAAGTTGAAAAAAAACAAGACTAAAGTAACTAAAAGAAGACAAAACTTTGTGAAAACCGTATGCTCCCAAGAGGGCTAATGGGAAAAAATATTTATAATGAGACCAATTTTCCCTTATTAATTCGCCAATAAAATATCAGGCTGAGATTGCATGTGTTATTTATTGCCTGTGGGATAGAAATATATATATATGATGTAGAAATATATCACTGGCGGGGTTAAATTGATAATTATGCTTAATCAGATGTTTTTTATACTGGCAAGAATATTATTTAAAAGACTATTACTTTTATAAGTGTTATACGTAATTTTAAAAGTAAAATAAATTTTTATGACAAAATGGACTTAATTATATTTGTGTGTATTTATTTCTTTTTTACGCAGCTACTGATAAAGACTGATGGTTAATCTGATGCTGAATTCTAAATTAATTTTTTATAACAATTCCATCCAACAAATTCGTCATTATTATATTGTTTATACCATATAAATAATATATATTTAAAAAAAATAAATAAATAAAACTGCAAAACCACTATTGAGAACGTTGAAGTATTTTATAAATAATTGTAGGAAAAAAAGTATTACATTTCATAAGAGAGAGAGAGAGAGATAATATTAGAACTACAACCATCAATAACAAAAACAAAAATAATATATTCCTTAAACGAAAGCAAACAAATTTGTTTAAATTAAGAATTAAAAAAACACACACAAATCTAATTTTTAACATGGCGTATTGCAATGCTTGAACGTTTCCGTTTATGTAATTTAAGTCGTCAATATCGTTCACGATCTTCAGAACTGGCTCGAGATAAGAAGCAAAGACAACAATGTGTTACAATACTGTTTCTCGATGACACTACCCATACCTTTCGGATGGAGGTAAGTTTACATACATACATATACATACATATGTATGTATATTTTTATGAAATAATTGAAATTACTTTATTTTTTGTAAATATATTTCGTTGCAAATATAAAAGATATGCAGTTTACTTTAAGTATTTAAATAATGACTTTTCTTATCATTTATGTACTTTTATGTAAAAAAAAAACTTGAAATTAAACTAAACTTTCACAAATAAAAATGTGTGTGGTGGAGGTAGGTGGATTTTAATTTCCATTCGAATTTATAATGCATGAGTGCAGCTTTTGCAAACATTTTACCTAAACTCCCCTATTTTTTCTCTTAGTTTTATAAATTTTTAATGTTTTGTAAAATAAAAAACACGCACTTTTCATTTCATTATAGTATAGTTAGTTATACTTATACAGGGTTATTGTTAAAGATATGTATGCACATGTATTTTTAATAATAATTGTGCCCACATGGTTTCTGAATGAAGCCTGGGAACGCCGGTGAGGATACCAGGATTTTCCCCGATCGGCTCGTCTCGGAGTAGCCTTCACCGCCGCTGCTGATGATTCACCAAGATTTAAGTTTTGTGCTTTTAATCGGGGTCTTATATCTATTCCATGAGGATCTATAAGCAGACCAATCGGCTCCTCTCATAGCCTCATTAAATAAGAGGTGACACTCCTTGCGGGTGTTGCCTAGATCAGAATCACACAATGGTGGTTGCTTCCTATCCTTACAGGCCCTGTTTGATGCGTTCGTCGCTTTTGTCAAACCCTCAATAGATGTTTTTATATCATGCCGATAATTTATGATCGGAGGATCTTGGAGAGTTCGAGCAAACTCTGTGTGCCCGGAACTAGAAAGCGTCATATTAAGAACTCCCTTTCTATTAGAAACTACAAAGGTAGATTCCCTGCATCAGCTGCAATGATGAGCGATGTATGAACGTATATGATTTACATTTTTATAAAAAAAATTCATTTTTACTAAACATACACACATACATATCTACCATATACATATATCTAAAACAGATTCACTCAAAGAGCAGCTCTTCTCTTCTATTTTCAAATGTACGTACTCACACGCATAGAAAAAAATAAGCAAAAAATTATCAAAGAGAGGTAAAGAGAAAACAAGTGTAAAATACAGTGCAAAGACTCTCAAAGTGAGAGACTCTCAAACTACTACCACATTATAAACTTCATTAATATTAGTTTGACAAACGCTGATCTAAAAACAAATTGTCCTATGTTCGTGATTTAATAACTCGAGAACCTCTTAATCGATTTACAAATCAATACATGGCTTGGTACGTTATACTTTCACTAATTGTATTTTTATAAAAAAGGCGGTGCCACGTCCATAGAAATGGGGGAATTGGACAAGTGGGCATGGTACCGCCCACACAAAGAAAATATTTATTTTTGTATATCTTGATTTTGGTAGTTAATGCAAATCCTCAGTTAGGAAATGGGCCAAACTGGGCAAAAGTAGGCATGGTACCTCTCATACAAAGTAAATGTTGATTTTTGTATATATTGAGAACGGTTAGAGCGAATATTTCTGAATTTCATTTGTTAACGCAAATCATCAGTAAAGGTTAGGTTAGGTAAAAAAGTGCAGCGGTACTCTACCCAGAGACCAGAATGATACATTGTGAAAGCCTTTATAAGAAAACAATGAAAAAACAGAGAAAATGCAAGGTAGGGAAGAAAGGAGAGGAAAGGAAAACGAAGAAAAAGGAAGGAAAGAGGGCAGAGAAGGAAGTATGTTAGACAGAATATAAAAAGGACATGTCACATATCCTAGTTGACGCCACCACGCCTAAGCCATTGAAAAAGCCCCGGCCTAGCAATCTGAGTCATCGCCCATGAAGAGCCGGGCTATGACGGAGAAAATGTTCCACAGTCTCTGGCTCCTCTGTATCGTCGCATACACGGCTGAAGACCGGGATGCATGCTTCCCATATCCCTGTTCTTGACCTCAGAACGCAATGCCCAGTCACTAAACCTATCAGAATCCTGAGATATTCCCTTCTCAGATTGGGGACCCTTTCCCTCCAGAACGATCCAGTTAAGGCCAGAGCAGCCTAGAGACCCTACAGACTCCTCTGCTCCTCCACATCTCATCCCTTCTACGACGGACCCAACTATCTCTCCCGGAATCCAGCGCAGCCTAAAGAGGCACACATCCAGATACTTCTGCAAAATGCAACTAGCCTAGAGCTGTCATAGCGTCCAGTCAGCGCTTTGATAGCCGCCTGACGACAGTTTTTTGATCCCTAAGTATCTGACCGGTATCTTATGCTTGCGAAAAAACAATATCAGCTCGGACCACAAAGTTATTTGGGCCAAATTTAGAGACTCTTACTATTACACTTTTAAAGATATAGACATATAAATACAAATTTTAAATAGTTGAATAATAGTGAAGCCATACACCAAATTAAAGTTTTCTGCATATGCTTTTTATATACACAGTTTTAAAAATATTTTCGGACTCACGCAAAGTTTAAATGCTGTAACAGATTTCGTTTTCAAGTAAAACTTATGCAATACCATGGGGTTCACTCTAGCATCAATAACTCTCGAACCAATGGACCTACAAAAACTCCATTTACATAAAAACCTTGGTATTGATTTCACCTTTCGTTTAAAGGCTCACAAAATAAAATCGGTTGGCGCATTTTAGAGAACATCGATTACGAAGCATTTTATAGTCCTCTTTTATATATATAGATTTTGTATATACATACATACTTACCAATTCATTTTTTTGTTTGTTTTGTCGTTAATAACCTTATTGATTATTTTAGAAACGATCCAAAGGTGGTGATTTACTTGAACAAGTTTATCAGTTTCTAGAACTATCCGAAAGGGACTATTTTGGTTTATTATTTCCCTCAAAACCGGGTGATGTTGTGGTATGTTATAAATAGTTTTTAAAATCGAATTTGAATTTATATACGTTCCCATTTTATTTTTTTGTTTGACTAAAAGCGATGGGTTGATGCACAAAAACCCTTTAAAAAACAATGTAATAGTATCGCATGGGATAATGATGCCGTTCCATTATTAGAATTTAGAGTTAAGGTATGTATGTATAGTATATGTAACATAAAATGCATATTTGTATCATAAAATAATACATATATAATAAATAAATAATTTCTTATAGTTTTATGTAAGTGATCCCAGTCGCTTACAAGAGGAGTATACACGTTATCAGTTTTATTTGCAAATAAAACGCAACATATTACTGGGCAAATTGCCATGTTCAATTAATACACAATGTCTGCTTGCAAGTTATACGGTGCAATGTAAGTTTTGTTTTAAATTTTCTAACAAATTTGCTTCTGTTATTATATTTTGTTTGTTTGTCTTAGCTGAATTAGGAGATTTTAATCCTTTGGAACATCAAACTGGATATTTGAGTAACATGCAACTGTTGGCTGATCAAACAGCCGATGCTGAACGTAAAATATCTGAACTACATAAATTACATCGTGGCCAGTTGCCAGCTGATGCCGAATATAATTATTTGGAACATGCCAAACGTTTAGATTTATATGGCATTGATTTGCATAAGGCAATGGTAAGAGTATATTATTATTATTCCGTAAAGTATAATAAAACAGTATGTTTGTATAAGACAATAACATAATTCAAATTTATTTAAATGATGATACAGGATTCGAATGGCAAAGACTTGCAGTTAGGTGTCTCTGCTATAGGATTATTAGTTTTTCAAAATTCCTTACGTATTAATACTTTTTCTTGGTCAAAAATGGTTAAAGTTTCATTTAAACGCAAAGATTTCTTTATACAGCTACGAAGAGAACCGGTAAGACAAAAAAGCCACAATGTTTTTTTTTTTTTTTTTTTTTTTTTTTTTTTTTTTTTTTTGTATATATATATATATTTCATTTATTCTAGTCGGAAAGTTATGATACTTTACTGGGTTTTAGCATGAATTCTCATAAACATGCAAAGGCTTTATGGAAATCTTGTGTAGAGCATCATTCATTTTTCCGCTTAAAAAGACCGCATCGTCTATCACGTTTTCTTAACTTAAGTTTAGGATCAAAGTAAGTTTTAAGCTTAATTATTAAAAAATAAATAGACAAATATTTATTATTTATGTTTTATTTCAATAAGTAGATTTTATTATTCTGGACGCACTGAGTTACAAGCTGTACAAGAATCCAAACAACGTGTTAAAATTCATAAAGTTTTTGTTCGTTCTCCAAGCAAACGTTTAATAACAATTGGGCCTGGTGGTGGTACTACCACATCACCTTTAGCAGCTAATAATGGTGGTAGTGGTTCCGATAGTAATGGTAGTGTTTCTCATAATGGCAAAACTCCGTCCGTAATTGCTGCAGCAGCGCACACGTCCATTTTAACCATTACGAAAACTAGCCGTCCTCATCATGACAATAAGGTAACGTCCAAACAATTGGATTCAATGCCACGCAAAGCATGGGAACAACAAAGTGATGAATATGATATACAGCTGTAAGTATAGAAATTTCTTCATTTAGAAAATTAAATATATTGAGATATTTTATGAGAATCGTTTCTTCTTTGCTCTGTTCAACATAGTGATACCGAATACATTGAACAATGCAGCCGGCGTTTTGAATCCCCAGTACCTGCTTATAGTTCAGGTTCTCATAGCCCTAATGGTACTCAACTTGGTGCAGCTATAACAACATATATAAATGGCTGCTCCTCTACTGTCCCCGAAAGTGGTAGTGATTTAATAACAATTCGTTTATTAGCTGACGAGCATGGAAGATTTGGTTTCAATGTTAAGGGTGGTATCGATTTAAGCCTACCAGTGCAAGTGTCGAAAGTTGTACCAAATACACCAGCCGATCGTTGTGCACCACGTGTCAGAGAAGGTGATGAGGTGGTTCTTATTAATGGTCGAGAAGTCCAGGGACTTAAACATGAGCAAGTTGTTAGTATGATAAAAGAATGTCGTAATACCCGGAATGGTGAGCTCTTGCTTACAATGAGGCCAGGTGGTCGAAGTGCAGCTTTTGTCGAAGAAGAAGAACCTCTGTACCAATATGTTCCCGAAAATGATGAAATTGGTTCGCATTCAAATCTTTTAGATGGTGATGCCCTATTTACACAAAGCTTATTGTTATTAAGTGATGGTTTGGCTTCAGGTGCACTTTTAGCCCAATACGAATTGATGTATCGCAAAAATCCAGATTTACTTATAACAGAGGCACGTAAGCCAGAAAATATATCAAAAAATCGCTATCGTGATATATCACCGTACGATTGTACCCGCGTCTCTTTGGTTAATTGCTCCAGTGGTGATTACATTAATGCAAACTATGTAAATATGGAAATACCAGGAGGTATAAATCGTTATATAGCCACACAAGGTCCCCTGGCATCTACCACAACCGACTTTTGGCGTATGGTTCAACAAGAAAGCAGCCATTTAGTAGTAATGCTGACTACAGTAATGGAAGCCGGTAGACAAAAATGCCATCAATACTGGCCTGTAAGAGGAGATGAATTACAATTGGGCGAGGGTTTTTCAGTGAAATGTCTCAGCGAGAAACCCGATGAAACGGGTAGTTTTGTTTTTAGAGAATTCTTACTTTGCGATAAGCGCACCGGTGAGCAACGTCACATACAGCATATGCAGTATTTGGCGTGGCCAGACCACTGCGTACCATCTGATCCAAATTTGTTTTTAGAGTTCGTTGAACGTGTTCGAAATGCACGAAATCGTACGCTATTACAAGAGATTGAAGAGAGTCTTAAACAGGTGCGTTTACTCGATGCAGATGCTGATGAAAATGGTGGTTTAATGAGTGAACGTAAATGTGCTGCCAGTAATGGTGTTACACCGGAAGATGAAACACCAGTGTCTACAAGTGTTCATCAGTAAGTGATATAAAATAGAAATAAAAAACGAAAAATTCGCTTATATAAAAAATTATATTGTTTTTATAGATGCATTAGTGCTGCCAATCCTCCTGTGATAGTTCATTGCTCGGCTGGTATTGGACGTACTGGTGTGCTTATATTAATGGATACTGCGTTGGCCTTAATGGAGGCACGTGAACCAGTGTATCCTTTAGATATTGTACGTACAATGCGCGATCAGAGAGCATGTATGGTTCAAAATGTGGTAAGTAAAAGATTGCGTTTGCTTTGCTGAAATGTATGAAATCTGAAACAGTTCTTGTAAACTGTTGTTAATTTATAGAAATTTAACAATTTTTCAGATTTCACTATTAAATGAAATATGTTAATTTTTTTATAGAGCCAATATCGTTTTGTGTGTGAATGCATTTGTGCTGCCTATATGAAAATGTCACGCAATAGCGCTTTATTAGCTCCAGAAGATGATGAAATTGATGATGGTGATTAGAGAATCATACATACAATTATGTTTTGCAACAAAGTTTACTATTGTGGTAATAATGCACGTGCCTCACTCCTCTTTATCTCTTATTGGAAACACAATAAATAAAATAAAATTACTGCATATAGACACAAAAACACTCAAATTGAATATATATATTTTTTATATACAACTTACAATAAACAAAATAGCATATATAACAAATTTGAAACTTATTTAAACATACTTATATATTTATATATAATATATCAAATTAATTGTATACGTAAATATATTTTTCCGTCTTCTTCTCTTCCCAATAGTTTCTTCCCACCAAAAGAAAACAAATAAAATATGTAATACTAAATTAAGAAAGAAAATTTATGTTTTTACAAATTAATTTCTTCCGCAAATTTGTTTTAAACAGTCTACAACAACGATGTAAAAGAGCATTTAAAATGTAAAAAAAATTATTTAGTTTGCAATCATACGACAATTATACCCATATTAATATTATACAAATTTAAATATAATTTTATATATATATATATATATATATATATATATATATATATATATATATATATATATATATATATATATATATATTGATTGCTATAAATATATAAATTGATTTTTAGTGTTTATTTTTGCTTTAACTTTCAATTAAGAACTACTCCTCCTCCTGGTACATCTTTAAAACTTGTTTTTGAACAAATAGTATATGTTATGGAAAATCACTTTAAAAAAATATCGCATAAGAAGAATTATTTACAAATTCAAATTTACTTATCACTGCTAAATAAAAATTGTTTAAAATTTCCTTTATAACCACAACATCAATAACTATTAGTATTCTAGCACCAAAAAATAATAAAATATTTATTATAAAATGAACGTACATACAATTATAAAATTTAAGGAATCATATACTTACTATATATACATACATGCATACATAATATAAATATATATTTATTATTGCAATCATTATTTACAATGTAGTGTATCGTTAAATTAAAATGTCTGTCACATATATTTTGGAAAAAAATTAAATCAAGTCGAATAAAGATACATATAATAATAATATTAATTGTGTTGTCGTATATAAATAAGTATACAAAAATGATTAAAGGTATTTAAAATTGCTTATGCCTACATACCTTTTTCCAGCCATCAAGGTCTGAAAACGACTTATTTTGATTAAAGTAAATATATAAACTTTGATCTTAAAACCAATATATTGTTTTTGTTAAAATTTGTATCACATATACATATATAATAAAAGTCAATTGTTTTTGCTTTCACCAACCCTTAGCTACTCGATGTGAAATACAGAACATCAAAAATGCTGCAGGATTTTATAACATACCCATTTAAACACAAATATATATGTATATATAATCATATATATGTACATCCATATATCTTATTGCACCACAATCAAAACCTAAATTACTTCTATTAATAAAAATACTTAAAATATGCTTTCCTAACCAACTTTGGTTTGTACGATAAGGACAACAACTATGGTCAGATTTTTTACTAAATTCTACATTGTGATGAAAAATTGCGAAAAACGTATTTTAGCAAAATTATATGTGATTTTAGTTAACAGTTGGGCGGAATATATACCAGTAATTGTTGTATACTTTGTAACGATAAAAGTTGTTTTCTAAATTACTATCAGTATTGCAGTATTTTTACTTTACCCTACGGAATATGTACACAAAAAGCAGTGCAATATGGACAGACAAATGCAAGCATCAGCACAAAAAAAACAATCTCAAATTTGAAACTAAAAGTAACGATTTATTCAACGGTTGAATTCAAATTAGTATACTACACTTTTTTGCAACCATGTGTTTTCTTAATCTTCAAAGAAATTATTTGTCAAAAACAGCTGAAACGATAAATAATCAAGAGAGAGAGAAAAAAATATTAATCACTACTGCCTTTTGTAAAGTGTAAACTGTTTCAAAACGATTTAATTTATTTTAAAAGTTTTAATATAAAATAGTTCGAATATAAGAAGACGAAAGAGAAATGGATGAAGTAGATAAAATTATTGTACATTCTCTTAAACAGATCGGTTGCAAAATGGAATTGGATGATGATAGTGAAGTATTTAGCCTGAATCACTTCACGCCTGACCTTTTAGTAAGAGCAGTATCAAAATGTTTGCGGGAAATCAAATCTGATGCAGTTCTTCCGAAATCATTGCCAGAAAATATGGCACAACGATTTACTGTTGCCACCAGTCTGGCAGAAATGTGTAGTGCCTGCGGCTATAGGGGTGATATTGGCTATCAAACGTTTCTATATCCGAATGTTGTAGATATACGGCGCCTGTTTATGTTTTTAATTGAACAATTGCCTAAAGAGCCATCGGGTAGATTCGATGAGACCCAGCAAGAGCATATCGATGACATTGATCTATTAATAAAGGACATCAGAAAGAAAATATCGAAAGAACTTAAATTGCCTTGGGTACCACAGTATTGTCGTGGCGTCGGCAATAGAAAAAATTTTGGTTGCAGCTGTCTTAATATTGAATTTCTTCCTCAATTGAATCTAAACATTCCCGAGGTGAATGAAACGACATCACAAGCCAGAGATGAATTGTCTATGATTACTTATCAAATTCCAAATATTTTTCAACAAACTAACTTGGGTGATTATGATTTGGTTAGTTCGGTTCTACATAAAAACGCAATTGATGCATATGCTTCCACACAACAACCCTTGGATGATGTAACGCTGTCATTAACGCGATCTTTAAAACCTATTATACACTCACCCGTCAAAATTTTAGCAGATTATCAAAAGAGTTCAGAAGCTGGGGAGTATAATAAGGAAGAGAGTACGATTATAAGTACTGTAGACAAATTAACCGAGGAAGTGGAATTATTAAAATTAGAAAATGAGCAAAAAGTAAGCGAACGTCAAACGGCCAATACTGAACTTAATCAGACACGCCAGCAATGCTTAGATATTACAAGAGAAATCGAAGTTATCAGAAGTAATAGCAAAATACATGAACGCACAGCCCTGATTTTAGAAGATCCTACAGAAAATATAAGTAAATTGGAAGGACTAATAGAGAAAACACGTGAGAGACGTTTAGCTGTGGAAAATCAATGGCAATTGCACAGATCTCCAGCATTGCAACGTATAGAAGAGCTAAAAAAACTTAGGCATTCAAAAAATCTGCAAAGTATACATGAGTTACGATCGAATATTCAACAATTGGAAACGCTTTTAAAAGAAAAAACCGAAAGCCACTCTATACTTGCAGAGGAATTGAAAAAGGCTTCAAGTGGCGTGGCCTCGCGTAGGGAATATACCAAGCGTATTTATGAATTTATTGGTAATATACGAAAACAACGCAATGATATTTATAAGATTTTAGATGATACCAAAGACTTACAAAAACAATTGAATTCCGTTTCTGCCCAATTGCAAAGACAATTTAATTATACGGATGATTTATTATTCCAAAGTGCCAAACATGATCTACATGCTAAACAAGCGTATAAGCTGCTAGCCTCTCTACATGCGTCCTGTAATGAAATCTGTGACTTAGTCTCTCGCACTGGTCAGTTGACTAAAGAGTCACGCGATCTGGAAGTTCAAATAGATCGTGAGCATATGCGTAATGTTGCCGCTAGTTTGGAAAAAATTACATTAGATATACAAAAATTTCAAATGATTATTGATACAATGAAGACAGATATCAATCAAGTAGAAAATGAAATACACTCGTGTTAAAAACGCTTCGTTGCAATAGCAATAACAATAAAACCTTTAAATATAAGGGGCCAGCCACATACATAATTTTAATAGTTTCTAGAATTATACTTTAATTTATTAAAAAAAAATAATAATAATTTTAGTAGAGATATAGAAAAATAAAATTTAATCCTTATTTGTGTAAAAAATATGAATTTAAACTTATTGATAAAGTTATTATTTTTCATTCCAAAAAGTAAAATCATATAAAAAGTACTCGTACTCGTATATATAAAGTCAAAAATCGTAATAAATCTTTACATGAGAAAAATTATAAACATTTTAAAATTTATTAATTACTGAATTCAAAAATAACTGTAACTACAAAAATTTCTTTTGGAGTTGTAGAACCACTAAATATGCAACTATAATCCATTTGGATTATTTTCCCACCTAGTTGCGAAATTGTTACTAGTATAAGGCCCGTCAAAATGAAATAATGCTTGCTGATTACTACTGCCACAAGAAAGCGATATCAGGGGACTACTATATGATTATTTTCACATTGAACCATAATCTTACAGGCAACGTAATTTGTTTCCTCGGCAATTGCAACTAAGTCCTAAACGACCGGTAAAAGATTGCTGCTAACCCTGCGTCAACTATATCCCCCCAATATTAAATTCAAATCATTTCTAAATCACGTTGCTGGTATGAATAGAAATTTCTTAAAAACTAGAGCCAATCAAAATTTTTTGCTATATCGTTTTTCTCGCACTAAAATCGCTTAGACTTAAATCATAAAGTTCAAAGACTTATTTTTGTTGCTCAGCAATATTTATTCAATTTGAAACATGAAAATGTTTGTACAGTTTATATTTTGCATAAAATTTACTAACATTTGTCCAATCAAATCTTTAAAATCTTTGTTTTTCCAAAAAATTACATACGATTATAAGGATAAGAAAACAACTATATATTCTATTCTTTTGTAGTTACCTATTCTAAAAAAAATATGTATGGAAATATTCAACATTTTATTTGTTCAGGATTACAATATGTATAATGATACAATAATAAACGCCACATTTAATAGAAAAAAAAAATAATATACATTTTAATTAATGGTTTAATTCAGGAAACACAACTTTTTTTTCAAATTATAAGGAAACAATTGACAAAATATAGTAATTTGATGAAATATTCATACATAATTGATATGTAATATGAATATTTTTTTGTTTTTATATAATACTAAAATTAATATAATTTTATTGTTAATAAAACATAATAAAGGAAAACTAACACATGAGAATTAAAAATGACCTTGTTCAATATATTTTTTTATATTCTCTAAACACTCATTTGATGTCCATTGTTTTATTATTGTACCGAATTCTTCATCCAAAGAGTTCATTATTATATCCAAATGACTGTTTACAACAGTTGACTTCATAACACCATAAGACTAAAATTCAAACAAAACGATTTTTTGAAATATCCAATTGAAATGCCATACTTACTAAACAACTTACCTCACTGGACATAGATGCAATACGTTTAGCCGTATTAAAGGCTTCATCATTAACTTTGTTGCTACAAGTCAGTTTGTTTACTAAGCCAGCTAATGCGGCTTCTGTGGATTGTACTTTTTCACATAACCAAAATAATTTTGTTTTCTAAACGTTTATATATATATATATATATATATATATACGAAATTATAAAAAGATAACTTTTATAATGATCAACTTTTTATAAAATACTTACAAAGGATCCTCGTATTTTATTCATGTTATGCCAAATACAGTAACCCTCGGGTACTTGTCCAATTTTAACATATGGCGTTTCAAAGGTGCTTTTATCACTCGCAATTACAATATCAAATAAAGCTAATTGCACAACACCTAAATTTATAAGATTGCCGCAAACTCCAGCTATTAATGGCTTTGGATAGGTAGCCAAAGTTTTCAAATAATTTCTAAAAGGAAAACAAAAAAAAGATTACTTTTTGTTTAATTTTGTGTCCAACTACTTACTTAACAGATGTAGCCAAGTTAAAAGCATAACTTTTACGTTTTTCTGCTGCAATTGTTGTTAAATCGCTTATATCGACACCTTGACAAAAATGTGTATCACTTGTACCAACAACAACCACATGACAATCTGTATCGGAAGCTAATTTCTCAAGGATATCCACCAACTTATTTAACATCTAAAAATATATCAATTAAAGTGGTTATTCGCTTGCAAAACCAAAAACCAATCAACGTTTCACCAACCTGTATAGTAAATGTATTATTTAGTTTCGCTTTGTTGGTGCTAAAGAGTATTTGAGCAACCTTAGAGGATTTCTTAACCACAACATCTGAAACTACGTTCAATGATGATGTTTGGACTTCTTTTTTGTCCTTTGACATGGTAGGGGATTTAGTCGGTGATTTGGCACTGTCCTTGTTGTCTTCACTGGAAGAGGCCGGACTACGAACATTACGTTTACTTACTACCGGCGCAGCTTTTTTCATATCATTAGCCAAAGTTGCAGCAGGACTTTTTGTACGTTTCTGCGCTTTTTTATTTTCAGGTTTAGCAAATTCAAATGATTTGCCTGCAGGTGGTGTTGAAGTATTATTTTTAGAGCTGCCAGAACTCTTATTCTGACTCAAGGAGGAGGCGGGGATTTTCGATAATTCATTTTGACTTGTGGCAGGTAAATTCTTAGAATCAGTGGATTTTGTAGAAGTGTCAGGCTGACCATCCAAACTTAATCGATTTTGTGAAGTTGTACTTGAATATGAGCTATTCGAACGTCGTCTTATAATCAGTGAATCATCAAAATCTTGCTTCTTCTTCTTGTATACATAGTCCCAAGATGATGAAGCACGAGATTTGGGTGCACGTTTATTTTTGTTACTTTGTTGATTACTTCCTGTAGGCGGAGAACTTCTGGCAGGCGGCGTTGTTTCTTTGCGAGGTAACTGCAAGACACAAAATATTAGAGTTTTTATTTTATATAAATGGTAGATATGCATTTTACTTTAAAGTACAAACCTTTTCACATATAGTTGCAGCTCGACTTCTCATCATAGGTCTAGTCGGCTTTGTTTCACTCGAACCTATAGTCGCTTCAAGCTTCTCCAATGAGTTTAACATATTTACTGCACCTTCATCGCCCATTAAACGGTCAAGTTCAGAGTTTTTTTTTTTCTTATGACCACCTCCGGATCCGGGACCATTTGCAACTGGAGTTTGTGAACGTTTTTTTGGCGGAGAGACTGAATCCTTTTTATCCAAACTTGTCTCCGTTTTATTAGATTCTTCATCAGATTTACTATTTGTATTTTCGTCTTCAGTTTCAACGTTCACTTTTGTTGTGCTGCTGCTATCGTATTTTACTGTACCAATTTTTCCTGCATTTACATCTGCTGGTGATTTTTTAGCTTTTGGTGTCGCTGGGCGAGGTATCCTTTTCGCTGTTGTTGTAGATGTCGAAGTTGTTGTTGCTGTTATTGAACTGGTGGGTGCTTCTTTTTTAATTGGTGTTATAGTTGTAGATCCTTTTGTAATTGTTGTTGATGGAACTGAATCGGTTTTCGTTTTTGCCTTAGCATTATTGCTGGACTTAACAAGGTTTGCAAATGAAAACGTCGTCTCTGGTGCATCGGGGTCCCAAATAATTTTACGTTTTATTATACGTGTTCTACGAAAGCCTTTTAGAGGGAAGTATTGAAAAAAAATCAAGTTTAAAAATATGTTATAAACGATAGTGACAATTCAGTTTTCATTAAAAGAAGTAAATGTATGCCATTAATTTGTATGTTAAAATCAGTTATTAATTTTATAATACAATACAGGGGCCGAAAGTAAAATTACGATAACAAATAAAATTTTCTGTTATTATAACAGAAATCTTAAAATCTATATATGTATGTTCGTGTGCTTAAAACTTTAAAATGAACCAAATTGGACACTTCCTTCTACGATATTATTCGTAATTGCTACGCGAAGGTTTAGGAAAAAAGAAAAGTCGAAAAAGACGACTTAGGATGTAATTTTTCATCTATGCTCCTACATATATTCTAAGTTCCGCAGCATATCATCAGTTTGAAAGGGGGAGGAATTGGATAAGTGGGTGTGGCATCTCTCATACATAAAAAGAAAGAGCTGTTTCTTATTGAGGCTTTAAATCAATAGATAATCACTCTGAGACGGTACACAAACAATTGTTGTCCCTAAATAGCTGGCCACTACTGTACATATATAGAATCACGGGCTAAGCCGAATGGGTAAAGCTAGTTAAATATAGAAATACATACCACTTTGCGATTGTAAAGATTGAGCATCTTTTTCAGCCTTTTCCATAGTACCATCATTTGGAGATGATTTTCTCTCTTCGATAGAGCTAACACTATCATTGTTAATTTTTACATTTGTGTTTATTGGAGGTGTAATACCACCAGTAACACTAGTCGAAGTGGATGCTACTGTCGAAGGTATAACAACAACACTAGTTACTAAAGCCGAATTTGATTTGTTGGTATCTTTATTTGACTGAGATGATGATGCCGTTGCTGTTTTTGTATATTTAGAATGTATGCTGGTTTTAGTATGTTCACTCTTATTTTTTTCATTTACTGAGTCTTCTTCGTTTTCACTCCAGTCGGCTTCTAACGACGAAACCAAGTCTAATGCAATATCAACCTGCTTTATAGGATTAATTTCTTGTTTACGACGGCGTTTATTTTTTAATCCTTCCATTTGTTCCAAGGCCAAAGCTCGTTCTTCTTGAGCCGTTAGATTTGTTGATCCGAACGTTTTTGTCTTATTAAGAGTTTGAGGCACAATATTGTTGTCATCATGTTTTGTGGAATCATCGGCGGCTGTATTTGAATCTTCATCAACAACTTCCATTATTTGATATTCACCTTCGCCCTCTATTGTGACTCCTTCTTCAAGAATAGAAACTTCTGAAGTCTGATTATTGTGTAATTCTTCGGCAGTACCATCAAGACCTTTAAGAACCGCAATAAGATCTTCATGTTCTAGGGCTGTATCACCCGATGTTATAAGATCTAGCTTAACTTCTAGATCTGATTGTTGTAGACGAACAGTATTGTTTGCATGTTTGCCATTAGATAAATCACTTTCTAAATGACCAGAAATAATTTGGACATGAGCTGAATCTGCTTCTGCATGAGAACTTGTTGATGATGATAAGAGTGTTTCCATATTTGCATCGTCCACATGATGCATTTTGGCAATTTCCAATTCCAGGGACGATAACTCATCCAACTTTTCCATCGACTTGCTCTTGCGTGGATTTACAATTAATTCGTTACCAATAATACGTGGCTTATTATCACTAATTGTACTGGATGAGCTATTTGAAATTCCAATAGGAATTTTAGGTTCTTCGCTACTTATCACCACTGAGGCGTTTTCTGAAGTCTCCCCAGTAATTTCAGACATTTTGCTTTTGTTTCTGTTTGAGGTTATGTTTACTTGTAAGCATTAATATTAAAACGATTGTTTATTTTTGTTATTTTTTTGTTTCCTAGTTATTAATTGTGATTACTTTTTCGAGCGTATATTTCTCGACTATACTCCCGTATTATTTTTAGCAGGTAGTAGGCGCCATTTTTTTTCAATATATATTTGTTTGCATTATGCACGTCACAAGAGTATAGCAATGTCTTATTACTTATCACCAATTATGTTATCTTTTTTGAAGTAGAAATATGTTACTTGTTGCAATTCTTTTGCTTTTTAAATATTAAATACTTTTTTTTCAATCCGCTGTGACAAAAATAATTTTACATGAAAAATACTTCCACTTCTATAACATCTACGAAAATAACCTGATCAATTGGATTTATTTTACAAAATGGGAAAACATGTTGCCAGATTATTTATTGAAAATGCAAAAGTATTCTCTTTGAAATGACAACATTCTTAAATACATATTCAAAAGGATATTTCATTATTCTGAATATTTTACTGAAATTATATAAGATGAAGTTATTTGTCCAGCTGATAGCTTTTTTTGTGTTCACATACTGTCAAAAGTTTTTCTTGCACAGCAGAAACTAAAAAGAACAATCCAAGGCTATCGTTAAACTATATCTTATTGCTAAAAACATATTCCAAAACACATTAAAAAGCAAAATATTTATAAATGTCTAAATATTCAATGCTTATAATTGAAAAACGTCCAGAAAATGTAATATTTGAAAATTAAAATTTTCAACCAAATAAAATATTTATAATTTCCAGGTATTAACAGTATAGAACTTTTGTTTACCTTTTCTTATATGGCAATTTTTTGACATTTGCAATAGAATATACAAAAAATATTGCCTGTTGTTTTTGTACAAAAATTAGTTGTTGTACAGGCAACTTTACTTTATCTAATTTCATCATGTTTTTACTGTACTTATGATTAAAATTTAAAAAAATCCAAAAATTTATAAAACAGTGTATTTTCGAACTTTTTTACAAGAACAAACATTCAATCAACTGAAGTATAAAACGGCGTTTATTGTAAAATGTTAACGGCGTTGGCAAGCCGTTGTTTTTATTGATTTGTCGGCTTGATTATTCACCGCTCGCGGGTGCTAACACGTTTTCCCGTTGTGTCGCTCTGTACGATTCATATTTTTCCTAATTTTCGCGAATTGTTTGTACTTCCAAAAATCATTAAATTTTAATTATTATACAAAAATTGTATAGTTAAAGCACAGTGTGATTCGTTTACAGCGGATTGAAAAAATATGGATCCACAAAAGTTGACGGAATTGTTGCGTGCAACAATTGATCCTAATCCTGAACAGAGGAAGGCGGCAGAAGAACAATTGACTCAGGTTAGTACAATAATTGTTTAAATCGTAATCTAGTTAATTTTACACAATTGATTATGTGGATTTTATTGCAAATAGCAATAACCCATGCCGTCTGCAAGACGGATGACGTTACTTTGTGGAAGAGTGTATTCAATTTTGAGGCCGCTTTTGTTCTACTTTAAAAGGCAGGCATAAGAAACATGTGCTTTTAAAAAAATAATATTCTGAATTGTTTAAACAAAATATATGGAGGTTATTGTAATTTGACGATATATATGTATACAACGCATGAATAAAAATGAGAGAACACTTGATTTAAGAAAGTTTAAGGGTCAATTATACTTTTTTTTGGAAAATTTCCGGTATAATTGCTCTACCTTTTCTTGCTTCTCTATTTCTTGTCTTTTTTCTATGATTCTTTTTAATGCTATCATTCATTGTCTTTTCGTCGAAGGTATACGAATTTGCAAAGAAAAAGAAAGTGAAAGAAAATTTGTAAAATTTAATTAGGTAAACACTGTCATTTCTTAATGTTGCCATTTTTGCGATTTTTTATTTAAGATTAATTTTTTAGGAATAAACAAAGTTATTTCTGATGAAAATATAAATTAAAACATTTTCAAAGATTCTTTTAAATATTCGAAAATGTGGGTTTATAGTGTAAATTTTTCGCCATTATTCTATATACAAAAGATTTAAAGTTAAGCCTATTTGTTGCCAGTGCCATTGATAGAAGAAATATTACAATACCTTGTAAATACACGACGCAGTAGTCTGGCTCTTGGCTATATACCAACAGCCTGGAGAAAAGCGGGAGTGGTGTTCATCCCAAAGGTAGGTGTTCATCCCTAAGTCCTTCAGACCGATTAGACTCACATCTTTTACGTTGAAGACACTTGAGAAAGCTGTGGACAACTATATAAGATGTGGGGTGTTGAAACGCGTGCCACTGCATCTAGGGCAGCATGCTTACACAGATTGCTGTATGTGCTTTCCTAGACGTAGGAGGGGCTTTGAAAACACTTCTTATGAAGTTATAGAGAGTACACTAGAAGGAAGGGGAGTGGTCCATACTATATTCAGATGGATGGAAGAGGTCCTTCGTATTAAATCTGCGGAAACTAGTGCAGGAAACGTTAATATAAGTGAGAGGAGCACTACTAGAGGTTACCAACAAGGTGATGAATTTTTAAGAACACTATCTATGGCGGGCATTGACTGCCAGGGCTATGCAAACGACATTGCTCTGATAGTGGGGGGTAGGTTCAAGAATACCTCGTGTGAAATCATACAGAAGGGACTAGTGAATCGGTGGTGTGGGACGATGGGGTGTAACATTAACCCGGGAAAATCCATGATAGTACCATTCACTAGGAAAAGGGGACTTCCTAGGTGGAGGAATATTCAACTCCTGGGTGAGGAAAAACCTCCAAGAAAGGAGGTTAAATATCTAGGAATAATACTGGATAGTAAGATGACATGGAAAGCTCAAGTGGAGTCTGTCTCAAGAAAAGCCACACATGCACTTATGATGTGCAGGAGGTTTGCGGAAAGATCTTGTGGCTGTAACCCAAGAATAATATACTGGATTTATGTCATGATGGTCCGACCGATTGTGACATATGCGACCAATGTACGGGCGGTAAGAACGAGTTTGGGAACAATCCAGGTAGAACTAAATAAGGTACAAAGACTAGCGTGCACAAGCATAACTGGGGCAATGAGAACTTGTGCCTCAGCAGCCATCGAGGTTCTCTTGGACCTTAGTCAGTTAAATTTGGCAGTGAGAAATAAAGCCATAGAGACCATGTCAAGGATAATGGAAGTTGAGTTGGGTACGAGGTTATGCGGGAGTCTTGTTAACCCGGTTAGCAAAGTGGTCGATTACTCCCTACTTGGCTGTCCGATGAACAGAATCATGAAACTATAACTGTAGCAAATGTTTCAGGGCAAGACTGACTAATAGAAGCGAGTAGGAAGGTTTGGAGACTGCATACTCCTTTAGAGAAGGACAATTCTGTGGTACACGGATGGGTCAAAGACAGAAAGTGATACAAAAGCGGGAGTGTTTGGCCCTAGGACGGAATATATGGAACCTATGGGAAAACTCACTAGCATATTCTAGGCGAAAGTTTATGCAATTGGGAGATGTGCTCAATTTAACCTGAAGAGGAAATATAGAGGACAAGACATAGCCATACTATCTGATAGTCAGGCCGCATTCGAGCACTTGACTCCTATAAGTTTGTCTCAGGGCTAGTTTGGGAATATATTGATAAACTGAACCAGCTGAGGAACTACAATAGGGTCAGCTAATGATGGGTCTCGGGTCATGTAGGAATTCAGAGGCCGATGAACTGGCCAGAAAGTGAACTCTACTCTACTGGTAGGGCCAAAATCTTTTATGGACTGGGAAGGGGGGCCTGGAAGGGCATACTCAACAGGAATGAGGATAATGAGAGGCGGGTAGTCGTCTCTAGACGTACGGGTCTGATAAAATCAAAACTTTTGTTGGCTAACTATAACAAGATTTGAATCGTGCATAAGAATATCCAAGGCCAACCTGAGGAAACTGGCCGGGCTTTCGACCGGTCATTGCATGCTAAATGGACATCTGAGTAAAATGAGATTAGTCTCAAGCTCGATGTGCAGATTCTGTGATGAGGAAATCGAATTACCAAAGCCATACTGGGAGAGGTCGCAGTACTTTTGTACCTCAATGATAATGATAATAATAATAATCAGTAGGGATTCGAATTTTAAATTCAAAAAGTAATTGTAAAATTATAAAATTAGGTATTTATAATCAACAAATCAGATAGATGAACTTCGACTAACTCCAGCAAATTTCTATAAATTAGAACATGCAAATTTTCTGGTAAAGTACGAGTTGCATAATTGTAATTTTACATAAATATGTATAATACAGAAATCTCTTATGGAACTTCCATAGCTAAGCCAAAACATGGATGTTATTTAATAATTTAGAAATCATTGGAAAAAACAGAAATTTTTCTGATCTCAAGGCTTATTGAAATTAGGTAATTAATATAATAAAATCATAAATTTACGTTTATGCTTAGAAAACTGGGCGTGGTGGCACACATTGATTAAATCAATATACCTAAATCCATTAATCTTATTTTGTTGAACAAATTCCTCTCTGTTATACAAATATACAACACATAAAAAACATTATGTACATATTGAATTCAATTAATATGAAAAAAATTAAAAAGCACGTGGTAAATTAAAGTATTTACTAAAATGCTATTAAAACAACAACGCACAATTTATACGAACAATTTTTTTCACTTCCATTTCACAATATATAAATAGTTTTTAACAATTGAAACGATTGGATCTGATCAAAACGTACATAAGTACATACCTACTAGGCTTAAAAATGTGTTTGTGGTATGAATCATACGAAATTCTTCTGTTTTGAGAAATGTTTGGAATGTTTGATGATCTCCTAAATTATGATAATTTTATTTAGTTTAATTTGAAAATTTCTATAATTTAAGATTCATAAAATTATTGGATTTGTACCAACAATTTTACAAATTGTTATGCAAAACACAGTCGATCAGCCGGTTCGACAAGCTGGTGCTGTATACATGAAAAATATGATTTCTAGTAGCTGGGCCGACCATGAAGTTTCACCAAGTGAACCAATACCATTCTCTATCCACGAGCAGGATCGTGCTATGATCCGTAATTCTATTGTTGATGCCATTGTGCATGCTCCAGAAATTATTAGGTATTATCTTTAAAAAAACCTAAATATTTTAAGTAAATAATTGATCTTTGTTGTACTTTTTTTAGAGTGCAATTATCTGTTTGTGTAAATCATATTATTAAGCATGATTTTCCGGGACGTTGGCCACAAGTTGTAGATAATATTAGTATTTATTTGCAAAACCCCGATATTAATGGATGGAATGGTGCTTTGGTTACTATGTACCAATTGGTTAAGACTTATGAATATAAACGTGCTGAAGAACGTGGTCCACTGAATGAAGCAATGAATCTTTTGTTACCTATGATCTATCAACTAATGTTAACACTAATGAATAATCAAACGGAGCAGTCGGTGCTAATGCAAAAACAAATTTTAAAAATTTACTACGCACTGACACAATTTAGTTTGCCATTGGAATTAATAACAAAGGAAATGTTTTCACAATGGATGGAGATTTGTCGTCAGATTGCCGATAGTCCAGTACCGGATTGTTCCCATTTAGAGGATGATGAAAAGCCTGAATTTCCTTGGTGGAAAACTAAAAAATGGGCTTTACACATTATGGTGCGCATGTTTGAACGGTAAGTTGTTAGTCACTATTGCTGTTTGAACAAGATAAAAATATTGAAAACCTTTTTTATATAGTTATGGCAGCCCACGTAGTGTTGTTAGTGAAAAATATCAAAAGTTTGCCGAATGGTATTTACCTACATTTACACAAGGTGTTTTAGATGTTTTATTAAAAATTTTGGATCAATACCGCAATCGCATTTATGTTTCTCCTCGTGTTTTAACTGATAACTTGACTTATATTAAAAATGCGTGAGTTTTTCTTCTGTTTTTCTCAGTATTAGCGAAAACATGATACATTTTTTTATTATCGTATTTTAGCGTAAGTCACGCCTACTCTTGGAAATTGATTAAACCTCATATGGTTGCAATTATTCAAGATGTCATATTTCCCATAATGTCATTCTCCGATCAAGATCAAGAACTTTGGGAAACAGATCCACATGAATATATCAAACTGAAATTTGGTACGTATACAGTTACTTTTCTTTGTAAATATTTGTAGCGTTTAGGATATAATAGGAAATATAAGTCTCATAAATGTAGTTAAAGTAATGTCAATATATGTATAAATCTGTGTATACAATTATATTTTTTTAATATAATAAAATTTATTTAATAAACACCAATATTGAAATTGTTACAGATATTTTTGAAGATTATGCTACTCCTGTTCCTGCTGCTCAGTCCTTACTACATTCTTGCTGTAAAAAACGCAAGGGTATTTTACCAAAGGCCATGAATATTATTATGCAGGTAATTATTAATTATTCGATTTTTTTAAGCGATTAATTTCAATAATTTTTTTATTTTTTTTTTTAAGATAATAACATCACCAAATGCCGACAATAAGCAAAAAGATGGTGCATTGCATATGATTGGTACTTTAGCCGATGTTTTGTTGAAAAAACGTATATATCGCGATCAAGTTGAAAATATGCTGACTACTTATGTATTCCCGGAATTCCAAAATCCAGCAGGCCATATGCGTGCTCGTGCCTGTTGGGTACTTCACTACTTTTGTGACATTCAATTGAAAAATCCTCAAATTTTGGGAGAAATTATGCGTTTGACAACTAACTGTCTTCTGAATGACAAAGAATTGCCAGTCAAAGTCGAAGCAGCTATTGGTTTACAAATGTTCCTTAGTTCACAAGATGCAGCGGCTCCCTATTGTGAGGGTCAAATTAAGGAGATTACAAAAGAATTATTAACTATTATACGTGAGACGGAGAATGAAGATTTGACTAATGTATTACAGAAGATTGTCTGTACATTCTCGGAACAGCTGTTGCCAGTGGCCATGGAAATATGCCAACATTTGGCTACCACATTCAGTCAAGTTTTGGAATCCGAGGATGGTGGCGATGAGAAGGCTATAACCGCTATGGGTTTGTTAAATACAATTGAAACCTTACTCACTGTAATGGAAGAACACCCCGAAGTAATGAATAATTTACATCCAATTGTAATTAATGTTGTGGGACATATCTTTCAAAATAATATAACAGATTTCTATGAGGAAACTTTCTCTTTGGTCTTTGATTTAACATCAAAAACTATCTCACCTGAAATGTGGCAGATGTTGGAACTTATTTATCAAGTATTCAAAAAGGATGGCATTGATTACTTCATTGATATGATGCCAGCCTTACATAACTATGTAACCGTTGATACAGCTGCTTTCCTTTCGAATCCAAATCGGTTATTGGCCATGTATGATATGTGTAAAACTGTAAGTTTATTTGGAGAAAACAAAGTGAATAAAATTAACAAAGAAATTATTCTTGTCTATAAATTAGATGTTAACAAGCAATCCAGGTGAAGATCCAGAGTGTCATGCTGCTAAACTTTTAGAGGTTATTATTTTGCAATGTAAAGGACAAATAGACTCCGTAATACCAATGTTTGTAGAACTGGCTTTATCGCGTCTTACACGAGAAGTACAATCTTCCGAATTACGTACAATGTGTCTACAGGTTGTCATTGCTGCTTTATATTATAATCCACAACTGTTGCTTTCTATTTTGGATAAAATGCCTCAACCAAACGGTGAACCCATTTCATCTCATTTCATTAAACAATGGTTACTTGACACTGATTGTTTCTTAGGGTAATTATACAACATATCATTATACATTTCTTTTAACAGTATTGATATTCATTTCATTTTGTAGTATCCATGATCGTAAGTTATGTGTCCTGGGTTTGTGCACTCTTATTTCATTAGGCGATGCTAAACCACCTGTCTTAAGTGAAGTTTCTGATAAAATTATACCATCTTTAATACTTTTGTTCGATGGCTTAAAACGTGCCTATGAATCACGTGCTCAGGAAGAGGAGGAAGAAGAAGAGGAAGAAAATGACGATTGCGAAGGTAGTGTTACATTTAACTGAAAAATTTCCTTTCTTTTATTTGAAAGAATTTTATGTCTTTTTTAGAGGCATTATCGAGTGATGAAGATGAAATCGATGAATTTGCGCCAGACTATTTAGAGCAAATTGCTGAATTCAGCAAGGCAAAGGTTGCTGAAGCGGGCATGGAAATGAAAGCTGTTATCAAAGACGATGATGAAGAATCTGATGATGAAGAAGAGGATTCTATTGATAATCTCAATGAAACCGCTTTAGAAGGATTTACAACACCTCTTGATGAAGAAGAAGACGAAAATGCTGTAGATGAATACGTAACCTTTAAAGAGGTTATTACAGGTAAAAAAAAACAGCTAAAAACCAGTTATTACTTATGCAATTTCTAAACGTTTATGTTATGCCTTCCTAAAACTAGCTTTATCAACTCAAGATCAAGCCTGGTATGCAGTACTCACATCAGGTTTAACAACAGAACAAGCCAAGGCTTTGCAAGAAGTTGTTGTTACGGCTGATCAGCGTAAAGCTGCAAAAGAATCGAAATTAATTGAAAAACGTGGTGGTTTCGCATTTACTCAACAAACTGTACCATCTTCATTCAAATTTGGCTCATAATAACGAAACATCGGCAGAAGTTTGTACGTATAGTATACCCTACTTACTACCTATATCACATTTACTAAAATTATTAATCAAACATTTTAGTTAAAAGCGAAGTTTTTTAACTTTTTTTGCGATCTTGGGTTAAATTTTTAAAATTAAATTTAAACCCACTATCTGTCCATTTTCTACAAAGATTGCAAAAAACATAAAACTACATAAACACTTAAACATTTTAATTTATAAAATATTTTATTGTAATTTTCTTTATATTGTATATTTATTATGAAAAAAGAATGAACCAACAGAAATTAATTAATTGCACACTTTTGGTTATGTAAAAATATTCCAAAAATTATACTAATTATAGTTAAAAAGAAATTTTGAATTTTATATTAAATTTTCTTTTATATAAGACTTAAACAAATTTTTTTAAAAGACCTTGGTTTTTTATTTTAGCATATTGTTTTAATTTTTTGAAAACAGAAATAAAACATTGTCGCAGCTGTTACTTTTTTTATTGTAAAAGTAGCATACACGTATTTATTCAAGATCTCATTGATTGGGAAAATATTGTAAAGTAATGTAACTTTAATACCAAGGCATTAAAATATCTTAAATTGCACTTATTTTGTTTTGTTTCAAAATCATTTTATACATATTTTTTGCGAATTGTAAAACTTATCGACGACATATAACGTTGACAACAAAAATATTCTTTTAAGCAGGTTAACGACCATCTGGAAAAATGTGTTTCAATTATTTTTTTTTTTTATAAATTACCGAAAATGTAAACATTTTTTTTTTTAATTGTAGTTGCAAAGAAAATATAAAGGTTTAAAATTTTGCTACCGACCGACCGTATTCGATAAAAAAATGATATGTGCTATATTTATCAGATGCATGTAAAAATAAAATATATATTTAATTGTAATGTATGAAAAAACTATTGTTTTCTTGTAAAACTAATATTTTATTTCTTCTCACAATGCTTCCTGCTAAAGGTACTTGTCACATAAAAAAGTTCTCTTTAAATGCTGGAGCTTCAGCATATGATCTGTAGTTTGATCAATCCTCTTCGATAGCTTACGTGTGGATTTTAATCTATTGCAGTTCAGGCTTTGTCATCATGAAGCCTTCGTACCGTATGTTCAACACAGTTCTATTTACGTTTCCTGATTTTACGCTGAATAAGCATTTGATTTGTTTGCTCCTGTAGCATGCTGTGATCGAGTTTTACCAAAATTTGTTTCGGATTCACCAAAGCATATATTAACAAAGATTTGTAAAGCATTAAGACCGTATGTTGCGGCGTTTTAGGTATCAACGCAATACGATATAAAAATTATGATTTGTATTCTTGTTGATTATAATGTTATTACTGTAAATACTAGTTATGAATGTTTTAGTAAAAGCAGAAAGATATTTCACTTAAAAAAATTTTAGCTATAAGTTGAACATAAAATTGTTCGCTTCCATTGCTTCTTATTGTTTTCCAGCTGAATTTTGTGAAAAGTATATATCATAGACCCTTAACTAGAGAAAAATATTTTGTTTAATATTCCACAATAATTAAAAACCGTTTTATGATTTTTCATTTAATATCTGCTAGGAATCAGATTTTCTATTTATATTTATTTCTTTAAAACGAATCACATAATAAAACTTAATCTTTTACACATGTTTTAATACGTTTTTCAAATAGCTCTACTTATTTAAATTACAAGTAGTAAACACTGGAAAATATCTATGTGTATGCTGATTGGAGCATAAATGTTCATATATCTTTAAGAAATTAAAACATTTTTAAAAATTATTGAAATTTTTACTAAATAAATTCGAATCCTTCATATTTTAATCCGGTTTCTATATGTTGTTCAGCATATAGAGTTTTTCCTTTTATATCAAATGCTGTTATAAATGTTGTTGTTTTCCCATTTAATTCCTCAGTTTTTAATGCAACGATTATACCATCATCGGTACCAGGAACAAATTTAAATGAAGAGAATCCATGAGTCGGCTGATCATTAGAAAAATTTAATGGCACTGTTTCGATTTTATTGAATTCTTCATCCGCTGCTATCAGCAGATTGCATCCCATATGTTCATCACGAGTTTCATTGTACCTGAAAAATATTTAAAAAGTAAATGTATGATATTTCAAAGTTTGATACTAGTGCAACGATTTCTAGAATATTTTTAACTTCGGGAAGTACATAAATGTTTACAATAGATCAGAGAAAATTTTTTTTAACGATGTTATACAACTTTAAAAGTTTCTTGTGTAGCTTATGCAGCAAGAAGAGTCAAAAATCTCTTGAGCTTATTTTATTTTCGAGTGGAGACTGTTTAGGCCTTTGGGTGTGATAAATTTAAATAATCTACGAGTACTATGGAGCTGAAGAAAAGTTAAGGGAATAGATATTTAACATTTTAAAGAAATTTCTTTCTAATTTAGACTATGATAATTTTCCCTTATGTATATGTCAGCTTGTTAACAAAAAATTTTCTGCATCCATACTCGTAGTATGTAAATATTTATATGGACTGTATGTATACTTTACTAACTTTTCTTTGGAACATCTTCGCGGCAAAAAGTACCATTTCCTATGAACTGATGACCATACTCCACTTTCATGAATCATATAACCAGGCCAAGTTATTTGTAAAGCTTCCTGCCGCAGTCTTTTATAGTTATATGACCAATCCAAAGATCTCACAGAACCAGCTGGTGATATCACTTTAACATACATAGGATTTTCATTTTCAAATTCTCCTGTTCCCGTTGTCCATTCTTTTCCCATGGATCCCACATATAGCAGGCGATCTTTGACTGTAGCCCATTCAGATTTGAAACCTTTTGCGTTATGACCGTCGCCATCAAGCAATATCAGCCATGGTACTGGTTTCTCATTATTTGTCACATCATACACCAATCCAGTACGGTCATCGAAGCTCAATATTTTACCATTAAACGTTACTAATTCAGATAGTTCCATACCACGACCTTTAAGAGCAAAGCTTGATTCTAACGCAGTTGGTTCTCCAGTATCCCAAGTAATAGTAATTTTATTTGTTAAGCTAATATAGGACAAATAACCCTTTTTTAAATAACTTCGCCATACTGTAGCACCTTTATCATCAAACTTCGAATTTGTATCTAAATCAGCAACCATAGCAATGCGATATGTTATCATACCAGGCCTTCCCACTAATGGTGATGTTAAAGGGTATGTACTGTTATACGAAGAAAATTCATCGTCCACCAAAGTCTTACTACTGCCAATATTATTATTAAAACTAACACCGCCCCGATGGCCACTTGTAGAACTGGCGTAGTTTTTCAACCAAGACGCATCCGAAGACGATGTACTTCCACGCACATAATAAAATAATAAGAAAAGAGCACATATACCGCCCATCAGCATTGCTATATGGTAATTAAAACGTACTGTTCTGTTGCCAATCCGATAGGTTGGCGGTGTCCGCAAAGCGGATCTCCAATCACGATTGTACATGGCTGATCTTTGCTGCTGCGATGTAATCGCCGTACTATTAGTACTGCTTAATTCCCTGTAGTAATATTGCAGATGATGTTGTGCTGTTGTAGTAGAAGCAAGTGATGGCGTGGCGGTACTTTTGTGGTTTGGGTTAGACAAAAAATTCTTCATTTAACAAAAGAATTTCAGCTTTCATTCATTTATACACATACTTAATAATACAATAAATATTTATACTACATATACACGTAATACTTTGTTGTTGTTAAAGTTTCAACAAATGAATTGATTTTCGTTGTCGTTCTCATGTGCTCTTATAATGATAAATTAATATTATTTAAAAAAAAACAATTATTCTACTATCTACTTTACAATAACAAAAAAAAAGATAATTCAGACAGCTGTTTAGTTTTTGCAATGCCGTCTTGACAGCTTGCTTAAACCTTTAATTTTTACATATGACAATGCTGGTGACAAATAAAGAAATTTGACACCGACAAAAATTATTTACAAATTCAAAAATTTAAAAGTTCAGAGTTTAATTTTTGCTTAACTTGTACAACGTCTATTTGAAATTAAGCATATACTAGTTAAACCTTCTAAAATTTCCGATCAATAATTCGGTACCGGCTAGATTATCTTTCACTTGAAAGTTATTATCAATACAGGACAATTACGAAGTTGCCAGCTAGACATATGTAGCTATAATGCTTTGTTGTTATTGTTATTGAAATAAAACAGCTGTACTAAAATATTTTTATTGACACAGTGCCGTTTTGTATCTATTTTTATTTTTTGAGAAGTTTATAATTCGTCATTACAACAAAAACTGTTTTATAAAAAACTTAAAATTAAACTTAGTTAAATGGAAAATGTCTTCCCATTTTGTTAGTGTTCTGAGGCAAGCTTTAAAAACTTTCGACCGGGCTAATCAGTCGGTGTTTACAAAGAATTTGGCCCTGCTTAAACAATTGACAGATCAACTAACATATCGGGATATAAATGTCAATCAAGAAGAACTATTTAATGATGATTCATTCCTTCGGCCAGGACGGGCCCCATGTACCTTTATGCATATATTTGAGAATGAAACAGTTTCAATGAGCGTGTTTATAATGAGAGGCGGTTACACAATGCCTTTACATGATCATCCTTGTATGCATGGCTTACTCAAAGTATTACATGGTCAACTTAAAATACAATCATATACACATGACCTAACGCCAAATGAGATGTCGACATATAAGCTAAATGCTAAGGAAATGCAGGTCAAACAGGAAGATATAAAACTATTAAAGCCTAACATGGAATGCACAGTTCTAACACCAAAAGAACGTAACTTTCATGAAATTACTGCAGTCGGTGGTGTAGCTGCATTTTTTGATATATTGGCACCACCATATGATGCTGATGTACCAGGCATAGGACCAAGACGATGTTCATTTTATCAAACAATCTCTAATATCAATTACACTAACCAAGGCGATGGTGACCAGAAACAATCACTTATAACACTTCAGCGTATACCAACGCCTTTAACATACTACTGCGATACAACTGAAGCTCACGAAGCCGTTTTGGAAACAGCATTTCTTTGCTCACAGGAAGCATACAGTGTTTTATCATAAGTATGTAATCTATGTTTTATGGTAAGCGGTGATATGATTTTGTTGTTAAATTCTCTCAGTAATCGTATGCGAAAAAGGAAGCCAAAAAACTTATTTAAGTTCGTGTTTATTTTTGTTAGCAAATGTTGTTTCTACTAAGTGAACGTTTTGAAGTTCAAACATCACAGTTTAAAAATAGAGATTTTAAATACTAGTTTTTTTAGTAATACGTTCCATCAGTAATATTTATTTATGACTATTCTATTGATATATAAAATAAAATTAAGATTTGTGTTTTAGTTTTAAATAATGGTGTTTAATTAATCACTGGCGGGACCCCGCACACCTTGCTAGCCATAGGTAAAGAAATTAAATTTTACAAGTGTTGTTGAGTGAACAAATCCGCCGTCTTGTGCAAAATAAGAATATTTAAATCCTTTAATAATAAAACCGAGTAAAAACTGTACATTGCCTATAAATTCCTTGTAAATAACCATAGTTCGCCTAAATTTTAAGAAAACTATTTAGATAAGAAAGATTTAATATTCATGAACTTGGTGTTTTATTCAACTATATTGTATACTTATGCTAAGTTTCTGATACTTCTGGCTCTTTTTCTTGATATATATCCTGATTACGCCTTTTAAATTTCTTTATAGGGGGTTTTGGTGACTGTACCACTTCAGCTTTTAAAGTATCGCACTTTGAAATTTCTTGTATTTCTAATGAAATAACTTCAGTTTTTTCTTTAGGATCCTCTACTTTAAATTCCTTCGGAACGTGCTTGTTTGTATTATCATCTAATAGAATTTCTTCCTCATTTGCAGGAGCATTGTCTTCTACTGCCTTGGGTTTCGGTAGAATCAATCCAGAATTACTTTTTCTTTTGAGAGGACTACAGGAACTTACACATCCAGATGCAGTTGATGTATTAAGGCTAGAAGGCTGTTGATCATCTAATAGGGAGTCAATTAGAGCAGAGTCTTGTGTATTATCTAGGGTGCTGGAGTGACTTAACTCATGTCCTCCGATTAACATAGCCAAAGCCAATGGATCATCTACACCTAATGTATCACAAAAATGTAATGATTGTGGATTAATCTGAGATTTAGGCTGTTTGTATTGCAGGTCTTTCTGGTATGTTGCAGGATCAAAAGCTTCGACAGTGCGACAAAAATTGTCCACAATTTTTAGATCGTTGTCAAATTTTTTACGGATTTGTTGCATTTCATCTTCAGTTGGTGTGAAATTATAACGCTCATCATTATTACATTTTTCATTGGGGAGGTAGTAATAAGATTCTTTAACACTAATCAAATGATTTGTTAAATACAGAATAGTAAGCCATTCTAAGTCATATTCGAACTTAAGCTGTCCTTCATCGTCTGTGTAGTTTTCTGAACTAATATCCAGAATTTGTAGAAATCGTCTTTTAGGCAAACACTTATCTAAAGCTAAGAATTTCGTAAATGATTCCGAACGCAAATTATCTTCCGCAGATTCGTTTGAGCTTTCGTCTGCTCCGCTGGCATGTTCTGAATGTGGCACCAAAGCAGCAAATTTACAATGAAGATGTGCTGCAAACCAATACATAGGTTTTAATGTATTAAGCAAATCCTCACATGGTCGACTACCCAGCTTGTCGTTTTCCATTTCCTCCTTAAAAAAGGGTTTGAAGCGTGCCAACTGCTGTTTATTGCCATAATTGTAGATACCTTTCGGCCAATCGTGTGACATAAAAATATCTATTTTTCCCGAGAGCTGTTTAAGACGAAAAACTTCCAATTGTCGAACATGGTAAACACTTCTCTTCGTGCTTTCGCTGTAAGGAGAAAATTCGAAACGTCCTTTTAAAAAGTCATGTCCTTTATAAATGCCTGAAATGCCTGCTATTCTAATGCCATTAACCCTAACAACACCAGCATAACCCAAGTAGTAAATATTAGGAGCAACCCAACCGCCGTAAGGTAATTCCTGCAAATAGTTAGAAGCTTCGTGATTACCACCTATAAATATAGTCAACATAGGTGCCTTTAATTCACCGCTATAATATCTAGAAATAGATAAAAGTAAGAGTAATTATATTTTATAGAAATGTCTCGTTTAACAAAAATTTACTTGTAAAATGTACATATATCTTGGTATTTCTGTGAAACTGCCATTGTCTGTAAGTCTTCCATATTACGCGTAGATTGAAAATCACCGCAACAGAGCAGCATATCAATTTTTATATTATCACGCTTTTCAATTTCTTGTATAGTATCATAAATTTCTTCTAAAGCTCCGTGAGCACAACCTTCGACAGCAATTTTCATGTTTTTTGTTCTTTTTTAATTACTGTAAAAAATTATTCCTTCCACACCATAAAATATGCACAAAAATGTTTATTTATTCTTCTATTCTTCTTCTTACCTACCCACACATTCATTTAAAATTGATAACACAGAAGTACAGGGCGTAAGATAAATGCAATTAGGTAATAGCTTGATGAGATATTTTAGTTAGCGCAAGCATTATACCAAACAAATTCTTATAAATATATAAATTTGCCTTGCTTGATACAACACATTAAAGAATTACAAAACATCAACAGTAATAAATGAACTGAACAATTTCTAACAGAATTTTAAGAGTATACGGCGTTTTAATTCTTTATTAACAACTTTTCAGGCAAAATATGAAACAAATGAGAAAAAATATGTATAGATATATTTTATCTTCACTGAAAAGTATACTATATAAACAAAATTCAAATCTAAAGAACCAAATACTAAATCGATCATCAAATTGCAAATACGAAAAAAAATCATTTCGATCGAAATGTGTGACCTACCTGTATGAAGCAAGTGATTTTTTAAGCCTTTAGTATTTGCGTTGTTCTGTAACATCTAATGTTATGATATTTGGGTGCGCTCTAAGAATTTGGTTTAATTTCGAAGAACACAAAATTCATTAGTAGTCGAATCTCTCTGCTTTATTTTAAAAGTAGCAATAAAAAACCTATATTTTTCGCTACAAGATCACATTTGACCATTTTACACAATCATTAGGTTAGACAGTGTAATAAATTCTAAGCCCTTAAGAAAATGTCTCAAACTGAATTTCTATCAGAATTTTATTTTACCAATGTACAACACAGTTCGTATAAATTTATTAATAAGGTCTTACTTTTGATTGTGTGGCATGAGTAAGAATCCATGACTTATAGTCACGTTTTTTCATTGACATTTGTTTATGACGCGGATGTGTTGGGCATATGACATACTGTCTTTGTTGGCGCACCACAATATAGCAGTCTTTGCAACGGCGCTTTAGACGACCCTTCACCTTAAAACCGGCTACATGATTCAAGAGGGAGGAAACTGGTGCCAATAATCGTTGTAGCCCTGTACCTATAGATATAGGTGATATAGCATTACTCGCTACAGAATCCTGAGTCAATGTTGCTTCAGTAATAGATTTTGGCAGAGGTTTCATCATCATGTGAAAACTGCGTACACTCGCGGTAGATCTTGGTACTGCATTTGAAGATAAAGTATTAAAACCATTTCGAATAATTGATGAACATAGTTTTGTCATAAAAGACATCTAATAAAACAAATATAATTAGAGAAAACGTTTTTGTAATTTATTATTTAATAGTAATAACATACTTTTATTTTATTCACTACAAAATGCTTATATTCGATTCCAAGTCTGAACAGCTGTTTACTTAAATCATATTAAGTGGGGTTATATTTTTAAATAAGTGATTGGCAACGTGGTTGTTTGTAGCGGACATGAAAATTTAACCCACTGTTAGACCCAACGTTAGTTATATTCTTACAATTAGTTGCAGTGTTAAAATCTATGTATTGATCTGCACAAAATTTGGAAATTGTCAAATAGCTTTTTTTCGTCAAATATATCCAAAGGCGTCCAATTTTTTGACAAAAATAATTGCAAAATATTTATGAGAAATGAAAAACATTACATTATACTTGTTTATATCAATGACATCTTTGTTAAACATATACGTTTAAATGAAAATGGATACATAAAACTAATCTATATTTATTACATCGCCAACCATGTCTGGACCGGAGGTTCGAGAACGTTTTGATTGAGTCGGTCCTGTTTCTTCATCAGAATCAAAAATTTCCGTAACATCATTGCTTTCCATGTTTGGCTTACGTTTTATAGCAATGGGGAGTTTATCAGGGCTGGTAACTTTCAACTTGTCTGTAGCAGCCGTTACTTGCTCCGTGGTTACCTCTGCCGATGGTTTTGCTCCAACTATCTCATCTTCTTCTACAATACATAAGTCGTCTTCGTCATCAATAACTTCATTGACTCTAGACCTTTTCGACGTAGATGGGCCGTCAGCCATATCATCTTTTTTGCCATTTGCCTTCTCATTAATTTCGGATTTTTCTTTTACTTCTTTAGGCTTGAGTTGATTTTTATCGGCAATAACTTCAAACATAGGCTCATCACGCTCAGCATCTATATGGACAATAATAATACTGAGTTCATAATTTTGAAAGAAATCATCACACTTCAAAAGAACACCATCTACAATATCCATTTCAGACAACAATTTTCCCTCATTGCATTCTGTTTCACCCTCTTCCGAAGAGATTACGACAACACCTTTAGCATCTACTATAACATCTGGATTAACCATATTCAAAGTCTTTATCAATACTTCATCTCGGAATTCTTTTATATGCATACGTTTTGTATCAATACGTAAATGTATCGCCGGCTCCGCAGCACAAACGTAGCAATTCGGATTCGGAGCGGTTAAAAATTTTTCAGGAACCAACAGTTGTTGTCGTGGATTTGGTCTTAGACGCGTATATACCGACTTACATTTTTCCAATTCATTTTGCAAGACCTTAAAAGTTTGTAAAACGACAACGCCTGCTGTTATGGCATTGGTAGTTGCAATAGCTGGTATTATATTTCCAGCCATGGACTTAATTTCAAAACGAGTTTTGCGTCCTATTTCAAATATATATCCCCTTATGTTGGCACACGCTGCAACAAAATCCATTGCAGGCTGATCATCTTTATCCCAAACCAAGGAATCACCTTCTTCCAGTTTTTCAAGATTTGTTTTCAATTTTTTCAAGCAGTCAGCAAATACAGTAGCACACTCAGCTAAGGACCAAATTTTATGATACTGACGCATAAATGCATTATCTGTTACTTCTTTTTTGAGCAAAATACTATCCCATTTAATAGGAGTTGGCGGCTTACGTGTCTTCCACAAATTTGACATGGATAATAGGTATTTGATGTCGTCATGGAAGAATTTATTAAATAAGGTTTCAGCGTCATAATTACTGTCTTTGGCCCATTGACGAGTGTTAACACGAACTACATTACCATCGTCAGCTACTTTTAATTGGTCTGCATTATCTTCCTTTTTATCATCACCAGTGACAGCATCATTTTCATCTTTGGCTTCAGGATCTGCTACGTCAGGAGAAATATCTTCATCATCAACGGTTTCACCAAACAGTTGGCTACAATAGAAAAAATGTTATTAAAGTCACAAAACAAAAAATAGAAGCTTACTTAAAGAGATGTTTAGCCCAAACTATACAATGTATTGGCTCTGATGGCGTATTACGAATAGTACAACCTGGAAAACTCTTTTGAGCTGCTTTTGGCGTACATTCATAGCACTGTGTCAGACCTTTTTTTATTAATTCGACCTGACCATTATAACCAGCTGTTCCACTTTCAATTAAAGGAACTTCTGCATTTAAGCACATACGATTAACATGATTGCGAGCTGCGCGGTTGTCCAAAGCATTAAGAACAACATTAAATTTCTTGAAGAAATTGACTCCGTAATCAGTACTGTTTAAATTTAGATAGAATGTTTGTTACTGTACGATTCATAAACAGATTTAATTACTTACGCCATAATACTATCATGATAGGCAGTAATTTTTACATCGGGATTAAATTGTAGAGCACTTTCTCTAGCAACTTGCGCCTTCGATTTACCCACGTGCTCACGGTGGAAGAGAAACTGACGGTTTAAGTTACTCAAATCTATGGTATCCAAGTCAATCTTAAAACAAATTTAAATTTGTTAATACACATTTAAAAAAATTGTTAATAACATTTGTAGGTACTATTTCAATTTCTGGAAATCCTGATAACACCAAATTCTTCAAAATTTCACAACCAATACCACCAGCTCCTACAACCAACAATTTAGAGGCCTTAATTTTCTCTTGCAAAGTACTTGAAAAAACGCCATTTAATGAAGCCGCCATTACTCGTATAGTATTCCAATTTTTTCTATATAAACAATTGAAGAAATCTATTTGACAAAATTGTTTTCGTAAAGAAATTAAAATTATCACCTCGTTTGCAAAAATAAAAAACTTTGATAGACGCCGCCGGTTTCTCTAAACTAGTGCTGGCAATCTATTGGTTACTTAGTAGTCATCAGCAAATAATAATCAGGTTGTTAAGGTAACACCACTTTTCAAAATGTGTTAAATATTTTCAATAACATTTTTATTGAAAGCAATAAAAATAAATATTATTGGTTAAAATAAAGGAAAAATAATTGCATATGGCCAACAAATTTCACGTAATTAGAAATTATTAAAATTAATCATGAAATTAATTAATACGGCAACCTTAGTAAGCAACACGCAAAAATGCCTAATAATATGGTAAGCTTAAATAGTGCTACCATTCTGTATTTTTAATTAATATCTGGTAGCACTTTAGCCATATGTTTGTATTTACATTTCTCTTAAACAAAGATCACAATAGAGACGGCCTTAGAAATATATAATAATGGATTGTGCTCCTTTAAATTTGGTATTTATTCTTAAACAACTATTTGTTCGTTTTTGAAACTTATATCTGATTATTTAAGGCTCATTTTCATGAAAGAAGAGCTGATAAATTGATAAAAAGACATCGTTACGATGACGCTTACAAAGCTATTGAAACATCATTGCTTTATGTTGAGAACGCTTACAAGAATGTTAAAATCCCTAAAGCTTTAGAAGTTTTAAATACCCAAAAATGGGACTACGAAAGAAAACTAAATCAAATACATATACGTAGACAACAATATGAAAAAATGAAATCAAAAGAAATTGTACCTTCCGTGCAAATAGAAACAACGCTCCATAGCAATATGAAAACGGATATAGTTAATGCCCAGTCCATAGCCCGGTCTATAGATAAAACTATAAAAGAGTTTAACGATAAATATGGTAGCACTTTATTGGACAGTAACAATCGCAGGGAGTCGCAACCAAAAGATAATCAAGATAATAAATTACAAAATTTGGCTGGCAAGCTAAACGAAAATACAAAAGAAACATCTTTTGATAATTTGGAAAACAATATTAGACGCTTAAGCATTTTGGATAATCAATTGCTTAAAAACGACGATGATGAATTGCCATCTTTAGCACCGCTGGAGTTACCTTCTTTCGATTACACAATATTCGGTGTGCCAACTGGTTTAGTAGAAAACTTTCAAAAATAATTGTGAAAGCTTATTTATTTATAAATGATTATAGTTTTAAGATCAAAGTTAAAATAAAATCAAACTAAGTTTAAGTTAATACAAACTATTTCTTCAATAAATTTTGCAATAGATCTTCCATGCCGGATTCGGTTTCTACATCTTTTAAAAGCAGCAAAACTTGTGCTTCCATTTCACATAAAATATCAGGCTTTTTATAAGTTATTATTAAGGTATTATATTGGTGATGAACTGAGATATTCGCTTGTGAAGGTTTAACACCACAACGATCTAAATCAGGGACTTGTATTACTTTGTAATATTTTTTATTTGTTGTTTTCACAATAATCGCTCGTTTTTCAGCATCAGCTCTGACTTCATACACGTCTATGGGATAAGGTAAATTTCTGATCCGCCATTCAATATTTTTCTTTGTTATTCTTTTTGTCAGTATCGGTTCCGTGTTGCTAATTTTAACTGTGAAACTTCCATCTTCATTTCGTAAACCGCTAATGTCGCCTGCAGCACCCAGTTGCCGGGAGTCTTCTCCCAATTCAATTTCCCATTCCGGCTCTCCCATTAGTTGTTTACTTTTACGCCAAGCCCGTTTTTGTACTACACCAGTATCTAGACTGTACTCTTCGGCCATTTGTTGACCATCTGGGAATTTGTAAAAAAATTTTCGGCTTCGACCGCTTATCATTGAATTCTTTTCAGCACTCTTCAAATAGTCCAACCAATTTTCATATGACATGATTTAAAATTAATTATGTTATTTCTCTTTTTAATATTTGAAATTAATTCGATAATTTCAAAACAAGCATGACAATTTTGTTGTTGCTCTGGTAACAAGTGAATTAGATTTCAGTAAAAATTAAGATGCCACCGTTTTGAAATTTGATAATCCGAATCTAATGGCAAATTATCGCCATCAAATTCAGGACATTATTGTGGAGCTTTTAAAATGATCATATTATGACAAGTTTTAAAGGCGATAACCGACAGAGACAATATTTTTTGGAGTATTATTTCACTTGAAAACTTTTATATATATATATGTATATATATATATAGTTTTTGGTGATATTAAGAGGAAGGAATAATATTTTATCTTGCAGCATATATCATCGAATGAATTTAAAAATGTCCAATGTTAAAAGAATTCAAAATTATATTTTTGATTGAATATAATACACTGGATCAAGATACATGTTCCTTCCAAATTATACACATCTATAGCACAAAACAACGAACGTTTTTATCAACAAATTTCTACACGTTTTAAGCTTAAAAAGAAAAATTCAAAACATTTTAATATATACTTCTTACTTTAGAAAGTTTCCAAATGTAACCCAGATTTTCTTAATTTCATATGTCGAAATATTTCTTAATGAAATGAAAACTTCTATAAAATAGGATGAATTCACATGTTAATTTAGGGACTTATTATGCAAATCACTTAGGTGGCTCGTTTCATTACTTTTATAAAATTTGTTTTTGTTATAAAAATAATTTTTTAATATTAACAACGCATCGCATCACTCAAATAATTCACAAAATATGCCCCTTTGCAATTTATTACATATTTGTGTATTAATTAACAAAATGGTAACACTAGTAGAAATAGCAAAAATGAGTGGAAATTAAGAGAGAAAAAGTTTGCATTTTTCCAGTCAAAATAATTTTTTCTCTATAAAATTGTAATGAATACATAATTAATATTAAAATTTTCTATAAAATGTTAATAAATCAATCGCCTTATTCTGTTCAAAGGCTTACTGTTCTTAAAGTTACAATATTTATATAGAGGAGATTCACCACCGCCATCTTTACCGGCTAATTAAGTGATTCAATCTAATCTACGATTTTAAATCAAACGCCTCTCAAATTACACTCAACTATGATGAAAATATTTTCGAATTTACCACTTATAATATTTTAAAGAACAAAATATTTTTGTCATAATCCACTTGGAAGAACGCTTAGTTCACTTGTTTTGTTTAATTAGCTCTGAGTTTTATATAAAAGAAGGGGAGAATCGGAAAGTATTGAAGAAGCTCAAAGGTGAACATTGTGCTTTCTATTAATATTAAAAGTCAAAAAATCTATTTAATTGTTCAGCAATAAATCAAGCTGTAATAATGGTGGCCGCTTCTAAATTAAGTCAAGTATTTACATATGAATCATGGGTGCATGCTGTTTCCGGAGCAGCTGTAAGTGTTTATATAAATTTGATTCATAAAAGATTATAGAAAAATAAGTGTATCCTAAAAAAAGAGAGGGAGTACAACATAAAGGGATAAAGCAAAGGAAAATGTTATGCCATATACTACATCGCTGGCTTGCGCAGACATCGGTTGGTTCCTATAAGGAAGAAACAAGGCCAAATCAAATTGTAATATTCTGGAAGATGTCTCGCATTCGCAGGGAACAAATTTATTGAGTTAATTGTAGCGGCGTAGTATTTAGCAGAGAGCTCTTATTGCGGTTTTCGAGAAATTTTGTACTGTAAACTCATTTTATATTATTAAAATTATTGGCTGATTTTATACATATGTACCAAATATGTAAAAAAATCATTAACTTTAAGTTGTAGTGTATATTATTTTGAACTTTTATTCACTTAAAAAATCATTCCTAGTGCTTTAGATTTACCTAATTCCTAATATTCCATACGGCTTATATATATGTTTTAATTTAAAATTAATTAATATATTTTTCTTTTTCTAGGGTGGCTGCATAGCAATGTCCACGTTTTACCCACTTGATACAGTGCGTTCCCGATTACAGCGTATGTTTTTAAAATCTATTCAAATAAATTAGGTACTTTTTCAGAAAATAACGTATCGTATGTTACAACTTATATTTCTAGTGGAAGATCCTGATCAAAAAGGAGAGGCTCGTAGCACTATGAAAGTAATTAAAGAGATTGTTTTAGGCGAAGGTTTCCAGTCGTTATATCGTGGTCTCGGTCCTGTATTACAAAGTTTGTGCATTTCAAATTTTGTGTATTTCTATACTTTCCATAGTTTAAAGGCACTTACCGGTGGTATTGACAGAAAACAACAAAGCGCTTTAAAGGACTTGATGCTGGGGGCAATAGCAGGTATTATTAATGTGTTTACAACAACACCGTTTTGGGTTGTTAATACCAGATGTCGTATGCGTGATGTTGCTGGCACTTCAGATGAAGTAAATAAATACTATCAAAGTCTTTTTTCTGGCTTACGATATGTGGCAAAAACAGAAGGCATTAAAGGATTATGGTCTGGCACCATACCATCATTAATTCTGGTATCGAATCCTTCATTGCAATTTATGATGTATGAGCTCTTAAAACGTAACTATATGAAATTTTCTCGCAGCACAGAAATATCCAGTTTAGGATATTTCTTGATTGGTGCTACAGCGAAAGCATTTGCCACCGTCCTAACCTATCCTCTACAATTGATACAGACTAAACAGCGACATCGGTCAAAGCAGAGTATGAATGGTCCTTCTACATCTAAACAAGCTGCAGACGCTGAAGAGATTGGCATGATACATATGATTTTGAATATTATAAAGCATCAAGGATTTAAAGGTCTTTTCCGTGGAATGGAAGCAAAAATTTTACAAACTGTTTTAACTGCCGCCTTGATGTTTATGGCCTATGAGAAAATTAATAATACCGTGGTACTTTTGTTAAAAAAAACACCAGCCAAAGTTATACAATAAAAAATTGTTAGTCATAGAATAGGTCGAGTGGTGTAGGAATGTTGTACATTCCATTAAGTTTAAATAATTTACATGCATAAGCAGATTTTTTTTAAATTGTGCTTATACATATTTTAAAATTCCTTTGTTATTGAAATAAAGTAACTAAGATAAGTGTTTGGTATGCTAGAGTTACAATAATAAACAATTATAGAATTAAAAAGCGAAAGGATTTTTTATTTTAATTTTTTATGTTAGCATCATCTTTTCCCACACAATGTTTTGTTAAGTGGATATTGCTATCTGTGGAGTTATCCTCATGTGCTGTTTTCTTTTCGCCATCATCATTGCCTAAAGTTTTAACTACATTTTCAACCTTGACTTCTTGATCCTTCGAGTATTGTTGATTTGCTCTAGCTAACTCAATAAGATTGTACTTTTTCATTGCCATGTAGTCCTCCACCACGGTTAAACAACATAAACCTTTAATCACTTCTACTATTAGTGATTTTTTGGCATGTTTTAAATCGACTTTATTCTTAACATTCTTTGCATGTATCAAATCAGCCAACTCACGTATTAATTGATCACGACTTATATCGTTATTAAATCGTTTATTAAATACTATGGAGAAAGTGGTGGGTTCCTTCAGAAAGTATTTGTCACAAAGTTGGCCAGCAGTATTAACGATATCTTTGTCATTAGCTTTGCACACTGCGTCTATAGGCACTAGACGCAGCAAATAACGTGTTTTTTGTTTTCTACTCTCAGCAATATCTTTAGCAATATGTCCGGCTAACTGCACGGGATCATCTAACGTTGTTTTAATAAATACGCAATTTGTGGCTCCAGTGTCTACTACCTGAAAACGTCGTTTGTTTAATTTTGTTTTTAAGATTTTGATTTGGTTCTGTAATTCATCGGCTATATCATCATTTGAGGGCTGTTCTTCATTATATGCCTCTTTTACCGTTTCCTGATTAGCAGGCATATCTCTACTATCATCTTCAGGGCCATAGAGTTCATTTGCATATTGATTTAACAAATTATAGCACTCTCGTACACAGTCTTTTTCGTTAAAATTGCAGGTGGCCAGAAAACCTTTTTGACCAGCTTCTAAATACTGTTTTTTATTAGGCTGATAGAATTTTTTTTTGTTTTGAAATTTTTGTCTTTTCGCTGGTGGCTCACTCATGTTTAGTATCGTATATTTATGTACAATGATACACAAAAGTAAGGTTAGGGTTTTTGTTATTACCTTTTGAAATGTACCGAAATTATATTGCCAATATTAAAAAAATTTAAATACAATTTGGCAGCAATGTAATGTTTATTAAATACCGATTAATATTAAAAAACACAATTGAGCCGGTAACACTGGTCAGACTTTAAGCATAATAATGAAACTGAAGTTGGCTGCAGTTTTTTTGTTGGAGCTTATGAAGTTGGGTGCGTTTAATCTATTCCAATGCGGTAAAAATTCTTTTTAGCCTTCATTTTATTTTTAACCGGCAAAGAGGAGGCTAGTAGAGTTGCCGTGTAGAATCTCGTCTGGAATCTAATACCAAAATGGCGTAGAGCGTTATAAAAGCGCTAAGAGCAATTGTACAGTCCCTATAAGCTATAAGATTTTATCGGCAAGCATCCTATCTTTTACAAAGATTAATGATTCTTAAATTAGGATAAAGGTAATATATATGCTTGTTTCAAACGTCTAAAGTAGAATTTTGCATAAAAATGTTTGGCACGATGTATCTCCAGAGTCATGGAAATTTCTATGCTTTGGTCGCAATTTTTAACGTGCAAAATTAAAGTTACTGTTCATTAGCATCGTTAGGTGATACTGAAGCTCATCTGCACTACTATCACCCTGGATTACAAGAACAGAATAAATTTTCTTTATATAACCTGTGTGGCATAAGGGTCAGATCTTCAATATTAACATTTTGCGGGTTTTTCTCTTTCAGATTGCTGTTACAGATAAGAAACAATGTATTTGTATAATATAACATTACAGAAAGCTACTGGTATTACACATGCTGTGCATGGAAATTTTTCCGGCAGTAAACAGCAAGAAGTTCTAATATCACGTGGTAAATCATTGGAACTTGTTCGGCCGGATTCAAATACTGGCAAAGTCCATACAATATTGTCCACGGAAGTGTTTGGCTGTGTAAGGTCTTTGATGTCATTTCGTTTAACTGGTGGAACAAAAGGTAATTTTATTTCGGGTTTACGTTAAATGAACAGCACTTGGGCGCTTTAATTTAGAAGGCATTTCTAGATAGTAAAAAATTTTATTTCATTATATAACGACTTATTCCAATTTGTTTTTCGAATCTATTTAAAGTTGTTTTTTCAAACGATTTGTGTGTATATAATATACATATGTATATAAAGTGGTGTACGATGTAGTTGTCACAACCAACCTAATTCTTTAGTGAGTAAAATTTGCATAGGTCGTCTACGCCATTGCAGTATCCAATCGTTCGGTTCTGAACGCCTTCGGTCAGAGTTAACAAATTCACATTTGACTAAAGCTTCTATCACTTGGTTACTGGAAAATTCGCATTTACTTGGCGAGTTTTATTTATTTTTATGTTTCGTTGGAAAATAATATAAATTTCCTTGGCTTTTTTGGCCTTTAAATTTTTTTAACCCTTCTTGTATAAGGATGTATCGACGTCCAGTTCGAACACATTTTTAAGGCAGAAGATGTAACAAAAAAGCCCCTTGCATAGCGTAATCTCTTAAAAATCGCTGTAGCTGTTTTAAAATTTTTTCATGGATTAATTTTTTAATTTAATTTTTTTCGTCTCGATATAAAATTTAAACTTAATTTTAAAATAATGCATAAAAAAGAAATTAAGGCGCACTGTGTATTGTTGTAAGTTACGTATCTGTTCAAGCACAAATCCATATTGAAATTTTCAATAAATCTTTAAAATTTAAATTTCAATAAATCTTTAAAATACTTGTGCTATATAAAATATAAAATCTTGACGTCGCATTTAATATGATTATTTCAATGTCATATTGAACTGAAACTTCGAGATACAAAAAACAAAAAAGAATTTACGAACATATTTGGTGTGGCATGAATGTTAACTAAAAATTATTTTAACTCGTATATTTTAGATTATATCGTTGTGGGCTCTGACTCTGGTCGTATAGTTATTTTGGAATATAATCCAACAAAAAACTGTTTGGATAAAGTACATCAAGAAACTTTTGGTAAATCGGGATGTCGTCGTATTGTTCCAGGCCAATATTTAGCAATAGATCCCAAAGGTCGAGCTGTCATGATTGGTGCTGTGGAAAAACAAAAATTAGCTTACATCTTAAATAGAGATGCGCAAGCACGCTTAACCATATCTTCTCCATTGGAAGCTCACAAATCAAATACTTTTACCTATCATATGGTGGGTGTTGATGTAGGTTTTGATAATCCCATGTTTGCTTGCTTGGAAATTGATTATGAAGAAGCCGACAATGATCCAACAGGTAAGAAATACAAAAGTCTCCCAAGTATTTTAAAACTGTTTACCACATTTTGCACTTATTAGACATGTCAGATTTGGGAAATCTTCCCAATTATTGACTTTGGCTAAGTGCAAGAAAAATGTATTATTCAAAGCTTCTAAACCATTGGTATTTGTATTTTCCTTATTTGCAAATACTTCACTGATATGTCGCTTACATTAAAAAAAAAACTAAGCTAGGTACTTAAAGATTAATGAAAATTACTAGGATTATATTAACAAAAATTTATTTTTTATGCCCATTATAGGCGAAGCTGCTGAACGTACTCAGCAAACCTTGACATTCTATGAACTGGATTTAGGTCTTAATCATGTTGTGCGCAAATATTCCGAGCCATTGGAAGAGCATGCTAACTTTCTTATATCCGTACCAGGTGGTAATGATGGACCATCCGGTGTTTTGATTTGTTCTGAAAATTATCTGACGTATAAGAATCTGGGTGACCAACATGATATACGTTGCCCCATACCACGTAGACGCAATGATTTAGATGATCCTGAACGTGGCATGATATTTATATGTTCAGCTACGCATCGAACAAAGAGCATGTATTTCTTTTTGGTACAAACAGAACAGGGCGATATATTTAAAGTGACACTTGAGACTGATGATGATGTTGTATCCGAAATAAAATTAAAATATTTCGATACTGTACCGCCAGCCGTTTCTATGTGTGTTTTAAAAACTGGTTTTTTGTTTGTCGCTTGTGAATTTGGCAACCAGTAAGTTTTTGAATCAAAAACCAAGTTAAAGTCAAAGTTATGAAAATATGTCCTCTTGTTTCTTACAGCTATTTATATCAAATAGCTCATTTGGGTGATGATGACGATGAGCCAGAATTCAGTTCGGCTATGCCTCTCGAAGAAGGTGAAACATTTTTTTTCGCTCCTAGACCTTTAAAGAATTTAGTTATGGTGGACGAAATGCCTTCATTTGCTCCTATAATTTCATCGCAAGTTGCTGATTTGGCAAATGAAGATACCCCCCAGTTGTATGTTTTATGTGGCCGTGGACCGAGATCATCATTACGCGTGTTACGTCATGGTCTCGAAGTATCTGAAATGGCTGTTTCTGAACTGCCTGGCAATCCTAATGCAGTGTGGACGGTTAAAAAACGAGTCGATGGTAAGTTTTTAAAAATCATTTATCTTACTTGTTGCGTTTAACTGGCAATCTCTCACTGCGTGTGGTATATGAAGAAAATGCAATTAATTTGAAATGTTTTAATCTAATTTCAATTTATTTGCTTTGAATGCCTATATTTGTTTGGTGTTGTTAAATACTATTCTATTCTTTCCATATGAATTGCATATTCTCTTTGAGAATATATTTTTAAATAGAAAACTGGTGACTTTGATTATCATATATCCATTAACAAACAAAGCTTTTCTATGTAAAAAATCATCTGAAATTATTTTGTGCAAAGAAAGGAAATCAAACACCAGTTCTTTTTGTTATTTCAGGCGCTTGACTCTTGTGTGCTGAAAAAAGCCGAGTGGTTTTGAGAATTATGAAATTAAATGCCTAATTAAAACCCACACTCACACATATACGCACAAGAGTGTAGTGTTAAAAAGAGTTGTTTGCACACAAACTTCCCCCTCTACTACTACTCCTTTATATTTAAACAAATTGTACTTAAACCAGTTACTTCTCCTCAAATATAGGTAAGGCAACATTATCATAAAGTAAAGAAATTAACATTTTTTAATCAGATAAAAGCTGTTAAGAAAGCGATACTACTACTATTTTTACTACAACTTAAACATTAAAATATAAATATAAAAAAGAAAAAAGTAATTTTGTTTGATAAAGGGTACCGAGAAACAATGTTTTTATTATAATATGATGTGATTTTTTATTACCGTGTTTCAGCTGAATTTATTTGATTTTACCTTTGATAACTGATTATATTAAAAAACATTGTTTAATGCTGCCTGCTCCAAGCCTTTAGTTTAAAGAATATAAACCGCAAATAATTTCCATTGTAATTAATTCAAAAATGTTATTTTTCGTTTGTCTTTTCTGTCTTTTTTTTTTAATGATAGATGAATATGATGCTTATATTATTGTGTCGTTCGTAAACGCTACATTGGTATTGAGTATTGGTGAAACAGTAGAGGAAGTTACAGATAGTGGTTTTCTTGGCACTACACCTACTTTATGTTGTGCTTCGTTGGGTGAAGATGCGTTAGTGCAAGTGTATCCTGATGGTATACGTCATATACGCTCAGATAAACGTGTTAATGAATGGCGAGCTCCAGGCAAAAAGTCTATAACAAAATGTGCAGTTAATCAAAGGCAGGTTGTCATAACATTATCGGGGCGCGAATTAGTTTATTTCGAAATGGATGCTGTAAGTTAAATAATATATAATGACAAAATGTAGAATATAATGTAGATATATAAAATGATGACAAAAACACCATAAAGAACAATCATGTTGAGACACAATGTGTCCTGCAGTGCTGATTTATATATCTTATTTTATTTTAAATTGATCTTTCAAGTTCTGTAAATTATAGTTATACTAATTTTTTTCATGCTATTAATTTTATAGACTGGCGAACTCAATGAATATACAGAACGTTCGGAAATGCCTGCTGAAATTATGTGCATGGCTTTGGGTACGGTTCCGGAAGGTGAACAACGATCCTGGTTTTTAGCTGTCGGTTTATCGGACAACACTGTACGAATTATATCATTAGACCCGAATGATTGCCTAACACCATGTTCAATGCAGGCTTTACCATCGCCAGCAGAATCTCTGTGTTTGGTTGAAATGGGTCATATGGAAAGTTCGACCAGTGCCAATGACGACTCAAACGAACGCACAAACGCTTCTTCAAAAGGTGGCACGATATACCTGAATATTGGTCTAAGCAACGGTGTATTATTGCGCACAGTTTTGGATCCCGTATCGGGAGATTTGGCAGATACGCGAACTCGTTATTTGGGTTCGAGGCCTGTAAAACTATTTCGCATACGCATGCAAGGCTCTGAAGCCGTTTTAGCTATGTCTAGTCGTTCTTGGTTATCGTATTACTATCAAAATCGTTTTCATTTAACGCCTTTGTCGTATGAAACTTTGGAATATGCTTCGGGATTTTCAAGCGAACAGTGTAGTGAAGGTATTGTTGCTATTTCAACGAATACGCTGCGTATTTTGGCTCTCGAAAAACTTGGTGCCGTTTTTAATCAAGTTGCATTCGGGTTGGAATATACACCTAGAGCATTTGTTATACATCCTGATACAGGTCGTATGATAATTGCTGAAACAGATCATAATGCTTACACTGAAGAAACTAAAAATGCACGAAAACAACAAATGGCAGAAGAAATGCGTATGGCCGCTGGTGAAGAAGAGCGAGAGTTGGCTAATGAAATGGCAAATGCATTTATAAACGAAGTTTTGCCTGAGGATGTATTTTCCGCTCCAAAGGCAGGAGTTGGCTTGTGGGCTTCTCAAATAAGAGCCTTGGATCCGATACATGGTCAGACATTGTTTAAAATACCTTTAACGCAAAATGAAGCTATAATGTCCATGGCCATTTTAAAGTTTTCTGTAGCTCAAGACGGTCGTTATTATTTGGCTGTTGGCATAGCCAAAGAACTTTTGTTAAATCCACGCATTACCAATGGTGGTTTCATTGATATTTATAAAATAGATCCCACTTGCTCCCAGTTGGATTTCTTACATCGCACCGAGCTAGAAGAGGTTCCAGGTGCTTTGTGTGGTTTTCAAGGGCGTTTACTAGCTGGCTGTGGTCGTATTTTACGCATCTATGACTTGGGCAAAAAGAAGCTGCTACGAAAGTGTGAAAACAAGCATATTCCTTATCAAATTGTAAATATACAAGCCATGGGCCATCGTGTTTACGCTTCGGATGTCCAAGAATCTGTATTTTTTATACGATATAAGAGAGCAGAAAACCAATTAATTATATTTGCTGATGATACACACCCGCGATGGGTTACTGCTACAACACTGTTGGATTATGATACCATAGCAATTGGTGATAAGTTTGGTAACATGAGTATACAGCGTTTACCACATTCCGTTACTGATGATGTTGATGAAGACCCTACAGGCACAAAATCCTTATGGGATCGTGGTCTACTATCGGGCGCCTCGCAAAAAGCCGAAAATATTTCTACATTTCATGTTGGCGAAATAATAATGACACTACAGAAGTCTACCCTAATACCTGGTGGTTCAGAGGCAATGATTTATACCACTCTAAGTGGTACGGTAGGAGCATTTGTGCCGTTTACTAGTCGTGAAGATTTCGATTTCTTTCAACATCTCGAAATGCATATGCGCAATGAAAATCCACCTCTGTGTGGACGAGATCATCTCAGCTATCGTAGCGCTTATTATCCAGTAAAAAATGTGATCGATGGTGATTTGTGTGAACAATACTTATCTATTGATCCATCCAAGCAAAAATCTATAGCAGCTGATATGTTCCGTACTCCTAACCAAGTATGCAAGAAATTGGAAGACATTAGAACGCGTTATGCTTTCTAAAGTTATATTAATATTAAGGTAAGTTTTTTAACGCTTTTTGATGATTTAATGAAGTGTAAATATATATTTATTTTCGAATGATGAATAATGTTTTTACCTTGGGACACCTATGAATTTTTCCATGATTAGTGTAAAAGTTTTTAAAACTGATTTGTATAAAATAACATCAAATTTAAAAAAAAGTCAGACTGTTTTTACACATTCTAATATAATTTATTTTATTTTTTTCTCTTTTAGCTTATCTATGTTCGTACTTTAGTGTTAACAAGTAGTATGTGTAAAAAAAAAAAAACTTAAGAAGAGTATATGATGGAGGAGGAAATGTGGTGTCTTTCGTTAAGAGTGAGGTAAGTTTATTTTAAAAAATTTATGAAAAAAAAGTTGAATAAAAAAAATGATGTTTTTTTTTAATAAAATATGTTAGACTAAAGAATTTTACATTGATTAAAAAATTATTGCTGATTTTAGTTTTAAATTTTTAAAAATTAAAAGCAATTCTTTTCACTTATAAAATGTTCTAACAAATTGAATTTAAATTTAATTACAGATAGCAGTTTTGATTCTTCTTGTGCTACTGTATATTTTTATAGCATTTGAAAAAGAAGGTAAACATTAATTTTTTAAATTATTATTTTGTGCTTATAAAGATATTTAATATATGTGCTGCATAAAGATAATAAAATAATTTATATTTATTGATTTGTAATTAAATGATGATCAATGTTTTTACCTTGGGACACCTATGATTAGTCCGTGATTTGTGCAAAATATTACTAAAACTGATTACAAGTTTATTATAAAGATTTAAGTTAAACAATAAACAAGTAGTTATTTTTTTTATTAAAATTAAATGTTTTATTTTTATTTTCAGTATCTTGACTTTTTCATTCTAGTTGCTGCACCATATTGTTTGAAAATTACATTGATTTCGATAAAAGGTAATTATTACACAATATATATTTATTTATTTGGCGAAATAATTTTATGATGTTTACTACAAAATATGTTAGACTATGAATATATTTTGATTAAAATTTTAGTAGCTGATTTAAGCAAAAAATCAAACTTTCTGTAATTAACTACTATACTACAACATATAGTTAATTAGGATATGTTTTTATTCTCTTTCTTTTTTAGATATCGAAGCTTCTTCATGTGTAAAATTTATCATTCAATGCAACCACACTTATGACTGCCAATTCATAATCTAAAATTATTATTATTATTATTTTTAATTTAGTTTAGTTCTAATAGTATTAACTTGGAATAAATGATAATAAATAAAAATATTTAAAATACTCAACTCTTTCTCTATATAACTTTTAATGTCTTTTACACTGACATGTGAAATTGAATCAATATAACAATATAACATACAGCTGAGAAAAGGAACTAAAAAAGAAAGTGAGTAAGGTAATTGGAAAAAATGTTATTGTATGTATGCTTAGGTATTATTTAAACTCTTACCTTCCCTAAAAATACATTATTTACATCAACAAATCCTCCAGCTGAAAAGTATAATTTTTGATGATATAATTGTAATGAAGTTTCATTTAAGCAGGCATAAAAATATGGATTATAACGTTCGTGTTTAATTATGTGTACCATGTTCGATAATTGTTTGTCCTAAAAAAACAACAGAAGTCAACATAACAGTTTCTTTAAAGAGTTGATATAAATTAACTTGCCAACTTTTCACATTTCGTACAAATGTTACTGCTTATAAATAAAATAATTAGATTTAAAATAGTTGTACTATAACCATCTAAATACAAAATAAACAACAGTTCTGGGTTATTATGGTTTGTGATTTATGATTTTATAATGCCCTACTCAACTTACATGATTGAAACAGTGTCGGTATGTTAAGATCAAAACTAAAATAAATCCAATAAGCTGTTATGGTGAATTCGAAAAACATTTTGAGTATTAGACCAGGCAAACTCCAAAAACAATACTCTTCTATGCAGCGTACCGTCATTATTAAAATATTGTGAATATCTTTTAAGACATCAAATTTCTCATAAAGTTTTCGCTTTTCATACGTATTGGATACTAGATTTCTTTTGAAATCATTCATATAACGTACAATATAGGCATTCAAATCCATTTGTATTGACAGTACAATTATGGTAAACATGGAAAACTCGATTATTTTCAACTTTGTAATTGTGTCTCCATACTGTATTAGAATTAGGCGAAATCCGTTCAACGATTTTATGTAACGTATCGATATAATAAATACTATAATAATCATATAGATTGCTAGTAGGGTGTACAATAAAATGGCATACAAGCGTATACGTGCCAAATCGATGCCACTTCTCAGTTCATATTTAAATTTATTTCGTATTATTTCAAAATTACCAAATATTAGTTTATAGTGGTAGGCTTTCCAAGTATTTTCCAAATAAATAACAATTTGTATAATGATAAGTGAAGAGTAGCTTATCGCATCCATGCCATTTGAAAATATATCGGTTTGCTTATATAATACTTCATGAGACCTTAAAAATCGTAAAAAGGATATCATTCCTATAAATAGAGCTATTAATGTCATATGAATGAATCTCCAAATTAGCAAAAATCTTGAACAGGTATTTTCATGTTGAAACTCAAAGGGAATTGCTCCAGTAAAGTACATCAGCAAACGCATTGGCTTCAAGGTTATGTTGTAAATAACTATTGGCTTTCTGTTGTGGATGTTCATATTCGAATATTACTACAATAAAATTAATTGAGGCGAGAAATACAATACTTACACATAAAGATGTAAAAATTTTTATTATTTGGTGTAAAAGAATATTTTTCACACAATTCGATGTTTTTATTTTACTTTATTTTTTTTATTAAATCTATGGTTTCAAGGAACTTGTGGATTGTTTCGAAAATTACTTACCAATTTTTTATTTAAACCTGTATTGAATTTTTGAATAAAAACATATAATGCAAGAAATATTCATTAAATTTTAAATTATCAATTTATTTCCGTAATTTTACCTCCAAAACTATTTTTATTTTAAAGTATTTCTAGAGTATTGTATGAACATTTTATTATTCATATCCATTCATCATCTTTGTTGATATAAATTCGATAAGACAATTGAAAGCTTAACAATTTAGTTTATTTCCACTTTTGTTTCGTTCTAAAAGTTGGTACAGGACCGTAATAAATAGTAGCAATTATTTGTATATGAAGTGACTGGATTTTCCTTTGATCGTGAAATATAACTCAAGTGAATGGGTTAAATAGTTGAAGATTATTTGCCAATAATAAAAATTCTAACGAGACTCGCAACTGAAAGTTAATTCCCCGTTAACATTGAAGTTTAGAATATGCTTTTAAAATTAACAAATAAAGTTTTCAAACTAAGAAAAATATGTATAGTTGTGGAAAGGAAAAAGGTATCCCATAACGTCACTATACAAGAAACATATATTGGAGTTTAAAACCGATTGTATTGTATTAACATTTTGGTAATCGTTTTACATATGATTTACATTTCTTTAAATTGCAATTTTTAGTTACTCTTATTCATTTACGTTTCGATTAAAAATTGGTATTCCAAACAAAAACGGAATTGAAAGAAAAAGAAGAGCACAACAATGTCCAAGGGAGCATAGGGATGAATGAATTAGAAACAGAAAAATAAGTAAATTTTAATAAAAACTAGAAAGTAGTGCATACACTAAGGAGTTCAATAAGAAAACATTCAATCACCCTTATTCTACGTTTCGATTAAGTCTGCGCATTCAGTTAGGTTTCCATCGATAATTGGTATTCAAAAAATTGGATCGAAAGTAAAATTAGACAACAATGTTCTGAAAAGCATAGGAACGCATGAAGTAGAAACGGAAATAAGCAAATTGTAATAAGAACTCAAAATGTACTGCATACGCAACGGGGTTTAATAAGAAACACCTTTTGTTTGCTTTTTCATGCAAATAAACAAGCGTAAATTTTTATTTTTTTTTATGAAATTTTTAAATTTTTACTTTGTATTTAATAAAAATAAATAATATAATAAAAAATGTTAGCCAAATAATACACTGGACTAAAAAAAATCGAATTTGGCAACTTAGACAACGTAGCTACAAAAAAGTTATAAGAAACTAGAGTAGAGTAGAGGTGCAACTCTCATTTATCCACTTTTTGACCAATGATCTATATTGCCCACAAAGTTGCTTAGGCCAAATTTAGAAATTTACTATTACCATATTAAAGATATAGACATATAAATAAAAATTGTATATGGGCATGGCCAAAACCATCAGTGAACCTTTCTTACGCATGTATTGGTTTGTAAATCGGCTTAGTGGTTTTCGAGTTACAAAATGAATATAGAACAACTTATTTTTATATATCGTCACCTAAAATGCAAACGGCCCTAACTAACAAAATATTAAAAATCGACTTTTTCATTAATTCTGAGGTATTTCATCAAAACAAAGGCCCACAAATAAATTTGGACTCTTCCGACTAAAATTAGCAATTTTACTACCAAAAAACAAACGGCCCTATCTACAAAAGCGATTATATGACAAACGCAAAGATCTAACTAAACGTTTGTATAATACATAAAATTCTCTATTGTCAAAACGCGATATTGGTTTATAAGTTAATGAAACAAAATATAAAAATTGTATCTCAAATATTGGTAAAAATCTCGCTGATTAAAACTATACTTTTTATTTTAAATAGTTTTTTGCCTCTCTTGTAAAATTTTCAAAATGTTAGATAGGGTCGTTTGCGTTTTAGGTGACGATATGCAGATATTGATTGTGTGTTTAAATATTTTGTTTATACATTTATAGTATGACGGAAATTAAGAGAATTCTTATCGTGCTATTATTTTGGCAATAACTGTATGTTTTATTTTAATGAGTCATCTAAAGATATGACGACATATTTTCATTTATTAAGAGCCACATCATATATGAACTTGTATTCTTATATAGATACATATGCACGTACGTACGTAAAATCTTTTTTATGTATATTAAATGCAAGGCATAAATAAAATGTATTTAAGGTTAACACTAGATAGATAAGTGAAATAAGAAAAAAAAAAAATGGAAAATAAAAACAGTTAAAAATGTCTGATTCATAAAAGCAAAGCCTGAATAAAAAACAATCGTTAATTGATGTAAGTTTTAAAAATAATAAAACATTTTAATTTTTTTATGTATTGTATTAATCTTTATTGATTCAATTATAAAAAAAAAAAAACTTAAGAAAATTATGAGAATAACATACATAATACACCAAAATTTTCGATCGAAAGAAAATTATTACAGAATATACTACTACAATATAAATGTAACAAAATATGACAATAGTATTTATTTTATTGTTTACATTGCCTGTAGACAATCATATAATTTTTAATAATGCAAAGTCTTATTGTTAGTTTTCCTACGTGTAATAAGGTGTTTGTTTTTAAATAAGCATTTTTCTTTTATTTAATCTTCCTTGCCTTTGCCACCACTGCTGCCACCTTCAGCGCCGCTTACAGTAATTTTCTTTTGCAATTTACTATATTCTTCAGTAAGGCGATCATACTCTTTGTTAAGGCTTTCAGCTTGAGATTTCAAAGCTTCTTTGTCCTTCTTTTCGCGATTAAGTTCAGAAGTAAGTTCATGGATGCGTTCTTTCAACTGAGAAATCTATATATTGTGAAAAATTAATATAAATTTTTATTTTTAGATTTTTTTCTTAAATAAAATCTATTTTTAAAAACAGTACTGTATAATATAACTTAAGTGTATTTTTTATGACTGTAATAATTTACAAATGGTATTGGACTTGGTCTTTTCTTGAAATTTTTAAATAATTATCTTTTCAAAATAATTAAGTGTTTTTCTGTTTTATATTTGTTTGCGATAAACTTGCTGTGAGTCCTTGTACACGTCTCCTTAAACGGGAAAGCTGTTAAAATGAGTATTAAGAAATAACAAATTATAGATTTGAAAAAATAAAGAAAAGAAAAAAATACAACAAATTTAACAATTCAAACAACAAACCAGCAGCTATCCATGCAATTCAATTTGTTTGTAGCGTTTTTTCTATACAAAAATTAAATGTACTCGAACTATGTACAAGAACTCGTTTTCATGTATTTGAGGCAGCAACAAAAAAATATTTGAAAATACAATGTTTAACCGAAATGTGTGAATCTACTTGAAAACTTTCTTAGTTAATGATTAAGAACTGTTTTCTTCATTTACTTTTCACAAATTGATATTATTTTATTAGCGTTTGATAAACTATAAAGCAAGTATGTGTATGTATGTATGTACATATGTATGTATATGAAAAATTGAATGAAACAGGGAATTTCAAAAAACAAATAAAAATTCAAAGTATTGTCGACTTAGATACATTTCTCTCCTTTCTTTAATGCCATATCTTAATTATATCATTTTGTACAGATATTTTCTTCTATATAAAATCATAAGATAAGCTACTAAAAGTGATAAAAAATATAAACAAATTTCATTTTCGAACATCCAATTGTCTCTAAAAGAATGAGTGCATTAAAAATAATAAAAGCTCTCTCATTGGCCCAAACGAAAGTTTTTGTGCCAAATATAATTTGTAATAGATATTCGATGATTTACGATGGATGTAATTTGATCAGCTCAGAATGTTTTCCTTTGTTTCTCAGTTAAACTGAGACGAATTTGTGAATAAAAGAATATGTAAGAGCGGTTTCTGATGTCCAATAATTTAATAATTTTGCAGGAAAGAAAAACAAAGCATAAGACGATCTCATATTACTTTCGATCTACCATTTGTTTTTCTGATTTCAAAGACTGAATGTTTCTAACAGTAGCCTTGCCGATATGTTTAAAACTAAAATGATGATATTGCAAGAATATATAATAAAAATGCAAAAAATAAAATCTGATAAAGAATATTTTAAACAAAACAAATTTAACAACAAAAAAATCATTTCAATTAATGCCAAAAAGAAAATTGTGTTCCGTATTATAAAAAAGAAAATTATTCTTTTATCAAAAATTTATAATCGTATAGCAAATACACACATATGTATGTACAACATATGTATGTAAAATGCTTTTAAAATTCAAATATCAACATACCTCTCCCAATGTACTATCTTCGGTAGCCTCTTTGGCTTTTTCAGTGCTCTTTTCAGCCATCAATGATTTGACGGCAGCAGAAGCAGATTGAGCTTGTTTCAATGAGGCTTCACTTTGAGCCAAAAGATTAGCCTGGGCCGATATCAGTGTTACCAAGCGACGTATGACCAATACCAAAAATATAGCAAATCCAGATATATAGAAGTTGCGTTGAGCTCTAAATAAACGCATGCTGTGTTGCATCTCAACATTTAAATGAGCGTCGGGCGTATGGTCATGATGGGAATATTTACGCATCTCACGTATGGCATCCAAAAGAAACAGGACCAATATGCCCATAATAAGGAAGAAGTATAGATGAGCCTGCTGGGCAAGCATGTTCAAAAATTTCGATTTAAAAAGACGATTCCATTTGTAGGGACTGGCAATGGGCAAGACCAATAAGAGAACAACAGCTATTTCGGCGTACAGAAAGCCAGCTATCAAAGTCCAGACAAGACTCATTTTGTTTATTTAAGGTATTTTTCGCTTTATATTCAATTATGATCTTAAAATAGAATTTTCTATTGTTCTTCTTTTGCGGTCGTTGTTCTTTTCTACTTGAGTTAGTTTGATTGGTTACGCTTGTGGGAAAGCTAAAAATTATCCAAAAATTTTACTTCTTTTACACTTGAATCAATTTTGAAGTTTTAAAACAAACACTATTTCATTATTTATTAATATGAAACTATATTCTATAATTACTCTTACTTTATATAGATTAATTCCTCAATTCTTCTCGCCTCTTCTTTGGGCACTTTTTCCACAAAACTGACGAAATATTTTAAGATCCACGTACTTAAGCTTTTCAAGTAAAATTTACATATATATTTATAACTGTTGTTGGTTTTATTTCACCTTTGTACATTTACTCATCAGTAAGAAAGAGAGAGCATTACATATTATATGGAGAAAACCGGTAAATTGATCATATGTCCATCACTTTCTATCATTGTTTATATTTGATATAAAGCTTTTTTCAGTGTTGTCAATCGACGATTAAATAGAATATAAATGATTAATAGAGTTATAAATTGATGTACGCACGCAGCAACTTCTGTTGCTTTAAAAATTAATTTCTATGAAGGGGGTAATTATTGCCGCATTGCGAATACAGCCCAAAACACCATTCCACAAGCAAAATGTAGAATCAACTACAACTTTTTGTAAGCATACTTGTTACAAGCTTATTTAAATACAAAAAGTGAACAATTTTCAAATACTGTTTTAAAAATGATTCACATGACAATAATACTTGCAAACACTTAGTTCAGATAACAATTTAACAAATATATTTGCATGTGGCTTATTCTCGCTATAGATTTACGTGTTTTTGAAAAATATTTTTTTTGACAATGTTATAAAAATATTTATTATATTATTTTTAAACTTTTTTTTAGAATGCGACAATGAAAATGATATTTTTCAGTCATTTTTTTGTTATTGTTCATAAATTCTCAATTGGACCGGAATTAAGGCTTTATGCTGGAAAATCAATCGCCCGAATTTGTGTTGTGGCGTGTTGTGTTCTGCAAGCTTGTTCTATAATTAGACTTTTAAGCTTACTGTATATTATAGACAACCAATATAATCGCAAGGGTTCAGTTTTCATTATTATACAATTTTTAATAAGCCTTTTAAAATAATATTCATAACACTTTTCTAAGATTATGGTTACAAGTTATTTTTAAATCGTTTTGGTTTGTTGGGAATACTCGTTCTATTATTCGTAGAAAGGGAACATTTTCTCTTTCATTACTTAATGACAATTTTTAAATCAAAAATTATTGACACATCTGTGTAAACATAAGGGCAATTTTAAAAGGACACTGAAAAGGAGAGGTACAACTAGAGTTAATGTGTATAAGCTGGGACTAAGTAAGAAATAATAATTTGGTTTAATGTCGGTGATTTTGTTAGATGAAGTTAAAAAACGTACAAAGATTTACGAATATATTTAAGAAAACTATACAAAATTGAAAACATCAATTACGAACCCTACGGTAATTTCTATTGAATTCCATGTTTTATTTTTTGTTTGTATTCAGGCACTCTGCCTTACTCTGCAAGCACCTGTTCTCGTTTTTCTATTAATTTTTTCACATATATTGCTTGTTAAAACTTACTGAAGTCGATAGGCTTGTTGTAGGGTTGAACACAATTCGATAACATTTTTAATGTTCAAATAACTACAAATTGTTCATACAAATTAGGTTCACCTGTTTTCTTGAACAAAAATTGAAACACCAGATTGAAAACAGAATCGATGTTGTCGTTTCAATTTTTTAAATTGTAAGTGTATTAATAAAAAAAAGTGCGAGTGTACATAGAAAGGCAAAACTTGAACGTGTGCTATCGAGCGATTTGCTTTGTAGCTGCTTTCGCTAATAACTAATACATTGGATTGGCATCACTGACAAAGTTATCTTTGGTGTTTTCCAATTTTTGGTATTAAAATAATAAAAATTAGTTATAAGATAAATTCCTACGTACCTCTTTTATGTTCTTATCTTCCGCTGCCTCCTTAGCCTTTTCTGCATGATTGTTTTCGCTCATAATATTGCGAACAGCAACTGAAGCAGATTTGGCCTGTTTCATGGAGGCCTCACTTTGTGCCAACAAGTGGGCTTGCTGAGAAATTAAACTAACCAAACGTTTTATGACCAAAATCAGGAAAATTGCAAAGCCTGAGATATAGAAGTTACGTTGAGCTCTGAATAGCCTCATACTATGTTGCAATTTCGTATCCAATTGAGCGTCATCACTCAATTCTTGTGAGGAGAACTTTGCCATTTCACGTATTGATTCCAAAAGAAACAGTACTAGTACCCCAATTAAAATGAAAACATATAATTGAGCCTGTTTCGCCAGAGCGGCCAAGAATTTCGATTTGAATAGGCGATTCCATGTGGTTGCACTTGCCACGGGTAATACTAATAGCAAAACAATAACAATTTCCAAAAAAAGAAAAGAATCTATTAATGTCCAAACAAAACTCATGTTAAATTATGTGTGAGCGTGTGTATATGTGATTCCGTATAAAGGTAAGGTAAGTTTTTACTTTAAACTCGTATTTCGATCGTTTTTAATCTCGACCTTAATAGATATTATATTAAACTAAATGTTTACCAAATCCAACCTTTGTATTGAAGCGGCAATTTAGAGAGTTTTTTTAATCAATTTTTAATAAAGCTTTTTCTTTTATTTAACAACACATTATATGACAACGTAACGGTTGATCAAGTGATTAGATAATTAAAATCTGAAAGTTTAAAAATTTAGGTGTGTGTCTTTGATATGGATAAATTTAGAATGTCAAACGTTGCTCGTTTATGTATGTATATATAGTATTAATTTTATTTATTTATTTTATTATTAAAATCTTACTAAAAGTTCAACTTTTTTTAAAATTTTCTTATACTAATTTAATTCTCATGTATATGAATATGATAAAATAAACTTTTTTGCACTACAAGCTACCAATAAATATGTATTTACTTTTATTACACATCATTCTGACCTACAGTAATTGATCTATAAAGCATTTATCACGACGCGGTTCTAATTTTGGTTTTTTCATAAAATTTTTACCATTTTCGTTACTACTATTCAACGAATCGTCAGCTTTTCGTTTAAGACTTTCATGTTCTTCTTCAGTTAACGTGGCAAATACAAAATTTCTTGGTTTAACACTCTTAATGGAAACAGTTCCAGCTGCATCATCCATTTCAGAGGTAGCAACTGTTGTGACTGTAGCTTTTGTAAGACCAGCTAATTTGTTAAGAGTCTCTTTGTCACGCACTAGAAATGAACCACGAACACTTTTTCCTTTCATTGTCGTAACTCCTTTTGATATAAGAAAAGGCGATGATTTTTTAGATTCGTTTATGGAAATAGATGTTCTTTTAGTTGTTACAATCTGTAATTTTTTCGTTGTAATCGTAGAGGTAACTGTGCTATTAAGTGATGATATTGAAGTATTGGGTAAAACGGTAGACGTATCTTGAGAATCTGGCTTAAATCCTTGTTCTTTAAGGAATTGTTCTCGTTCGTAGCGTATTTTACGCCATTGATGTTCATTGATTTCATCATCACTACCAGCATTACCATCACCCTTTTCCTCCAGTTGTCGGCCATCATCTAAACTGAAACCGCTTTCAGCATTCTTCCACTTAAAAGTTCTTTGTCTACCAACACCATCTTTCTCTTCATCTTCAAAGAACATTTCTTGAATTTTACGAACTTCGCGTATATCTTCGTCCAACATTTTGCGCCTGAAAGTAAAAAATATAGTTTTGAAATTTTTTATCAAAATTATTGCTGCAGCTAACTTACGCGTGAATTTTTCCCAGTTCTGACTGCAACTTTTCTCTATCAAAGTCATCCTCATCTCCGAGTTCAATATCGTATCTATCCATATTTTTTTCGTCTTCATCAGCGCTACCCCATTCTGATTCGGAGAGTACAGCTTCATTTTCCACAAAGTTTTGTGCTTGTTTAACTTTATCTTCTTTAGTCATCTGCACTAAAATTTCATTTTCTTCTGAATCATAGTCGACAAATGTTTCTGGTTCATTTTCGGTAATATCTTCTGGATAACTTTCATTTTCCTCTAATTCTTCGTTGTAATCCACCTCTTCCTCGTCTTCATCTTCATCATCAGAGAATCCAAGTTTTGCTTTCTTTCTGTTCAGTTTTTTAGTTAATTTCTTAACTCGTCGTTTATTCTCCGCATTTTTTTCATAATCTTCCTCATCGCTAGACATTATTTTATTGCACATCTTTTGACTCTGTGATTGCGTCTCCTCTGCTGGTTGATCAAAAGATCCCGAACATAATTCCATTAATTCGTCATCGTTTAACGTGCGACCATTATTTTGTGTAAGAGGTATTTGTGACATTAGAGCAGCGTTAGATGATATTTTTTGGGTCGCATCAAAAGTACCGGAACAAAGAGCCATTAATTCTGTTTCGTTATCCTCTAAAGATGTTTTCTGTGATGCCTGAGTTTCAAATAGAAGCGGTTGTGTAACGGGAGGTTGAGTTTTTAAGAAATCAATGTCATCCTTATCACCTTCTTCGTCGGAATCATTGAATGCCTTAATAATCCGATTTTTACGTTGCGTTTGTATATTGTCAATATCTTCGTCATTTTCATCATTATCTTCTTCGTAATTGTCATTATCTTCAACATTCTCTTCATCGTTATCTTGTTGATTTTCCTCATCACTATTAAGTCCTACAAAAGTTTCGCTATCTTCTACGTCTGCGTCTTTTTCATCTTCTTCAACTACTAATGCGTTTTCTTCATCATCCACCTTTTTTACATAATTTTAGATTTTAAATACACAAAACTTTAAAATTTTAACTTATTTTGTATATTTTGTACTTACCACAATTACTTTGCTTTTTGGTTTATTATCCGCTTCACATTCTTCAGTTTCAATTTCCATCTCTTCATTTTCATCTTCCTCTTCTTTATTATCGTAATCATCCTCATCTGCTAAACATTTATTATATTCCAGTTCATCCTCTTGCTTCTTATTCAATTCATCCAGACGTTTCTTTTTAATTATCTCTTTCAGATTCTTTTTTAGTTCAAAGTAAGCTGCTCCTGGTTTTGGCTCCTTTTGCACATCTTTTGTTTCCTTAAGACTTATATTAACTTTAGACATCTCCAATTTACCATTTTCCAGTGAGAGTATGTTACAAGTCTCAGTTGTTTTTGATTTTTTATTTTTTACTGATGCCATTAGTCGTTTCATAAGATTTTCAATACCAGTTGGCTTTTTTTCAATTAAATCTCCTGTTTCTAAATCAATCAATTTATTAGGGTCACCACTTAATGATGGACTTCCAGAGAGATTTTTCTCTTTTAATAATTCTTTAATATTTAAAGAAGTGCGAGGTGTAGGTTTTTTAACCGGACTAATGCGAACGGTGTTCATATCCAATTTAGGTAATTCAATGATTTCAGTTATTAGAACTTTGGAACATGAGGGCCTTTCGTTTAGTTCTTTACTTTTCTCCTCCACTTCATACTGTTCAGCTAATAATTCTACCAATTCATCTTCCGTTAATTGTACTCCATCTAAATTTTCTTTTACCTCATCCATCACGTTGCTGTGGAACTCTGCGGTGTTTTCTACGTCTGGTATTTTTTCAACTGATTCATTTAATGTTTCTTCAGCTATTAAACTCCGTTCATTGTCTTGGTGATTTTCAGCTGATGTTTTATCGAAGACACCATCATTGTCCTTAAAAGACTCTTCTTCACTTTCTGATTCGGATTTAAAGAATTCAGTAGCTTCCTTAGCGCGTTCCTCCATAAGTTTGCTGCATACAAACAATTTTAAAAATGTAATTCATTGATTCGGGAGCAAATATCATTTTCTAATGTTATAATTTATTACATATGTCTTTAATTTACTTTACTTACGCATATTCTTCTAATTCTTCTGTTGTCATTTTAAGCCTTTTGGTTTGTACAGCTGTTGCTGCAGGACTCGGATTAGTCGAATGCAATACAGGCTGTATAATGGTACGCCTCTTAAGAAATTCTTCAAGAGTATGTTTTTTTGGTTTATGATAGGGAATACTGAAATAAAATACATTTTCATCATAAATTAAGATTTATTTTATTTATAAAAATAAATTATTTTAATTACGGTTTAAAGCTTTTTCTACAAAAATCTATATAAGTACAATATACTTCCCATCACTCATATTGGTTTAATATTGGTGTAATTATTTATGAATTGAAGCTTAAAACTTTGTACAAAAGAAGTTGTTTACATTTTGTTAATGCAAAGAGACGAGAACAAGAATTTTAAAGGCTTGTTTAAGATCCTTACAAAAAATGTTGAAAATCGTTTTTAAAAAAACAATGAGTATCGAGCTAATCTCTTGGAAGACTTGCCTAATAAATCACTTTAAATCTTTGTAATTAAATAATATGTTGTTCGATAAAATGTCCCATTTACAAATATTACCTTATATGAGCCTCTCTATGCAGACGTTGTTGTTCACTTTGTATAGCTTGCATCTCATCCAAAGCTTTTTTAGCCGATGCCTAAAATAATATTACTACATATAAAAAGAGTGAACTTACTACTACTATACTCGTACTTACTCTAACAGCTTTGGGCTTTCCTTTTGAGTTCACATCGTCATTGTCTTCTTTATTTGTTTCACTGTCGTTTTCTGAATGGGAGCGAATTTCCTCATCATTTTCACTGTCTGCCTGGTGCTTTACATTTTTAGTTTTATTGTGCGGAATCTTACTTAAATCTTCTGTTCCAGAAACTTGCTTTTGTTTCGACTTTTTCGATTTTTTGTTGGACTTCTTAGTACTTTCGTGGTCCAATTGTGTTTCTAAAGTGATTTTTTTAGATTTTTTCTGAGAATTTTTCTTCAAATCATGCTTAAGTTGTTGAAAGTCTATTTTTTGTGTGTCTTCCGCCTCCGATTCGGTATCAATTAAGCCTGTTAAAGATTTTTCGTCTACTTTTTGGTGGTTTTCTTCTTCACTGTCTGAGTCAATTAAGGAAGAAATCTTTTTACTTGCTTTTATAGAATCATCTTCGCCTTTTTCAGGATTTCCTTCCTCTTCATTATCACTGTCCAGTATACGTTTAGATCGTTTGGGACTTATTTTCTTAAGAGGACTTTTGTTCACATTGTCCCTCAATTCTTCATCAGATTCTGACATTAATAAGCTTTGAGCTCCTAGAATATCTTCCTCTAAAGAAGTTTCTTTGACACTATCATCTTCCTCCACCTTCAACTCTTCCATGCTGGTGTTTTGTTCAGCAGAGTCATGTTCCACTTCCATATTATTAAATTTTATTTTTTAATTATTTAAAAACAATATTGTCCATTAAACTGCTCTGAAATCTTTATTTTTTAATTACTGCTGACTAAAGCATAAATATCTTTATTTATTTATATAAAATAGAGCACTCCAAAAATATTTAAGGCGCGAAATAAAAATAATACCTGTCGCTCCCTTATATATTTAAGCTGCATGTTGTGAGAACGTATAATATTTTCGTTGAAAATAGAGCATTAGTATATATCAAACAAAAACAACTCAAACTAAATATTATTGTGATAAACATTACTTACTCAATATTTGACAGCATTGAGAAAGAGTAACATGTGGTAGTAAAGTAAACATAAATAAAGAAAAAGTTTTTGAAGACTAAAAGAAAATGACTCGCAAAAAAACTCCTAAAAAGAAACTAGAAATTGTTTTCGATGCCCAAAAAAGAAAGTAAGTAATTAAAACTGACATAATATGTAAAATATTCTATAGACATTGATGAAGCAGGCCATAGTTCTCTTGGGGCAAATTCCTTAGTATAATTTATCCAATTTTTATCTATGTGCTACCAAATGTAGACTTAACTGTTAAAGGCTATAGAATACAGCTCCATTGGAATATTAAATAAAGATCTGCTCTAAATGGGTAATAGCTAGTGTCCTAATTTTGTGTGTTCGTGTAAACTTTAAGGGTCAATTGACTAGATACCACATCCAAATATGCCTTAGTCATCTTTTTGTAATCCGCAAACCTGGTTTTTATGCAAGTGAACGCCTTATTTCTCTTGCTTCGTGAGGTCAGTGACCGGTTTTATACCAATCCATCTTAGAGGTTGGGTCATCCCTTGTAGTGTAGGTCCGTTTGATAGGATTTTTATGTCTGATGGGAACTGAAATTAGAGTCGTTGAGGCCGACGAAGATGCTTCAGAGTGCGTCGCATCTTCCTACGAATACTCTCTTCGCAGAATGATTGGTGTATAAAAGTAATGCATGTATACTTGAAATATACCAATTTTTAAAATGTAAATAGTAACACTTTCGAGGAGTTGCCAGCTCTTTTACTCTTATGTATTCAACGTTTCATAAATATGTTATATTAGAAGGAAAACTAGGCAGGTTGCTCTTTAACCCAACAGGATCGCTTAGTTTCTATTTCTAAACTAAACTACTTTCTATACAAAGTAATTGGATCTTTTTTGATAGGGAATTTCTGACGGGCTTTAGCAAACGAAAAAATGAAAGACGTAAAAGAGCCAAAGAAGAACTGGAACGTAATCTCAAGGAGGAACGTAAACGTATACGTCAAGAGATAAAGGAGGGCGTTAAACATATGAAGAAATCCTATGAACCTCTTAAAGAGCTTACAGAAGCTGATCGTACTAATGAGGAAGAATACGAAGATGATAGCGTTAAAGTTAAAATCGTTGAATTGTCTACTGGAGATTTGGCCGCACAACGTAATCTACTGGGTGAAAATTGTGTTCAAGAATCTGATGATAGTGATGTTGAGAAATACAGTTCAGGTGATGAAGATGTTACTAAAAATACAAATTGTATACCTGGCATGGATTTTGATATAAATTCCAAGCGAAAGCGTAAATCAACCATGGCATCAGATGCTGAAAATAATGAAGATGGAGAAAAGCTATTAAAGAAGAAAGCGAAATACCTTTTGGGGGACTTGGATATTAAATCGAAAAAAGAATTGGATCACTTTAAGAAAACAAAGACTTTAAAAAAATTAAAAAAGAGTAAAGTCTTTAAGATGAAGGAGCGCATGGACAAAAAAGCTAATCAGAAAAAGTCGCGCAAAGATAAAAATAATACGCTGAGAAGTATACCACAGCATTTGAGGAAAAAGAAGAAATTTGAAAAGATTCCTTACAGCAAGGGAAGGAAAATGAATAAAAAACAGATTCGGAAAAAATACGAAGGATAATATAACTATTATACAATATATGTAAATATATATTTTTTAACAATAAATATTCTAAAATAAAAACAAATTTTTTGAAAACTATTGTCTTTTTATTTTTGAAATTTCCTAATTTCCATTTCGTTTCTTGTTGATTAAGAAAAAAATTTCTTGATTTCCGAATTTAAAGAAGAAACAATTACATTGTATGTATCTCAGCGTCCTCACAATAAAAAGTATTCATTGCTTGATGTTTTGCAAGAATCCTTTAAGATTACGTTTTTGTAAACAATATATTAATAGATTATTTCAGTTAACAAAAGTGTTCATATAACTTTAATCAAAACATTGTACGTTAAAAAGGTATACAAGAGATATTTATCGCAATACAGAAAAGAAAGGCCGTATCTCGATTTTTTTTTTAAATTTCGTTTTTACCTGTTTCTGATAATGTCCTTCCAAATTAGGGCTGCCAGATAGATAGATAAATATTTTCGAACTTGAATAAGTACCGGTTTTAGGTATCACATAATGTGTTGTTATTAGTTTTGATATTGGAAATAGATCAAGCAGCTAAAGGTTATCTGTTTTCTAATTTTATGTATGTTTATGTATATTATAAAATAAAGAATAACGCTTAATTATATTCGTTTATATATGAATATGTACATATAAACATAAAAAAATAAAAACTCCATAATCATGGATATTATGGATAATAACCAAATTACGAAACAATCCTAATAAGAATGTGAATGGATAAGGATATAAAATTGTATTTTGTTGATTTCGCTTGATTTACAAGAATTTTTACAGCTTGTAGAGAACAAAGAAAAAATATATTTTGACAAGATTTTTTCAGTTGTGTTGAAATTTAAGTCAAAATTTTACAATTTTGTATTATCGATAGCAACTTATCCTGTTAAAAACATCAAAAATTACAACCCCTAAGTAGGAGTTGTAAAACTTCAATTGAAATTTCAATCCAACTGTGTCGAGTTGTAAACCGACTAAGACTTGACTTGTGTGAAAGGTAACTAATCATTCGGACCTATCAAATAAAGCTATATTGTTGTCTCTGTTGCTTTGAATATTACCAGAAATATTATACCGATAATTTGCAATCGAAGTTTTTCGAACACCCAATACTTTTGACTGTCAAGAATTTTGCATTGTTGAATCTGGCAACCCTACTACAAAAACACCTCTTAGAAAATTCCGTGACTTATCTTTGAAAAGAGCAGATTTATGCCTCTTCAAATTGCGTTATTGTTTTGCATAGAATTTATTGAAGATTTTATTCAGTTTTTTCCTTTTCATCAAAAGTAACAAAAAATCGAGATGTGATCTTGCTATATTAAGCCATCGTTATATTATTTTCGTCTTCAGAATAGTAGCCTTCCCACAAAAAATACATTAATATGATATTTGTGTCATTAAAATATATATTTATTTATATATTTTATTTATTTATTAATTTTGTTTGATGGTTTTTTTTATTATTCATATACATCAATTTTTCTTAATAACTTCTATAATTTTAATAATATATGTATACATATATATATTTTGTAATTCTTTGCATGTTAAACATAACGTTTAAAGATCTCTTTACTGATTAGTATTTGCAATAATAAATGTTGTTAAATTATACCATTTCTTCTTTGATAATTTCAATCAGCAAATTTAATTTGTTTGCATCTGTTTAATAAGTATGTATGTACTATATATAATATATATGATTTTTTTTTAACGATTTTACACTTGGAATTTATTTTTATTTATTTATAGATTTTATAATTTCAATAAGATACCAATTTATATAATTTACAGCTGTGGCATTATTAATATTTTTTAATTTTGTTTATTTTTATATAATTTTGAATTTTTTAGTTAGTTATTTTTTATATAATATATGCATTAATAAATGTTTTATATATAAAAATTAAAATCAAAAAAGTATAGACGTTTGTTAATAAAAAAATGCATTGTATGCTTAAATTATTTGTAATATACATTTAATATTTTATTGATATAAGGGTGTTTTTTTAATTTAATTTTTAAGGAGAAATAATTTATTAATAAATTATTTTTGAAATTTAAACAATTCTTATTTAACAGCGGGTTTAAAATATTTTAGAATAGATAGAAATAAGAATGATTTAAATTTAGTTTGAAGTTAAAAAGGCTGAAAGGAAAAAAATCACACAAAATATTTTTCGCAATTTCTTTAATTTTTATTAATTTACATTGCATTGGTATTGCATAAAATTCGTACTGGATTAAAGACAAGTATAGTTTTTTTTATCCATTATATGAGAACTGTAACTTCTGCTGAACAATATTCAAAAAGTGTTTATCTAATTATTAAACTAATAATTTACAATCATTCTTATTTGCATTAAAGAAAGTTAGATTAGTTTATTTATTTTGTAAATAGGGAGGGAAACGTTTGAACTAAAGTAACTATGAGGTTTTTTCTTTTTACTATTTAGAATTTATTTAAATGTAATTGCTAAAAATGTACTTGTGAATCTATAATTATCAATAATATTTACAAAACTTATAATCTAAAACTTATCAATATATATGTATGTATATATAAAAACAGGGTTTTAAGCGCATTTACCCATTTTATTTTAGATTTTTTTTATTAAATAGGAAAAAATTCGCCACAATTCTTTACGTTTAATTAAAATTATTAATTTGTATAAAAATCATGCTGCTTTTGATACAAATATTTACTTTCCTTCAATTGTTTTATGTTTTATTCATATTTATTAAAGTTTAACATAATAAGAATAAGAATAATATTTAAATGACCTAAATTATAAGTTTACTAATTACAATATGTCGTCAGTATTGTAAGAAAAAAAAAAAAAAATATATATATATATATATATATATATATATATATATATATATATATATATATATATATATAAAGTAACTATGATATTTATATTTTTATTAATATTTTCATATTCATCTAATAATAAGTCAAATTCTATTTTTTTAGTTTGCTCTTACGAACACATTTTTATTTAATTTGTCCTTGTTGTTGTTATTTGTTTAAATTAGAATTTATATAAAATTTTTCTCTTTTAGTCTATACATGTTAAAATTAGAAAAAAGAAAATAATTTATTATAATTAAATTAAGAAGTACTTGATTTCATCTGTTACACTTCAATATGATTGGTTTTTTCAAGTGTGGTTAAGAATCGTTACGTCTATTCATGTTGAGTATACTATTACCACCTCCTCCACCACCATTCAAGTTTTTCTTGGGGAATTTATGTTGAAAACGTTGAAATTTAAATTTATTACGTTGGAAATTATGACGGAAACCTCCGCCTCCACCACCGCCAACATGATGATAACGTTTCCAACGTTTTTGATTTTCTTGCTCTTGGAATGGATTATAACCAGGTGTTCGGTTAGCATATGGATCTTTTGGCGTTTTAACTTTTTTCTGCCTACCACGATCCATTTCATTTTCTTCTTCATCCTCCCAGTCTCGTTGTCGTTGATCACGGGCTTCACTTAAGATCTGCAAGTAAAAGAAGATAAAAGAGAAAACAGATAACGGTTAAGTATTGTTGAGTTTCTATTTTATGTCATATAATTGTTGTTTTTGTGAAATGATTTTAAATTTTGAGTATTTAATTACATTCCATAATCAGATAAATTTTGACGACAATGCACTGTAAAATACTTAAGATTTCTTTGTGTATTCTTTGTTTGCTTTTAATAGATTGAAAAACATGAAATATAATAAACTAAAAAAATCAATTAAGTATGCCTAGAAAGATAAAAAGCGTCATTAAAGACAATGGTCTTTGGATGAAAAACGTAAAATTTTAATTGAAAGTAGTGAAAATGTATATAATATTACCATTCTCATTGTTAATTATTAATATTTTAGTTATTGTGAATTAACTTTATTTTCAAATAAAGTTAAATGAAAAAAAAATAAGTTGATTCCTCATTGTTTACGTTCTGCAAAAAAATCTATAGAAAATGAATGCACTTTGTAATCTGCCAACAATTTTGTCAATTTCACTTTACATAATCACCAATTGAAATTTTTTTTCGTTTGACAAATTTGGTATTATGCGTTTCAATTCCGTTCAGTTTCTTTCGATTGTATGTATTCTGCCATTATGATTGTAGCCATGTTTTTCTAATTTGTTAAATTTGTGGTGTAGACTCTCGATTTTATTTATTTTGTAAAAAACTTATTATTTGGCTAAAATTTATCATATTATTTATTTTTATTAAATATAAAATGAAAATATACTAAATGTGGAAAAATTCATTAAAAATATAAATTTACGATTGACAATTTGCATGAAAAAGATAAACAAAAATTGAGTGTTTTCTTATTGAACCCTTTTGTGAATGCACTACATTTTCAGTTTTTATTAAAGTTTGCTTATTTTCCTGCTTCTATTTCATACGTTCCTATGCTTTTGAGAACATTATTGTCTTCTTTTTCTTTCGATCACGGTCTTTTTTTTTGGAACTTTGACTTGTTGTTTTAAAAACACAGTTTAAATTTTGATAATCAATTATGCACAGACTAGTAAAGTTTTTGTCCGAATTAATCTGAGTTAGTTTAGGTTTTATGTGTAATAGGCATACAACGAACATACATAACACGTTCGCGGATGTTAAAAGCTATAGCGAGACGCAATATTTTATAGTCATTTTATTTTGAAATTGGTTGTGATAATCGAAAATTCATTAAAAACATTCTATAAGATACGAAAATATCTAAAAATTTGTTTAGTCATTACCTTGACAAGTATAGTAATTACGAAAAGAAAATTAAATTTAAAAAAATCGCCTTTAAGAACTTGAATTTATGTCATTCTGCATTACTATTAAAATGGATGCAATAGCACTCATGTCCGCGAACGTGTTAAGAAGTGGTTTTAAAGAATTGTAAATTATAATAATTCAGTTCATATTATGTAAAAAGAATTATGTTCTTTAACAGTGCAGCATAAGTTTGTAGTGAGTAGGTTGAAAAATAAAATATAAATATCAATAGAAAAAATTTTTATTTTCATTAATTCTAATATATATTTATTAATTCTAATATATATAATAATCAAAATTATAACAAAAATAATTAAAAAAAATTACCTATAATAGATAAGGAAGCCATTATTAACTTTTAACGACTCTATTAAAAAAAAATCATCATTAAACACCATCATCACACATCATCATCATCATTATTATAGAAGAGAATAGGAAATGTTTTTTATTAATCCAATTATTTAATCCGTTCAAATTAAATACTTTTGCAGAAACAATTTTGTTGAACTTAAAAGTCGAGTCTTTATTTAAACTGCTCTCTCTCATTTCCTCTTTTTGTATTTTTTGTTTAAGAACGAACGTTTAGTTGAAATTTTCAAATAGACCCTTTCTTTCAAGGCCTAATATTTAGATTTTTTATATAGTTGATGTTTATTCATTCATATGGACCATTTGCTTATTTTCAAATCAAATATAAAAAAGAACGGTATGCAGGCAGTAGATACAGTGCATAGAATTTTGATTACATGTCTAAAGCAAAGTGCCGTCATAAAACCATTAAAAATCACACATATTTTAAATATTCTTGTTATAGATTGTCCAGCGAATTGTCGTCGTTGTATTCAAAAGCATTTGACGTTGCTATTGTTGGTATAATGGATGTCGAAGATGTGATTACAGTAGCAGATAATGTTGTCGACGTAAGAGCAGAAGATAGGGAATAGGTATTGATAACTGTAGTTGCTGTTGTGGCAGAACTGCAAAAATCAATATTTTCCATTTCGTCATCAAACATTTGTTGTAATTGTTCATCATAATTTTTAATGAAATTTTCGGTTGATGTTACAATTTCATCACAATCCGTAACATATGATGGTGATATTGATGTCTCATTGGCTATGGTACTAATGTTAACCTCCACTTCGTCATTCTCCTTAGGATTAGTATACGTTTGCGTTGTATACGTTGTGGTTACATTTGTTTCCATATTTTCTTGTTCACTATTGTTGACAATGGGTGACATTATATTGATGCAGTTGTGATAAGTGCTCAGATGATTATAATTTTGAGACTGATGATGATGATCGTCATCATTATTGAGATCATGGCAGTGACCGTTGTTAACGTTACCATTGTTGTGATTGATTTCGTTATTGTTAAGGTTGTCGTCTTCTATCCGTTTCTCATCAAACAAATAAAAATTCTAAATTAAAAGGGAAGTGGAAAATAGGATAATGACTCTTCTTTTTTTGTTTTGTATTTGTATTTTGGTGTCAAATAAAATAAATTCTTTATTCTATTGGTATTTTACTTTTTTTAGTTTGTGTTTGTTTTGAGTAAAAAGAAAATAGAATAAATGATAAATAAAGAAACATTTGTATACCAAATAATAATAAGAATTAAAGAATGCGTTATTTTATATTGTTTCCAGAAGACAAACTACAATAAAACTAATTTTAATCGAATTTATACTTTTGTGTTAACAAATTATGGATTATATGTATTAAAACTTCAATTTATTCAATTGTCGTTAATAATTTTCTGTTTTATTGTAAATTGTCTTTTCATAAATACAAAAAAAAAAAAAAAAAAAAAAAAAAAAGTGATAAACTCCTTTATATATTTTATAATGTTAATGTTTTGTATTCAGCTTTCTTGTAAGTTGTTTTGTTTGTTTGTGAGATGTTATTTTCATTTTGAGCTTTGGAAATATACCGATAGAAGACGACACTATATACAATATCTTTTTTTTTTTTTTACTATTTTATAATATATACAAAATATTTATTGTCTATATAAAAACAGATAGCTTAATATTTACAACATAATTTTAAAGACACCAGAAGTGTTATTTGCGTAGTTATAATATATCCAGTTTTACCAGGCAAACATTTCTTGTGACACTTTTTTGTCTGTACAAGATAAACTTGTAAGTACAATTTGAAAGCTTCTTTCTACACAGTGTTTTTCACATATATACTCAAAATTGCTGAAAGAAAGCTAGGATTATACCTTTGATAATTGCATACAACGGGTATAAAAAGCAAAAATGTTTCGAATTTGAAAATTATTAAAATCGTTATCTCGTAAACTTACTTTAACAAGCAATGTTAAATTCAAAACAATTTTTTCTTTGCTTATAATCAATTTGCCAGTGAATATATTATACGACATTGTCAAAATAAAATATTGTACAATTAACAAAATTAGTGGAAATCTGTTGATAACAAAAAATGTAATGATTATTGAAATAATTCACTTACCTCTTTATCGATTTCACTTTGTTGGCCATTCCAAGTTAAGACTGGTGTACCATAGCCACGATGTGATTGTTTTAAAAGTTCTGAAACTGCTGACTCATTACTAGATGCATTACGTTGATAGCCATTGCCCGCGAATGTTTTATTAGAGGTTGTATCTTTCTTTAAGCGTTTAGCATTTTCTGTTATCACCAGCGGAGCAGGTTGTTTTGCAAAAGGATTTTTAGGATTTTTTGGTGTTTTTTCAGATACAGTTTGCCCTAAAGAAAGATTTACCGACGATGCTGATGTGGGTGTTGTTGGACTTACGCAGGCTGTAATGGGTTGCAAGGAGGTTACTTGCCAAATGCCCGAATTTGTTTTAACTACAGGCGGCGATGGTGGGGTAGAATGTGATCTTTTAAATGGTGGTCTAGTGCTTGTTGAGGCTTTAGTGTTGCCCTCGTCTTCTGTATCAGAAGATGAAGTTGAAAAGTCTGCTGTGTTGTTATTGTTAGTGCTTGTTGAGGTAACGGTAAACTGTTGATTTTGTGATTTTTTCTTTAAGGGTGAAATGCTAGAAGACGTAGCGCTATTATTATTATTTGTATTATTGGAACGTTTAATGCTATTGAAAATTTCATCTATAGTATTTGAGGCTTTTTTCATGGTGTCAATAGTTTTCGTAGGCGATTTAGAGGAGTTTACACTGTTATAGTTTGAGGAGGAGGCAGCCTTTTTAATTTTAATACCATTCGTCGTTGGTCTCACATTACCCTCTTTAGTATTGTCCTCATTTTCTGATGAACTACTGCTACTACTAGACCATGATGAAGAACTTTGTCTTCGTTTCAGTGGATTGGGTAATAACCGCTTTTGCTGTTCCGTTGATGCAACTGTAGCTTTCGTGTTTTGAGTGGCCATGCAGACATCAGTTTCATCATCTGTTTCAGAGCCATAGGGGACAAGGCTTTTAACGGGGGCAGGTGATTTTTTAATAATGCCATTGGCTAAGGTTTTAGTTGGAGTTGTGGTTGTAGCAGCATTTAATGTAGATGCTGATGTTGTATTGGCGGATTCAACACCCAATTTAGGCATACTTGGCAGTGTGGCTTGTGTAGCATTAGGTGATGATGTTGAAGAGCTTACAATCTCATCTTCGTCATCGTCATCGGAGGAACTTTCGTTACTGTTTTTAATATTATTAGCTTGTCTTTTAGTTGTTGAGATACCCAATGAATGCTTCGTGTTCGCAGAGTCTTGAAATTTTCCGGTCCCCACTAAGTGGAGACCGTTGGTGTTGTAATGTGCTGTATTATTGTTATTGCTACTATTTTTCAAATTATCGAAAGTCGAACTGTTGGAAGTAGAAGTGGCCGAGGCACTGGTTATTGATGATGTGGCAACACTTGTTCTGACGAAGTTTGATGAATTGACGCTGCTACTACTACTACTGCTGTTGTTGTTGTTATTTTTGAAATGTATCATTATTTTACTATTACCACCACTACTTGTTGAATTAGAAGAGCTTGATGGCAGCGATGTAGAAGTGGAATTACGATTTAAAAGTAATTTACTGCCACCACTATTCGGTAAAGATGATGAAGAAGCCGTCACTGAACCACCATTTATATTTGTGTTATATCCCGGTGGCAATTGTGGTCCAATTATTCTTTGCGAGCCAATATTATTTATGTGTCCATTTACCTTTATACTTTGTCCCGCCGAATCCTTTTGATTTGTCATTGTAGCTGTGGGTACAGTTGTTGCCTGAGCACCGCCACTCACTTGGGTGCTTGTGATATTTCTTGGTGGCTGTATATCCATTTCATAAAATATGATATAGGCATTTGTGTTACACACATTCTGTATTGATACGGGTCTTACATAGCTATCATCATAATTGTAATATGTACCCGATTCGGTTAAACCAATCGCTGTATAGTGACCACAATGTTGTGATGCACCCAAATGTGTTACCATAGCCACTAAGCGATATGTTAGCTGTTCACCGTGTGTTTTACGAGAGGCAAATTTTGTAAGATCCAGTCTAGGTTTAATCGTAATTTGTTTATTTAATTTAGTGCCTAACATTGAAAAGCGTTTCAATTGTATGCACAAGGCAATTGGTGCACGTTCCAAAGAAAATTGTTTGGTGGCAGAAACCTGTAATGTGTGAAATGAAATTTTTACATTAGTTTTTTTTTTTTTTTTTTTTTTTTTTTTTTTTTTTTTTTTTTGTAAGATTAACAAGTAGTTTAGACATAAAGGTATCTTTTAATACCACACTGTCAGTTTGTGCAATTCGTAGGGTTTTGGAAGTCAGTTTTATAATGTTTGGTTATTATTCGGTCATTATACGCGAGTCAACATGTAAAGTAAAAATAGGGTTTAACTTTGGCAAGCAGAGATTTTGATGATAGAAAGTCGTTAATGTATTGATATATCCGATCAAATCAACGTCAAATCTCTTCACAGGAAGATCTCTTTTAATAACTATCAATTGTTTAAAACATAATCCAGAATATTAATCACATAAAATTAAACAACTCGGTTTCGATTTAATTTTCCTAAACACAGTCGTATTCTAATTTTAGGTTGTACTTAGTATTTTATGCTTAAGAAAATTTAATGATATTTCCCAATTTCTATATTTAGACCAAATTTTTAACTTAAAAATAAATATTTTGGAACTTTAGCTGATTTTTATATCATTTCGGGTATTCTTTATGAAAATTTGTTTTCGTTATTGATGTAGAAATTAGCTGTTCTATAAAAACAGAATATAGATATGAGGATCAGAATGCAGATATGAGAAAACAATTGCACTTACCTTTTTTTTGCAAGCTTCACATTTGTAACCCATATCCTCGAGCCGTTCCCGTGAAAAGTAACCCTCCAGAGCTTCATCCACCGTATCAGCTTTACGTATATCCAAGAGTAAATCTTGGAAATGTTGAAATGTTACCGACACATGATTGCAAGCTAAACATCGTACTGCAGATTTTAGGTAGCCACCTAAGATTTGATTAAGTGGCGTGGTTTCCTTGCTATACTGATCCAAATCTTTGTAGTTACGAAAACGTGACAAGTATGACTTTTCCATAGCCTCAACTAAGTAACGCAGGAATTCATGAGCATCCTCTTGACGACCCATTACTAAATGTTTACAGATTGATTTTAGTTTGGAATAAACATAATAGGGCCGAATGGCTGATTGGCTTCTCTGTGATTCCTGCAGGGTCTTGGCCATGGCACAAATAATACAGCCAGCATCTGTAGATTCGCAGCGCTCCATGTGGCCAGTATCTGACATTAACCAATTTGCCATTGAAGGTACATGAAATAAAGCTTGCAGGGTGGAATTCAAATAGCACGTATTTCCCACATTCGTCATGCCAACACCAACTTCCCATTTACGGCCAGTAGATTTCCAGCCAATACGTACATTCTCTCGCGGAAAGAGTATACGTTTAGGGGCAGGTAACTCATTTGGATTAGGTTTTTTTGCAGGTGTCCCAGCTCCACCACCACCACCACTAGAAGCTGATGTGCTGTTACCATTGGAATCTGTTGTTGTATCATCATTATCATCATCGGTATCGCCATTGCACAAACAATCGTAAATGGAGCAAGAACAAGAGTAACATAATTCATAATTATTATAATTACGTTGAAACAATTTACAATAAAAATAATAAAACTTTTTTAATAACTTGTACAGTGGTTTCAATATGAAACGATATAATAGCCATAATGTTAAATAATCCAATGCGATTGCACGCATTGTTTCTAAAACAAAAACACTCCAAACTTTCATTTCATCAACACTGGTGCTACTGCTGCTGCTTCTATGTTGTTGTTGCTGAGGTCAATTCATAAAAAGTCAACAATAAAAAGAAACTTGTTTTTTTCTAACAAAATTAATCGATTTTACGATATTTTTTCAATTTTCGTTTTTGTGAAATATTTATTTTGGGCTTTCTTTTCATTTTCTGTTTCAACGGATTTTCTTGAATTTTCCTTCAATAATGTCTGTTTTTCATGCTCACACTAATTTTACATAGATGGTATATACATATATAAAAATTCATAGGTTTTCTTCTTCCTTTTCCTAAGTACTTCGTGTCATTTTTTTGACGTTTTATTTTCAAAAATACTTTTTTATCATTTTCATATTTTTCTTTTTTGAATAATCTTTCAGTTGTTCTTTTATTGTTGTTTCCATGTTTCGCGTGTACAACGGAGCACATTTCGCAATTTCTGAGCATGTGTGATTATCAATGTTTATGTGTTGAAAAAGAAAAACAATGAAAAATAACAGTGTGTACGTAATGAAAAAAAAAATTAGAAAAGAAAAATTATCAAATGACAAAAAATAATGTTGCCAGCCTTGAATTCTTAAGTACGATTAGTAGCACTGTTGTCAATACAGTTTTTGTGGTCGATTAATGCGGTTTTTTTGAACAATTTTTAACGAACGGGCCTTCATATTTCAGTTTTTCATTGAGACCTCCTATGACGAACCACGTAGATCAAGTTACATTTTTTTATGGAATTTAATTATATGTGGGGCATAGTTTTTATATTCAAAAATATTTGTAATAAAAGATTCGATCCGACCAAGTATTAAAAACTTACCGGTGGCAAAAAAAAAAACACCGGTTCATAAAATTCTTACATGCAACTCCTAAAATTTGTACACACTTTAATATATAATGGTTAACATTTTTGCTTCATTCCATAGGTTTTTTTTTTAATTAAAAATCTCGTATAAGCATAAGAACAATTGACGGAATTTTCATTTCCGCTTAAATTTACCGTGTTATTTGAATTTAAAATTGAATTGATTTTTTTAAGTCCCACATCATTTTGTGAACTGAAGATGATATACATCTTTACATGTAAAATCATATTTCAAAATTTTGTGTTCATATTTTTAAATGAAACAATCCTCAAAAATTCTTCATATTTATATACATACTCCGACTTGCAATTAAATCTCGAAGATTAGTACGTGTACAGACAATTAAAGAAATCCATATGGTTTTTTTTAAACATTGAAATATATTACGAGCGAGTGCCGTCTACTCGAATTAAGTACAGAAGAAATCTACTACAATTATTTAAAAATTGACGACACTAAATCACATGTGAGTGCAAAGCGATGTTGCAACAAACGTTATTAAACAATTAAAAAATATCATAAATATTAAGAAGTAAAACTTTCGCAATTCTTAAAATGAACTGGGAGAACATATTTTGCTTTATTAAATAAGAACATTTCAATATTAACAAATATATTTATGTAGACGTTCTTATTTAATAACAAAAACAATGATTCATATGTTGTTTAGAGTTTAAGCTTATTCATCACTAAGAACAAAGAAAATAAAAACAGAATGAGAAGAAAAATACACGGTGTAGTGTGTAGAGGAAAGTAAATGTCTAATAAAAATAAAAACAATAATGCACGTGATTTCTTTATAACAAAATAACGTGCTGCTTTAAAACGCAAAAAGATAAAATTTAAGCAATATGGAGTCATTTTGTTTTTTTAACTGGCAATGTCGTTAATGTGTTTTTCTACGTAAGTGCATTTTGTGCTTATAAAAAATATATATATATTCTTATTCATTCACTCTTACACTACACCATATCAAGGTGTATGTATTTTTTTTATCTCAATGCACACACCATCTACGCTTTGTTGTTGGGTAAAATGTCTGCATAAATATTTACAAAATATCACTGAATGCGAATGAAATAAAAAAAGGAAACAAAGATACACGTACGCTTACCGGCTGCGCTGTCACTGTTTGCGCCATTATTATTGCAGGTTGCTGGTGAATTACGACCATTCTCCATGGAATTATTGTTTCCTGATGGTTTTAACACTATATATTTAGATTTTAGACTATCCAGCACTGATTGGCCATAATTTGTAACTTCTTCATAATCGATTTTTGAGAGTAAAACCCTTTTGGCCGAAGCCACCAATTTACCATGCAGTGAATCTATATCATCGCTGTTGTTAGAACCATTTTGTTTGCTGTCTTCAGGCTGAGTTGTAGATGATTGTTTAGCGTTCGCTGCAGCAGAACAGCTGCCACCTCCACCACCGGCGCCCAATGACTCTCTTAGGGCAGCATTTACACTTGCCGCAGTTTCGCAAACTACGGACACTGGCATGGAATTGGTTGATGTTGGTGTTTGCGGAGGAATTTTGACAAAAATCTTTCAATTTTGTACTATATGATGATCGCCAAGCAGTTTTAATTGGCGGGTGCGGTCGCTCTGTTAGAGAAATCGTTTTGTTTTCTCTACCGTTTTTTGTACTACAAAAAACCTTTTTTGTCTGGCGCCCGCTTTCCGCTGCACTTTTTATTATTACGACTATTCCTTTTCCTTCCGTATTGAACGCAAAAAAATTCTACTTTAATTGCTTTTCTTTCATACAACTCGTTACTTTGTTTGTTTGCTTTTTACTCTCTTGTTTTTCTTTCGCTTCTTTTCTTTTATTCTCCTTGAATGTCCTTTGATTTGTAAAAAAAAAAAATTATTTTCTTATTTTCATCATTTAATCATTCTTTTGTGTTTTTATTGTTCGCATCTATTTTTGTTTTTCATTATTTATTTTGCAATACTTTTACATGTTTTTTTCTATATGTATATTTTTTCACTTTTTTACTCCATATTCTTTTAGAAAATATTCGCGTTCAATAATTTTTTTGTCGTCGTCATAAATTTTTTTTAATTTTACTTCGGTTTCACTAATTTATTCTGCGAAATTTAGAGCATTTACGATATTCTTTATATTTTTTACATGGTCTGGTTTTTTATTTAGATTTATTAATTTTTAGAAAAATACGAAAATATTTATTGAAAAATATCTTCCTGCATTAACTCCGTCTATAGCAAAAATTTTTTCTTCCGACTAAACTAACGAGTAACTAGTAGTATTAAGAAAGCAAAAGAAACAAAAACTCGTTTAAAATAAGGTAGAAAAAACCACGCGTTTTTTGTCTCAAACAGAGTTGTATTTCTCTCTCTAAAAATAGAATGGTTGTAATAAATACGTAACAAACAGGGAAATTTCAATCAATTACTATAAACACGTTAGTTTAAAACGATTTTTTTTATTTATGACATAATATAATTAACCTTCCTATTCCCGCGCTAATTTTAAACTAATGCTAAAATTATATTTCTTTTTTTTCGTCACAGAACCCTGCGGAAGGCGTTTAAAATGTCAAAACAAGAAGACATAATTGAAATAATTATCTCAGACCAAAGCAAGAAGTGATAATTTACTACTGCATGATGGCCTATATTATTAGTAATATTTGAAAATGTTAACTTTTTTGTTGGTAAATGCGTTTTCAATTTAGTATATATATATATATATATATATATACTAAATTGAAAATATAAATATATATATATATATATATATATATATATATATATGTTTATATATATATTATGTTTATATATATATATATATATATATATATATATATATATATATATATATATATATATATATATATATATATATATATATATATATATATATATATATATATATATAAACAACCGACGCAGTGGTTCTGTGAATCGGTAACGAGCGTACCCATTACTTTTATTATTTCTGCGATGGAGTATGATTTTCCTGGCCAAGAGTCAATAGTAGAAGAGTTAGTTCCGAATGACTAACGAACAGCAATTCATGTTGTATTTAAAAATGAATGTGTATGTTTGTTGGTTTGCTTGTGTCTTATGGACAGCTAATCCGCTGAACCGATTTTCCTGACATGTTTACAGTATCTCTCTGTATATTCGGAAGGAACTATAGGCCTTATAAATTTTAAAAATTCCAACTGGGCGGCGTCACGCCCATATAAAGTGTATATTTATTTGTTTATATATTCAAAATAGTAACAGAAATATTCTCTAAATTTGGCCTAAATAAATTCATAGTCGGGGCGGGATTAAGAAAGTAGGCGTGGTACCTCCCATACAGAGAAAATATTGATTTTAGTATATCTTGAGAGCACAGTTGCTGTTAAAATTCCAGAATTTGGTCTGATTAACTTCTTAGCCAATACAAATCATCAGGCAAAAAGTGCGCGTGGTAGCTCCCATGCAAACTAAATATTGATTTCATTAGATCTTGAGAACGGTTAAAGTTTCAGTGTTTGGTCTGAATAACTTCCTGGTCAATGCCAACTATCAGTCAAAAAGTGGAATTGGACAATGGACGTGATACTTCCCATACAAACTAAATGTTGTTGAGAACGGTAAAAGCAAAAGCTTCTGAATTAGGTCTGAATAACTTCATAGTCAATACAAATTACATTATGGGCGGAATTGAACAAGTGGGCGTAGTACCACCCATATTAAGTAAATATTAATTTTTATATATGTATCTTGAAGAACAGCAATACTAGAAGTTTGTAATTAGGTTTATACAGCATCGTAAACAATATACATCATCAGTCAGATTGAATAAATGAGCGTACACCTTCTATACATATTAAATATTGAATTTTGTAAATGTGGAGAACGACAACTATTAAGGCTTCGTTATCTGTTCATATCAGCCAAAAGGCAGGAATTGCTGAAATCACACTGGATAAAAGTTGTCTATATACATACGTATACTACATATATAAAAATGAATGTGTGTTTGTTTGAAGGCTGCATACAGCTAAAAAGCAGAACCTACAGTGTGTTCCTGAAAGAAAAAATGATTGATTTTTGGCTGGAAGGAAACAAAACGAAGAAAAAGTGTAAAAATGTAATTAAAAGGGCATTAATAAGAATGGTTGTTGCGAAGTACAGCGGGATTTAGCTAGTTTTGATATAATACATATATTTATGGAATAAACAGAAGATACATAGATAGATAGATAGATGAAGGTTTGATTCGCAGTTTACCGGGTCATCTAGTAAAAAATTAAACTACAAATACACTATGACCATCACTATGACCATCACTATCAAATTATTAATTAGCAAATTAAAGTTGTTATAATTATTTGTATTTCATTTTAATATGTACATATGTACATACATAGTATGTCGCTGTCATTATCTGCTCCGTTCATGTAAGTTATCGTTTATTTTTAATCCCTTAAAGCTGTCTGATAATTCATTTGCCGCAAAAGCTTTTTTCAAACTCATTCACTTTCATCTCATTCAGTTTTAAATACCGCTAGAAAATAATTAAAGTTTATTTCAAGCTACGAAAACAAGTAAAAGTCATACCTTTAAGGCATCAGGAACGATATCATGTTGCATGTAATAACATTGCAACAATAATGTAAATATGCCACATTAACTTTTGGAAAATTAGCGTTGATACACAACTGCCTGTATAAACTGCTAAATTCGAGGTTAACTGAGTATGAGTTTGACTTTGTATATAGACGGGAAAATTTGTGTGTCTGTAAGAAGTTATTAGACGGAAAAGCAAGTGTATAGACAGATACACACATACTCACAGTTTGGATTAAATTTATACCACCAAAGCTAATATTACATTTTTTGCAGGCGGTTGTGTGACGAAATTGTAAAATAAAGAAAGCGTTGATTTCGCAAGTAAATAGGAAGATTTGCTTTTTCATTGTGGTAGAAGGTCATTCATATTGTTACGAAAATAAAAATGCCTAAAAAAAGATAGACTTACATTTGTGCACTTACATCTATAAACATTACTATGGAACTTATTCTATTGGTTTGTGTCAGTGCTACGATTACCCTGTCAATGTTGTATTTATTCAACTTTGCGTATTAAGAGCTTAAATTGGAATTAACGTACCTGTATATACGGGAACATGCGAAATTAATGTCGATTTACTATAAAGGTGGCGCATTGTGCTTATGGGGGGGGGGGGGGGGTTTCCACGATAATGCAAGTCATACGGCATGTCAAGTTTTTGTGTAGAAGAGAGCGGATAGTATCGTGTAAACTCAATATGTAATGCGAGCTACGACATTAAGAGAACATACGGATGAAAATTTGGCAGTCGTACGGCTCTCGTTGTTTTTTAAAATTGTTAAAAAATCATTACACTTCATTAGATCAGGGATGTATTTTTATGTATATTTTTTTATGAAAATTTTTTTTGGTCTCTTTTAAAAAAGCTACTTTCATTTTACTTTGTTTAGTTATCGTCTAAAAGTAAAAATTCTGTCGTATGATTTTTACTCTCATTTTTAAAATGGAATGGATGGAAGTTTTTAATGTTTTCTCTTTGATTTTATGTACGTAAAGTATTATCGTGTAAAAAAGCCTTTAGCCAGTCAATCGTAATTAATAAATTTAAGTCGTGCTAAGGCGTTTGTAAAAATGTTGAGTAAATTTGTGTATTAAGTGCAAGTTAAATAAGTTGGACGCTTTACAAAGTTAAAGAATAATAAAATATAAAGTAAAACAATACATTTTTATTTTATTTAACGCAATTTAAAAGAAATCAATTGTTTTAAAAAGGTTAACAGGTAACAATGTTTTTGCAACTCATTCGGTTTATTTTACAATCTACAGTATGCCATTTTCTATGGTATGCGGAATTTTTCTTCATTTTTTAAAAATTGATCCTATTGCTTAAAAAGCACGCTTTCAAATAACAAGCTGTGTGTTTTGAGTCGTTGTCACACTGAAATTGAAATCCATTACATTATTTATTAAATAAAATTATTCATTAGCATGTCTTGAAAATTTGAAAAAAATCTCCATGTCAAAACATTTTTTTCTTTATGTTTTACCGTGCCTTTAAGCCAGCGTTTTATCCTAAAAGCAGGTAATTCATGCCGAATTTGGAGCCATTAGAGGAAATTCGATTTTCATTCTCCTTTTTGAATTAAATTTAGAAATGAATGTTGTTTTTCACTTCAGTATAATTTTTGTAACCGACCACTTCTGTGTATAGGAGCTAAAGCACTTGAAACACGAAAAAGTGCTCCAGTCAATTAATCACAAATGCTTCAAAATATAAAAGAAGGTTCGAGAGTCGTAGAATCAAGCAAAATATTTCGTATAGAATAATTTAGGAAAAACGATATCTCGGCATTTCCAAAGTTAAAAAAAATTAATTTGCTCGTTACTACTGTAACTTTCTGTGTTGATTAATTAAAAATAATTTGTTTGGGAAAAGTCCAAGAAATGCGTACATTAGTTTGCTCAAGAATATAATAATTGTTCGCCGAAAAAGTCGAGGAACTTACGACCAAGCTCATTTTGAATTTATTTGTTTGTGTCAAGGCTGTTAATGTATCTGCCGCACCATACTATCAGTGCTATTAACAGTGGTAACTTGCGTCTTGAACGGTGCTACCGTACCGGTTTTGTTTGTGGCAAATACAAGAACATTCGGAAGTAATGTGATTTTTATATAAAAGGCGGCGTCTTATGCATTAGTTAGTTCAGTTATAGTTTTGCCGTCATAAGTTTAAGTTGAGCTAAGGCGTAAATAAAAGTGTTGAATATTTGTGTATTAAGTGAGCATTGAGTAAGTGCAAGATAAATAAGCTGTATAGTTAGAATTTTATACGTGAAAGTTAATAAATAAGTGTATAAAGTAAAATAACAACAGACGTGTTATTTATTTATTTAACGCAATTAAAAATAACTCAAACGTTTTGAAAAGGTTTGAGTTCTCATATGTACAAATAAATTGGTCTTGCAACATGTGGCCGAGCTAAAATGACGATAAAATATTACTACTTCAAGTCTAGTCGCCTATTCTAGGCATTTTCCGACCTATCATCCTTTCAAAACAAGATCCTTTGTGATCGTTTGACCCTATTTCATCGTCTCATAATAGATGGCACCCTTCTGATAGTACTAAATAGAGAGAATTACCTTGGTAGCATGAGTATTCGGTATTATGGTTAATTCGGCTGGTTCGCAGGGCTTCACATACGGATAAAAACAAAAATGATTTTTTTATGGCGTTCGAGCAAGACGTCGAATATTCAAAGTCGCTTTTTCCCATCTTTCGCCTTCAACTTGCGTGGCATTAAATTTTATTGCGTTTGGATGAATCCTGCTATTTGCCAATGTTATGAAATTGCTGTATTTGAGTGGTTTTCTAGTTCTATTGGGTTTGATAACAAACCTCGTTGAGTAAAATCTACAATTGAACATTTTCGAGCTTTTTTGGCTGACCTGAGCGATTTTTGTAAAAATCACCACTTCTCAAACGTATAAACCATCTTCAGGATAAGCTTCGGTAAGTAATCGATGTCTTTGAGCTGCCGTTTTTGTCAAATTGAATAAAAAAACAACAGCTATATAAATTTATAAGGAAAGTTACGAATTAAAGAACAAAATAGTATACTTGCTTAAAAAGTTATGAACACAACTGTATAGATTAAAAAAAGAACAATCATTATCTCTGTGCTTTTGCAGTAATGCTACACTCTTTGTACAACGCCAACCAAACTACTTATAATTCATTACTGCCAAACTACATATTGGCTGACACTTGCTTACATCATAATATAACAGCGTGTGTCTATGTAATAAGACGGCGTGCCATATTTGCAATAACCACTATAGGAATGTACTGATAAAGCCAAAAAAATGAATACGTCTGAAGGCCCTGATTACAGGAAATGAACTAACAACAACAACTACAACTTATGTCAATTTCTATTGTTGTTGTCTGTCGTTGTCGTTGCATTATGAAGAAAGTGATGTTTGTTAATTAACTTTTAATTGAAAACTTTTGCGAAGTTTAAAAAAAAAACAAAAAACCAACGAAATAAATATGAAATTTAATTCAAGGTGAGCGAGGCTAAGGATATAGGTTAAAACGGAAGTGTAGACAAAGTAAAATAATTTCTTGTATAATTTTTCTTTTTATTAAAATCAGCAGCACTTTTAAAATTTTTAATATACATACAGTGTGTCAAAAATGAGTTTACACGTTAAAAATAATTAAGTAATTACAACTTTATCACCAATAAAATAACACTTTTTGCTTCTTAACACAGATTTTTATGATTTATTACAATAATATACTCGTACATATCTTGTAAGGTCGTGAGCAAGAAATAAGATAAATTTAGTTCAAAACAAATAAGAAAATTACCCAAAACAAATTTTCTTCACGTTTGGTATTGTCAAATAACTCTTTACACACAAATTTCGACATGTGTTAACATTATGTTTATCGGCAACTTTTTAGGTTATAATCTGTCGGTATTTTCTGCCACTCTTTCAGTATTGCTGTTTAAGTGCTGTAATCGGCTTTGATTTTCGTTTAGCTTTTTTTTTCTTAAAAAGCACACACACACATTTTTAATAGGGTTCAAGTCGGGACTTTGTGAAAGAGTATCTATCTATGCGTTCGCAAGGTCTGGGTTATATGATAGATGCCTCAAAATTTTCCAGCCAAGCTCTCTCAGTTTCTGTTTCAATTTATACCAAAATGGGCTCCCATCTTACTACTATGGCTGCTTATGGCTGCTTAACGGGCTCCCATCGTTCTAGAATGGCTGCTTAGTTTATACTAAAACAGGCTTCCTTCTTTCCGCTACGGCTGCTTAATTTATACTAAAACGGGTGCTCATCTTTCTACTCTGGCTGCTTATGGTTGATTAATTTATACCAAACCGGGCTCCAATATTTATACTATGGATGCTTTTGACTGCTTAAGTTATTCCAAAACGGGCTCCCATCTTTCTACTATGACTGCTTTTGGCTGTTAATTTATACCACAACAGGCTCCCATCTTTATACTATGACTGCTTATGGTGGCTTAATTTATACTAAAACAGGACCCCATCTTTCTACTACGGCTGTTTTTGGCAGCTTAATTTATACCATAACAGGCTACTATCTTTCTAATACGGCTGCTTTTGGCTGTTAATTTATACCACAACAGGCTCCCATCTTTATACTATGACTGCTTATGGTGGCTTAATTTATACTAAAACAGGACCCCATCTTTCTACTACGGCTGTTTTTGGCAGCTTAAATTATACCAAAACGGGTTCCCATCTTTTTGCTACAGCTGATTATGGCTGCCTAATTTATTTCAAAACGGGCACCCATCTTTCTACTCTAGCTGTTGCTCGAATAGGAGGAAAATGACCTTTGAGATCTAAATTGGAACTAAATTCTAATACAATGGCCACTGCACACCTGGGGGTTTAGATATCATCTAGTGGCTTGGTGCAGCCTTTCGAGAAGTACACGTGATGATTCCGATTTAAGTCTAAGTTGCAAGGATAGGCTTAACATATTATTTGCAGAGGATAGTGTAGCGCAGGTTGAGATAGTTCTTAATACCTTGCTTAAACGTCTCTAATAAAGGGTGGGCAAATTTGAGGTTAGGAAGGAAATTGGCTTAAAAACAAATTTTTTTTACAAATTTAGTTTTATTCATACCAATATAAAATAGAAATATGGGAATTAATAATGGAATCTGATATCGGGCAAATGTCCACCTCTAGCAAGTCGGCAGACGTCCGCTCTTTTCAAAAAATTTTGAACCACATTTTGCAACAAAGCTTCGCTTATCTCGTCATTGCAGCGTCGAATTTTATCTTTCATAGTGTTAGTTGTTTGTTGTTTGTTCACGTAAGTCCGGTCTTTCAAATGCCCCAGAGAAAATTGACATCGCCAAATCGAGCAATTATGCGACCGGGAAATTTCTCATGCAATAACTGAATTGTTTGGCTTTTTGTGTAGCTTGTGGCGCCATCCTACTGAAACCAAAGGTCACATTTGTCAACATTAGCCAATTGTGGCTACAAAAAATTGGTTATCATAGTTTGGTAGCCCAGAGAATTCACGGTGACGGCATTTCCTTGGAAATTAAAAAAAAAAAAAATACGGGATGATGATGCCGCTTAACCGCAAATCGCACTATACGGTCACTTTCTTTGGATGTAATGGTTTTTCGAGGACTGTTTGTGGATTTTGTGAGCCTCATATGCGACAATTTTGTTCATTTATATAGTCGCCTAATTGAAAATGGGCCTCATCGCTAAAGATGATTTTTTTGAAAAATGCGTTGTTTTCGTTCATAATTCATAAACGTTTGATGCAATCAATGGTTGGCTGGCTTTAATTTTTCAACGAGTTGAACTTTATAAGCGGGTAGATGAAGATCATTATGCAAAAAGTGTTGCGCAAAATTTCTCTGATGATGCCCAATTGCTGCAAATGCCGACGAGTTCTTGTTACAAGCTCATTCTCAACGCTTTGCTGTATAGCGGTTATGTTTGCATCACTACGGCACTACGAGCGTATTGTTTTGATCTATTGTCAGCAACAGTACTGTGAGTCTAGCGTTTACGATTAAATTACGCACAGCGGTCTCATAAGGTGCCTGATTACGAGAAAAAGCTGCTCGAATTTTACGAAGTGATACAGTAAAGATTTCACGATTTTGAAGTAAATTTTCAGAACAAAAATTCTTTGTTCAAGAGTGTAGCGTTCCATAGTTAGAATTTCCGAATTTTTTACTAAATAAGTGTCAAAAGCTAGCAGCTTAATTCTTGACATTTCATCACTAGATAGCCAATTTATTTTTTAACCTTAAATTTGGCTACCCTGTACTAATGGTCATGTTTTTTGTATTTTTCATAAGAGCATCACCCAGGGAACAGCACTTACTCATGCAGTGCATTGTGCTGGCACTAGTAAAATAGGTTGTGGGAAAAAGCATAGGGAGAGTAGTACATATGGACGTTCGATTTAAACTTACACCTGTTGTAAGTGGCGTGGACGACTTTCGTGGGAAGGTTGTTTCACAAACGAACAGAACGACTAAAGAAAGAATTCGCCCTATAAAGTGTTGTTCGATTCACTGGACAATGAAGTACAAAGGGATGCGCTCTACGAGAAGTACGAGTACTACGTAAGAATATATAATTAGGAGTTAAGTCCTTAATTTCGTTAGAACACATTCCATTATAGAACCGATGGAACAATCAAACACACGCCATATTGCAGCGATCCTCTAATGAATCGATAGGGTTGTTTATCCTACCCTCATTAATGAGTATCTTAGACTTTTAAGCACCGGCCCATACAAGAGAGTTGTATTCCATTTGGGCTGGATATGGGTCTTGTAAATATTAAGGAAATCAAGTGGAGTGAAGTACATATTTCTTGTACCGTCTTAAAAAATCGAGGTTATTGAATGCTTCTTTCGACACTCGAAATATGTGATCGTTACAACGAATGTCACCGTAAATTCCCATGCCCATCAAGAGCATCTGATTCCTCTATATCTACATTATCTATAGACACAGATAACACCACACCATCACATCTGTGTGTTAAAAAAACAACATTGGGTCTTGTGAGCATTGAAATCGACCCCTCTCGGTGATTTTCACCAGGTCGTTTGTGAGTGTATCGTTCATAGTCAACCTTTTCGCCCGAATCTGTAATTAGCTCGGCCAAAAGAATACGAATTAAAAGTGTTATTGTCATCAGTGAAAGAGTAGAAGTGGAAGTGAGAAGAAGAAAGTCGTTAAGAAATATTCGAAATAAGGTGGGAGAAAGAACAAAGCCTTGTAATAACCCTAAATGTTATCCTGAACTCGTCGGATGAGGTTCCATCTATAACCACTCTTATAGAGCGATATCTGATAAAGCTCGATATAAATTGAGAGAAGTGACTACCGATACCAAAAGCATTAAGTTTTTTGCCTTGAAGATATCCAGAGTTACAACCTTACTCTCGCCAAAATCATGAATGGACCTGTTTCACCTCTCCGAGTGCAACTTACGACGATCGCTTAGCAAATCGTTGGACTTTTAATACCTCACAAGGTGGTTATTAATCATACTCTGCATAACTTTAGAGTGTGTGGAATAAACTGCTATTAGGCATTAGTTCTAGGGTTTCTAGTCTTGCCCTTTTTGGGAGTTGACGTTACAGTAGCACCTTTCCAGCAAGATGGAAAAATACTGACGCGATATTGCGCTCTGCAAAGGTTAGCTAATGAACGCGCAAGCGTTGAAGAGCACTGCTTCAAAACCAGTGCTGAGATGCCATCCGGCCTAAATAATTTGTTAGCGTTGAGATTTGCAAGAACCCTTTTTACAGCATGGGATCGGAAGAATCTACTAGGTGTAGTTACTGATACTCTTTTAAGTTCGGGCAGTGTCTGAGCCATCTCCGTGAAAATTATTTGCAAATATTTCAGCTAAAAGGTTTGCCTTTTCAACAGGGTTGGTGAACGCTTGTGGCGCTGATATACGCATTGTATCCATGAATCTAATAAAACAGGTTACGTCTTCTCAGTTAGTTTTTAAACCAAAAATGAAAAAAAATTTAATAAAATAAAAAAAAGTTAAAAAATATAAGAAAAAATTAAAAAAAAGTAGAAAAAGTAACTTAAAAATTATATTAATCCTTATATTTTTCTACTTTTATTATTTTTTAATGTGTTTTTTACATATTTTATATTTAATCCATTTTTTTTTAATTTTTAGTACAACAAATACAATTTTCCTTTAAAAACAAAATCAAAAGGGCCCTTATAACGTCACGCACAGTCTTATTGAGAGAGAAAAAACTAACGGTATATCGGAAGACGTACCCACTTTTATTAGATTCATACATTGTATCTATGACCGGTGTGAATAACATATATATTAAAACACTTAATTGCATAAAACGAAATCTAATGGTTAATTCTGTTTACCGTAGCAATAGAAAGGATACACGCTCAGAATTTGTCGTATATAATAATTTTATAATTTGACAGGCCTTATGGCATGTGGCATAGCCTTGTTGAAATTATATATTGGCCATATCTATGTCATCCAATTTTGACAAAAAAAGAAATAACGAAGTTTAAACACTATTGGCACCATGTTTTGCATGAAATCTTCGAACTAAAACCGACAATGTTTTATTATTTTCGAAGTATTGTTGAATTATGAGAATACGTTGATCTATTGTGTGTAACGCTTCATTTTTATTACATTTTTCATTTCATGAAAAAAATGTTGCATTATTTTTGGAATACCCTTTCTTTAATATTGGTATTAAGATGATATTAACGTATACTTAATATTAATTAAATATTTTCTTTACATCAATCACACGCAGAGGCGTCTTAATTGGCATATGAGAATAAGTAAATGCACGCTTAGCTTTTTTCCTTATTGTTTTACTGAGGCAATAAATATTTTTTTAGGAAAACAAAAAAAAATAAAAAAATAAAAAACAGATAAATTCTGTGTAAAAATCCCAGGCCATGATTTGATCAATATTGACTTATCTTGCTGTTCTTTTTCTTTTCTCTCACTCTCTTTCTCTCTATATTAATAACACAACTTCTCCTTGTAAAAGGAAATGTTTCTTTTATAATTTTTTTACTCCCAAAATGATACCCCAACTTCATTTAAAATGTTATAAATAAATATTTTTATTATAATTGTCAAATATTATTTGAACAGTTTATCTATAAAACAACAACAACAAAAAGATTAATTTGATTTTGAAATTTACCATTTTTTCATTGTTTTATAGGCAAAAGTATACAAATATAAACAAAAAGTAAAGAAAAGCACCAAAAGGATATATCTCTAGAGTAATATTTCCCAGTTAAAGTTGTTGTTGGTTTTATTTGTTTTCTTTAAGCAAAACAAATCACGAGTCGTTAATTCCTCCAGCATTTTTTGGGTTCCCAAAGAAAAAGATATATATGTATGTATATAAAATAATGCGCACACACACAATCAAAGCAAATAAAGAAAAATAGGTCACACTGTTGTAAAGAAAATCAAACACATACCTAATCAGTAAAAAAAAAAAAATAGAAAACTAAAAAACAGCAACAATAAAGGGGATTTTTAACGTAAGTGTGTATATGTGCAGAGCCCTTAAAATAGCAACAAATTACTTGTTATGGTTTTGCTTTTTGTAGTTGTCCTGATATCAATACAAAACAGGTTTGCAAACACATGAGAGAGAACAAATATGGCATTTACGTTGTTTGGTTTCCTTTAATATATGGTATTGGTGTTGTTGTTATTATTACTTAGTTTTATAGATCTGAGAGCAGAACAAATACATTAAGCTGGCATTATTATAAGTTTGCTATAAAAAGAGCGAGACAAAAAACCATAAAATAAGAATTTATACTACAAGTATGATAAAAAAAAATATTCAACAGCTGTTCTTGAGCTACTTTTAACGACTAGCATAAAGTTTATTTTTTAGCTAATTTTTCTCTCTTTCTCTCTCTTTCTGTCATTTTATAATTGTAATTGCTTTTATAAAAAATTTACTTACTTTTGTTTGTGTATTATTTTCAAAGCAATCGTGTTTTTTTCTTTTGTAGAAAAAAGCTTTAAAATATATAAAAATAACCTTCATCTTGAACTTATTTTAATTTAATGCTTTTTGTTTCTCTTGTGTGCATGTGTGTGTGCGTGCAGTTTTATACCTTTACAACTATTATATAGGGAATATCTTCATTTATAAGAAAAATAATATAGAAGAGCAAGAAAAAAAGAGCTCTTTTACATGCAACAGGAGGATGTTTGTTTTTTCATATAAAGAGAGTATTGAGCCATCGAAAGCTTTTGTGCGATGTTTTGTTTTTAGAAAACTGGTTGTTTTGAAAAGAAAAACTTGTTTTATAAGGATAAATATGTAAACATATTCACTGCGTAATAAAAGTATTTGGACAATTTTACATCGGATGGCATGTGTAAAAGATACATGTTTTGTGGTTTTAATGCTAATACGAAATTTTGTAGGGTAACTATTTGGAATTTATTGTCACTTAGTTATTGAATGAAATATTGCAAGCAAAGAGTTTATCTGCTTTTTTTATGGGAATTTTTGCTTTAGTAGCTCAGAGCCATATCGATTTCTTCTATCAATTTCAATGTGGTTTTGGTAGTAGATTTTTATACGGAAGGCTAAAAGTTTGAAGATGACGGATTGAAGGCATATAGTCTAGATTTTACGCCGTCCGAAGACTATTGTTACGATTTAGCCAGGACGCTTTCGCCGGAACATGCTTTACTTGAGAACAGAGCATCCGAAGTTGGCTTGATTTGCTCTTGGGTTCAAAAAATTAGCAATCGCCAGAAAAATGGGAAATGATCGTAGCTATAGATGGACAATACTTTGAAAAAATGTGTATTGTACCAATCCATCTAAAATGACAATTGGACGATAATCGACGTGATGTATTTCACTACACAATACATGAGCGGACACCGTACACACACACTACATTTTAATCGCTTTCGGTTGTTCGATAGGCCGAAAGACTACACCTTTACCGACAGTTAGAAATCAAAATAAGGGAGAAAAATGTTATCCGTCTAATGCATTCCGAAAAAATCTTTGGCTGAGCGGTTCATCAATGCGTATTTCTTTGAGAATGATGTTTGCCGATGGATACCAACTTTTTGAAAAATTTGGATGAAAAATAAAAATTGAGAAGTAATTTCTTTGAACATTATTATTCCTATTTATAAAATTTAAACAATTTTTCAGCAATTGAATTAAAATTTTAGTTTTCGTTACATAGGGTAATTTCACAGAATATCATTTCAAATATCCAACTCAAAAAGGTAAAAAAAGCTTTTTTGATTTCTTTGAAAAAAAAAAACAGCATAGAAACTTCATTTGCAGAGTATATAAAAAGCTTTCGCTCTTGTTTACTTTTTTAACTCTCCCGCTCTCAATTTCGAACTCTCATATGTTTAAGTCTTTTACTTGTGCTACAAAGTAATGAATGGGAAAGCAACAATATGTATACAAAAAATAAAAAAAAGTACACAAGAAAACAACAACTATTTACGGCAATACAACACTAACAACTCACTTTTCAACGGGAATTCAACAACTGATAATATACAAGGAACAAGAAGAAATTTATAAAATATGCGAGTTGTACTAAAATAAGCTCAGTTAGCAGTTGGCAATCAGAGTAAATGGTTAAATAAAAAAAGAAAACCGAGGAAGAAAAAAAAAGAAATCCTTAAAAAGTAATAAAAAAAGGAAAGTGAAATATATATTAGAAATATAAATATAACGGTATTAAATATATATATAAAAAAATATTTATATGTATATGTACAAATAAAAAGTATGTGTATTGCATATGAAAAAGATAGTATGTAATATGTAAAACGCAAACAACTAAACATACTATAATAAGTGAAAAGAAATTGAATTTTATTTCAAACAAACGTTTTTTTTTATTAAAGTTGTTGTAATAAATCAAATAATTTATAACAGTTTTTCATAATTTATAACAATTGTAAAAAATATAATAAATATTTAAAACAGTGGGTGAAAAAGTTTAAAAAAGAGTGAAGTTTAAGAAAAAGAAAAACAAGCAAAATTAAATTCTTAACATAGTTGTTGTAAATTTGAAAGAAAATAAAAATATCAAAATTTGTTCTGTTTAGGTTTAAATGTGTGTTCCAGTGTTTCTTATGGCCAAACAACAACAATAACAAATAAAAACAACAAGTGATAAAACTAATTTGAATAAAGCCAAGGGAATAACAATGAAAAGTCATAAAAACAAAAACAACAATAGCAATTTTACGTATTAAAGAGTAGAAATTAAAATATACAGGAAGTGAAAAATAATCAGTGATTTTAACAAATAAATAAATAAAAAAATTTAATTTACAAGAAAAAATTTTTTTAATTTTATTTTGGAAAATAATAATAAGAATAAAATAATATTTCAAAAACAACAAATCTTAAATTTGTGAGAATTAAAAGAAAAGTTTTTTTGAAATAATTTTCTTGTGTGGAAGTGAATTTAAAAGTGTTTAAAGTGTTCCAATAAAGAGGAAAATACTATAAACTCAAGTAAGTGTTGGACATCTATGCTACTACAGCTAAAAAATTCGTGGAAATTTAGAAATATTTTAAACATAAGTTTGAATTCTGACATTAGTTTAGAAGGTTTTTGGTCACAGTTTAAAATATATCTGAGGCTGTCAATTTAAGTTGTCTAAGTTTGGGAAAAATAGTCAACAAAATCTAGGATGTCAAGCTTTGAGATATAAAAAAAAAAAAAATGAAAAAAGCAGAAGTAGTTTTAATTTATAAATAAAAAAACTGTAAATAAAGAGTTTTGGTTCTTATTTTTTAGCATATGCTGGTTCCAAAAACTCATCCAAAGAATTTTAAATCTTAATCGAAACGTTCACTATGCTCGCCACTCATATTTTTAAGGTTTTTGGAAAAAGTCCAAATGGGATGGTAATAAATGAATTTTGGGGCACATAATTGCACTCATCCTTTCGAAGTTATTCAGTAAATCAGCAAAAATATTATCTCAGTTTGTAGTTTTTATTTTCTTAAAATTCTCCAACAACAAGTTCCAAAAAGATCCAAGCAGCCCATTTATCGCTGGCTAAGAGAACCTAAAATTTTAAATCTTTTCAAATTTTTTATTTTGGATGACCTAAAAATATTCCTCGACGCGAAAAAATTTGAAAACAGACTGCGTAAATATTGTAAACGACGGTTTTGTCAAAAAGTCATAATTAACCACCATGGGCAGCTCTTCTTAAGAATATATGTGTCACTCGGTGCACAAAAAAAATTTTAGTTCTGTAAACTTGAGTGGGGGGGGTGGAGTGGTGCAGCGGTTAAAGCGCAGGCATATAACACAAACGGCCGAGGATCGAATGCCAGCAGAAGATATAACAAAGAAGAAAAAAAATGAATTTGACTTTTCGAGTGTTTAATAAAGAGACTTCAACCTCCGTCCTCACATATCGAACTAAAGAAGCCCCCTGATCTTCCAGCTTACCTTTGGCGATGATGATAAACATCAGACCAATAATCAGGAAAAACCGCCATCTACTGGGAAACAAAATTACAATGCGAAATAGGCATCACCACCACTACCACTTAGCATTACCCGCGGCCAGTCCGTGGCCGTTATGTGGCCGAAACTGGAGGCGTCACGTGGGTGTGTTCTCTTCACTCATATGTCACTAAGCCTGATCAGAGGTATTGTGGTGCCACGGGAGTCCGGAGCTCCGGGATGACGAGATCTGCCCGACTGGTTGGGTAGGCCCTCATGTGGGAGCTTCGTGGCGGCTGTGGCTTACACCTAAAATGCAGGCGGAGCGTCATATTCGGTGCGGTGTTGCATCTCTTCAACCGGGTGCACGGCAGAAGTTTAGATGGTCTCCAACACTTCACTCAGGTGTGAAGGTTAGTGTTCTAATAATTTGGTACTCACTTGTGATTTTCAGTTGTAATTATTATGGCTGAGGGGCGTTGTTGGACGCATGGTATTCACTACGACTTAGCAAGGATCTTTAGTAGATTAATTACCTACTTAGCTTGAAAATGAATTCGATTACTGAAACTGAAATAAAGTAATGAATGCTTTGTGGAAAGCCAATATGCGCCATAGAAGAGTGATGGCCAAAAAAAAACTTGTGTAATATTCTTTTCATTTAACCCTCCTCTCTCTACTTCTGTTACATTATATATTATATTTACATTGTTTTAATAGTATTTGAATTAAACATCAAAAGCAACGTTTAATCTTTTTAGTTTTATTTTGTAATAAATTAGAAAAGATAACTTTCTCTTAGTAACACATTGGACAAATGGTCTTACCAGCTAATCTGGTACTAACACACACTTTTGATGACATTTTCTATGGCCACTTTGCATAAATGTGACAAAACTTTGTAGATGCGGCATGGAATTTCTAACTATAATACACGAGTGGCTGAGGGCTTGTTAACATATGTAGGATATGCTGAACCACAGAAAATCAATTAATAAAACACGTCTTCACTTTTTCACAGTCAGTTTATTAATGACTTATCATCTTATGTCTAAAAGCTTAAAGATTAATGTTTACATTGATATACTTAATTTATGTTTGTAAAGGGTCCGCCAAATAATTTTTTTTGTTGAAAATGCTATAAAAAAAACCACAGAATATTTTCTCAAAACTTCTTTTTTTATTTGAAAGTACAATCCTTCCAGTTAATAATGGAAATTCATTTCATTCAAATGGCTGCCTCGGCTGGCCGTGCAATAGCCTACACGATCGGTCTAATTTTTAAGCACATTATCGATTGTGTGCAGCTGTATATCAATGGCTTCACGAATATTGTCCTTTAAAGCGTCAATTGACAAAAACAGGGCGCAAAACATCGAGTGCAGCTTCGGCAGTGTGACGCGTAGCGCCGTCCTGTTGAAACCATATGTTGCTAATATGTTCCTCTTCAATTTTTGTGAACAAAAATTCGTTCAACATGGCCCGATAACGATCGTCCACTCCTTGCTCATTTTCGAAGAAAAATGGCCCAAATATGCCTCTGAACCAAAATCCGCACCAAACAGTGACTCTTCTTGTGTATATCGGCTTTTCAATGTATGTGTGCGGGTTTTCTGTGCCCCAAATGCGACAATTTGGCTTGTTTACATATCCGCTAAGATCAAAATGAGCTTCAATGAGAAATTTTCGCACACATTCTGCAACATTACCATGATTTTCAAAGTAATGTCGAAATATTTCAAATCAGACATGAGCTAAGTGTTAACATTCACGAAATAAGCACTAGTTGAAAAAAAAACGTTAGATGACGGACCCTTTATAAAAGAGACAGTGATAGTTACAATGAATGATCCAGAAAATACATACGCCATAAGAAAATGAATAGAATGAAGAATACACGATAAAGAATATATAATAAAGATAGCATAGCCAACTATGTTAGACATAAAAATTAAACGTCATCACTAAATATTGCCTACAATTCGGCCATCCTCACCATGAGATCACCTGATCTCACTTCACGAATTCGATCCATCACACCCCCTACCATACCCCACATAGGGCGTACGTGATTGCTGTATATAAAGGTCGTAGCGAAGGACTTTTGATATCTTATAGGGACCTTGAACCGTTGAGTCAAAGTTTCTCATCATTACATAGTCACCACTTTTATATTCTAGCGCCGTTTATCTTTCTCTATTAACATATTCCTCATTATAGTGTTCTGTTTTCCTTTGTTTCTCTAGTGCCACTTGTCTAATTGTATCAATGTCACCCCGTTGAGACTCATTTACCTCAACTAAACATTTCCTCAACGAATCAACAATCTCCCCTCTTTGTTCTGCTCCAAAAAGCCTAACACTCGGACGTTGTCCGACAGACATACAAATTGTGTTGTTAATACTTTACTCAACCCGTTTCAATACAGTGTTCCGAAAAATACCATTTCCAGGATCGATCAGCTTCGCCTTAATTCGACCTATACGTGAGATATGTTTCTATTGGAAAAGATGTTTGCGAAATCCGTTGAAGTAAAACATGCACCTCTTTCACTTATTATACACCTAGACCGACTATACGATCTAAGATAATTACCCAAAGCCGAAATGAACTTTTTGACATTCGTGGGCCTAGTGTAACAAAATTCGTACAGGCATTTATGACGATGTGAATATATTTCAACTTCCACTAATCCGTAATAATCAATACGTCTAAAATCAAATGGGCTATCCGATTTCGGTGGATACTGTGTAAAAGTCCTTCCTCCCTTCCACTCTTAGGGGAGTATGCAATACAATTTATGCAATTCCATATATGACATGCAGCCTTCGCCATAACTTTCGGAAACCAATAAGTTTGCAGAATTAAATCGGTCATCTTATGGCCCTTCTTGTCATGATGTTGGTACAAGGCGTGGCCCTCCATTTCCTCTGGTACGTAAAATAACAAATTACCATCATTGTTGCTGTACAGTATACCATTCCTCATCTCATACAAAGCATATTCGGTTCTCTGAAGTTTGTTCTTTAATTCCTTAAGATTCTCATCCCTGCTCTGACATGGCACTAGATTCTCCTCAAAAGTATACGATTCAATTAGCATAACATTGCTATTCCTACTTAGTGCACCAACATGCGACATTCTATTCCCCGACCTGTGTTCCAGTTCATATCGTAATTCTAAAGCTCAAGTGCCCAGCGTACAATCCTTGGCTCAAGTTCCTTTCTATTCAGCGTCAAGTCAAAGAATTACAATCTTTAACGATTCTAAGCTTCCTTCCTTGCAAGTATATGCTAAAACGTTTCAGCGCATAAATTATGGCCAGAGTTTAGAGCTCAAAACTATGATACTTGGACTCATTGTGCGTTGTGCCTTTCGAAAAGTTAAAAACTGGATGAAACTTGCCATCATTCTTTTTCTGCAGGAGAACAGCTCCAAAATCAGTAGAACTAGCATCGCAGAAATGATCAGTCTCATCCCTGGGATTAAAAAGTGCCAACACTGGCCAATGCCAACTAATCAAGAAATCTTTTGCAAACCTCCGAAAATGTGAACATAAACTTAGCAATCTCTGTACAGAATGTTGTTTATTCGACACGAATACCTTTGTCACCAGCAGTAATCCCATTGCCGTCGATAGTATACCCCAAATAAGTTCCAAATTGTTCTCAACCAACTGAACAAAAACAGAAATAAGAATCCTGAAATGCTCGTCTATGTCAGTTGTGGCTGTCATTATGTCATCTAAATAAATTATAATCCTTGTTTAACTTTGACCATAACCGCAAAGATTTTATTTACAAACCTCTGGAAAACAGAAGGAACATTTCTCAACCCAAAAGGTATCCGCAAATTTTCAAGTTTCTCTAAAGGCGTAACAAATGACGTGTACTTTATAGAATCGTGGTGTACAAAAACATGGAAAAATCCATTCTTCAGATATAACTTTTTGCGAAAAATTTCTTCCCAAAAAGGCTACCCAACAGATCGTCTATGAAAGGAATCATATTGGAAATAAATGTGTAACACGCTAGGGAGATTGATTATTCGACTTTTTTAAAAATTCGGTTTTCGAATAATTCGAAAAATTACAATTTTTAACAAACCGGTTTTCGGTTAAAAATTTATCAAATAACCGGTTAACTGGTTCTTTTATTAAAATAAAATTCTTTCCAATGTTTGTTCCATTTGCAAATAAAATTGATAAATTTGTGTCTGATGTTGTAGTTTCTAGCAAGTACTCATAAGTATGCTAGAACAACGTTCGGCTTTTTTAGGGCCTTAACGGACATTTAATCATTGACAACGCAACATCCTAATATAGGGTGCGCCAAATAATTTTTTTTGTTGAAAATGCTATAAAAAAAACTACTGAATATTTTCTCAAATTTCTTTTTTTATTTGAAAGTACAATCCTTCCGGTTAATAATGGAAAATAATTTCATTGGAATGGCTGCCTCGGCTGGCCATGCAGTAGCCTACACGATCGATCCAATTTTTAAGCACATTATCGATTGTGTGCAGCTGTATTTCATCAATGGCTTCACGAATATTGTCTTTTAAAGCGTCAATTGTCTCTGGCTTGTTGGCGTAACACTTATCTTTGGCGGCACCCCACAAATAATAGTCCAACGGTGTCAAATCGCAGCTTCGAGGTGGCCAAACGACATCAGCTCTGCGGCTGATAGTGCGATCTTCAAAAACAGGGCGCAAAACATAGAGTGTAGCTTCGGCTGTGTGGCGCGTAGCGCCGTCCTGTTGAAACCAAATGTTGCTAATATTCTCCTCTTCAGTTTTTGTGAACAAAAATTCGTTCAACATGGCCCGATAACGATCGCCATTGACTGTAACGGCCACTCCTTGCTCATTTTCGAAGAAAAATGCCCCAATTATGCCTCTGGACCAAAATCCGTACCAAAAAGTCTTGGGTGTATCGGCTTTTCAATGTATGCGTGCGGGTTTTCTGTGCTCCAAATGCGACAATTTTGCTTGTTTACATACCCGCCAAGATCAAAATGAGCTTCATTTGAAAAGACGATTTTTTTTGGCAAAATCGGAATCTTCTGTAAGTCGATCGATCAAAGTAATGTCGCAATATTTCCCAGCGTTGTTCAAGCGTATACACAACCATATTCGTTCAGCGGCAGGATAAAACTAATTATCTGTCAAATCAGACATGAGCTAAGTGTTACCATTCACGAAATAAGCACTAGTTGAAAAAAAACGTTAGATGGCGCACCCTATATAACGAATCGTGTTCTAACGAAATTAAGGAACTAATTCCTAGTAATCATTATTTTTACGTAGTAGTCGTATTTCTCGTAGAGCTCATCCCTTTGCAGTTGATTGTCCAGTAAATCGCACAACGCATTAGAGGCATAATTCGTCCTTTGGTCGCACTATTCATTTGTGGAACAATCTTCCTGTGAATGTTTTTCCTGCCACTTACGACATAAGCAAATTTAAATTGAACGTCCACCGACACTACTCTATCTAGCCTCCTTCCCACAACCTATTTTCCCAGTACCAGCACAATGCACTGCATGTGTAGGGGTTATCCCCTGAGTGCTGGTCTTATTGAAAAGAAAAAGAAAAAAAAACAAACCATCTAATCTAGATTTATTTATTCCATTAAATTCCTTACAAGAAAACATTAATTCATTAAAATTTACGAATTTCGATATAGTCGATCGCCTCAGAAAACTTACTGCACTACCTGGAGTCAGTTGGGCATTCTAAAGAAAATTTATAATTAAAATTAAAACCAAGAGAAAACATAAAATAATTTTTTCATCCATCACCTGAACACCTCCTTTTCTTTCCGGGTAGCTTGCAGTACGGTAATTTGTACCATCACATCCGTAACGGGCTCCTTATTCTCGTCTGGGCCTTTGACATTCGAATGCAAAGTGTCCAAAAAACTTACAGTTGTTTTCGGCAGTATCATACTTGCCATGGAATTGCTGCCTAGGGCGTTTGAACTCAACTTTGGAAAAGGCATGAAGCAAGCGTGATTTGTCCGTGAAACTGTACTTGTACACTGTAAACTTGCCTGAACTTTTAACTGAGTGTCAGGGAGACCTTCGATAATGTAGTCGATCCCAATTTTGTTGGAGAGAATTATTTTGTCGTTATAGTATTTAGTAAATGACTTGCCGTACTACCATATTTTTCCGTAGAATTAGCTTATTTTCTTTAACTGTAAACATCTATTTTATGAGTATACTTAGAAAAGAAATTTTGGTTCGATTGTAAGCAGGTACACATTAGAAGAGCATTCATACAGTTTTCTGTTACTCCATATAGACCGCAAACGTTTTTGAACTGGCTAACCCGTATTTCAGGGAATATTTCTCCGTCATAGTAATTGCACCCGTTCTATCATTCTCACTTTCATTTGGCAGCTGCAATATTTTCCTTTGCCCGCACTACACTTATGCGTATTGGTGGTTTAATGTCTAAGAATATAAATTTGGTGCGAAATTTAGTCACAAGATTCCGAATAGCCGCCGATGTACTTTCTTAATCGAACATGAATTTTTATAATAAAATTGATTAATCTGCGAGCGTTGCTCATTTACAAGTCGATTCATGGTTAAATTATAGACCAAACTTAACATGTTTGACAGTAACATGTTAGACGAAAATAGCTGAGCTGCCAAAAAGAAAGTTACTAAAAAATCAACCGATACTATATGCTTTATTATATCGTGGGGGGATTATATTTTGAAGAAAGTGAAAAAAATTGGTTTGTGGTAAGAATTAAAAAGAAATTATTTATCTACTGGGCTTGTCTGTCACAATGCTCAATGGTAGTTAATGTGCAAAAGTCTATGACAGTCCTACTTAGAAGGTTATATTTTGATAAATTCAGCGAAATTTTTCAATGATCTTTCTTAAAGCTGGAGTTTTGGGGTGGAATATGCATTTCTGTTTTATTGTTACATATTTCCCTTGAATCACAAAAATCAACGTGGTAATATATTGATCGATTCTATTTTAAAAACAACAGAGCTTAGAGAGCTGTTTGCGAGTATCACTAAACTGTTACTCCCCCGGGGGTACTAAAAAAACAGGTTGGCACAATGCATTGTAATGCTGCATAAATTTAAACCACGCATTGGAACATGACTTACCCGTCAGTTAATGGTCGTATCTTATTTTACTGTTCTGCCATAATATGAAACACAACAGCCTGTTATAACAAAGGGTGGGCAAATTTGAGGTCAGAATTGAGCTGACAACTTTTGACACTTATTTAGTACTAGCAGACCCGGGCAAACGTTGTTTTGCCTTCGAATTTTATTTTCACTGTAAGTCTGGTTTGCATGCAAAGTCATGGCTTATTGATATTTAGAAGAAGAATGAAAGGTGCACTAAATCGGCATAGCGATTATTGTTCAAATGGATTTACATATTTTTGATAGCTGGGTCCGATGCGCGTTGCTGGCCTCAAATGTTTCTTTTATGTTGAACTGTTTCTTGTGAATAATTTTGGTATAAAACTAACAATCGATTCTTGGCTAGTTCGTTGTCTTCTGCGCGCTCCTCTTGTGTCTGCTGCGGGCGCAGCACTCTCATATAATTTGTGTGTCGTGTACTGTGACCAATACTTGCACGTGAGCATGGTATTTTGTACTGAAATATACGTTTCTTACGAAATTTTGTTTTGTTATTGTTGGGGTAGAAAGGCTGCCCTTTATTGTCTTACGAGTACCTGTTGCTTATTTACTTTTTTCAATAGCTTGCAATAATACAATTAATTTACTTTCTCTGACACCTGGGGTTAATTTATTAAAGTATACTCGTATGTTATATTTAATTTAAATAAATTAATCTTCAATTTAATAAATTTTTCTTTTTCGTTTGACACCCACGAACTTTTCATGAAAAGAGGTTATGCGTGAGTCGGTGTCGGGATAATTAACTCCGCTACATGCCGCCACACGCCGTTGAAGCAGCTAACGCCTTCAGCAAAACATAAAATAGGCTTATTGCGCAAATAGAGTTTAAAAAAGATTGATAGATATTTATTTACCTTGTTTTTTAATATATTTTTTTCACAAAAAGATGTGAGGTTTCAGTCCGTATCAGGCTAATTAACGCCACTGCACGCTGATTAACGAACTAACGCCTTCAACGAAACACAGCATAGTGCAGTAGTTCTTGAGTCACGGTGCAAAAATACAAAAAAAACTAAATACTGCGCCATCTGTTGCCACAGAAACACTCCTCACGCCCCATAAAGCCTGTGTATAAAGTTTGGTCGAAATCGGTGCAGTAGTTCTTGAGTTACGGTGCGAAAACACAATAGAACTAAATATTGCGCCATCTATCGGACGAACTTCAAACTACACAGAAACACTCCCCACACCCCAGAGAATATGTATATTAAGTTTGGTCGAAATCGGTCCAGTAGTTTTTGAGTTTAGCGATCACGAAGATACACGTCATTTGTATATACTCGTATATAGAGATAAAATAAGGAAATTTTAACTATGGAACGCTACACCCTTGAACAAAGACTTTAATTTGTGAAAATTTACTATTAAAATGTTGAAAACTTTGCTGTATCGCTTCGTAAAATTCAGGCTCCTTCAGAGACCGCTGTGCGTAACTTAATAGCTAAATTCAAGGCTCACGGTACTGTTGCTGACAATAGATCAAAACAATACGCTCACAGTGGCCGTACTGATGCAAACATAACCGCTGCACAGCAAAGTGTTGAGAATGAGCCTGAAACATTAACTCATCGACGTTCGCAACAATTGGGCATCACCAGAGGAACTTTGCTCAACATTTTGCATAAAGATCTTCAGGTTTTTGCTTATAAAGTTCAACTCGTTCAAGAGTTAAAGCCAGCCGACTATTGTTTGCGTTGAACGTTTATGAATTGGTGATGAAACCCACTTTCAATTAGGCGCATATGGGGCTCACAAAAGGACTGTTACATCCAAAGAAAGTGACCGTATGGTGCAGTTTGTAGTTAGGCGGCGTCATAGACCCGTATTTGTTTTTTCGAAAATTTGCAAGAAAATGCCATCACCGTGAATTCTAGCGCTACCGAAGTGCTAGAGGTCGACATTTGCCTGATATTACATTACATTCTTAATTATATTGCTATGAATAAAAATGAATTTGTCCAAAAAATGTGTTTTTAAGCCAATTTACTTTCTAACCTGAAATTTGTCCACCTTTTATAACTTTACACGATTTGGGTATAAAATATAGCCAAAGAAGACTACTTACTTCAAGCGAAATCCTGGGACTTTTGACTAATATGATACCAAAAATAAACCTTCAGTCAGACTTTATAGCCACTGTTACTAAATCAATTCTATATAATACGCTAGTGGCGACATACAAGCAATCATCAAAATAGACTAGAAGCAGCCTAACACAGAATACAAATACAAAACACAACAAGCCTAAAATCCTCTGTCGTACTAAGCCTTTTTTTAACCAAAAATGTCAGTAAAAATACCAGAGTCCGGCATACAAACTAAAGGCAAAAAAATCCTTATTCACTCTTAATGAAATAGAAGTATATTGCGATTGAATTGAGGTGCACTGTATCATCTTGTTTCTGTACTTTCCTTATTTTGTATTTTTAAACATTAAATTTTAATTATTTTTATTTACTTTGTGGCGTTATTCTCATACATTAAAATTTATTGAATGTTCCTTGAAAAAATAATGTTTCTTTTACATATTTTTTTATGTCAAAGGCTATAAAATATTATCACCACAGAGCATTAATAAGTTTTTACCAGTCGCTCAATTTCCAAAGGAGAAAACTATTATTGGATATTGAAATTCAATGTAAGAACTGCCTCTGCATGTGTGAGGCCATTAAACCTGCTGGTTTAATACTCTCACACGTACAACAGTTTTGACAAAATGTTTCAAAATTCGCTTGAGAATACATAAAAAGAGCACAAAAAATGTTTTTAATGGTTATTGCTTGTTAATATCGTACAAATGCAAACACAAACAAAAGTAGATACACATGACTCAAGCCATTCATAAAAAGTGCCATTAAACAATGCTTTAGTCGGAGTAGTTTAGACATATTCATAGTCTTTAACATGTTTTAAGAAAATAAGAAAATTTTTCACTTCTTAGCCACTGTGATCTGCCGTCGATAATACGCCAACTTTCATATTGACAGCAATAAAAGCATATTTTTAACAGTTATTTTCGCATCAAACAAACAACAACTGTTGCACAAAAACAACACCAATAATAAAAAAATAAACCTTAGCAAAGTGAGAAAGAAATACTTTTATAAACAAAAAGTAGTGTAAAAAAACAATAGATAGAGAGTCAGAGCAAAAGAGTGAGAAAGAGAAGGATGGAGTGAGGAAGGAAATATAATTTTACTACAAGAGTTATACTCCACTTGATAAAACAAGTATAAGAGAAAAAAAAAATATGCACGAAATACTGAAACAAGAGCAATATTATTAACAAACACCAGTAATCGTTAAAAAAAACACACAGACACATATCGAAAAAGAGAATGTGTAAGAGTATTAAATGAAATCGAGTGGGAGAAAAATAAAAGTAAAAGTAAACCGAAAACGACTATAATTTATTTTACGACTTTATTTTTGTACGTATACTATATGCCATAATAAAATAGTTTAACAAAAACAAACACTACCACTACTGGCATACATCCATATGTATAACAAAGCAAACATAACATTTGTATAACACTTAAAAATAATACCTTAAACAAAAACAAAGACAAAAACAATACTTGCTGAGCACAAAAAACATACTAGTACGTATGTTGTTATAAAACAGAAAAGTGTTTGTGTTTAAAGAGACGAAAAATTGTTGCTGTTTAACACTTATATAACCAAACACACCATACTCTTTTGTTGCTATAAAAATAAATATGTATGTATTAGCTTTCTTATACTTCAAGTTCAATTTTTAAATGTACGTTCTCACATAAAGACAATTAAAAACAAAACCATACACTTGTAATAAAATATGTAGTATAAAATTGAAAGAGAGAGAGAGAGAGAGAGAGAGAGATCGAAAAAAAGGGTAAAATTTAAATAAAAACAATTTTTTTTTATGTCAAAAGCAACTGGTTGCAATACCAAGTGGTTCTCTCCTTAAACACCAGCCTCTACTACCAATATCATACGAGCATTAACAACAACACAATAAAAGCTTTATACTGTGCAATTAAATTGTCCATATAAATGTTTGCGTGTGCTTGTGTATGAGGAGGTTTATAAAAGAGTGTTTAATTGAGTATGTATTCCGTTATTTGCTTTCCTCTTAAAACAATACTGCAATAATTATACGAGTTAATAAGAAGAGCAGATAGTAATTTTCTGTGATTTAATTTTTAACAAATAAAAAACAAATGACTTATAACGAGTAAAGATTTTACCAGTAAAACCATCAATAATGGCGCGTATATGTATTTATAATTCAATGAACAGAATAAGTATACGACACAATGTTTTAAAAAATAGTTTTTGGTTCAAGGCTGATATAAAAAAAAAAAATAACGAATAAAATGTATTTTAACTCTATTTTAAGAAAATAATTTTATGGAGAATTTGAAATTAAATACATTTCAAACTCATTTTAAATTTTATGAATATGAGGGTAGATTTTTAATTAAGAGATTGCTAGAATGGTTTTAATTTAAGAGGTTGCTAGAATGGTTTAGAACAATGTGAAGATGGTTGATCAATAAGAAAAACTATGAAAGAAATGAAAGCATTTGTATTTTCTCAAGAAGAAAACCATTTCAAAATATTTTAGAAAATTAGATGGCTTATTATATGGGTTCATAAAAAAATCGGCGGTGTTCTGTTTATTTAGTTCAATAGTTTTCAGTGGCTCTTCGCTTTGCTATATATTTTTTATTTTTTGGCAAGTCATCAAGTTGTTGATGGATCACCATTCTTTGGTTAAATATTCTCGTACTAAAATCATTGTTTATCGCCCCTAATGGTCCGCTTCAAAATGTTTCGATTTCGTTATGCAAATTTCGAAAAAAATTTTTAACGATAGTTTATGTGACAATCGAAAACTAAAGTGCGCCAATCGTTCTAAGCTTTTGAGAACTTAAGTAGTTGTCTGAAAGGTAATGAATCAACAAAAACCAAATCTTGTCTGATTGGAAAATTATAATCATTTGAAGTTTCATTCGATTCACTCGATTTCGGCATAGAGAAGATACCCTATAATTTATTTCGTTGTACATTTTTTATACAAGCACAACACAACAAATTATAGGTTATGTACACAAAAGATATGATATTAAGATACTGTACTCGAATTTGACAGTTTTTTTCCGACAAGCAGGGTATCCAGCGTATTTACCTAACTTAAGTACGGTGCATCTAGTATCGCTAACCGTTTTTTTATGTTAGCTCTTGTTTTAGAGATATACCGTTATTTTAAAAATGTAGGAGCTTGCACAACATATATTCGCGTATCTCTAAAATAGCTTAGTTTATTGAATTAACTTAAAAAGGCAAACTCTGCAAAGAAAACCCTTTACGTGAGGTTAAAACTTAGTTTAATCTGCACAGTCGTCTTCGAAATATAAATCATTTTTTGGCAGAAGAACATTGGAAGAACGTATGTATCTAATATTTTATTAGTGAAGCAGATATATCACTCATACATACGTACTTACGTAGTATGCAATATGATCACAGTAGTCTTTGCCAAAAAAATTTATATTTCGCAAGCTACTGCGCATAAAAACGCAACTAAAGGGTCCACCAAATATTTTTTTTTTGAAAATGCTATAAAGAAAAAACTACTGAATATTTTCTCAAATTTCTTTTTTTATTTGAAAGTACAATCCTTCCAGTTGATAATGAAAAATAATTTCATTCAAATGGTTGCCTCGGCTGGCCATGGAGTAGCCTACATGATCGGTCCAATTTTTAAGCACATTATCGATTGTGTGCAGCTGTATTTCACCAATGGCTGCACGAATATTGTCCTTTAAAGCGTCAATTGTCTCTGGCTTGTTGGCGTAACACTTATCTTTGACGGCACCCCACAAATAATAGTCCAACGGTGTCAAATCGCAGCTCCGAGGTGGCCAAACGACATCAGCTCTGCGGCTGATAATGCGATCTTCAAAAACAGGGCGCAAAACATCGAGTGTAGCTTCGGCTGTGTGGCACGTAGCGCCGTCTTGTTGAAATCAAATGTTGCTAATATCCTCCTTTTAAATTTTTGTGAACAAAAATTCGTTCAACATGGCCCGATAACGATCACCATTGACTGTAACGGACACTCCTTGCTCATTTTCGAAGAAATAAATAAAGTTACACACGTTCACAGTTATAAAGGGTGGTCCAAACAAAACGTACGTTGTTAATTGCAAATGAAACAACAAGTTTTCAGAGAATTATCGTAATATTTTTTATCATAACAATTATGTGTGAAACAAAATATCGGCCAAATGCTCGCCACGGCTTCGGAGGCTTACCTGTATCTGTCAGTCCATATTTTCTTTTCTTAATGTGCCGAATTATTTCATCCGTTAGCTCTTAAATTGTTCTTGGCTTATTGACGTACATTTCTTCCTTTAAATATCCTCCAACAAAGAAGTCCAACGGTGTCAAATTACATGATCGTGGCGGCCAATTAACATCGCCACGAAATGAGATAGTATGTGTAAAGGAGCCATTGGTTCGTTGGCTGTGTGGCAAGTAGCACCATCCTATTGGAACCACATATCGTCCGAATGCATATCTTCAATTTTTGACCACAAGAAGTCCGTTATCATCTCGCGATAGTGAACACCATTCACGGTAACTGCTTGACCGACCATAAACCGCACCAAACAGTCACTTTCTATGGATGCATCGGCTTTTCAACAATCACTCGTGGATTCTCAATTGCCCAAATACGGCAATTCTGCTTGTTAACAAATCCATTTTCGTAAAATGCTTCAACAATCTTAACGCGCTGCTCAATTGTTGTTCCTCGCCATGGCTGAATTTGTCAAACACTCAAACAAAGAAATGTCAAATTAAGTGGGCAAAAAACTTGACGTTAAGGTGTGACTCACAATTAACAATGTGCATTGTGGTTGGACCACGCTTTATTAAGCAAATGGATTAAAATTCTTATCTTAGAAATTGTAATTAAAATAACAGAATTGAAAGTAAAGAACTAAAATCTGCACAATTCACAGAAAAACTTATTTTTTAAACAAAAAAATTTGCACATTTGGCAACGCTGTCTGTCCACAACACTCCTTTTGTAGCACATTTTCTACAGGTTTTTGGACATGTGCGTACAAATCTTTTTATAGTATTTCTGTCGATATTTTACGCGTTTTGAAATAAATATTACTTTTTAGACTACTAATGAATTAAAAATCTGTTTTTACCAGAAATATATTCCAAAATACCGCATTTCAAACACTCGTTGGTTTGACACAATTAAATCAGTGTTGCCTAGTATATACCAGTACTATCTACGGTACCTAAAAAATAAAAACTTTTCCATTAGAGTTTTATATGCCAAACATTAGCTCAAATCCTCTTATCAACGTCCAAGGGTGTAGGCTTTAAAATTACAACAGAATTAATTTAAAAATATCTACAATAACCCTTATTTTGGGGCTGATATTGATTTAGGTAGTAAACATTCACATTTTATAAGAAAAGTTCCCCTCCCCCCCCTCACTTACTACTCGTATAACAGACAACTGTAAAGCACTAAAAACGGTAGTCAAATTAAAGGTAATGAAACATAAAACTTTTTTTTAATATTTATTCAGGTTTATGGCTTCATTACATGTTACCGCATAGTAATTGGCATTAAAAGTTCTCACAAAAACGAGCTAACAAACACACTCAGCCAAAAAATATGTTGCATTAATTTAATGGGGGTCTCCTGACTCCATAAAAGTGTGTAGATACAGTGCGACAATATTATATGTATAATTTTTTATTATAACAAGCTTTTCCTTTTCCTTTTCCTTTTCATATTCAGAATTTTTATTATTTCCCTTTCTGTTTTTATTATTTTGTCATAAAATAAAAAAAAAAAATAATAATACGAAGAAAGAAAACTTTTATACAAGTCTATGAAACCATTAAATACTCCCTACTAGCAGAGAAGTTAGGGCACATATGCCATTTGTGATAATGCCTGTAACGCTTTGAAAAAAATGATTCCACACCAAGTTTAAATTAAACAGCTGATCGTTACTCTGAACAAATTTTAATAAAATTTAGAAAATTGCTCGGAAACCGTAGATTGATTGGTAACAGTTTTATTTGTTTCACGCACCACTCGCTAGCCTAAGGGAATTTAGAGCTCAAAGAGAATTTTTTACACCTACACAACTGTACATTTGCCAAATAAATTTTTAGCCAAGAATGGAAAAAACTTTTAATTTTTTAGGTGGGCAAAAATATACAAACAAAACATGGTATTTGGAGTGTTTTATCATTGAGGCGCCTGTCTCAATGGGTTAAATTTACAGATGTTTGCAAACACCAATTTAAATTCATGTAATTGAAAAGGACCTCTAGATTTGATAGACATTTAATGACCTACCCCATACCTTCAGTTTGAGATATCGAAAGAGCTTAGGGCTATTTAAGGCAGGGTTGGCAATCCACTGGGTAAAACTCGGGTGGGTTTATTGGGTATTATATAAAGCCATCCGGGTTTTTTTAATTTAAAGGTTTTCGTAGTTTATTTACGACAAAATGAGAGTGTGCAAAATTGCATTATCCTTTAAAGACCCCGGGTACACATACGAGGGCGGATTGACATTGAAGCTACCTAGCGCTAGATGGCAGCACAAACACAAAAACTTTTTCTTTCTTAGGAATTACGATCTGTCAAACGTCAGCTGTTAAAATTTTAGCCAAATTCATCGATTAGTTTATTTGTTGTAGTCGTTTAAAGTAAGCAACTTTTGCGTTTCTTGGAAAATGAAAAAAAGTGAATTTCGTGTAGTGATTAAACACTATTATTTGAAAGGTAAAACGGCGAAAGTGACAAAAGAAAAGCCTGATAAACATTACGGTGAATCTGCTCCATCAGATTATATGGTAAAATATTGGATTGATGAATCTAAACGGGGTTGAACATGCACTGCAACAATACCATCAACAGGAAGGCCAAAAGAGGTGGTTACTGAAGAAAATATCAAGAAAATCCTCGATATCGTTATGAATGATCGCCGGGTTAAAATCCGTGAGATTGCTGAAATGGTAAACATGTCATATGAACGTGTGTTCAACATTTTGCATGAACATTTGCATATGAAAAGCTATCGGCAAGATGGGTGCCGCGTTTGCTCAGTGCTAAACAAAATCGAGTTCGACAGATCACTTCACAGCGGTGTTTGGACATGATAAAGCATAATTCTGCTGATTTTTGGCGTAGATTACTAACTGTGAAAGAAACGTGGGTTGACCACTACACACCTGAAACCAAAAATCAATGGAAGCAATGGGTGGAAGCTGGTGGAAGTGCTCCGAAGAAGGCGAAGACAGCGAAATCGGCTGGCAAGGTTATGGCCACTGTATTTTGGAATGCACACAGAATATTGCTCATCGATTATCTTTAAAAGGGATCCACAATCACAGTAGAATATTAATGTGCATTATTGGATCAATTGGTTGATGCAATCAAGGTAAAACGACCACATTTAAACAAGAAAAAAGTGCTCTTTCTTCAAGACAACGCACCGGTTAACACAGCTTTAGATACGATGCTAAGACTACGAGAAATCCACTTCAAATTGGTTGATCATGCACCTTATAGTCCAGATTTAGCCCCTAGTGACTTTTTCCTGTTTCCAAGCTTGAAAAAATGGCTCGCAGGAGAAAGATTCATCTCAAACGAAGAAGTGATTACCGAAACCAATGCGTGTTTTGAGGAGTTCCCAAAATCGTATTATTCAGATGGAATAAAAAAGTTGGAAAATCGTCTTACTAAGTGTATTGAGCTGAAGGAGACTATGTTGAGAAATGAATGGTTTTTGAAAAATAAATGATTTTTTCCTACTTAGGCAGCTGTAATATCAATCCGCTCTCGTATGTGTACTTGAAATTATTGTTATTTATCACACGAAGCTGCTGGAATTGTTTTTCTTGATGTAGACTTTAAAACTATCAACAGATGGCATTTCTACCAAAGTTATCGCCATTTATTTTTAGAGTTGGAGAATTTTAATTTTTTTTCCAATAAGTCCACGAGTGTTTTTCATAATCGCTTCATTTTCAGGTATCCAATGGTTATAAATAGTTAAACAACGTCTTTATATTAACAAACAAAAAATATTGTCGATCTGAACAAAATTTGGAAGCAGTTTTAAAACCAAATAAACCCTTCAAAATTACTTTTTATTTCTCTTTCTTTTGTAGGTTTTAACTTTGCTTAGGACGATCACAATGGGCTATATGATCTCCGAGTGTATTGCGCTCACTGGTCTTAGATAAGTGAGTGCTCGTCTTCAAACCAAACCAAACAAACCTATCAAAAACCCAATAAAACCCGATGGGTTGGGTTTTTTGCCAACCCTGACTTAAAGTCTATCCTTGGGTATCTGACTTAATCTGTTACAGCTGGCTTGCGAATCGAAGGGAATTTGATTTCTACATTTGTGATAATGTCAAAGTGAGGTTATTTTAGACTTGGTCTGAAGTCGCATTATAACCAATACTGCCAATGATACAGTGATGTAACATTAAACTACTGAGCAAGCAGAGGGAGTTTTAGAAACCCAGTTTTCACATAATTTGTAATATTGCTATATTCCTCACCCTTATCTCAGTTGCCACTTGGCGTATAGGCCAATCCAAAGGTAGGTACTGTACTAGGCTGCGTGTCCACTCAAGAATGGAGTCATATAATAATTCCTGTCTCCGTGCTTCCTCTCCAGCCAATGATGCCTATACCGTGTCCGGAGTATGCTGTGTGTTAGACACTGAGTAGGTTCAGTGTCTCTGGCGTGGTTGCTGGGATGTTTTGTTAGGTTGTCTGCTTTTAGGTTGGTTTGTTTTTGATTTGGGTTCGCTTGTGTGGCTGGATGATTTTGTTATATGTAGGATTGCTTGAGTGTGTTGGGTATATGAACGTATGGCGGTTTGCTCGTTATTTTGATGTTTAAGTGTTGTTGGCGTTTTCTTTCTACAAGTGTTTTCTTTACAGGTGCTTACTTTTTCAGTTGTTTTATTGGCCACCAATCTGGAGTTGTTTGGAACTTACACTGGTAGTGGTACTTATGTTACGAAGGTCGATCGGAAGTCGGAAGCCATAGGAAGCTATGGCGGGAGCAACGTAGTGGCTGTGGTTTATATCCAAATTGTGGGGAGAGCATCAGCTCGATGTGGAGTTACATTCTTAACCGGGTGCCGTGACCGATAGACCGGCAGGAGTTTTAGATAGTCTTCGTGTCCAAACAGCACTCCTTTGAATTTGGTATCGACTGGTGATTTTAATCACAGGTGTGGGCATTGGTCGACGCATTGTATTCACCCATGCCTCGGTCACCGTGGCGTATGCCAGCGTGGCGAGACTCACGTAAACCAGTGCATTACTTAATTCCTCTCTAGTCAAATATATAGGTCAGGGATAAAAGCAGGTTTTGTCTGCTATGTCTGAGGCATTGTGGGCCGGTATTAACACCTGTTGCTTCGTGGATCGTGACAACCGTTTACAATACAACCGTTCGTTCACAACACATTGAGCTTAAGCTTTAACCTTTATTTGGTTTTAAGCCACAGCCATAACTTTACTATACAAATTGCGTTTAAGCCAGCATAGAAGGAACTAAAGATTCCGGTTCATCCATAGTGCTGTCATAGCATCAAATGCCGTTGTTAGGGTGTAGAAAGATACAGGTGGATTAGGTCACCAATATAGCGCCTCTAAGCGAGATGACGAACAATCAGACCAGGAGATTATCTGGATGAGGGATCACTCTGACTCCCGAGGGAATTGTGTAGCGGATGGACTTTCCTTCTTGGCGATTAGGATCATCTGGTCGGGATGCCACTTTCATCTTGCAGGCTTCTAATTCTGCGGCACTTGTCGGGCAGGCATGGCGACGGTAGGAAGGTGAACCCACTTGCTTTGTATCGAGACAAATCTAGCCCAGGTATAATTAGACTCTAACGGAGTCTATCATAGGGATGACGTTATATAGGCTACGAATCCTGGTGGCTGAACTTGGATTGACATTCAATGAATACTGCAGGATTTGTCAACGTAAGGAAGAGTAGGAGACTGTTAAACATTTCCTATGTCAGTGTCAGGATTTTTCGGATAATAGGACTGTTGTCCTTGGCAGACCGTTTGCGTATGCCATATCAGACTTGGCTGTAATATACGTCCGCAGCCTGTCTTTTGATTCGTTACGAGCCGAGGCGCGGATATCTGAACTCTATCTTCTATCTGAATCACAGTGGGATCAGTTTATGGACCCAAGTGAACTAATGAAATGTCTGACTACCTGTTGGTTAGGTTTCATTCGCTGCTGTCCACGGCACAGCTTTCTTAGGTCCAAAGAGTAGATCTCTATCTTCTATCTGAATCACAGTGGGATCAGTTTATGGACCCAAGTGAACTAATGAAATGTCTGACTACCTGTTGGTTATGTTTCATTCGCCGCTGTCCACGGCACAGTTTTCTTAGGTCCAAAGAGTAGATCTCTCTGTGATACCATTGATCCATTTTAATAATAAGGTTTTTAGATCAGTCGGCCAGTTCAGCCCCTGTCAGTCAGTCGTTTTTATGAAGGTGTGGTCTTGGTCCAAATTACCATTGCAAGATTGTTTTTGTCGTAGAATCTTCTTCGACTAAGTAAAAACATCTGCAAACTTCTATTACTTTCATTATTGCAGCTTTTACAACATGTCGTCTAAGAAATCAATAGCCGGTGATAGCCCCACAACCTTCTGTTACAGTTTTTTCAAGGGAAACTCCGATATCCCTCATTTGACACGTAAAGTGGTACCTGTCTGTGCAAGTGTCTTTAGCGTTTTGTATACGGCTGCTTTGTTAACAGTAAATATGAAGATATCCCTGTGAATATCCCGTAATACAGGATATGACGCTCTGCAATATTTACGACTATAATGTCTGCCAGTTAAAACTTCAGTAGTCTCATTGATAGCTTCCTAGACAGCTTGATATCCAGTTGCTCTGAGAAAATACCACAGCTTGCACTCTACGAGTAAAGTCGTTTCAAGGCATTCATGGATTTCATATCCTAGAGTCGATGTTAAAATTGCATTGTATGGTACTCATTCTTTGGTTCTTTTAACGTAACCTGAATGTCTTACCTTTAAAGGCATTTAAGCTGTACATCGATGGGCAAATTGCATTAAGATTGTTTTTATTTCAGATGTGACTTTGGTGGTATTTCAAGCAAAAATAATTAAGAAAATGCCAATACCTGACCCTGGATACTACAATTATTTTTATAACTGAAGATTGCTAAACATCAGCAAAATTTTATGTCACCAATCGATTAAATTTTAATTCGGATGACACTGTACCGATAAGCCTCAGCTGTAGTAAATTTGTTGTATCGGCTTTTTAAAAAAATTCCACAATTTCTTTTGTTCGCTTTAGGGAGTATAAGCAACGCCTATACGTATCGTGTATAAAATTAATAAGTGTATGGTATTGCATGTGTATGTGTAGTCGGTTTTAATGATTTTAATTTCTTGTTTTTTGTCTTTAATCAGGAAGGAATTTAAAAATTTTCCTTTTTCCTTTTGCGCTTGCAGAGTAAATTTAATAAAACTTTTGTAGGTGTTTTCTCAATTAAATTACACATACATGTGTGTTTGTGTGTATATGTGTGTCAATTATTTATTAAAAAAATCTTTTTTTTTGTCGAAAAATAAGGCATTCAAATAAAAATAATTAAGAATGTGTATGGAAAGTAATTACCACATGCAGTGAACATATATTTTTGATTATCAGATAAAGGATAAAAGAGAAGGTGGTATTTTCATTTAAATGAACATACTCGTATACGAAGGATGATCAATAAATTAAACAAAAAAAAAAAAAAAAAAACTGAATATGAAAATTATATAAGATTAGATTTAAATTAAATAAAAAACTCTGTTTTTAATGTTTGAATGGTTATTTTCTTTATTAAATCAAACAATGAATAAGAGAGATTTAACTCATTGGGCAGATTGCCTTTATAGCCTAGGTAGCACATATGGTGACTAGAGCTGCAAAAATATCGATAGTCAACCCACTCGATAGTTTCGACAGTTTGCAAAAATACTATCTATACTATCGATACTATCGATACTATCGGATTCATTAAAAGTGCTTCTAGTGGCAACAACATTAGAATTTAAGTGAAAGGGAAAGAATAATAATAAATTTACAGTATTGAAACAAAAAATAGAAGCACTTTATTTTTTCCAGTACGTCATAAAATTGTATGAATTGAAGTTTTTTGATGGAAGATTAATCCCTATACCGGCTGTTTTTTATAGACGTATAAAACTTTAAGTTGGCAACATTTTTTTAGCTGGCGGCTATTTTGTCACCTGTCAAGTGATTTATTTATGTTTAGTTTGGCTTGTCATTTCAACATGAATAGACTAACGCCTGAACTACGCTTCCAAATGGGCCAAATGCGATCAAAACAAAATTGCCTTGATCCGGATTTTCATAAGCGAATTTTACTTAGCGACGAAGCTCACATATTGGAACGGATACGTCCATAAACAAAACTGCCGTATTTGGAGTGATGATAATCCTCAAGTGTAGGTTGAGACACCGTTATATCCAGAAAAACTGACTGTTTAATGTTCTTTATGGGCTGGTGGAATCATTGGTCTGTACTTCTATAGAAACGTTGCTGGCCAGAACGTTACAGTTAATGGTGACCGCTGTAGAGCCATGATTACTGACTTTTTCGTTCATCCATTGGACAGCGATGATGTGCAGGAGCTCTCACACAGCTCACGCCGCAATTGATATATTGAATGAAACATTTGGTAACATAGTTTCACATTACGTACCCGTAAATTGGTCTCAAATATCGCGCGATTTAACACCGCTAAACTGTTTTCTGTGGGGATATGTGAAGTCGCTAGTATACGCCGATAAGCACGAGACGATTGACCACTTGGAAGACAACATTCGTCACGTTATTGCCGATATACGGTCATAAATGTTGGAAGAAGTCATTGAACACTGCCGAGCCGGTCATATTTAAATTATAATGCCAGAAGATTATCTTTCGAATAAAGTCAACTTTATGTCAATTTAAAAAACTCATCTTGTTTTATTCCATTTCAAAGTTCTATACATTTGTAAAAAACACTCTTCTTATATGGCGAAAATTGGTCAGACCATGAAGTGCTTCAAAACTAAAGTAATTAATAAGATCCAATGAAAGAAAACTGCAAAGACAATGGGTAAAAAGCGTAAAGCAACTGCCTACTTTTAATTCGTACTTCAAAGATTAATCTCTTAAAGTCATCAAAAAGCCTCAAAAATTAACTTATTCTTCTGTTTCAAGTCGTACAATAAGAAATAAAACTGATGGAGCTAATCTCATGGTAAGAGTCCTTGAAATGTATCATTTCTTAGCAAACGGAAGAAACACCTATACCGTAATAGTTAGAATAACATGCTATGATCTGACGAAATGAAGATTACTACCTTGATCAAAAGTTCCTGGAACAACCGCCATCGTTAGTGTGTCTGTTTTTGATATTCCCGCTAAATCTTAGCGTCATAGCTATGTAGCCAGCCCAGGTTATTTCGGTCACAAGGGGGTTATTCTGGGAAGTTTTTGATCACGCTAGTAATTTGCTTGGATCAAATGCAAAATCGTGTATACGACCATAGTTAGTTACAATTCACACATTATTTGATTTTAATAAATAGAAATTGAAGAAACTGTTAAACTGTGTTCCAATGTAACTATAAAATCTTACAGACTGCTAACAACCCGCGTCGAACAAATTTTTGCAAATGTGACTTTGACTACATTTAGTGACCTCTGCATTTACTCTTAGAATTTGACGATAGTATCGATAGTGAAAAAAAGAACTATCGATGGTCAGCCAAAAACAAAACTATTGATACTATCGATAGTACTATCGTTTGTTTTGCAGCTCTAATGGCGACATGCAAAACGAAAGAAACAGACTCTGTAAAAGCGAATAAAGTCATTTGTTTCTGAAAGTGTTTGATACCATCAGGCGAACGGCTATATGGAAAGCACTAAGAACCAAAGGAGTACCCCAGAAGATAATTCAAGTAATTAGAGCGATGTATGAGGATGCAGAGCGTTCAGTTCTTCACAACGGAAACATTAGCTAACCAATGCTGAAGTTAAACAAGGATGCCCACTATCTCTTCAGCTATTTACCATCGTGCTGGATGACATAATGAGCAAAGTCTGTTTGAAAAGAAGAGGGATTACGTGGAGTCTCTCACGCCAAGTCGAAGACTTGGACTATGCGGATGACATTTGTCTACTCTCGCATAAGATTTCCAATATGCAGTCGAAACTGGAGGTCCTGGACAGATTGGTTCGTAGTGTTGGGCTTGAGATAAACATCAAGAAAACCAAGGCCATGAGAATAAACAATAGGAGCACGGCAAACATCATGCTACAGGGTCAGCCAGTTGAGTATGTAGATAGGTTCTGCTATCTAGGAAGTACAATGACTACAAACGGTGGCGCAGAAACAGACGTAGATAACAGGCTCAACAAAGCGAGAGCGACATTTGGACAACTGCAGTCAATATGGAGAAGCTCACATATATCCAGACGAACTAAGCTCAGAATATTCAACTCATGTGTTAAATCGGTACTGCTGTATGGCAGTGAAACCTGACTTGTATCGAATAACATCACACAGAAACTCCAGGTATTCATTAACAAGTGCCTTAGAATCATATGCAGCATATTCTGGTCTAACACCATAAGTAACACAGAACTGTGGAGAATGACTAATGAGGAACCCATACTAAACAGAAAAGGAAAAGAAAGTAGGGATGTATCGGTCACACCATCCGAGAAAGTCCAGAAAGTATCACTAGAATGTCACTCGAGTGGAATCCTCAAGGCTCAAGAAATCGTGGTCGAACAAAAAACACCTGGAGACGCACAATTATCCAAGAACTGAGACAGAACAACCTAACATGGGAAGAAGCAAAGTCAACAGCTGTACATCGTTTCAGATGGAGTTGCTCCCAAGAGGAGTAATGGGGAAAAATAATTTCTATAATTTATTTAGATCATAAAACAATATTTTAGTTTATGTGTACGTTTCTTCAATATCAGCAAAAACAATCGAGGCCTTTAAATAAAGGTGTGCTTTCCGAGATACGTATGTATTTAGCTTCTAGGTTTTCAAAAAGTTCGGTTTGATTTTCTAATCGTTTTCCTCAAATGTTCCTCTTTAATATTCCAAAAAGATTTAAGTCGAATGATTTTGCCTGCCAATCAAGGACTTAAACCATATTCTCTTCAATGAACTCTTTCACTAACGTGGATGTGTGTTTCGGGTGATTATTGCTTTGAAACACCCATTGCATTGGCATATTTGCCAAAGCCTATTTACCAAAGCCTTACTTGCTATACTTAACTGGCTCCCCACCGATCTCCTTAAAAAACAGAGGGCTAAGCTGGTGCAGTATGGCTAAATGTGTTAACTCCTGCCCTAATCTGGATTTTGAACACGCTTCGATTAGATAGTCCCTCATATCTTTCTCGATAGGAGATTTGACTTTCATATACCCGCGAGGAAATTCTGGGAGTTCCCTCAGAATGTCCTTGAGGTCTATACCGATGGCTCTATGATGCAGGACAGAGTGGGGTGTAGACTAGAGTGTACGATAGGTTGCCTGTCCATTGCAGTGTATTTCAGGCGTAGGTCATAGCCATACTGAGGCCGAACAGTCGTGCTGCGATGTCACCTCGACATCTATCTTAGTCCACGAATGCAGCAGGTTTCTTATGGAAATCTTGGCTCTTTCGAAGCTAACTCTTATATGGGTTCCGGTACACAGGAATATCGTCGAGAATTGCGTTGCTAACGAATTGGCCAGTGTGGTTACTGAGCTCGATACTTTCGAGCGAGAGCCTATCGTTAAGCTATCCAGATTCCACGGTCAGTGTATGTCGACGCACAATATCGTTGGCGACATGAGGGCACGTGTAGTATCGCTAGACTCTACTGGATCAACCTCGATGAAAGAAAGACTAAATAAATGTCTTCTTTCCCAAAGTCGCATGACCATCCATCGCACAATAGCGATTCTAAAGGGCCACTGCCTGATTGGGAGGCATGCAAACCCTCGTATGATTTTTGCAGGACTTGTGGTTCTAAAGAGGAGTAGTCCGGCCCCTGCTGCCAGACGTCGGAAGTTCTTGGACTCTCATTTCTTGCTATATTTGACTGAACTCTTCAATATAAAGGTTACTGCAATTGCGAGATTTTTTTTGAGTCTAAATGGTTTTCTATGGAGACTCTTTGATTCCCCGGTTGGCATTTATGCTTGTGGCATCACAATAGGCCCTTGCCTCTAGGGTGGACCTACCCTGTATAAGTTCCTTAAAAGAAATTTTTTCATTCTAATAATGTTTTTAATATAAAATCTTTCTGCCAATGTAGCAAACGTTTCAGGGCATGCATATGTTTACCTCCCAACCTTTTTTTTCTAATAATAAAGGACTAAACAAATATATGCCACGCAAAAGTGCTTGTTAATATAATTATTAAAAGAATGTGAAATTGAAAAAAATAAAAACACAAATTTAATGAAGCATTTCATAAAGAAAGAAATATAAAATGGAAATTCATAAAAAATTAAAGGTTAACCGTGAGAAAATAAAAGTAAAACAAAAAATTCACACAAAGTTAGAAGTGTTATGGGAGAAAAACAATCGATAAAAATGTTTATGTTCTTCACCTCTCACTCATTGGTTTGTACGCATTACTACCTATTAAACCACAAATAAGTTTTGGGGGAAGCATACGTAGAAGCATATGTTTAAATGCCAGCTTTTGTTATTCATCTTACGCTCCATTACACTTCTAGAATGCGAAATAAGATTTCCAAATATGCCGGTGCACCGGCTTGGAAAGGCTTAGTAATACTCTACACTTCAACAAATAGTAATAAGGGGAGTAATTATAGACTGGTTCATATAATGCAGTAATAGTGGTCTGATAGATTTTGTATTTCGATTAAGCTTTGTTGTTATTGTTATTGGTTTTGCGGACAATATTGCGCGGAATCAACGGGTGTAGCACTAAATAAAATAATTCATCATACAGGTGTATATTTCCTCATTAATAAGGCCGCACGAAGTTTTAGAAGCATGAACATCACTTAATACGTAGTTAGTTGTTTAGTGTCTACACAAAAGAAGACAGCCAGATGACATTTACATCAGCCAGGCATGATAGGGCATGCAGAAACGGATTGCCAAGAAAAACTGTCCTAATATCCACCCAATGCCCAGTGATAATAGCCACCAGAATGTGTAACCTATGTAGCGGCTTTCATATAATAGATTTAGGTTGAAGCTAATCGCCAGATTGACCTCGATACAAAGCAAGTGAATGAATCCCAGCAGTGGCAAAAACCGAGTTACTTAAATAAAACCCAACCTACTGGGTTTGTTGGAGTTTTTGATGAGTTTTTTTTTGAGTTTTGGTAACCGCTTCCAAATTTCGTTCAAGTCGACAATATATTTTGTTTTTAGTACAATTACGTTTTTTAGTATTTATGATGCAATTTTACACTCTTAGTGCGATCAAGGCATCATTGTGTACTATGAGCTATTAAAATTCGGTGATCGGAGCAGACTGGAATTACTTCGCTTAAACCGTGATTATAAGTAAACGGCTGTAATATAAAGACAGGCAGACAGATAAAGTTTTCCTTTTGCATGACAACGCTCGGTCTCACTACGCCAAAGTTGCCAATCAATTGCTAGAGACGATCAAATGAATTATGATCCTTCTGAATATTGTCTGTTTCAACGGATACAATATCTTTCGTCATATCACCGAATCACATTTTCTGAAGAAATATAAAATCAGCTTCGAAGTGTATCGCTTAAAAAAAACGAGAAGTTTTCTGACATTGGCTCAGAGGTGAGAAAGAGAAGTAACGCCGTTGGGCTTAATTGGGTTACCGAGTGGGTTACCATCTCTAGTTCATCCTCTCTTAATACGTAATATACGAGAGCATCATTAGCCAGATAATATTGTTTACATTTTGTCAGCAGACATGAAAGCCAGTAGAAAAGCTGAACAAGAACCAGATACACGATATTGCCTTCGTTGCTGGTTATACTCACACACCTTAAGTACAAAAAATCTATTAATTCAGATGAAGCCACAGCATGCGGTTTTTCTATTCAAGCTACCATTCGGAGTGGAGACAAGAGTAGCAAAATCCAAAATGTGTTATTCGTTGATGTGTATCGAAAATCACTAAGTGTTGTAACAGAGTTATGGGCAAAATGGAATCAAATCTAGGATAGACAAAGAAAACATGTTTGGCATTCTTAATCAAATCACTTCAACTTTCTCACCAGCCGGCTTTTTAAGTTAGTCAGGAATAAGTATTACGGTAAAAATGGATAAGAACCAAATACACGATATTGTCTTGGTTGCTGGTTCTACTCGCACATCTAAAGCGCAAAATTGCTTGCAGTAGTTCTGCTGTAATAGGAGCCTTAGCTTGCCTATTGATTTAGATGAAGCTATTGCATGCGGTTTTTCTATTCAAGCTACCATTCTGAGTGGAGACAAAAGTAGCAAAATCGAAAATGTGTTATCCCTAGATACGTCTCCACAACCGCTTGGTATTGTAATAATTGGCAGTCATGGCCAAAATTACTGAGCTCAACTCGGGCTAAATCTCTATCAAATTTAAATCTACGATAGACAAAGTAATATGTCTGGCATCCTTAGTCAAATCACTAACACATGGGCTGAAAAGTTCCGGGCTAAACAAAGAAAACACTTCAAAATTGGATTTATTTATCAACGTAATTATTCACTATCCATCAAGAGCAATGCATTCATCCCAGATTCGCTCTAACATTTCAATACAACTTTTGTGGAACGATTTAGCGATAATCTCTTCATCCGTGCGAGATTTCCTATCGACGAGTATTTTTTGGGTATCTGCGAATAGCCAGTAGTCGCCGGGAGACAAATCCTGCGAATACGGTGGATGCGGGAGCAATTCAACACGTTCTTGTTTTTGTCCAAAAGTGAGCTACTGTGGCACCCACTTTAAACAGAGCTTTCTTAAAATCAAGTGCTCATGCAATATAAAGCCAACACGTTCTTTTGGTATCTTTACGTTATCAGCTGACTCACGCAACTTCACTTTTCGATCATTCAAAAGGATTTTGTGGATTTTTTCATGTTTTCTGGTGTTACCGCCTTATTTGGACGTCTACTACGTTCTCATCATCGGTGTCTCTACGACAGAGTTGACAAAAACGCGGTTAAAAAAAAAACCCCAACCCACCGGGTTTTATTGGGTTACTTGCTGGTTTTTTTTGGGTTTTATAACTGCTTCCAAATTTCATTGAAGTCGACAAAATTGTTTGTTTATTTATATAATCACGTTATTTTATTATTTATAATGCAATTTTGCACTCTTGGTGGTCATTTGAATCATGCATTTTGAGAATAACGGCTGTAATATAAAGACAAACATGATTAAGTTATTCGTTTGCATGACAACAACCGACCTCATGTCGCAAAAGTTCAAAACAAATATTAGCAACGATCAAAAGCCGTATCCTTCGTATTCTCCGAATGTTGCGACTGATACAATATACTCACACCTTCCTATACATGGCACTTCGCTATAACGGCCTGTTTGAATTATGGAACATATTCGCTTTAAGCGCAAGTTACCTCATTCTAGGGTTAAAAAACCATAGATCCTTCGTTTTTTAACAAAAAGTGTAAGGGAAGCAAACGCAACACATATTCATCTCGTTTTAGGGCATTTCGATTTACGATCTAGGCCGTATAAAGAGGTATAAGCTTATATTTCAGCATGTCGCCGAATCATTTCATTTGAAGAAATACAAAATCGTCTTCAACGTTTTTGTGAGATGGGTCTTGGAAAAGACGAAAAGTTTTTGTGAGATGGGATTTGGAAATTGGCCCAGAGGTGGGGAAAATGTGTAAGCAGTGATTTAATAAAATTGTTATTTCATTAGCTTTTTGAGCTCAAAAACGGAAAAATACATTTTTAGTCCCAAACTACGAAAACCTTTAAATGCAATACCCAATTAAAGCCACCCAGGTTTTACTGTTTTACGCAGTGGGTTGTTAGCCCTGCTCTACGACCACGTTTGAAGTCAGCAAACCAACGTTTTTTGTTGTTGTTTCTGATGGAGCGGAGACCCAATAACACTTTTCAAGCCATTGCTTTGCTTGAACGGTAATTTTTCCCATCAAGAAGCAGTGTAGAATTAAAAGACGAAATTGGTTTTGACTCCATTGTTCAGAAAATACCAAAAGTAGCGTCATTCTTAGCACAATAACTCACAAACTAATTAATAGCATATCATGAAATTTTAACAGCTGTCTTATGAAGCTTAGCATTAAATCGGGACTTTTCAGCTCATGTGTAAGAACTTTCTTTCCGGTCAGCTTTTTAAATCAGCGATAAGTGTGTTGGTACATCTTTCGTTTGTGGTAGCAGTACATTTACTCCTTCGCTAACAAGTCTATCGGCTTAAACTTCACCGCTTTAGCCAATAATGTTCTGTTAACACAAGACACCCTCAGAGAATTCAAACCGGAGATTGAGTTTAGTTTACTGACTTTAAATTCGTAGAATCAGAAAAAAGTAGTGTTAGACCACTTTGGGCCAATAAACAATAATCAGATTGCAGTATCTTTAATGAAAGCTGGCAAGCAACCAAATGGATTTTTTAATCACTTGTTTGTTCGTATGAGTATGTGTGAGAATGCCGTAGATGTTCGGTTTCCAGTAACAAGGTTGCCGACCATATTTCTAAACTTATCATTACAATTTCAACGAAAACGGGCTTATCACAGTTTTTAATAAATGTTACAAACATCACTCCACATACAACTTACCCCTATCACCTGTGGTAGTGTACACATAGCAATAATAACAAGTTTCTTGTTTTTTGCTAAAAAAAAAAAATATTGAAAATTTTTTTGTTGTTTTTTTTACCGTTTTGCACTTTTTAGTCTAGTGAACACGAATATGAAAGCCGGTGGGTAGAGCAAAATGATGAAAGGTGATGAAGGAAAAAAGAAACATTTTATTAAGACATACAATGTCTGCTAAAAACGAAAACGGCACAGGTGTACTCTTTTCGACAGTTTTTGTTGGCAGTTGTTGACTTATAAAGCGAATCCTTTTTAAGCCTTATTTTCGCATATTTATTAGGGCATATTATAATTTTGTTACCTTCTTTTATTACAGCCCATAAAATCCATGTAATTCTCATGTAGGAAAGCACAGTAATAAGTTGAAGTTAACATGACAGACGCAGTCGACGTTTTTAGTAGAATATCCCATAACATTAAAATATAAATACATATCCTGTCATAATTAGACCCCCTTTTACTGTTAGGCTGATCAAAGAATCTTGCTTACAGTTATAATGGGTGATTTTTTAAGAGCTTTCGGATTTGATTTAAAAAAAAACCCCATCGAAATGTATGAAATCTTTATTTGAGATCTACTCGTATATAATTCAATGTTTAAAGATGAATTCATGTAAATGCTGGCCGCTACATCTGGCAGCTGGCAGCTACATCTCAATTTTGACATACTCCCTTCAACATATCGGCCGGTATCTCACATATAAATTCTTCAATGTTGGCTCCAATACGTCAACCTTTGCGGGCTGGTCCCTATAGACATGTACCTTAACATAGACTGACAAAAAATAGTCTAAAGGCATTAAATCGCACGATGTAGGCGAAGAACTGACCAGCACAAACCGTGAAATAAATTGTTCACCAAAATCGCCTCTCAAGTGGGCCATTGTTTCGGGTGCTGTATGGCATGTGGCACCGCCTAGTTGAAATCACATGTCAACCAAGTCCAGTTGTTTTATTTTGGGGGGAAAAAATTGTAATCACCGCACGATAGTGTTCGCCCTTCACGGTAACCTTCCTGCCTTCGTCGTCTTTGGGAAAGTACTGTTCAATGATAATCCACACCAAGCAGTACATTTTTTGACATGTATTGGCAGTTCTTGTCATGCTTCTGGCGGCTCTTCACACCAAATATGACAATTTTGCTTGCTCACGTATCCATTCACACAGAAATGAGCTTCGAAAAAGTCCACGGTGCATGCTCAATCTGCAAGCGTTGTTCGTTTGCTAGTCAATTCATGGTTAAATTATAGACCAAACTGAACATGTTTGACAGTAACATGTTACACGAAAAGAGCTGAGCTGCCAAAAACAATGTTGGCAAACGTCCAGCACACTTAAGCGCGATAGAGCCCATTGTAATACCTTAGCTTAGCTTACCCCCGACAGCCACTGATTTGTTATCTAACCAGTTCGCCTCCTGTATGAACTTGTTGATCAATTCTACAGTAATTTCCTGAAAAGCCCCAATACTAATTATATGCCACCGAGCATACGGAACCTAAGTCCCGACAACGCCGAGTACTTCAAAAAAGATGTCTTAAGGTCTCCTCATCTTCCTCCAAATAACACCTAAGGGCGTGTCTCCCCACTAGACAACGACCCGTAAGTACTTCTATTGCCGCAGACGTTATGACTCTCGGCAAGTTAAGCAGCTGCCTAGACCTCTTCTTACCCACCTTCGGCCAAAGAGTTCAAGCCTGTCTACAAGTCGGAGCTTGCCTTCACTTCTCATGAAAGAGATTATCGGCGCATTGCCCTAGACGCAGATGGCAGGTAGAAGTCAGTATACTAAGCCTCTCCGAACCATAGTGCCCTGTCAAGCCAGCTCATGTCACTGACTCGGTACCCAAATAAGATTAATATCGAGATACTAAGTCATTAGTCGTAGTTATAAGTGGCATTTTCTTACCGTCAGGGACTTAGAAAACACAGCCTCTAAGGATTTAATAGCGGACTGCCTGTGCGTATTAATGTAGACTTTCCGGACCGTTGTAGCATTATTCCTTAGTATGACAGCAACACTCAAACAGCGGCCATCTCAGCCTAAACACACTGTAGTAATTCGGCAACTTGTAGAACATGTTGATATTAAGATCAAGAGAATGGATAATATATATTGTTACGAAAATGCCTAACAAGGATACGCTAACATAAGTACATTTAAAGCTATAAACTTTATTATGGAAGTTATTTTATTGGTTTGTGTCAAGACTACGATCATCCCGTCAATGCCGTTTTTGTTTGTGTTATTAACAGTTTTACCAGCTCAGTTTTTGGGTGTCAAGTTTCTATATTTGAATTAGCGTAGCTGAATATAAGGTTGTAGGTTATGCTACAACATTCGAAATTAATGTCAATTTACTAGGCGGCGCAATATGCTTGGTGAGTGAGTCAGTCGTAATCTTACAGTCAAAGAGTAAAGTCGTGCTAAGGCATTAATAAAAGTGTTGAATAGTTTGTATAAAGTATTGTATGGAAGTTGAATAAATTACTGTGTAAAGTAAAAACGTGGTAATAAAAAGGACGGTAAGTAAAGGGTCCGCCAAATAATTTTTTTTTTTTTTGGAAAATGCTATGAAAAAAAAACTACTGAATATTTTCTCAAATTTCTTTTTTTTATTTGAAAGTACAATCCTTCTGGTTAATAATGGAAAATAATTTCATTCAAATAGCTGCCTCGGCTGGCCATGCAGTAGCCTACACGATCGGTTCAATTTTTAAGCACGGCACCCCACAAATAATAGTCCAACGGTGTCAAATTGCAGCTCCGAGGTGGCCAAACGACATCAGCTCTGCGGCTGATAATGCGATCTTCAAAAACAGGGCGCAAAACATCGAGTGTAGCTTCGGCTGTGTGGCACGTAGCGCAGTCCTGTTGAAACCAAATGTTGCTAATATCCTCCTCTTCAATTCTTGTGAAGAAAAATTCGTTCAACATGGCCCGATAACGATCGCCATTGACTGTAACGGCCACTCCTTGCTCATTTCGAAGAAAAATGGCCCAATTATGCCTCTGGACCAAAATCCGCACCAAACAGTGAATCGTCTTGGGTGTATCGGCTCTTCAATGTATGCGTGCGGGTTTTCTGTGCCCCAAATGCAACAATTTTGCTTGTTTACATACCCGCCAAGATCAAAATGAGCTTCATCTGAAAAGATGATTTTTTTTGGCAAAATCGGCATCCTCTGTAAGTCGATCGATCAAAGTAATGGCGCAATATTTCCCAGCGTTGTTCAAGCGTATACACAACCATATTCGTTCAGCGGCAGGATAAAACTAATTATCTGTCAAATCAGACATGAGCTTACTGTTACCATTCACGAAATAAGCACTACTTGAAAAAAAAAACGTTAGATGGCGGACCCGATAGGAGATCCAAAAAACGCATTCCCAATGGTAGAAATAAGGGTTCAATAAGGGTTCTTACGAGTAAAGCTTTTGGTTTTATAACGATTGTAGAAGTTGTTTTTTCTATACTTTAACGCAGTTTATGTTTCCAGATGAGTCATCACTCAGTCTGTCCAGGGTTGAAACAAAGATCTGCATCATTTGTAATACAAAAAAAAACGATTTCCTTTGGGAAATAAATGAAATGGGAGAAAACCTTACCACAAACCTTTAATTTTAACATGAATTTGGCTAAAATTGTAACAGCTGACGTTTAACAGATCGTTATTTCTAAGAAAGAAAAAGTTTTTGTGTTTGTGCTGCCATCTAGCTCTAGGTAGCTTCAATGTCAATCCGCTCTCGTATATCCGTGCTGCTATAGATGTTCATTGGTGGTGTTACAATGATGGTATTTGTGTCTTGTGGCATTTGCCAAAGTACACAGAGTTACTTTCTGGGTTAATTGAAGTACATTTTCCGTCTTTATGGTAATATTGCCATTGGAGCCAAAAAAAAAAAATATTTTTAAAGATGACTCCACCGAAATTGCTAAATTATCATATAACAGAGAAGTCAAAATCAAACACTAGTTGGATGGATTTGGACGTTTTAAATGCTGGAAACTTTATTACTTTACTGGTTTCTGCATGATAGCACAAATAGACTTAAGCTTACGACTCCTAAATAAATATTTGCTAAGATGAGAAAATAAATGAACGATAAAGCATCTATTAAGTTCAAGTAGAGCTTAGCATTAAGGACTTAGATCATTAATCATGTCGTGTACTAGAGAATTGAATTGTGTATCGAATAAGGTGACTGTATATGGTAAACTGCAAACAATATTATATAGGGTCCGCCAAATAATTTTTTTTTTGAAAATGCTATAAAAAAACTGTTGAATATTTTCTTAAATTCCTTTTTTGATTTGAAATTACAATCCTTCCGGTTAATAATGAAAAATAATTTCATTCCAATGGCTGCCTCGGCTGGCCATGTAGTAGCCTACACGATCCGTCCAATTTTTAAGCACATTATCGATTGTGTGCAGCTGTATTTCACCAATGACTTCACGAATATTGTCCTTTAAAGTGTAAATGATCTCTGGCTTGTTGGCGTAACACTTATCTTTGACAGCACCCCAGAAATAATAGCCCAACGGTGTCAAATCACAGCTCCGAGGTGGCCAAACGACATCAGCTATGCGGCTGATAATGCGATCTTCAAAAACAGAGCGCAAAACATTGAGTGTAGCTTCGGCTGTGTGGCACGTAGCGCCGTCCTGTTGAAACCAAATGTTGCCAATATTCTCCTCTTCAATTTTTGTGAACAAAAATGCGTTCAACATGGCCCGATAACGATCGCCATTGACTGTCACGGCCACTCCTTGCTCATTTTCGACCTTTGGACCAAAATCCGCACCAAAGAGTGACTACAAGATCTCAAATACAATATATAATAATAATAATAATAATGTATGCAATATACATAAATCAATAATAAGAGTGAAGTTTCCAAGGAACTAGAAAATTTTAATCATAACAAATTAGAATTAGAATTAATTTACTTTAATCAATCATTCATTTCATCAACATCAATCCAATTTTACAAAAAAAAAAAACAACAACAAAGTCTTTATCAAATAAAAAAACAGAAGAAAGAAAAAAAAACTTGTATTTAATTTTAATTTGAATACCTTTTTTCTTTCGTTCTTTTATTTTTTTCCTCAATCACTTATTTATTGTAAATGTTTACGTGCCAGAGGAGATGAAGGTGTAAGAGTAGTTGTTTATTTGACAAATATTGCAACAGAAATAAAAACAAAAGAAAAAAGAAATATTTTATTTTTCCTCATTTTTTGTTTGTAATTTTAACAAAGAAATATTGTATATTTGGAAGAACGGTGTCAGAAGAAAAAAGGGAAACGGAAATAAAATATGAGACCAACAAAAACAACAAGAGAAACAAATGCCGACAATAAAACAGTAATGGTAAATGAATTGCTGAATTCTCGAGCATTTCAAGCCATGTCAACATTTTAAGTGCTACTCTACTCATCTCAGCTTAAAAACAAACATTCTCACACGCACACAAACACAATACAATTGCTATATGCATGTGTGTGACTACAATAATAAAAATAATAATAATAAAAACACCAACAACAACTTAAATATAACTGTAATAAGACAAAACGTAACACAATTGTTCTTTGGAAATTGAAATATACAAGAGAGAGAGAGAGAGAGAAAGAGAGAGAGAAAGAGAGAGAGAGAGAGAGAGAGAGAGAGATAGAGTATGGTAACATTTATGAACTCATTAGGGTGGTTAATAATAATTAAGAAATTCTATTCTATTTTAGGCGTTTATATGCATTTATTAAAAGTGCATTCTTAATTATTGCATTTATTTAAAGTGTTGGCTATCATTAGCTATGACCTCTTTCCATCTTTCTGACAACATATTGATTACGTACCAAATGAGTTGCTTATTTTAAGAGGCCAAAGAAGAATCAAACCAATTTTGCATATCCTGACTTAAAGTGCAGCGTATTCCAGTGGAAGCATCGTTGAATATAAATAGTAGGACAGAACAAGGTTTAGACTATAAAGCATCTCAACTTGATGTGGTGAATATATAAAGCTTTGCTAATTGTTATCTGATGACGAGTTTGGAAAGAGAGTTTAAACTATAAACCATCTCAACTTGATGTGGTGAATATATAAAGCTTTGCTGATTGTTATCTAATGACGAGTTTGGAAAGAGAGTGGAAAAAAGTGAATTTTGTTTTCATATGCATTTTCACTAATAAAAGATTATTTTTTGCGAAAAAAAAAACCATCACCAAACCAAAGAAACACTTAATATAGTTGAGTCCGTAACATCAATTTCAATAGATAAAAAGTAGTTCAAGAAGTAGTGTTAAGTTCAAGTTGTTGAAAGAGTCAATATAATCCATAGAATAATATTAGGCGATCAGGTAATTGAAGTGAATGTGAGATGGCTGAGGCTGTGGAAGCATCAAAACTTGAATAACTTGTCAGTACAATAACTTTCGCAATTGCTTATACTGGAAACCCTGTAACCAGCAGTAGCTTGGGTAAGGTTTTGAAGAAGGTTGCCCACAAGTTAGGGAATTATTGAGGTAGGTGGGTATGTAGGTAAGTTGGCTAGTTAACCAAGATGAGATCAAGTACAATTAGCAATAACATGCCGTTGAAGTTCCAAGCCAAGACTACAGGTAAATAATCAACTTGAAGAATAATGAAAGGAAAGAGGGGATTATAGTCACCTTAAGCTGCTCATAGGTTGAAGGGCAAAACCATTTTCTCCGCGTGCATTCCGATCATCCAATGACGCATGTTCACTACAATGAGTACAGAAATAGCGTTTCGGGTGGCTTTTCAGTAGTTTCAGTGTGTTGTCGAGATGGCACAAGTGGAGAGGGAACTCCGTTCTGGGTCCTCTCACGAAAGAAACTATAGATTTCCACTTTAATTACAGTCATATGGCAGCAGATGTCAGAGTAGGAGGTGATATATTCCACATCCATTGAGGCCCTCCTGGCAAGTTCATTAACCTTTTCATTAATAACGATGTCTCAGTGTCCGCTGACTGTCAGGAAATTCTTGTCTTACCACAGACCCCTGATCTCTCAGCATTCTTTAAGGGAGATATTGAAATTCTCCTAAAATATTTTCATGAAAACATTGAGTTAAACAAGGAGAAGCACCCTACTTGGCTAGGGTTAACTGTATCCTCAGAGCTAAGAATAGTCAGATTGACGTAGTATGTCTCCATGTTGAAGACACCGTATTGCCATCATGAAGAGGCTGTATGGAAGCCTTATAGGGGGTGTTATTTTCAAAGGAGGAGACAATTAGTTATTCTCCTCCCCCCGAGTCAGGCTAGGAGTAGAAAGTCGCCAAACTTGGACAGATTGACTGAAGAGATGTGTAAAATTATCTGGCATCAGTCTCTTACCAGTATTTGCAAAAGTACTAAAAAGAATCATGGCTTACAGACCTAAAGAATGCTACAGCGGGGGCACTTCATGTCACCAGTATGGCTTTAGGAAAGGCAAATGTGATGCAGGGTTGGCAACCCACTGAGTAACCCAATTGAACACTGGTGGGTTTTTATATTTAAAGGTTTTCGTAGTTTATTTACATCAGAAATTATTAAAATTTACACACTGGTAGTGCGAATTAATGTTGTCCGTTTTTTTTAGCTCAAAAAAAAAAAAAAATTTATCACAACAAAAAATCACTGCTTACTTATATCTTCTCCCAACCTCAGATCCAATATCCCAATTCCATGTCAGAAAAACTTTTCGTTTTTTTAGGCGATTTACTTAGAAGCAGATCTTATATTTCTTCAAAATAAGTGATTTGGTGATATGCCGAAAGATATTGTATCCGTTGAAACAGCCAATAGTCAGAAGAAGAAATGTTTGAAGAATACGGCGGGTGGGTCACTTGATCATTTCTAATAATTGTTTGGCAACTTTTGCGCCGTGAGATCAAGCGTCGTCACTTAAAAAAGTTTTCTGTCTGTTTTTATATTCCGGCCGTATTTCTCATAATGTACAGTTCAAACGAAGTAATTGCAGTCTACTCCGATCTTCGAATTTTAGCTGCTTATAGTACACAATGCCGCCTTGATCCTATTAAAAGTGCAAAATTTAATTATAACGTAGTTGTACTAACAAACAAAACATATTGTCGAAATGAACGAAGTTTGGAAAGACTTATAAAAACCAAAAATACCCAATAAATCCTGGAGGGTTGGGTTTAAAAAAAAGAAAACAGGTTCTTGGAAACACTGCTATGTTAACTTAGTAAAAAAATATTTGTTAAAATAAATTTATTTAAAATTATTATCATTATATATATGTATGTATGTATGTATGTATGTATGTATGTATGTACATATATCAATTATAAATATTTATTTACTTTTTATATTCAAATAACTGCAGTTCAATATGTAATGACCCTACTTTAAGTCTGTGTAAATGCGTACACATGTTCTATAATAACACTCATATTTAATATTTGTGTATGGGTATGTATAGATAGATTGAAGTTACAGTTACAGTTACAATCTTACAAAATATATACTCATGCAAATTGAATATATACTATCTCTTCCCCTCCCTTCCCACATAATCTATTACATATTTTCATACACTTTTTTTGTGAATTAACACATGTATTTCCAACAGAGTTACAGTAGATGGAAAGAGAGAGAAAGAGAGAGTAAATTGTTTACATTTTATCGTTATCAGAGTGTGGATATTTACATAAAACGAGTGTATGCTTGTGTAAATGTATAAGTATGTGTTAAAATATGAAAAAATTGAAGAAGCAACTCTATGTGTGTACATATTTGTTAAAATGTGTATATAAGTAGTATTTGCAGCGTTGCCAATTTCTGTGGAATTTTACAAAAATGAGACAAAAATTCTGAATTATTTGAAAGATTTATTACGAAATATTTGGTGCTTATTTTAATCGTCGTCATGTATTCAATGAAATATTAAGTTTTTTAAAATATTAAATTTGTTGAATTACATAAGTATACATATGCATAAAACTTAATATATATGTTAAAATATGCAAAAAATAAAAAAAAATCAGTGTGTCGTAAATAAGTGTTTTCTTATTTAAAATAATATATTTTTCAACACTGCGTGGCGTTTTATGATTACTTTGCAAAGATTTTACTTATCACCTGCTTGTGATTAAACCAAAAATATATAAAATGTAATTGAAAACTTTTATGATGAACAATAGAAACAACAGGTTTTTATTTGCGCAAATAAACTGCAATGTGTATTTTCGAACATCTGATAACTGCATTATTTTCACTGTTTGCGTTTGTAAGCATGATGTGTATGCTATGAAGGCAGTGATGCATTTATGATGTAAATACTAGGCAGTAATGCTCACTCCATTCATTTTTAATGCATCCATTTCGAAATGTCGCTTATCATGAATATATCACTTTTGGAAATGATGCTTATCATATATGCTTACTATTCAAAATGATGCACATCATGGACGCCTCACTTTTGGTTTTGTTGCGCATCTTATTACTTCACTTTTGCATAAGATGAGCATCACATGCAGCAATTTACAAACTGGCATGGGCCAGTTGAAAACTTTTATGATGAACAATAGAAACAACAGATTTTTATTTGCGCAATAAACTGCAATGTGTATTTTCGACCATCTCATAACTGCATTATTTTCACTGTTTGCGTTTGTAAGCATGATGTATGTGCTATGAAGGCAGTGATGCATTTATGATGTAAATACTAGGCAGTAATGCTCACTCCATTCATTTTTAATGCATCCATTTCGAAATGTCGCTCATCATGAATATATCACTTTTGGAGATGATGCTTATCATATATGCTTACTATTCAAAATGATGCGCATCATGGACGCAGCACTTATGGTTTTGTTGCGCATCTTAATGCATCACTTTTGCATAAGATGAGCATCACATGCAGCAATTTACAAACTGGCCCATTTAATATCTCATTTCAAGAATTTCTCAAAAGAAAAAAATTTTGTTTCTTCCTAAACAGGCCAACCGCCACAGACAGGCTGGCAAAATGCAGCTCAAATGACCGGTGTAGACTTAACGTAACACCACAACTTTAATCGTAGAAGTGAACAATGTTGCCGTTTTTGATTATTTCTCTCCAGAAATGGTTACCTTTAATGTGACTGTGGATATCGGATTGTCGGCTTAAGTTTTTGATATGCAAAAATGGTCTCGGTGAGACTATGTTTTCTAATTTCTAAAATCTTTAGTGCAAAGAATTTGTATTAAATTTAAATGAATACAAATCGTCACAAACAAAGACTAAATGCCTTTTGTGTTATTAAAAAAATGTTGCATAATTTTGAGGCCTTGTCTGTGTAAAACTGAGGTTTGCTTCTGGCAACACCGGTTATAGGATATGCAAGTAGTGTTTGTCTAAAAACAAAAATATAAAAGCACTTAAATAATAAAAAAGGGAGAGGGGCAGAGGAGGGAGAAGAGTACATTTTGTAAGAATTATTAAAGTAAAAATAAATAAACTCAAAGTGAAATAAATTAAGAAATTCTCATTCACATTCACATTCCTTCTGCGTAAATGTTAATTTTTTGTGTTTTATTGTTGATCTCTAATTTTTTGTTGTTGTATATGTTGTAGTTGATATTTTTGTGATTGCTTATGGTGTACTTGCTTGCTATACGGGGACGGATTGATATTGAAGCTACCTAAGTAGGAAAAAACATTTTGTTTTCAAAAACCATTCATTTCTCAACATAGTCTCCTTGTAGCGCAATACACCTAGTAAGACGATTTTGGAAACTCCTCAAAATACGCATTAGTTTCGGTAATCACTTCTTCGTTTGAGATGAATCTTTCTCCTGCGAGCCATTTTTTCAAGCTTGGAAACAGGAAAAAGTCACTAGGGGCTAAATCTGGACTATAAGGTGGATGATCAATCAATTCGAAGTGGATTTCTCGTAGCTTTAGCATCGTATCTAATGCTGTGTTAAGTGCTGGCAACTTTGGAATCATTACTGGTTTCTGCCTAATAGCACAAATAGACTTAAACTTACGACTCCTTAATAAACATTTGCTAAAATGAGAAAATAAATGAACGATAAAGCATCTATTAAGTTCAAGAAGAGCTTAGCATTAAGTACTTAGATCATTAATCATGCCGTGTACTAGAAAATTGAATTGTGTGTCGATTAAGGTGGCTATATATGGCAACCTTCAAACAATATTACATATGGTAAATGAGCTTTGCTGTTATTACATATTATTGGTTCCTTATAGTGCCGATGAAAATTTCTTTACTGTATATTCTAAAACGTCTTATGGAATGAAGCTTCTTTCTCTATTTGTCTTGTAAAGGGTGGTTGTGTAATTCTTCGGCTTCCCTGTGGCTAGTTTCGTGATCTTTACTATTTTCTTCGCCTAGTTTCCACTCTAATTGGAATTCAATGAGTTGTCTGCCATATAAGGGGTGTTTTTTTATAGAGGTATAGAACTTTAAGTTGCAATAAAACAACGATGTGTTATTCGATTGACATGAATTTTATTTATCCGAAAGATAATCTTGTGGCATTACACTTTAAATATGATTTCTGGCATATGACCGCCACGACTGGCGCAGATGTAGTCCAATCTGAACGTCCAATTTTCGATGACTTTTTCCAACATTTGTGGCCGTATATCGGCTATAACACAGCTAATGTTGTCTTCCAAATGGTCGAGCATATGTGGCTTTACCGCATAGACCAATGACTTTACATAGCCCCACAGAGAGTAGTCTAGCGGTGTTAAATCTTGGAGGCCAATTCACTGGTCCAAAACGTGAAATTAGGCGGTTACCAAACGTGTGTTTCAATAAATCTATTGTGGCACGAGCTGTGTGACATGTTGCGCCGTCTTGTTGAAACCATATCTCCAAGACATCATGGTTATTCAATTCAGGAATGAAAAAGTTAGTAATCATGGCTCTATACCGATCATCATTGACTGTAACGTTCTGGCCACCATCGTTTTTGAAAAAGTAGGGACCAATGATTCCACCAGCCCATAAAGCACACCAAACAGTCAGTTTTTCTGCATGTAACGGTGTTTCCACATACACTTGAGGATTACCTTCATTCTAAATGCGGCAGTTTTGTTTGTTGACGTGGTCATTCAACCAGAAGTGCGCTTCATCGCTAAACAAAATTCGCTTATGAAAATCGGGAACAACGGTAATCTCGTTTTGGGCCCATTCGACGAATCTACGCCGGGCGTGAGTGTATTCCAAACTGAAAATAAATCACTTGACAGCTGTTAAATCGGTCGCCATCTTGATAAGTAATGTCAACTTAAAGTTCTATACCTCTATAAAAAACACGCTATATAATGATTGGAGATTGTACTCGGTCAGCGTTTGATAGAGTTCATAATTGAGTTGAAATCTTTCTACTTTGTATGTCTTCGCAGATATCCAGCTTGTCTCTCATGTCTTATGTCAGATCTCGTCATTCCTGGAGTTTTATTGTTCTGAAAATAGTTATTATTTTTAATTATTTCCCGTATATAGTAAAAAGCTTATCTGTTGAGTCTTGGGAGTCCTTTGGCCTGTTATATTAACTTTAAAAATATTCTTCTACAAACTGTAAGTTATAGTATAAAGAGAATTAAACTAATCACCAGGGCAACCAGAAATATGCATTTGCATGTATTTTCTCGTGCAACCAATCAAGTCAGATTTAAGATTTTTATCCGTTTAAAGCATTTTTATTTTGACATCAATTTGTTAATGCATATTTTGCATAGATCAGTTTTAAGAGCATTTTTAGTGCACCTTCAGCTTACGATCGATCGTTCATAGCCGATTTGTGGATTTTTTTGATGGTTTCTGACAGCCTTATTTGGGTTTCCACTGCTTTCTGTATCATCTGTGCTGTTACGGTAGCGCTTAAATTCAACAAACTACATCTCTACCATTTGTCTTAATGGAGTAGAGTTCGCATAATGTTTATCAAGCCATTGTTTGGTTTCCACTGTATTTTTTTTTCATCAAAAAGCAATGCTTTATCAAAACTCGAAATGCACTTTTTTCAATTTTTTTTCAATAACAAAAGTTGCTTCACACAAAATGTTATAACTTACGAATTAATAGTCAGATTGCTGTCAAATTTATACGCGTATCGTTTGATGGTTGCTACTAAATGTGTGTGTCGTCCTACAGATATTGACTTTTAGCACAACACTCGTACGAGACGCTGTCCACCGCACGGTACCCGTTCCTGTGCTCCTCTACGACGATACCAAACCTAAGTGCCGAGTGTGCCCGGTCTCACATTTAATACTTCAATATGTGGTAAATTAAGGCAGCTATTACGTTAAAATTAAGAGTTTGTGGTAAGGTTTTCTCCCATTTCAACACGAAAGGAAATAATCGTTTTTTTGTATTACAAATGATGCAGATCTTTGTTTCAACCCTGGACAGATTGAGTGATGACTCATCTGGAAACATAAACTGCGTTAAAGTATAGAAAAAACAACTTCTACAATCGTTATAAAACCAAAAGCTTTATTCGTAAGAACCTTTATTGAATTTCTACCATTGGGTATGAGTTTTTTGGTTCTTCTATCGGGTCCGCCATCTAACGTTTTTTTTCAACTAGTGCTTATTTCGTGAATGGTAACACTTTCGCTGAACGAATATGGTTGTGTATACGCTTGTACAACGCTAGGAAATATTGCGACTTTACTTTGGTCGATCGACTTACAGAAGATGCCGATTTTGCCATAAAAAATCATCTTTTCAGATGAAGCTCATTTTGATCTTGGCGGGTATGTAAACAAGACAAATTGTCGTATTTGGGGCACAGAAAACCCGCACGCATACATTGAAGAGCCGATACACCCAAGACGAGTCACTGTTTGGTGCGGATTTTGGTCCAGAGGCATAATGGGGCAATTTTTCTTCGAAAATGAGCAAGGAGTGGCAGTTAGAGTCAATGACGATCGTTATCGGGCCACGTTGAACGAATTTTTGTTCACAAAAATTGAAGAGGAGGATATTAGCAACATTTGGTTTCAATAGGACGGCGCTACGTGCCACACAGCCGAAGCTACACTCGATGTTTTGCACCCTGTTTTTGAGGATCGCATTATCAGCCGCAGAGCTGATGTCGTTTGGCCACCTCGGAGCTGCGATTTGACACTGTTGGACTATTATTTGTGGGGTGCCGTCAAAGATAAGTGTTATGCCAACAAGCCAGAGACAATTTATACTTTAAAGGACAATATTCGTGAAGCCATTGCTGATATACAGCTCCAGACAATCGATAATGTGCTTAAAAATTGGACCGATCGTGTAGGCTACTGCATGGCCAGCCGAGGCAGCCATTTGAATGAAATTATTTTCCATTATTAATCGGAAGGATTGTACATTCAAATAAAAAAGAAATTTGGGAAAATATTCAGTAGTTTTTTTTTTCATAGCATTTTCAAAAACAAAAAAAAAAAATTATGTGGCGGACCCTTACGTCTTTCAGCGAGAGGTTAAATAACCTCAAAATTTGTTTCAGCTGCATGCAAGCAAATATTTTGATTTCAATAATAAATAAATCAGGATATTAATTTTTGTATAAAATAGGTTTTTTTTAAGTCAATAAATTACTTCTTTACTGGATAGTTCGCACATAAATAAGAAAGTCCAAAATGGTATCAATATTTTGTATGGGTCACACTGTATAAATTAAAGGATTGCTACATTAAGAATTTATCTGTGTCTGCAGACTTGTTCTATGAGAGAATTTAATTTCTTATAAAATTTCTTTCACGTTTCTGTATATTTTTAGAAACTGTTGCCATCATCCATAGGAAGAAGTAATAGAATTTAAGCATCAAGCAAGTAAAGAATTAAAGGAATCAAAAGGTATGTATGCAGAAATATATGTATGAACTTATACTTTTGTGTACATATATGTATGCATGTAAAATTAAGAAATTTATTCAAACTTAACATGATATGCAATAGGGAGATGGTGTGAGAGTAAGTTACTAATTTCAGATTTTAAATGAATTTCTATTCTTAACTTTTTTTCCATTTTTTAAATTTTATTCATCGTACAAAGTATGTGTTTGTAGGTATTTTAAGTATATCAGCAAACAAAATCGAAAAATGTTAAAATTAATATGAGAAAAGTTTATGCCAAAATAATGGAGAAGAGTTTCATTTTCAATTTTTGCTTTTTTTTCTGTTTATTTTGGAAAATATTTGTTTCTAAAGTTTAATAAGTTTGTTTGCTTTTCTGTTTTGGTTTTTGGCTATGACGATAAGAGTGTGTTTGTTTTCTCTTTTTCTTCTATTTTTCTTTTGTTTTATTAACGTAATGAAAAAAACCCTAAATACTTATAAATTCGTTTTTCCATGGAAATGAAATGAAAAATATGAACATTTTTTGTTTGTCTTAATTTTTATCAAATTTATCATTCAGTTTCGTTGTGAGTGTTTAAGTTTGTTGTTTTATTCCAACAATAAGTGTTTGAAGAATACAAATTTAAATAAAAATTTAACACTTTGCTCAGATATTAAAATAATTTTTTTTATGTATATTTTTTTGATTAAATTAAAAAACTTTATGAACGTCAATCTTTACCTTAAAACGATGAGGATGTTGAAACAAGTTTACTCAGCCGTATAGGTAATAAAGGCTCCGCCAAATAATTTTTTTTTTAAATGCTATGAAAAAAAACTATTGAATATTTTCTCAAAATTTCTTTTTTATTTGTAAGTACAATCCTTCCGGTTAATAATGGAAAATAATATCATTCAAATGGCTGCCTCGGCTGGCCATGCAGTAGCCTACACCATCGGTCCAATTTTTTTGCACATAATCGATTGTGTGCAGCTGTATTTCAACAATGTCCTCACGAATATTGTCCTTCAAAGCGTCAATTGTCTCTGGCTTGTTCGCGTAACACTTATCTTTGACGGCACCGCACAAATAATAGGCCAACGGTGTCAAATCCCAGCTCCGAGGTGGCCAAACGACATCAGCTCTGCGGCTGATAATGCGATTTTGAAAAACAGGGCGCAAAACATCGAGTGTAGCTGCGGCTGTGTGGCACGTAGCGCCGTCCTGTTGAAACCAAATGTTGCTAATATCCTCCTCTTCAATTTTTGTGAACAAAAATGCGTTCAACATGGCCCGATAACGATCGCCATTAACTGTAACGGCCACTCTTTGCTTATTTTCGAGGAAAAATGGCCCAATTATGCCACTGGACGAAAATTCGCACCAAACAGTGACTCGTGTTGGGTGTATCGGCTCTTCAATGTATGCGTGCGGGTTTTCTGTGCCCCAATTACGACAATTTGTCTTGTTTACATACCCGCCAAGATCAAAATGAGCTTCATTTGCAACAATTACCATGATTTTCAAAGTGATGTCGCAATATATCCCAGCGCTGTTCAAGCGTATACACAACCATATTCGTTCAGCGGAAGGATAAAACTAATTATGTGTCAAATCACGAAATAAGCACTAGTTGAAAAAAAAAACGTTAGATGGCGGACCCTTTATTATTATTTGGATAGTGTTACCAGACTTCTCTTTGGCAGCTTAGCTGTTTTCATATAACATGTTCAGTTTGGTCAATAATTTAAACATGAATCGACAGATTATTGAATTTTATTATTAAAATTTAGAATTTAAAACAAAAAATATTGATTTCGCTGTAAAAAAATGGCTTAAAATGATCTTTAAATACGAAAATATGTCAAAAACATGCTTTTAAAACTGCTGTTATGAGCAATATATGCAAAAATATGCCTTAATAAATGGCTGCCAAAATTCGAATTTATAAATACATGAAACGACTAAATATTTTACCGACTTGATTGGTTGCAGAAGAAAAAATAAATATGTAATTGCATATTACTGGTTACCCAGGTAATTACTTTCAATATCCACACCAGACTTTTAAAACATAAAATCAACACAATTACATAATGGCCTTTAAAAAGCCATTACTGACACTTTCTAAAATTAAAAAAAAAAAAAAAAATTGAAAAATATTCGTTTGGTTGTAATTTTCGAATACTATCGCCTATCCGACAACCATAATCAAATCTACAGTTTTAATCAACTGCAATGAAATTCCATACTTGACACTCTATAATAATGTTTCCCCCCCTCCCTATTAAAACTAAAGTACAAACCAATGAAATAAAGTGCCGTAGGGCAAAAAGAATTTTGTTGCTTTTGTCAAGTGGTTTGATAATAGATGGAGGCATGTAGATATTTAGTAAAACTGCCATCGCATACTCTCAAAGAAAAAATTAGAAAAGAGACTATTTGTTTATGTGGTGGTATTACGGACAAAACTCATTTGCAATTACAGTGGAATCTTACATATTAGAACCACTTTATGCACCGGCCAGTTCGAATTTCTGGACATTTTTTTTTTACAGTAAATGTTAAAATTATTATAAAACTAAGCTTTCTTTTAAAACAAAACAGTTTTTATTCATTATATTTATTCATTATTTTATTCATTGTACTTATTTATTTATTATTATTTATTTTGTTTGTTTTTTTTTGATTTGTTTAAACTGCATACAACTACATATATCGTTACGGACGTCCAAAAGGTTAGATATGTGTTTACTGACGAAAATATCATTGGTTTTGCACCATTTTATAACATTATTGATGCCTTCAAGGACTTTTGAATAACGAATAGCTGGCGTTAAGTTGACAACATCGACATCGCTGCTATCTGAAGCCTCCTCATCGGTATTTTCTGCATCAGATCCGTCAGTAAACAAATCTTCATTACGTTTCTCGATTTCATTTGGCATAATTTCATTTAAAAGATCAAGATTTATTTGAAGAACTTCATTGCAATCCCGATTTCATTGATTCAGTTGTGCTAATGGCAAATCATTATCGTTTTCGTAATCGTCTGAGTCCCAATTTAATAATTTGGACCAAGAATTTTTTAACACTGTTGGTTGTACCTCATCCCATGATTGTTTCAACAATATTATTGCATCTTCGATTGAATGTCGTTTCAAAAGCTTATTAATATCACCACCATCACCAATTTGTTGAGATGGCAACTTACTTCTTTAAATGAGTTTTGTCATTTTAATAGGATTTTGATTCATTGACTGAATTGCTGCTATTATCTACAAGCAGAAGAGCTTTTGGGGCCAAAGTATTGTCTTCAGGAAAAAAAAAAAATTAAAAATATGGAACTTAAAATATGCATTCGTTAAACATACTTCTTTGAAACCAATCATTAAATCATCATTTCTTGTGAAACCAATCATTAAATGTCCGGGAAGTCGTAATGAAGTGGTTTATCAAATCCTCTGAAGCTCTGAGGCTTTTTAGCTTTTCCAATAACCAATGGTTTTAATTTATGTAAGCCATCAGAATTTGCGCCTCGTAAGCTGCGTTCGAAATGCGTTCTTTTTGAATTTTATATTCTTGGGCCTTTTTTCACAAAAAGCGACAAATGTTCTATCTGGCAGATAGCGGAAAAATAGACCGCTTTGATCAGCATCATATATTTGCGTCTGCGACTTTTGCACGAAATCTGTGTAGGAATTGAGTGACCTCACCAACATGACTCGAAAGTATTTCACCACCAATTTTTAAAAACCTTTTGGGTCTTCAATTTAGAAAACCATCCATCACTTGCAGTAAATGCCTTTTCAACTTTCCATTACTTCATGTTCTGCCTTACGCGAAAAATTTTTTTTTTGCTTCCTGATAGTGTAGGTTTATGTAGCTGATGGAAGACTTTGTCACATTTAAATCTTGAGCTTAACGATTTCCACTCACGCTTTCATTAAGTCTTTTTAATATTTTAACTTTGGTATCTAAAGATTAAGTATTTTTTTACGTTTATTTGGCATTTTGTTAAATTTTACACGTATGAATACGTCGCTTTGATCTTCAGTTGTCAACTGAACCAAATTTGTACACACCACGTTTAAGTTGGTGATTCCCCGTTTTATTTTTATTTTAATGAGCGAAAAAAAAATAATTTATAGTTAAAATAAAAAATAATAATAATAAAACTTTCAGAAATTAGAATCCCCTGTTCTAATTTCAAAGCGTCCAATACATTGAAATGGCCGGTTCTAATTTCTGGACACTTCGAATTTGTGAGATTCTACTGTATTTGAAAAGAGAAATTGAATTTAAAAGGAAAGAGAAAAACGTGCCATAAAACGAACTGCGAATGAAACAGGGCCACTGAAAGAGGTTAACAGGGCTTTACTTTACTTAATGTAAGTTTTATATATTTTTGTTTTCCATAAAAACCTTAGTGTTAAATAGATATTTGAATACAATATTTGCTAAAGCTTTCTAAAGTAAAAGTTTACTTAAACACGTTTTCCTAAAAGTTTTTTTGTTTGTGTACGCTTAGACGCTTCTGACAAAAATCAATGCTCTACCGCTTTTATGCCCATTCTATTTTAAATATTTTTCTCTCTTAACCTTTCTCCTTTTACCATTAAAAAGCCCAAACCTAATGCTTTGGTAACAGCATTTCTAGCTGTCATCGTGGTGGTATTTCTATTTGTAAGCTGGGGTTGGGGTGTAGAGAAAGGCAAATTGGTTTGTAAGGTAATGTTCGAGTAGACTTGTTTAGATTTGTCTGGGCGAATACAAAATAAATTAAGCTGTTGCTGATTTATTAAATACACTTTACAGCAGCAATAACAGTAACAATAATGAACATATCGGGTGGGCCATCTATTGGTTAAAATTTGAACCAGCGGTTATTTCGTATCTGTCACAAAATTCAGTATAAGCATTATCTCCACTGAACGAAATGAATTGATTTACGACGCTTGAGCAACTTTGAGATTTATTGGAAATTTATTTCCTAAACAAAGGCAATTGGTCGGAAATTGCAAACGAATCAAAAAAATTTTCAAAAATCATCATGTGTCATAGGGAGATCGGACGGTTATTAGTCGACCGGTTTTAACCGGTTTTTTTGCTTTTATGGAATACGGTTTTTTCAAAATCTTCCTTTTTCGAATACCGAATAAACCGGTTAATTTAACACGAATAACCGTTTAACCGTTGTTTCATCGCGTAACTACTTGTTTAAAAATTTAATTATTTTTGTATATATGACAACCTTGAACGTCTCACAAAGAACGTGAAAACCAAGGTAGATCGAAAAAATATACACTCTTGAGCAAAAACAACCTTGTCTCGTCTTCTGTAAATAAGTATTGATTTCTATATATGGAGAAGGATCAACTAGACTCATTAAAAGCCCTTAAACCCACAAACGCCAGTTCCGAATGCCAAATATATTAGTAAGTGATGTTTTTCATACATACACATAACCAATCGCTAGTAATGTTGTGGGGTGATATCGCTGTTGAAAATTGTCAGATGGTGAGGCCTGGGATTAAACCGGTGACTTCTTGGGGTTGGAAGGTAGGTTCATACCCAAAATACCACAGTGACACACACACTATTATATACGTGGTGCATAAATTTACATACATTGCTCCTCGAAATCTAAGTAAAATTTCTTTTCCAGGCAATTAAGGAGTCGCATATTACTTATAAATAATATCTTAGGCACCTAATTTATATCTAAAGGGTCCGCCAAATACATTTTTTTTTTGAAAACTACTAAATATTTTCTCAAATTTTGTTTTTTTGTTTGAGAGTACAATCCTTTCGGTTAATAATGGATAATAATTTCATTCAAATGGCTGCCTCGGCTGGCCATGAAGTAGCCTACACGATTGGTCCAATTTTTAAGCACATTATCGATTGTGCGCAGTTGTATTTCACCAATGGCTTCACGAATATTTTCCTTTAAAGCGTCAATTGTCCCTGGCTTTTTGGCGTAACACTTATCTTTGACGGCACCCCACAAATAATAGTCCAACGGTGTCAAATCACAGCTCCGAGGTGGCCAAACGACATCAGCTCTGCGGCTGATAATTCGATCTTCAAAAACAGGGCGCAAAACATCGAGTGTAGCTTCGGCTGTGTGGCACGTAGCGCCGTCCTGTTGAAACCAAATGTTGCTAATATCCTCCTCTTCAATTTTTGTGAACAAAAATTCGTTCAACATGGCCCGATAACGATCGCCATTGACTGTAACGGCCACTCCCTTTGACTCGTTTTGGGTGTATCGATTTTTCATGCGTGCGGGTTTTCTGTGCCCCAAATGCGACAATTTTGCTTATTTACATACACGCCAAGATCAAAATGAGCTTCATCTGAAAAGATGATTTTGGATTCTGCAATATTATCATGATTTTCAAAGTAATGTCGCAATATTTCCCAGCGTTGTTCAAGCGTATACACAACCATATTCGTTCAGCGGAAGGATAAAACTAATTATGTGTCAAATCAGACATGAGCTAAGTGTTACCATTCACGAAATAAGCACTAGTTGAAAAAAAACGTTAGATGGCGGACCCTTTATAATAACAGACCTTTAATTCCATTCTCTACCAAGTAATACAAGAAAAACGAAATTAGTTCCTTGAGTAGCTGTTCGAAACTTAAGCATTTTTCAGCACTTTGTGTAATAAACTATGTTTTTTATGGTCTCCGCACACCGTTTTGGCACAGTTTTTATGAGATTTGTTAGAATTATTGTTAGTATTGATCGCCACTTTAATCTTAAGCTCTCCATCAGCTTCTGCTTATTTTTAAAACGACGTAGTCCAGCTCTGCGTTTCAGGAATTAGGAACAATTTTATTTAAATAAAAGAACGCGTTAACCGGTTATTTGAATTATTATTAACCGAAAACCGGTTTTTTAAAAAGTGCCACTTTTCGAATTATTCCAAAACCGGTTTTTGAAAAAAGTCCAATAATCGATCTCCCTAGTATGTTAATAAGCAAAATTGCCGTATTTATGACTCAGAAAACCCAAACGCGATATTATAGAAGCCAATGCACCCATTATGAGTGACCGTTTGGTGCGGCTTGTGGAGCGAAGGCATCATTAGCCCATATTTCTTTGAAAATGAGTACAGCGCAACCATTACGGTCAATGGAGACAGACATCTATTGCACTATGATAACCGATTTTGTGTGCCCGCTCTTCATGGCATTGATGTGAACGATGTTTGGCTTCAACATGATGGTGCAACTTGCCACACATCGATTTATTTGATTAGTCAAAATGGTGATATCAGTTGCCCGCCAAGAAGCTGCTATTTGACACTGTTGGACTATTAGACTATTTTCTGTGGGGCGATAAGGACAAGTGTTATGCCGACAAACCAGAGACAATTGAGCATTTGAATGCCAACATTTGTGATGCTATTGCCGAGATACGACCACATACACTCGAAAAAGTTCTCGAAAATTGGATACTGTGAGGCCAACCGCGGCAGCCATATGAATGAATTGAAACAATTCTACTTCTCAACAAAAAAATAAATTTGGCAAATTTTCAAACCGTTTTTGTTTTATTGCATTTTTAAATTCAAACTTTTAAATGGCCCACCCTATAGATCACTAAGAACATCATATAAATCACAGTGTGTTTGCGCCATGTTGAGGACGGGGAAGGTCAATGCAAGAATCAAACCAAAAATATCATGGGATTGAGCAAAATTAAAAATGTAATAAGAACGAGCAAAAGTAGCTCGTAAACAAAGAAATTTTCAACAAATTTCCTTCACAAAGCATTGCAATCCCTAAATAAGTTGGCATTTGAGAAAGAAGGAAGAAGGAAGGTAGCGGTGTAAGAGCAAACCTTCGAAAAGTTAAGCAATTGAAATATTAGAAAATGAAAAGAAATATTTTCCCCTCAAAAAGTGAGGAATGTAAAAGAAGTAAAAAATATTGCAAAATCTTACAAGTTAAATGGGGGAAAACTTGACTTTTTCCAAGCTCTGTTATATCGTTTAAAGTAAAATATACTTCAAAAGGTTAATTTCGTTTAATATTTATTAAAAAAAAGGAAACACAAAATCTGAAATGAAAATAAATTTAAGGATAAAAACGTGAGAGTTTTTTGCAAATAAATTATGTTTTAAGACAATATTTAATGTGGAAAAACGAAAATAATCTTCTAAAAGCCCAATGAGGCGATTAATATTTTTTCCGTCGCTCCTCTAGGAATCATATTGACTTTAGCATCCATTGCTTTGTTTCAGTTTCAGTAATCAAGTTGATTTTCTGGCTAAGTAGATAATTAATCTACTGTAGCTCGCAATCATATGATTGTGTGTATTGGTGAAATTCCCTGCTAGGTGGTGGTGGTAATTCTTATTTACAATTGCAATTTTTTCCCAGTATGTGGCGTTTTCATCATCATCGCCAGAGCTGGATGGTCAGGAAAGCTTTTTTTACATGGAATTGTCTTGAGTGAGGTTGACGTCTCTTTATTAAACACTCTAAATCATAATTAATTTTTACTTCGTCATATCCTCTGCTGAAGATTCGAACCTGGGTCGCTTGTTTTGTATGCATGCGCTCTAACCTTTAAACCACGCCACACTCTATTTGTGATAGGAAACAGTTATTGTTTTACCTCTGTGCTTGGATAAAAACGACGCTGAACAGCTGTGGCTTTGATAAACATTGGTCGACTGACACTATCTCGCGTAGGTTACGTCCGATTTCTTTAATGTGTGTAGTTCTTTAATGATGTCCGAATGTTAAAATGAAATCGGTTTTTATTTATTCCACGCCAAGGATGGTAGCTATTAACAAGAAGAGGTGTTTTGAACTAATGCATCTCGACGACTGATGGCATTTCTCTATCAAAACGAAGCTTTTAATGTTTTAATAAATCAGAAAGAATCATATACAAGTTTCAGTGAATTAAAACAACAACGACTTTTATATAAAGTAGGATGAATATGCCTTACATTACAACAAACCATTGTGTGTGGCTTAACTACTGCAGGCACACACACACACACACACGCACTATTGTATTAAAATGTAAATTAAAAACGACGATTCAAGAATTCGCTCAATGAAGGTGGTTCATGCTTGTGCTAAAATATTCTATAGTGCCTTTGATATGAGTATTAAAAGAGTCAAGTATTTTAAAACGATTTTAGTAAAATTCCGCTTAACTTAATGGTATTTAGCTATGGGTACTACAATAACCTTAACAAATTCTATTTAAAGACCAATTTCATTTATTCATTTTCATTTTATTCATATGTTCCAGAACAAAAAAAAAACATTTTTTATTTAAGCCACCATAACCAGCTGTTTTTTAAGAAAAAAAAAATCTTTAACAAAATACATTCCTTTTTGGTGAAAATAAAAATCAATGGAAGAATACAGATATCCCTCCGCTAAAACCCTCTCTAAATTCATTTTCTATCTTGTATTGTACTTTAAAACCAATAAAATCGAAAGCATGAACAACAAATATTTGTAAGCAAACGAAAATAAAAATGAAAAAAAAAAAAATTAAATGAAGATAAATTCGATATTTTTTCTTATTACAAGAGAATCAAAGAAATTCAAATTCCCTATCCATTGATTTACTCACTTACTTACGCATTCACTCATTCAGTCATTCACTCATTTATTCTTCATTCATTTCATTTCGTTTCATTGTTTGAATAAAGATTTATTCGCTTGAATTATTTTCAAAAACGTTTAGATTCCTTTTCGTTTCCCCGTTTTTCTTTATATTTTTCAATTGTGTGCTGTTATGCTGAATAGATAATAATAATACTGCTGTTACTGCTGCTGCTGCTGAATTACAAGCACATGCACTCTAACAGCCACTCATATTGATTCACTTATTTACTCGCGTCGTCACACTATTTACTGTTTTTAGTCACTGATAAACCGTAATACTTAAATATTTATTCGTAGTTTAAATAGGTGTAAGTATAGCAGCATGTGGGTCCTATTATGAGAAAATAAATTCGAAAAGGTGATAAACGATGGTATTATAATACATCAATAAAAATCTGGAAGAGCGATAATGCTGCGAAAATCTGACCGAGATGCTAAAATCGAAGGTTAGAAGTAAACACCCAGACTGAATATCAATTCCACTCTAAGCCACGTAAACAGAATAATAAAAACTACTTCTGTTCGGACTAGGGAGATCGAACGGTTATTATTCGACCGGTTTTAACCGATTTTTATAGTTTTGTCGAATACGGTTCTTTTTTTATTTTAACATGAATAACCGGTTAATTTTTTGTTTAATTTTTATACGTTTTTATATTTTTTTTATTGCCAATATGCTCGTCGTTTACGTATTTTTCTAAATTTAATAAATAACGCCTTAGTTGTATATTGTACTAGCAGACCCAGGCAAACGTTGCTCTGCCTTCGAATTTTATTTTCACTGTAAGTCTGGTTTGCATGCAAAGTCATGGCTGATTGATATTTAGAAGAAGAATGAAAGGTGCACTAAATCGACATGCAATTATTGTTCAAATGGAATTATATATTTTTGATAGCTGAGCCCGATCCGCGTTGCTGGCCCCAAATGTTTCTTTTATGTTGAACTGCCTCTTGAAGAAAATCAAATCAGTGTTTTTAGTTATTTAGTTATTTGCGCAAATAGAGTTTAAAAAACAGTGATAGATATTTATTTACTTTTTTAAATATATTATTTCACAAAAAGATGTTAGGTTTCAGTCGGTATCAGGCTAATTAACGCCACTGCACGCTGATTAACGAACCAACGTCTTCAACGAAACACAGTATAATGCAGTAGTTCTTGAGTTACGGTGCAAAAACACAAAAAAAATATTGCGCCATCTGTGGAACGAACTTCAAACTTCACAGAAACACTCCTCACGCCACTAGAGCCTGCGTATAAAGTTTGATCGAAATCGGTGCTGTAGTTCTTGAGTTACGGTGCAAAAACACAAAAAAAAATATTGCGCCATCTGTGGTACGAACTTCAAACTACACAGAAACACTCCTCACGCCCCATAGAGCCTGTGTATAAAGTTTGGTCGAAATCGGTGCAGTAGATCTTGAGTTACGGTGCAAAAACCTAAAAAACTAAATATTGCGCCATCTGTCGGATGAACTTCAAACTACACAGAAAAACTCCTCACGCCCCATAGAACATGTATATTAAGTATGGTCAAAATCGGTCCAGTAGTTTTTGAGTTTAGCGATCACGAAGATACACGTCATTTTTATATATATACTCGTAGAGATAGAGATATGACAACCTTGAACGACTCACAAATAATGTTAAAACCATGGTAGATCGAATAGGATATGCACGCTTGAGCAACAATATTTTTTTCTAATTTTCTATATATACTCGTAAATATTAATTTTTTAAATACGGAGAATGATGATCAACTAGACTCATTGAAAGGAACCTACAAACGCCGGCTTCGAACGGCAGATGTTATAGTTAGTAAAGTTTTTAAGCGTAGATACTCATAACCGGTCTCTAGCAATGTTGTGAGGTGATAACGCTGTTGAAAATAGCCAGATAGTGTGGTTTGTTATTGAATCAAGACTTCTTGGTTGGTAGGCGGATGTCTTACCAAACCTACCACTGTGGCACACACTGTTAAATACGTGGTGCGTGCATTTATGTTTCTACACATGTCCTCTGAAGTGTGAAAATATTTGGAAATCGATGGAAAGGATAAGTATAGATATCTCTCTCTTCGGCACCAGAAATTATTCACCACCTTAAATATGTCCTTGAGATTGACGTTATTGTGCAGCAAGGAAAACTTGATTCTATACCAAGCAGTCTCTAGGAGCTAGCAAGTAAAACTTTTATAAAATACGCTGTAAAAAATTAATCACTGGAAAAAATGTTAGCTGCGTTGTCGATGCAGAAATGTCCGTTAAAGACCTAAAAACGCCGAACGTTTTTCTAGCATACTTACTTGCTAGAAACTACAACATGGGACGACAACTTATCAATTTTATGTGTAATTTTAATAATAGAACCGGTTAACCGGTTATTTGATAAATTTATAGCCAAAAACCGGTTTTTTAAAAATAGCAATTTATCGAATTATTCGGAAACCGGTTTTTGAAAAAAGTCGAATAATCGATCTCCCTAGCTCGGAACCGCTCTATATGACACCAATAAGAAGGATTGCAAATAATCGACCCATACTTTAAAATGTACTTTTGTGCATGTTTGGTTTCTTAGTCAACCATCCATCCATTTGCAAAGTTTTGAGTTGTTATCTTTGTAAAGGGTCCGCCATCTAACGTTTTTTTTTTTAAACTAGTGCTTATTTCGTGAATGGTAACACTTAGCTCATGTCTGATTTGACAGATAATTAGTTTTATCCTTCCGCTGAACGAATATGGTTGTGTATACGCTTGAGCAAAGCTGGGAATCTGGGCCTGCGATCGACTTACAGAAGATGCCGATTTTGCCAAAAAAATCATCTTTTCAGACGAAGCTCATTTTGATCTTGGCGGGTATGTAAACAAGCAAAATTGTCGCATTTGGGGCACAGAAAACCCGCACACATACATTAAAAAGCCGATACACCCAAGACGAGTCACTGTTTGGTGCGGATTTTGGTCCAAAGGCATAATTGGGCCATTTTTCTTCGAAAATGAGCAAGGAGTGGGCGTTACAGTCAATGGTGATCGTTATCGGGCCATGTTGAACGCATTTCTGTTCACAAAAATTGAAGAGGAGGATATTAGCAACATTTGGTTTCAACAGGACGGAGCCAAGTGCCACACAGCCGAAGCTACACTCGATGTTTTGCGTTCTGCTTTTGAAGATCGCATTATCAGCCGCAGAGCTGATGTCGTTTGGCCACCTCGGCCACGCACATTAAGGAGTGATGTGCATGCGATACACATACTACACAGTACAGTGATGTATTAACAAAATGTCCATTTATTTCTGTTAAGAACTGACTAAAAAAAATTCACCAAAATTTGTCAACCAGACAGGCAGTCTGATCGCCACAGAATGAACAGATTGGCTTCAACTGCTGTATGCTTTTTATAGTAATAAAATAGTGATGGTGGATAAATAAACCCGCTTTGTTGCAGTGTTGATAAACAGTTGTAAAGGAAGAGCAGTGCTGTTGAACGGTTGAATAAGAAGACCAGTGTTGGTAATTGGTTTCAGCGATAATTTCTTCATGCGTGAGAAATTTCTTATCAGAGTGCAGTTTTTTGCGGTCCGCGAACAGCCAGTAGTCGCTGGGAACCAAATCTGGCGAATACGGTGGATGTGGAAGCAATTCGAAGTTCAACTTATCTAGTTTTGCCATTGTTTCAGAATCACCAACATATTCCTTCGCATAGTCAAATGCTCATGCAATATAAAGCCAACACGTTATTTCGATACCTCTACGATGTCAGCTAACTCAAGCAACTTCACTTTTCTATCATTCAAAACGATTTGGTGGATTTTTTTGATGTTTGGCGTTTATCTTTAACATGCCTTTGGAAGCAGGCCAGTTCGTCTTATTTGAAAGGAGTCGCTTATTATTTCTTTGCATAAATCGATTAGTAGACCGAATATATTGAATTATAGGCGTGTTACTAAGCTTAGTATTATTCCTAAGCTAATGTTGAAACTTGTGACTGTCTTTTCTGACAAAATCCATAATATCGGTTTCCCCAGTATGGATTTTTCGACTGTTACTTACCTTCCAGAATTTACTACGCGGGCTTAGAGCAGCTGCCTTGTTGCTGGTGCTTAAACTGAAATTTGCACCGATTAGTATTCCTGATAGATTTCGCTGTTGCATAGGCTCTCCTTTAGGATTCAAAGAGTTCTCTTCCAAAATGTATTGTCTAGAACTGTATATGCTTCTTCTGATATTTCGCAGGGTAGCTATTTGGATCTGCTTTTGTTCTTATTATTTCTTAATGACTTTCCTGATCTTCATCCTATATTCTCTGACTTTAGTATTCTTTTGTACGCAGATGATGTTCAAATATTTTATACTTCAAATAATGTTTTTGGTCGGACTGTTCTGCTACGAAATATTAGTTTTGTTTTTGTATAATTAATTTGATGGATATCAACCTCGTTAGAAATCTACGTTCAATTTATACTTTTCTTGATCTATGATCTGAATCATATTATTATGATGACTAGTAAGACTCGGACTGTTCTAGATTTTGTGAAGAAATGGTCCAGGAAATTTACTGATCCGTATATTGCTGAACAGTCATACAATTCACTCGTTAGGCCGATTTTAGAATATGCTTCGGTTATTTGGGATCATTCTTGATAATTCGTTGAGTGTTCTATTTACGTGGCTTAGAGTGGAATTTTATTGATGGATTTTCTTCGTATGACGGTAGCTGGGTTGGGTCTGATAGAACTTCCTACAGGAGAGGAGGAGGCAGTTTTGGGAGTTTGTTTTATTTGCAACTTTGTTGCCGGTGATACTGATACTAAGTTTTTACCTCTAAACTTCAATTAACTATATAAAGGGTGGGCGAATTTGAAGTTAGGAAGTAAATTGGCTTAATAGTGGAATATGATGTCGGGCAAATGCTCCCCTCTTTTCACACAGTTTTGAACCACATGCAGCGCCGAATTTCATCTATCAGAGTGTCAGTTGTTTGTGGTTTGTTCAGGGAAACCCAGTCTTTTAAGTTGCCTCAGAGAAAACAATCCAGCGGCGTTAAATCACAAGAACGAGGCGGCTAATTGACATCGCCAGATCGAGAAATTACACGACCGGGAAATTACTCGTGCAATAACTGAATTGTTTGGCTGACTGTGTGGTTTGTGGCGCCATCCTGCTGAAACCAAAGTTCACTGAAGTCAACATTGGCCAATTGTTGCCACAAAAAAAAAATTTGGTTATCATGGCTTGGTAGCGCGGAGAATTCACGGTGACGGCACTTACTTGGAAATTAAAAAAAAAGAAAAATACTGGCCGATGATGCCGTCACTTTCTATAGATGTAATGGTTTTTCGAGGACTGTTTGTGAATTTTATGTGACTCATCACTAAAAATGATTTTTGTTGAAAAATGCGCTGCTTTCGTTCAGTTTTTCAACCAGCCAATTCACAAACGCTCAATGCAAACAATGGTCGGTTGGCTTTAATTCTTGAACGAGTTGAACTTTATAAACGTGAAGATGAAGATCTTTATGCAAAGTGTTGTGCAAAGTTCCTCTGGAGATGCCCAATTGTTGCGAACGTCGACGAGTTGATGTTCCAGGCTCATTCTCAATACCTTGGTGTACAGCGCTTATGTTTGCATCACTACGGCCACTACGAGTATATTATTTTGATCTTTTGTGAGCAGCAGTAACGTGAGCCACGAATTAATCAATTAAATTACGCACAGCAGTCTCAGAAAAAGCCTGATTACCAAATTGATAGTGATTTTTCACAATTAAAATTCTTTGTTCAAGAGTGTAGTGTTCTATAGTTAAAAATCCCAATTTTTAACTAAATAAGTGTCAAAGGTTGACAGCTCAATTCCTCATATTTCATCATTTGACAGCCAATTTACTTCTTAACCTGAAATTTGCCCACCATGTATATATTATTCGGAGCTTAATGCTTTCTGGCATTAATATGTAATTATTTTAGATTAAGTCCAGTAACTGATTCGTATTTTCGTTGCCATAACTTGTTCGCTCGCCTGCCGAGTTTGAATAATAGTGGATAATAGAGTGGTGTAGTACTTTTTGCCTTATTTTAATATAATTTTGTGCCATAGGCTAACCATTAAATAAAAAGAGGTACCAATCTTCCCTATTATTTAATTTTGTAAGAAATTTCAATAAATCAAAAAATAGTATCAGCACGTATTTTAAACCCTTTTTTGTAGAATTTTAAGTCTATGAAATGATCCATATGCCATACAAATCAATAGACGCCACTCTCTAACAATAATTTGGGGTGAATGTATTAAACAGCCCCTGCTCCCTGGCAGTATCTGTTTGTGAATCTGCAGCATTAGATGGTATTTATTGAAAGACTTAAGCTGTTTTTCTTATTTAATATTATTGTTCTGATGTGCCTTTTGTCCATTGTTTGATTTTATTTATTTTTTTGTTATAAAATCCACTTTTAACGATTTGATACTCAGTCTACAGGCCATCATCATATTGTTGGTGTCAAATTAATTTCACAGAATTGGCTCAATATGAAGCTAAAGAAACAGTACGTCTTTAGTAGAGAACGGGCTGTAATTATTTACTTTTCTGTAATGAAGTGGCCAATATTATGCGGGCATTTTAAGGTTTATTGTTTCTTTTCTTTTATAATTTTAATCAATTTCTACTTATTTCTATAATAATTTTCGAAGGCATTCAAATTTTCTTCATGAAAATTAGGTCTTTTTAATGGGAAATCTAAAGCGATTAATTTTCTTTTGTCTTTTGAAACTTAACAAAATAAAACAATAAAAGAAGGAAAACCGTCATATGTTTTATATATTTTTCCTTGAACATTTGCTAACAAATACATATACTAGTTAGTTAGCCTTAAGAGGAAATGTTAATAAACGTTGTAGTTCAAAAATATAATTAGAAATGAATTCAATTGTGATAGTGTGTGTAAAGTACTCCGAGTAAAATACCCGGTGGCGTATTTGAGTGACATTGTCACTATGATATTTTCATCGATGAATCATTGAAACAACATCAATATGAAGTCAAAATTTGAATGAAATTATCGTATGTGTATGACAACTTCATTGTAATGTCTCCATACTAAAGAAAGATGAAAATAGCGACATTGTCTGTTGTAGGTCGACTACATGCTGGACAATGCAGGATTTTGTCTACTACACTTTCCCGTTAAGGGGGCATTAATGATTCTTGATGATATTGTTTGTTAAGACTCACTAATCAACGGACGCCTGCAAGACAAAATCAAATTCTGTCATCTATGAAAATTGGAACAATTACTTTAATAGGTTCAAGCATCTGGGTGTGATATTGGACTCAAAGAACGTCTATGTGGCTTTTTATTCCTGCAACTCTATGTTCCGCCAAAAATAGTGCTCTGGATGTATAACCTGGTGTTTCTGCCAATTCTCACATTTAGAGGACTACGTGTTTTGGTGCCACTGGCGGTGCCATTTCTGCACTTACGCTTTCGGCACAGAGCGATCCTGCACTTAGGATTTGGTGCCGAGTGTGATAAGGCTGAAACCACTCGATTTCTGTAGGCAATCGTTTAGTGGCCACGGTAGTATGAGACTTTCTACTCCGGCTCTAAGGGAATTAAAGACAGACTTTGCAATCCGTAGAACTGACTTCTACGGGCATGACGAGACCTTCTTACCTGGGAGAAACCTATGAAGAAGAGGTAGGATTTCTATGAGTTTTGGTATTACGGTCTTCACAGATGTGTCTAAGATGGCATTCGGTGTAGGGGCTGGTATTATCTTCGAATCTGCTGAGCGGAGGTCTCTAGAATTTTTTAGCCGGAGTTTTTTGCGATTATGCAGGCTTGTAGAATGCTGAGAAATCGGGAGTCTGTAGGAAGGATAAGAATTTTCTCAGCCCACTCTCAGGGCCCTGGTGTCGCCTAGTAGCTACTCGGCTTTAGTTCTCCAATGTAAAGAGGAGATGTCACCAATGTCACAATGAGACATCGTTGATCATAAAAAGACTGATGAATTTGCTAAGATGGCCTCTGTGGATACGTAATCTATCACCTCCTATTTTGATAACTGCTGCCCTATGACTGTAGTCAAATGGGAAATCTATAGTTTCTTTCTACTCTTGTGCTATCTCAAGGCAGCTGTGGTCTCGGCATGATAGTGGCATTCTATTTCCAAACTGACTGCGATGCACACGCAGAGAAAATGAGCTTGCCGTTAAATCTTCATAGCAGGAGCTGCAAAAGCACCTCTGATAGGGAGACAATCGTTTACTTTCTTTATCAGCGTCTCGGTCTGGATCCCCTTGGATCTTTTCTCCACTTCATAAGCAGCTCAAGGTGACTATAATCTCTTGTTGCCTTTTATCATATGTTTAGACAGTTCTTAACCTGTGGTCTTCGCTAGCTTTCAGAATGGCATTTTATTGCTAATTGTAGTTGATCTCGTTCTGGTTCATGTATGACACCAAACAAAATTCATCATCATTGTCAGCGTTTGTTACGATAATTCACTACGGCTTTAATTAAAATTCGGTTTCTAATTTAAAAATTTTATTTTTTTTTATTTTCAATTTTGACGTTTTCAACATATTGGTGCGAAATTGAGTTGTGCATCCTGTAATTTATTAAAATGTTAAAACGATAAAAAACTGCACACTAACAACGGGCTTCGAAACCAAATGCACGCAGTAAAATAAATAAACAAAAGGTACAAAAACAACTACGTGCTTGTTTACAAATAAAAATAAACTACAACAACAAAGCAAGCAGACAACACAATAAGCACTAAAACAAACAAGTTGCTTATCATTGAACTGCTTTGCAAGAACTAAAAAGAAATAAAAGTGAAAAAATGGAATCTACTTGAAATATCTAGAGGTTCGAGAGTTTTTGAAGTAGTATTTACTCGGCCATATAAAAAGCATATCGATGCAGACAGCAGTCAGTTTATGTGTAAACTCAGCGAGTAGGGATTATTGGTTTAAAGTTGTAAAGACCAGTTTAGTTGAAGCTACCACAGTGTAAAGAGAGCTTAGTGTAGAAAACCTCTGGTTGAAAAGGTAGTGATCGAACCTGAGTTGTAACAACGATCGGGTTCGAAGATCTTTGGGTAGAAAAATCCGTCGAGTGATTGTTATTGTTTACAAAGTTGTAAACAGAGAGAGAGAAATTAAGAATATAAATTGTTGGTGCTTGTGAAAAGGTTACAAGCAGTGGTACACAAAACTGTGTTAATAAAAAATTATTGAATTAAAAAAAACACAGGTTTACTCGTATTTTTATTTTAACGGCAATCTACAAACTCATTTAAAAGCGTTTTTTAAAGCGAAAGATTTTGAGCAAATATGGCGAAATGAAGCAATATAATAAAACTGAATAACACTGTAGGACCTTTCTTGCTTTATGGTATAACTAGAATTTCCAAATTGTATTTGTGAGTTTTTTTTTTTTGAAAATCTGGTTTTTCAAACGCTGTGCAGTGGAGCAATGATAGAACTACTAAATTACGTTGTGTATGATGCGGCAAGACGTAGGATGGCTATTAATTTTTCTGCTTAAAGTAAATATTACTCATAATTACTTATTTAACCTCCACCACAAAATAGTGCATAAGTTTACAGAAAAAATGTTTAACTTCTTTCGAATTATCTTATCCGTAAATATTGAAAATATATTCTCTTTTCTGGCGAAATTTTGAGAAACCCCTTAAACCACTTGAAACTATTCTAAACTAAAACTATTTCATTTTTCTTTAATATTTATCGAGAATACTTCGTATTTAATTATTTCATATGGAAAAATCCAAAGGAAATAAATGTTTAAACTTAAAAACACTCACAGGAAGCAGAAAAATAATAAAATTATGCCACTGGGCAGTGGAAGATGTTGGAAAAATTTATGAAACAACCGCAATACAGGAAATAGAAAGTAAAAATAAAAAAAATCTCCCCTCAATGTAACACTAGATAAACAGCCTTAAGATATGCTTTTAATTATTGAACAACACAGTGAAAGCAACCACTAATGCATTAGTTAATGAAAATGTAAAAGGAAGTTGAAAATAATCTTTAAAAATTTTAATGAAATTAATTATTAATATTAAAACAAAGAAATCTTAAAGCAGCTACTAAATATTCGTCATTTCATAATGAAACAGGTCCTATTTTTAGGCTTTATTTCGCTAAATTTAAAAATTTTTAAATTTATACACAACATTTTTTAGAACTTTTAAAATTTGTTTTTAGAAAAACTCTTAAAGGTTTTTTTTCATAAAAAGTTATAAGGAGAACCAGCATAGAGTGTTATCTGCAAACGTGTGTCATACATCTATTAAACGGATGATAATAACCTACAGCAAAGCCGATATTGAAATATCCCATAAATGTTAAATAATATTGGGATGGGAAGATTGTATATTACTTAATAGCCATTTCAAGTACACAGTCTTCTACTACAACCAACATTTTACTACTAAGCAGATCACTATTCTTTAAAATTTCTGTACAGAATGGACTAGATTTAAAATAACTTGCCCTGTTCTGTAAAGTGCATGTTGTTATGTTTAAAAGTGATTTTAAATCGATTGTGACTTAGCGGAACATTTTTGAATTACAAACACCTTTTGTGTCTTTTCAATGTAGCTTGATAACAGTATAGTCATTAACTGTATCTAAGTAGTTTACTGGGGTACGCATTCCGCCTCAACTCATATGGTAAATTAGTTTTGCTGTATGACAGTGGAAACTGGCTTGTATCGAAAAAAGATCAAGGTATTCATCGACACGAGCTTCAGAATAATATTCAGATATTGTGGCCTAGCACCATAATTAACACAGAAATCTAAAACATGGTTCTGTACAGAATTTACTAAATTTAAAATCACTTGCCCTGTTCTGTAAAGTACATGTTGTTATGTTTAAAAGTGATTTTAAATCGATTGCGACTTAGCGAAACATTTTTGAATTACAAACACCTTTTTCTCTTCAATGTAGTTGTACAAAAAGCGATTTTCAAAACAAGCCTGATCACAGTATAGTCATTAACCATATCTAAATAATTTACTGGGGTGTGCATTCCGCCAAACTCACATGGTAAATTAGTTTTGTATCGAAAAAAGCTCCAGGTATTCACCGACATGTGCTGCAGAATCATATTTAGATATTGTGGCCTAACAAACACAAACTGTAGAACATGATCACTGTTGATAATCGATATCACCAGAACTGCTCTCGAATGGAATCATCAAATCTCAAGAATTCGTGATCGACCAAGAAATACCTGGAGATGCATAATTATCCAGAAACTATGACCGAAAAATCTAACATCGAAAGAAGCCAAAACAACAGCGGTGAACCGTGTTAAGTTGAGATGCTTTGTGGAAGGCAAATGCTACCAGGCGGAGTAACGGAAAATAAAAAAATTTCATCAGAGTTTTTTCAAATTTTTGGTTCGACTATCACGTCCACGTCGACTATCAATACCATATATGCTGGTGTCCAGCTATTTAGGCAGAAGTAGATGATTAATCCGCTGTAGTTTCCTTCATATGATTTTTGCGTAGTGGTGAAGATCCTTGCTAATTGGTGGTGATCTTTACTTTTGGCATTGTAGTTTTTTTTCCCAGTAGGTGGCGTATTTTCCTGATCATTCGTCTGATGTTTGTCATCATCACCAGAGGTATGGGGGAAGGCCGAGAGGCTTCTTCTTTTTTTATTTATTTTAGATGGAGTTTTCTGGAGGGAAGTTGAAACCTTTTTATTGAACATTCGAAACCATAATTAAATTTTTCTTCATCATATCGAACCTGTATCGTTTATGTTGTTATGCGTGCGTAAGTTATAATTGAAAATTATCAATTACTAATTGATGTTATAATTATTTGCTAAAATTCAATTAACAATTACTTGCAATAAGTAATTGAAAAACACCATTTAGCAATTACTTAACTAGTTAGTTAGTTTCAGGGGATTTGTAATTTTTTCAATTACAAAACAAAAAGTTTAATTGCATTTGTAATTAATTCAATTACAATCATTTCGTAATTCTCTTCAGTTTTCTATCACTTGTAATGAAATAGTTTGGTAATTAGGAGGCACAAGCAGACAGATATTTAACAGCTAAAACAGGACATTATTGCAAAAAAAGAAACGTATTGGAGGTATTAACAAAAGCAATAGCAGCAGCAGTAGCAGTAGTAGCAGCAGCAGCAGCAACAACAGTTGACTGAAGCCAATATTTGATTGTCATTTTCTTTTTAGGGGTAAAAGCATGGAAAAGCATTTTCAATTTAACTTCTTAAAGAAAATTGACAAAATAAATAAGATAAGAAATCTTTTTGCAATATCTGTTTTAAGTACTTTTATTATTTATTTTTATTTTTTTTGGTTAAAGAAATATCGGCAAATAATACAAACAGTCTAAGCGTCTTAAAAATTACCACCAGTTGTAGAAAACATTTTCAATTATTTGCCAAATACTTGTACTGGCTTGACTTATTTTGTTAGAATCTTCTTACAACACAAATCAATTTACAGTCGAAAATTGCCTTTAGAAAAATAATGATTTTTGTCTACAATTTACTGATGACTCTGTGGTAGTGATAGAAGAGAGTTTTAGGGGAAAAGAGTCATTTATAATAACAATTTTCAATCAATTTAATGATTAATTTGGTGTTTTTTTTCGAACAAACTGAGTGTGAATAGCGTCAATACCACAAAAGTGAAAAATCATTTGATTTTATTACAGAAAAAAATCATAAATCAATACTTTATCCATATGTAGTTGGCTGAGTAAATAATTAAATACGTACTGGAAGACGGAACCATTGAAATCATTAACGACGAAGATACAACGAAAAACAGTAAATATTTGTAATTTTTATTAAACAAATAAAACACACCTTAATTGACAATAAATTTTTAGGGGGAAGTGTAATAATCATTATGTTATACCATACATTTAGATAAATGACAAAAACAAAAAAAAAAAACACTAATTACTTAATCGTATTAAGGGATACATACGAGTAATTTGAAACTAATTTACGCTTTAGCAGTCCCATACCAGTAAAGTACCTTTAATAACCTATACAAACTAGAAAGAGCTAAAAGAGTAAAAATCAATTAAGCCCAGTCTACCATATTTTTTAAAGTCAATAACAATATGTGCTGAAAAGTCCCGGGCTTAACAACGAAAACACTTTTTTGTTGTTCAAAATTAGCTTTATTCATCAAAGTAATCGCCATCAAGAGCAATGCATAATTCCAGCGCCACTTTAACTTCTTAATACTACTTTTGTAGAACAATTTATCTTTTGCCTCGAAATAGGCCCCAGTTTCAGCGATAACCTTTTTATTCGTGCCAAATTTCTTACCGGTGGATTTTTCTTTCCAACACGTTCTTGTTTTTGGTCAACAGTGCGACACCCACTTTGAACAGAGCTTTTTCATAGTCTAATGATCATGTAATGTAAAGCCAACACGTTCTTTTAATAAAGGGTCCGCCATCTTGGGTTTTTTTTCACCTTGTGCTTATTTCGTGAATGGTAAAAATTGGCTCATGTCTGATTTGACAGATAATTAGTTTTATCCTTCCGCTGAACGAATATGGTTGTGTATACGCTTCGCTAAGTGGGCCTGCGATCAACTTAGAGAAGATGCCGATCTTGCCAAAAAAAAAATCAGCTTTTCAGATGAAGCTCATTTTGATCTTGGCGGGTATGTAAACAAAAAAATTGTCGCATTTGGGGCACAGAAAACCCGCACGCATACATTGAAAAGCCGATACACCCAAGACGAGCCACTGTTTGGTGCGGATTTTGGTCCAGAGGCATAATTGGGCCATTTTTCTTCGAAAATGAGCAAGGAGTGGCCGTTACAGTCAATGGCGATTGTTATCAGGCCATGTTGAACGCATTTTTGTTCACAAAAATTAAAGAGGAGGATATTAGCAACATTTAGTTTCAACAGGACGGCGCTACGTGCCACACAGCCGAAGCTACACTCGATATTTTGCGCCCTGTTTTTGAAGATCGCATTATCAGCCGTAGAGCTGATGTCGTTTGGCCACCTCAGAGTTGCGATTTGATTGTTGGATTGTTGTTTGTGGGGTGCCGTCAAAGATAAGGGTTACGCTAACAAGCCAGAGACAATTGACGCTTTAATGGACAATATTCGTGAAGCCATTGTTGAAATACAGCTGCACACAATCGATAATGTGTTTAAAAATTGGCTACTGCATGGCCAGCTGAGGCAGCCATTTGGATGAAATTATTTTCCATTATTAACCGGAATATTCAGTAGTTTTTTCTTTATAGCATTAAAAAAAAAAAATTATTTGACGGACCCTTTATATTTACGATGTCAGCTAACTCACTCAACTTCATTTTGTGATCATTCAGAACCATTTTGTAGGTTTTTTTTGATGTAACGTCTTCATTTGGACGTCCACTGCGTTCTGCATCATTGGTGTTTCTGCGGCCACGTTTGAAGTCCGCAAACCAATCAACCCATCAAGAAGCAGCGTAGAATGAAATAACAAAAGTAACGTCACTCTTAGCAGAATAACGCAGAAGCTACAATTATTAAAAGAATACCATGAAACTTTAACAGCCGTCTTTTGAAGGTTAGCGCTAACTGAGAAAGTGGCGAATGCAATAAAACTAGAGCCATTTATATGTTAGGCCTGGGACTTTTCAGCCCATGTGGTAACTTAAAATGGTAGATTTACAACAGATGGTACATGTTTTACACATTCTGTTTTTTAATAACTTTTAAAGCATTTTCATTTATTGAGTGCTCGATTAAGCTCGGTGTTGGTAGATGGCTCTAGAATGTAATTTTTGATTGATTTGTTGATTTTTAAGCTAAGTAGATAATTAATCTATTGTAACTCGTCTCCATATGATTACGAGTAGTGGTGAAGATACTTGCTTAGAAGATGGTGGTGATCCTTACTTAGCATTGTAATTTTTTCCCAAATAAGACTAAACTGTTGTTGATCTCATTATATGAAATCATAAGCCTATAAGCATGCTTTTGTTCAGTTGTGATCCCTATAGAGCATCTTTATTCTTTGTCTAAACACATTTTTTTGGCAACACTGTATTTGGCAGCTCAGCTGTTTTCTTGTAACATGTTACCCTCAGACATATTCAGTTCGTTCTATAATAATACCATGAAACGACTTACAAGCGAACAATGCTTGCAGGTTATTAAATTTTATTCTCAAACTTCAGTTGAGTGAAGATCCACTTTTTTATCGGAAAATTGTTTTCAGCGACGAATCTCATTTCTGGGTGAATTAATAAGTGAACAAGCAAAATTGCCGTATATGGTGTGAAGAGCAGCCAAAAGCATTGCAAGAACTGCCAATGCATCTAGAAAAATGCATTGTTTCGTGTGGATTATGGGCCGGTGGCATCATTGGACCGTATTTTTTCAAAGATGACGAAGGCAGGAATGTTATTGTGAATAGCGAGCGCTACCGTGTCTTGATTGTAATTTTTTTGCACAAAATGGAAGAGCTGGACTTGGCTAACATGTCGTGCCACATGTCATACAGCACGCGAAACAATGGTACGATTGAAAGGCGAGTTCGGTGAGCAGTTTATGTCGGTCTATTGGCCGCCTAGATCATGTTATTTGACGCCTTTAGACTATTTTTTGCGAGGCTATGTTAAGTCTCATGTCCATAGAGTCAAGCCCGTAACGGTTGACGTATTGGAAGTCAATATTGAGGATTTTATTCGTGAAATACCGGCCTATATGTTGGAGAGAGTATGCCAAAATTGGACCTAGCGTATAAACCATTTAAAGCGTAGCTGTGGTGAGCATTTATATGAAATTATCTTTAAACATTGAATCACATAGATCGTTCTATCAACTCAAATAAAGATTTCATACATTTCTCTAAATTCGATGTGTTTTTTTAAATCAAATCCCAAGTTCTTAAAAAGTTCTCGATATATATGAATAAGTTGTCCTACGTTCGTCATTTTATAACTCGAGAACCACTAAACCAATTTACAAACCAATATATGCGTTGGAAAGGCGTATTTTCACTGATGGTTTTTATTCAATTGGGCGGTGACACGCCCATATAAAATATTTATTTATATGTCTATATCTTTAAAATAATTTTGCGGTCAATACAAGTCATAAGTCAAAAAGTGGGTGAAACTGGATAAATGGGAATAACATATCCCATACAAAGTAAATACTGATTTTCATATATCATTGAAACGGTAATAGTGGAAGGTTCTCAATTTGGTTTAAATAACTTCGTAATTAATAAACATCATTAGTCGAAAATGAGCGAATTGAATAAGAAATTGTGGCGTCTCCCTTATTAATAACTATTACATTCCATGAAGGAAAATGGGGACATCGCTCATTTTTTGAACTACACCCCATTCTATTTTTTAGACTCATTTTAACACCGGCTCTGAACGGAAAATGCATTAGAGAAGATTTTAATAGTAGAATACTGATAAACAGTTACTAGCTAATGTTATGAGTTGATACCGCTGGCCTGATAGTGAACCGAGTACCTTCTGGTTGGTAGGCGGGTGTCTTACCTACCATAGCACAGCAGCAACTCCCATACAAAGCAAATATTGATTTTTTTTAGTCTATTGTAAATGGCTTCGTAAGCTCCCAGCAATGCGGGAAGGGTTACCCTAGTACTTAATATACAAATGTGGTGTAATTTAGCGTTGCTTGAGATCATTTAAGACCACTGTCTCTACTATTTAATGCCATTCGATCGAAATGTTATGATATTATATAACAATTTTCTAAACTTATAGTTTTAGGTGCCCTGATAGATAAGTGTGCTAGTCTACTAGCGTAGGGGTCAAGAGCTTGAATCCCAACAGAGGCTCTGATCTGTTACACTACACCGCTCGTTATAATTAAAATTTGTCATTGCATTGTTATTCAAATAAATAAATAAATATGTTATATTTCAACGCCCATTGCAAAGTAGACATATTCAGTTCTTTACCTTATTTCTACGCCGTTTTAACTCTTTTTCTCTCTAAAACTAATATTTATTTTTAGATTTTGTCATTAAGAAACACAAACTTAATTATAATTTCCTACTGTTCTCGTATATCCTTTATAGTTTTATTTCACAATTTTCTTAAGCCTCTGGTATTAGGCAATTAATATTCAGAAATATTCTGATTAAAATTTAATACCTTAAGGCCTACTTACTGAGTGAAAAATAAGGTAGAAAAATATTGGCGGTCAACAACGAATCTAGTACAGGCTAGAATAGCTGAATGGTTGCTTACTCATCCGCTTTACAAACATTGACCCAAACTTGATATAGTGTAGGGTACAAAATTGTTTTAAAATATATTTATTATGGCTAACAACAGCAAGTGAAATCGTCTTAAAATGACTCTGTGAAATGTATTTTTGGCTATAAAATGTGGCAAGAAGAGTGTAAATATTGCCTTAAATAACTAAATCTGTAGAGATTACGAAAATTTTAAACAAATTATTGTAACCAAGTTGTTGCTTTTAACTTTAACAAATCGACGTTAAAAGCAAAGTTTTAAAAGGCAGTAGTAAGGCATCAGAAACAGTAGATCAAAAAGTAAGGGAGGAGTGAAGGGGGATTGGGACAATGAGAATTTTTGATTATACTGTTAAACACCTTAAAAGTGAAAATTGCTAAAAAGAAAACAAATCATGAATAATAAATTTGTTAAGGACAATTACAAGAGGATGAAGAGGGTAGACGAAAATGTGTTATAGTTCCCACAATGCTAACAGTAGTTTTTGAAGTGTTATTAAGGCTGTTTTATTATGAAAGAAAAATTTATTTGACTTTTGTGACATTGCTAGCCTAAGAATTTTCAACATGGCTTGTAAAGCTGTAGCAAGATCTTTTATTCTCGGCTTTTTTTCTACAAAGCATGCATTACTTTGATTCAGTTGCACTAATCAAGTTGATTTTCGAACTAAATACATGATTAACCTACTGCAGCTGTCCTCCATATGATTGTGTAGTGGTGAAGGTCCTTGCAAAGTTGTGGTTGTGGTGGTAATCCTTACTTAGCATTGTAATTCGTCTGATGTTTGTCATCATCGCCAGAAGTAAGCTGCAAGGACAGGGGCTTCTTTTAGATAAATTTGTCCCGAAATTACAATTAAATTTTTTCGTAATGTCTTTTTCTGGGAAGTCGAACCTGGGCCGCTTGTGTTATATGCGTGTGCTCTAACTATTACACCACGCTACCCAAGCAAGATGTACTTATGGATTTTTGAAGTACAATTAAAACTTGTATATCAGAATAATTTTTTGGAAAGAATATCGTTTATTCTTAAAAAAAAAACGGATCTTAATATGAGACCACAACTTATATACCTTTAAAGGAACAGCTTTGCAAGACCCACAAATAACGAAAATTCTCAAAACGAATGCAGAAACGCTTCTTCGTATGGTAAACAGGTTCATAGAACGACTGTGCATTGATATACGCAAAGAGCAAGCTGGTTTTCGCCCTAGTAAATCTAGCATTGACCACATCAATAGACTCAGGTTTATAGTGGAAAAGTCAGTTGAATGGCTTTCGCCCCTATACCTAACCTTAGTCAATTTCGAAAAGGCGTTTGGCCGATCCACGACAGTTTTTACTAATGGGAACCCAGAATCGCCCTCAACTGTTTACCATGATATACAAATGGATGGTGAGGAAGCGATAATTTTTGGGCCCAACAACAAAGTTTGCAATTTCATGGGTATGTGGTCTAATGTTTTCCAGGGATAGATCCAGAAAATTTCTATCTATGCGGGAATTAATATAGAGCACACAGTCAGGGGTGTTTCGATAAATATATCGGGTGTTTTTTTAATATCAATGAAACGGGCTTTGTTGGATAGACAATTTTATGACATTAATGTTTAAATATGATTTAAACGGCTGTCGCGTACAAGACGCAATCGGGAACACCAATTTTCACAAACTTTTCGCAGTATATGCAAAAGTTAATTTTCAGGTGTTCTACTGTATCTGGTTTGTCGACGTACAAAGAATATAACCCAATGAGTTAAATCACACGATCTTGGTAGCTAATTAATTGGACCATTACCTGAAATAACTCCTTCATCAAAAGATGCGTTGAGTAAATCAATTGTATCCCGCTATCACTGTCCAACAGGACGCAACTACATGTCATGATTAATACTACTAATTGCGGTATGAAAAAATTTGTTGACATGTCCCTATACCGTTCACCATTGACAGTAACATTCTGACCATCATCGTTTTTGAAGACATACGGACCAATGACTCCTCAAACACATAAAGAGCATTAAACAGTAATTTTTTGTGGATTTAATGGTGTTCGATAAAAGCTTGTGGATTAGCGTCACTCCAAATGTCGGCTTCATCGAAGTACACGAAAAGTTTGACAAACTATTTGCAAGCGTTGCTCTAGTGTAAGTCTATCCATAACGAAATGTCAAACCAAACTAAATAAAAAGCAACTCTTAGCTGTTAAATCGGTTGTCAAATAAAGCAGTGTTCCCAACTCAAAGTTATAAGCCTCTAAAAACACCCGATATATTCTGATAAACAAGCGGCACTAAGAACCTTTTTCTCGAAATTGGTATACGTATACTATACAAACGTCTACAACCTGGAATTGTTGGATTGCGGAATACCCTGGTGTTATTGGGAAATGCAATCACTGAATAACTGACAAGGCGGGGATCGGCGATTATGCTTGTGGAATCGGAACAGTACTGTGGTATGCACTGAGCACATAAATACCGTTCGTTATTTTGGACACAATTGCTGGTTCTGAAGCAGAAGCTGCGCTACATGGTCGTGGCAATTTGAGAAAAGCTTTTAACTTTTTAAACTTAATGTGGTACCTTAGATGGAGACTACAAAGCATATTTTATGCCACAGCAACACATTCGTAGACAAACGTCAATGAAGCCTTTTATTGAGACTGAATATGTTCGTCAGCTAATCATTGAAGAATTCTGGTCTTCATATGAAAATATGAAAAGTTGAGGGTATTCCTTTAGAGAAGTTTCCGGACCAAGCATACAGTTCATGAATATTGACTCGATAGAGGATTGAATGGATGAGTTTGGCATCGGAGTGTTAGGCGCAACAACATGGCACTGCCATGACTAGTTGGTCTCTCCGACTCTGCAAATAATAATAACAATACTACGGAGACAACAGATCAGAGACGTATAGTAACAACAAGCGTAGGCTCGGGAAAAGATGTTGAAAATCAATCATTCAACCAATTTAACCATATCTGGAAATTTCACACCAACGTCAACATCTTCAATTCGAATAGGTGCTCATAAATGCTTTTCGGTGCCCATGTTATTTCCCATAACTTTCCATGAAGGAATATGGGGTCTTTTCTCACTCAATAAGCTGCACCCGATTCTATTTTTTAAACTCATTGAAAGGGACCTACAGCTTAACGCCAGCTCCGAACGGCAAATGCATTAGAAAAGTTTTCAGTAGTAGTAATATTTATAATCAGTTACCAGCCAATGTTATGAGGTGACCATTTCAACTGAAAGCCTTTGAAATAAGATCGAAAAATCGACAAGAGTAGTCCATGCTACGATTTTTTAATAATCCCTTTAGATAAGTGATCTATTTTTAAATGCCTTAATCTCAGAGGTGGGGGGGGGCGTGGTGTGTTGGGTACAGCGCACACACAACAACACAAATGACTCATGTTCGAGCCACAGCAGAGGACATAACGAAGAAAAAATTTAATTAAATGGGTTTCAACTTCCCTCCAGATAACTCCACCTAAAAAATAAAGAAGAAGCCCCTCAGACGTTAACGCATACCTCTGGCGATGATGACAACCATCAAACAAATGATCAGAAAAATGCGCCACCTACTGGGAAAGAATTACAAAGCTAAAGTAAAGATCACCACCAATTAGCAGAGATCTTTACCACCAAGGAAAAATCATATGGAGGAAGCTACAGCGGATTAATCACCAACTTAGCTAGAAAAGATCAAATTGATTACAGAAACTGAAACAGAGATATAAATGCTTTATGAAAAGCCAATATGCTCTCTAGAGGAGTGACGGAGATAAAAATCTTAAAGGTAAACTACTTTAATAATTTATTTAGCAAACTTTTGTTAAATGGAATCTTTGTTGCAACCATCGTCTACGTTGTCGGCGTTTTTCTGCTACCATTTTATCTGCTTTTATCTCCTTTGTGTATTTATCTTCTACTATGGCACCTATTTTGATTCGTGTAGTATTCCACACTGCGTATTAAGTAACGTTTTTAAGTTCATAACTACATTGTCTAATTCACTATTGCAACGTACTTCTCGTTGGTGAGGTAAGGGCTTTCTTGAAATATTCCCAATCAGTCAACTTATTTGTTAATGTATTTTGTACAAAATAAATGAAAATGTTTTTCTTCTCACATATATATGTACATACATATGTATATGCAGTGTAATCGAAGTTCAAATGTCGTCTATTAGCTTTGCAAGGCAAAAGAAAATTAAAAAGTGAATTTAAACAAAATTTCATGCGAACTTGGTGATTTTTTTATTTCTAATTTATTTTTATAATTTAAAGTTAACGTTAAAAAATTTATTGTTGCTGGTTTTCCGTTTAATGTTTTTCATTTCAATCCTTTTCAAACACATTTTGTTGTTGTTGAATAATAAAAATCACTCAAGAGTCAGTCGATTTCAATTTAAACTGACAGCTTAGCAATAGAAAGAAAAAGGACATCAAATAAATATTTTACACTCTTTTATGAACATTTTAACATGAAAAATATAGAAAACGGAAGAAATGACTTAAATAACCTAAAATATTAATACGTTTTGTAAGGAAATAAAATAAAATGAAAACCATATAACAGGTCACTCAATAAGTCCGCAGGATAAGTAAGAAAGAAACAAAATTTTGACAAAACTCGATTTTATTATTTAACATACATGCCTCCGAGGGTGATACAACGAATATAGTGATTTTCCAACTTTTCGATACCATTTTTATCAACAAAACAGGCCTCAGTTTCAGCGTCTACTTAATCATGAACTTAAATTTCCTTCCAGCAAACATTCTTTTGAGATCTGAAAACAGGAAAAAAATCGCTGGGGGCTATTCGAAGTTCAATTCATCTAGTTTTGCCATCATCAAAACAATCTTGTTTTTGGTAGTGTTTTGGTGGTAAAAACACTACCATCTGATATCTTTACAATGTTAGCTAGCTCGTGCACCTTCAATTTGCATTTGTTCATAACCAATTTGTGAATTTTTTCGATGTTTTCTGGAATAACAGCCTCATTTGGGCGTCCACTGCGTTCTGCATTATTTGTGCTGGTATGACCATATTTAAATTCAGCAAACCATTTCTCTACCATTTGTCTTGATGGAACAGGGTTCGGATAATTTTTATCAAGTCATTGTTTGGTTTCCACTGTATTTTCCTTCATGAAAAAGCAATGCTTTATCAAAACTCGAAATTCACTTTTTTTTATTTTTTTCAACAACAACAGTTGCTTCACACAAAATGCTATAACTCACGAATCAATAGTCAGATTGCTGACAAATTTATACGCGTATCGTGTGAAGGTTCGTACTAAATAATAATCATATGGACAACATTTTAGTAACGCCATCTATGTGTCAACCTACGAATTTATTGAGTGACCTGATATAATACAAAAGCAAAATAAGACAAAATATGTTGTTCCTAACTTTCACTAATATTTAAACGTAGATAGCTTTTCATAGAATGACGTGACTTCAATAATATCTTCTCACAAAGTGAAGCCTGAAATGACACTTACCGATTGTTAGTAAGACGGCTTTAAAAGTTTCATTCAGCTGGTTGGCTTCTTAAAAGGAACAAAGAAACCTATAAAAACAGACTTTTTATATTTCTATGTATATATTTAAAAATTATTATATATACATATTGAATATGGTGCCAGATTAGGAATATTAATGTCAAAAATATTTTACTTAATGTAACAACAACAAAGACAAAACAAAAAACAAAAAAAAAACATGGAACATAAACAGGAAAACTGAAAGGGGTTAGCAAACAAAAGTTGGGCACTTAGACTGTCAAACTTTTAACTTTCAGTATTTCGTCGTTTGACGTTTAAAATGTGTTTGGAAAATAGTGGAAGGGAGTGGGGGGAGCGGCATTACATTTTCATTTTCCCTATAAATAATCACGTATTAAACACAATTTTTACCTGCTTTTTTATTTGTTTGTTTGTTTGCAATCTAATGATTGACATTTTCATTTTCTAAGTCAAAATATTAGGATTAACAACGTTTCCCCACTACCTTACGCTCCACTGTTAAATAAATTTTTCTTTTTTTCTGTGTTTTTAACATGCCGTTGTACATTAATTATACAGAACGGGTATATACGAGGGCACTTTAATAATGCCGAGATCTTTCGGATAAAAGATCATTTTTTTTAAGCAGTTAACTCTTAGGCCAGTGTCTTATTGGTCCTAAAAATAGGTGTTTGTTTTTTTGATAACTTCTAATTAGTCATTCATGGCCTCAAATTTACAAACACGATATAATCAAATTTTTTCTATATTTTCTGAAATGATGTGTACTGGATGAGGACTTTTTTGTTTTAAGTCTACATTAAAGCTCTGATTAATATTTTTTTTGCAAATATTTTAAGCCTTTCAAGGTAATCGATGTGATAAACACTGTGTAAATTCCCAATAAACTATGGTCATTTGGTGTTTACGAATAGACTCATCTAAGATTTATTTGGTGTTCGTTCAGCTGAAGAACAACATCGTTTTAATTGTTGGCCTCTAAATAAGTTATAATGGATAAGTGCTTTGTTAGGAAGCGGTCAAAAAAGCTCTTATGATTTGTGTCGGCACGTTGCCAAATACTCTTTTAAGCTTGAGGTGGCACAATAGCGACACCTATCAACTGGTGAAGTCTCAACTATACTATGCTTCAGCTAGCTTCAACGACTGTGCAAATACACACAATCAAATGTGTTTAAGTGCAATGTACTTAACAAACTTTTCGTCGAGTTCCGTTCAGTTTTATTTACTTAAGTTTTGAGGGAATCGAATCGTACTTTCCGTACGTAAACAGCTGTATGTGTGTTATATGGAAAACAATAACAAAAAAGACAATAGATGCTCTTGCTTTTATTATTTACTGAAACAGCGACGATTAAACATGAGTAGCGGGTGTATTCAGATTTTTTTTAATCTTTATTTAAACTGTGATGTTTTCCTGATAATACTCAAACTTTTACGCAAAATACTAAAATTTTTTATTTTCAATAAAAGTGTATTTGCTTACAAATGCTATTTCGGACAGCAGACATTTTTCCTACTTGTAGTACTATACGGCACTGAGGTGTGGGTCCTTACTCAGGCAGATAAAGTTGTTCTTGGAGTGTTTGAGAGATTATAGATCAATTTGCGTAAGCGCTGAATATCGGTATCGTACGAACCGTGAGCTGTATGAGCTATATACCGACATCGATGTAGTCAAACGTGTAAGAACCCAACGAGTGCGCTGGCTTGGGCACGTTGTGCGAATGGATGACGCGTGAATATGATATCGAAAGAAGGCACAAAAAAGGCTGCCCAAAATTTCCATAGAAAGATCAAGTCCAAGAAAATCTTGCCAGGCTCAACGTAAGATATGGAAAAGAAGCTTAGAAAGCTGAGCGCATGAAAATCCAATCTAGGTTCGGCCAATGGTTACCTAAATCAGAGTGCTAAGTGTTGTCTAGCTGTCAAAAATTCTCATGCCAATACAAATTGTATAAAGCAAACGTTAACACTTGGATATTGGAAAATACAAATTTTGACAGCGCTCTACAAAGAGAAACTGGCTGCAAAGAAAAATAAAAGAGAAGAAAGAAAAAAGTGGTGCCTTTTTAGCTGTTATCGCGCCGAATCTAGCGTTTTAATTAAGTAATTTTTGATGAGAAGTTAAGTTAACATTACTGTTCATGACACAATGTTAACACTTATTTAGGCATATCACATCGGCGTCAACGCTAAACGCCAATCAACATAACGCTCAACGCTCTCATTTAGTAGGTTAGGTTAGGTTGGGTAAGTTTATATGAGTTGTTAGCAAATTAACTAGTTTACTTAGAAAACCTATGGCCTAACGTGATACCACTAAAAAGACACACTCTAAGTTATCCTCTGTAACGCGAACGAATGTGTAAATTGCAGGGTCTGCGTAGAAACCAGCCAGTGCTTTTGAAACGTTTGATTACAGCCGTCAGATATCTGTAAAAGTCTGAATTAGTCTCAGCTGCTGTATAGCGCAACAGCCACACAGAACATGTTGTACCAATTATTTTTCTTCTTCATCTAAGCAACTCTGCAATTAGCCATAATGTGTTCTGATACAGCACTGGAGTAATTCGCATTTTAAATAGGTTTCACACTAAGATGTCGTCGTATGCTCTAATCCTATAGAACGGGGCAGTCATATGTATGGTAGATTGCATTGTATCGAGTTTTTCTTTTTCTTATCAAAACAACTCTACAATAGCCATAAGCTGAATAACACGTAAGAAGTCGAAACGAATTCTTGGCAAGCGTGAAGAGACACCAAAGACGTAAGTGTTTTCCAAGTTTCATTAATTAATTATATTTAGTAGCTCAACTAAGAATTATGAAACTGCCCTCGTATACAAGTATATTATTATTATTTTTTATTTTTATTATATGCCACAAGTACGTATATAGTATTGCTCATTCCATTTCATTTTTTGACACATTTTCCTTTTAACCAATATTATTTGTTACAACAGCACCAGTAACAACAACATCAAATATAAATAATAATAGTAGTGTTGTTGTTGTTATTGCTACTGGCATTACTCTATTGCTGCCATAAGTATGTAATGCAGTCAGGCAGGCAGTCGGTCGGTCATGCTTGAAATGAAATTTTTTGAATCGTTCACCTCAAAAAAAAAGAAGAAAATAAAGTTTATGGCGAAGGCAGCATTTGTCACTTTTAAAAGGTGGCAATTTTTACCCCTTAAAATGTATGATTTGATTTTTGTTGTAGTTGTTGTTGGTTTTGTGTACTCTATATTACAAATACAATTTGTATTTGACGGAATTATTGATTTTAGTCAAAACCGGAAATTAAAGTTACGGAAATCAAACGTTGAGTGGGGAAATGTTAACAAGAATATAAAAAGAAAAAGAAAGCGTTCTACTTGATATATATTCGTTTTGCTTTTGGTAGTTACAAATTTATTAAATATATAGTAAAAACGATAGAGTAAAGAAAAACTGAGATTTAAAAAGAAACCTAGGAACGTCTATTTTCTAAATTTTAACCATTTAAAATATATAACTGTAAGAAGAGTTTAAAACATAAAAAAGTAAATTATAGGCGATTAAAATATGGCCTCATACCGTATTATTAGTTTTTTAAAATTAATTTCTTCTATAAAAATTAAGGGCTTATAGCAGCAACCGGGTGATATTTTCACAAAACAGGTTCTATAAAGTAACAAAATTTCTATTTAAATTCTTAATAAATCTTTTCTACAGCGGTTAGTGTTGATTCTTAACCTTTCTTTAGATAATTGACACATGAAAATTAAGTTTGAGAACCATCGGCGTTTGTTACATTGCTAAAACAAAAATAAACAAAAGCCACAAAAAGAACTACGTGCATACTTACGAATAAAAATAAACTTCGACAACAAAACAAGCAGACAAGTAAACAAATAAGAAACAACAGTAATACAATTAGCACTGAAACAAACCAGATGTTTACGATCAGATCATTGTAAAGGGTCTGCCATCTAACGTTTTTTTTCAACTAGTGATTATTTCGTGAATGGTAACACTTAGCTCATGTCTGATTTGACAGATAATTAGTTTTATCCTTTCGCTGAACGAGTATGGTTGTGTGTACGCTTGAACAACGCTTCGTCAAGTGGGCCTGCGACGACTTACAGAAGATGCCAATTTTGCCAAAAAATCATCTTTTCAAATGAAGCTCATTTTAATCTTGGCGGGTATGTAAACAAGCAAAATTGTCGCATTTGGGGCACAGAGAACTCGCACGCATACATTGAAAAGCCGATACACCTAAGACGAGTCACTGTTTGGTGCGACTTTTGGTCCAGAGGCATAATTGGGCCATTTTTTTTCGAAAATGAGCAAGGAGTGGCCGTCACAGTCAATGGCCATCGTTATCGGGCGATGTTAACCGAATTTTTCTTCACACAAATTGAAGAGGAGAATATTAGCAACATTTGGTTTCAACAGGACGGCGCTACGTGCCACACAGCCGAAGCTACACTCGATGTTTTGCGCTCTGTTTTTGAAGATCGTATTATCAGCCGCAGAGCTGATGTCGTTTGGCCACCTCGGAGCTGCGATTTGACACCGTTGGACTATTATTTGTGGGGTGCCGCAAAGACAAGTGTTACGCCAACAAGCCAGAGACAATTGACGCCTTAAAGGACAATATTCGTGAAGCCATTGGTGAAATACAGCTGCACACAGTCGATAATGTGCTTAAAAATTGGATCGATCATGTAGGTTACTGCATGGCCAGCCGAGGCAGCCATTTGAATGAAATTAGTGTCTATTATTAACCGGAAGGATTTTACTTTTAAATAAAAAAGAAATTTGAGAAAATATTCAGTATTTTTCTTTTTATAGTATTTAAAAAAAAAATTATTTGGCTGACCCTTTATAAGAGCTAAAAAAAAATAAATGTAAAGAAATTAAATCTATTTTAAATACCGAGGGGTTCGAGAGCTTACGAAGTATTGTTTACTCAGCCATATAAAAAGCGCATTGATGCGGACAGCAGTAAGTTTATTTGGTTTAAACTCAGCGATTAGAGTTTATTGGCTATAAGTTTAGCGTGTAGAGTTTATTGGGCCAACCAGTATCAGGCCAACTAATATTACTGCATTTTGCAATTGTGGTAGTAGTTTGAGGGTCTCTCACTGAGGCCACTTTGCACTGTATTTTACCACTTGTTTTCTCTTTACTTCTTTTTGTTTATTTTTTCCCCACGAGTTTGAGTACGTACTTGTGGAAACAATAGAGAAGAGCAGCTCTTTGCCTGTCGATGGTGTAAACTCAAAGTAACGAGTAAATTGGAGTAAACTCACTGTAAAAGGAGTATAATGTTTATAAACTCTGGTTGAAAAGGTCGTGATCGGCGATGTCATAAAACGGGTGTGAAGATCTTTAGGTGGAAAGATGTGTGTAATAGTTTTAATTGTTGTACACAAAGTGTGTAAACAGAAAGTAATTAGGAATATTTGTTGTTGCTTGTGAAATGGTAAGAAGCAGTGGAACACAAAACTGTGTTAATAAGCAATAATTTAATTAAAAAATAATACAAGATTTATTTTTATTTTAAATGCAATCTGGGAACTCAATAAATAAACGTTTTTAAAAAGTAAAAACGGAACAGTATTAATGTCGAAAATGTGTAAAATATCTAAAAAACTAGACTCTTTTACTATCGAAGACGAAAAAGTCTTCATAAACATTTCGAAAAAGTGTTATACTCTACAGTGAAAACAATTATTGCGAGTGAACGATTATTTGAATGCATTCCGTTAAGACTGCACTGGTTGTTGGTGATTGTCTCCTTGGGGAAGCGAACCAAAAATCCCGTTTTATTTGTGGTATCACAACAGGCCGCTATGTATGCTTAAGTGTACTTTGTCTTAGCGAGGCTGCCACTCCAGCCTAACCTAACCTAACGAGTGGTTTGTTTGATTCCGCTCTAGAAATTTTAAAGACAAAGATGAATGAAAAAGTTGAAGATAAGTGGAAGATAGATATGATAGTTTGGAAATAAGGTTGGCCAGTCAAAGAGAGCTGTCATAAGTAAAACGCTACTGAAACACAATTAAATCGAATCACAAAGCATTTCTACGCCGAAATTGACGGCTGACAAGGCGATGTTGATATTTGACAGAAATAAACAATTATGTGCTGCTACAACTTGGTGAAATGACAAATTCTGATCTCTACTGCTCCCAACCCATTCGTTTGAACTAAGCAACAAAGAAAGAACAATCAGATTGTACAGTACCATGTAGTTCAGGCCTTAAACCGTTCGGCTACCATTTGTTTCACATATTTAATTTCCGCAACATCCCAACTAGAACAAGAAAGACTTTTCTCAAGCAATGATTTGCAACTCATTCTATTTTTAGACTCATTGTAGACACACCTACAGTTAAACGTCGGCTCCGAACGCCATTAGTTAGAGAAGTTTTTCTTAGCGTAATGCTTATAGCCAGTCGCTGGCTAATATTATGAGGGAAGCCTCTGTTGAAAATTGTCACATGGTCTGGCCTAGTATTGAACCCAGAACCTCTTAGTTAATAGGCGAATGCGCCCAAAATTGGAAAAATGTAATAGCATGTTCACACCAGACTTCGGAAAACTTAGTTTGCTGTTTAAATTACTTATACGAATTAGCCACATAATACCAATGTAATTCGCTTTGATAATTCGTTTTCGTTTTCCAGACTTCGGAAAACTTAGTTTGCTGTTTAAATTACTTATACGAATTAGCTACATAATACCAATGTAATTCGCTTTGATAATTCGTTTTCTTCTTATATTCATTTCTTGTTTCGTTATATGCTGATAAATTATGTTTTGAAAATGGAAAAAAGTTTAGGAAATTAAATAAACTATTGTTTAGGCTATATTAGCCTAAGTTTTAGTTTTTTCTTTAGCAATCCACAGGGAAACTGAATTACTTACGAATTGGGGGATTTGTTCTTGAAATTTTATATGGGGAATATGTTATTCGGTTTATTACTGTGAGTCGAATTATGAATGAAAGAGCGAATTACAAAACAATTTCGTGTGAACAGGACATAATAAGGGGTGGTCCAAACAAAACGCACGATGTTAATTGTATATAAAACAAAAGGTTTTCAGAGTAATTCTTAATATTTTTTATTATAAAAGAAGGATCTCTGACAATTATGTGTAAAACAAAATATCGGCCAAATGCTCGCCAAGGCTTCGAGGGCATACTTCAGTCCATCGGTCCATATTTTCAATGACTCGGAGACGTAATTGAGGTTCAATGTGGTTAATGAGCTGAATTATCTCATCTTTTCGCTCTTGAATTGTTCTTGATTTATTGATGTACACTTTTGCTTTTAAATATTCCCAAAGAAAGAAGTCCACATGATCGTGGCGGCTAATTAACTTCGCCACGACATTTGATAACACAGCCATTGAATTTCTCGCTCGTTGGCTGTATGGCAAGTGGCAGCATCCTGTTTGAATTACATATCGTACAGGTCCATACCCGCAAAATCTGACCACAAACAGTTTGTTATCATCTCGCGATAGCGAATAACATTCACGGTAACTGCTTGGCCGAAGTCATTTTCGAAGAAATACGGCCTGATTATACCGCCAGCCTATAAGTCGCAACAGTTACTCTTTGTGAATGCATCGGCTTTTAAACAGTCACTTTTGGATTATCATTTGCCCTAATGCCGAAATTCTGCTTGTTAACGAATCCACTGAGGTAAAAAAGTAAAGGTACCATTTACTTCTGTCTGTTCAATTAACCATTTGGCGTATTGACAACGCTTGAAATGGTCAGTAGGCTTTAGCTCAAATCTATATCCGAAATTCGCATCAGTGATGTTCGAGAAATGTTCAATTGTTAGGTTGATGAATTTTCTGACACACTATCGCGAACAACAGCAATGTTTTCTGCAGAACGAACTGGGCGAACATGCACAGGTGTTTCCACATTTCCTACAGACTCGGTTTGCTGAAATTTGTCGATTATACTGACAAAAAAATATCGCGAAGTGCATGAAATGCATTTTAATGTGAACGCCCACTTTCGTAAAAGACTCCAACAATCTTAACACGCGGCTCAATTGTGTACCTTTCCATGGTCGAATTTGTTTTGTTGGGCTGAAAACTTGACGTTAAGCTGTGACTCACAATTAATATCGTGCATTATGGTTCAACCAGCCTTTAGTTGAAAGCATATCTCTTACGGCGACATGTTATTGGTGACGTTAAACTAAGCAAATTGTTAATAAAAATTCCGATGTTATGCTCTTTGCGTTAAAATCACTGATCACTGATTTAAATAATAAAATTCTATTATTCTGGTTCTTTTTTAGTTGTGAATAATCTTTCCATTATATATTCTCCAGGTGTTACTTACATATATACATTGAAAAATTAATACAAATATACAAACGACAAAGTTATTACATTTTTAAACTCCATGGTTACATTTGGCCCACCCTTTCTAACAGTTTATGTAATATGCTTATATTTGTTGACAACTTTTCGGTTGTTTTCAACTTAATTCGCTTAAATCTCTACTGATTAACCACATTAAGAAGTTAGAAAACTCAATATACATAATCGATTCGATAATTCTTGGAATTTCTCTGCAATATTCAAAATAATTTCCCATTTACCCAGCGAATAAATGCTTTTGTCATTATTGGCAGTAGAAAATTTCAATGCCACAAAAATATGCGGATTAAAAAAAAGATGAAAATCCAATGAAGCTGTTGTTCCTGTTGATTACCATCATTCACGCTGACTGACTGACTGACTGAATGACTGATTGCCTGATTGGCTGAGTGCCTGATGTATGTAGGCCTTAACAGAAAAAAATTCCGAAATTTTTTTTAAACAAAATTCCAATAGAGATTGTTTTGGCAAAAGAGAATATTTGACTACAATACGAGAGTACATTAAATTAAATTTAATTAAATTTGCCTGAAATACATACTTTTTTGGTATCCTACGGTAGGTTTATTTTAAATTATTGCATGCTATGGTACCCACAATACGGTCGTAGGCGACATAAAAAACAAGGTTTTTTTTTTATCCATTTCAAGTTTCATAAATGTTTAGTTTAAATTTAGTCAGAGCTTAAATGGGCAGAATATCCTAAAGGATAAAATAAAGTTACAAGTTCTTATACAGCAAAAAAAAACAAAAAAAAAACATAATTTTTCTACTTTCTAATATTTACTTACTTTATAGCGATCACAGGTTTTACATTAAAAGAAAGGCCAATGGTCACTACCATATGGCTATTAAAGAAAATCTATAATCGTACTAAAGTTTATATCGGATGTTTTTTTTAGAGGTTCCTAACTTAGAGTTGGCAGCAGTGCTTTATTTGACAACCAATTTAATAGATGAGCTTTTTGCTTAATTTGGTTTGACACTTCATTATGGAGAGACTTTTACCAGAGTAACGCTTGAAAAATGTTGAAATTTGAAAATTCATTTAAAATTTTGTTCTTCGATGAACCCATATTTGGTTGAATGGGTACAAAAATAAGCAGAATGGTCGCATTTTGAATGAAGATAATTCGCAAGCTTTCATCGAAACACCATTACATCCACAGAAAATTGTTGTTTGTTGGGCTTGTTGGTTCATATGTCTTTCAAACCATGATGATCAGAATGTTACTCTCAGTGGTGAACGGCCTCAATAAGCTCGCATTACCAAGTGTACCGCTATAAAATGAGAGGTTTAATGGGAAACTAAAAAACAACTAAAAAACATTTTATTCAAAGTATTGGTCATTGCCGGCTAAACATTTTTCCCATCTTTCAATCAATTTGTGGATTCCAAGCCAATAAAACTATTCGTCTTTTAAAACAAACCAGTTAGTCATCTAATTTTCGACTTCTTCGTAGAAATCGAAGTGCTCAGCGATGAAAACAATTAAAAGTCGGAAGGAGCCAATTCTGGTAAATACGGCGGGTGGGGTAGCAGCTCTCATCCTAATGCTTTAATTGTATCCTAAACAGCGTTGGTAAAAACCCTGATTTAAAAAAAAACTCAACCCAAAGCCTTTTATTGGTTTTTATGATAGTTTCCTTTTGAGTTTTATAACTGCTTCCAAATTTCGTTTACGTTGCTTTAGTATTTATAGTACAATTTTGCACTTTTGATAAGATCAAGGCGGCATTGTGTACAATGAGCTGCTAAAGCTAAGTGATCGAAGCAGACTGCAGTTACTTCGTTTGTATCATGCATTATGAGCAAAATGGCCGGAATATAAAGACAGACATGATTAAGTTATTCTTTTACATGACAGCACTCATGTCGAAAAAGTTGCCAAAAAATTATTAGAAACGAAGAAATGCCGCTTGCACCATATTTTTCGAATATTGCTCCATAGGCTGTTGCTACGGCTACAATATACTCACAACTATTTATATGGACTTTTTGTACATAACATTTCGCTATAACGGCTTGTTTGAGTTATGGTACAAATTCGTTTTAAACGCAAATTACCTCATTCTATGGTTAAAAAACCGTGGATTTTCCGTTTATAAATAAAAAGTGTAAGTAAAGCCAACGCAACATCTATTCATCTCGTTTAAAGACATTTCGACTTACGGCCTATATTTTCAGAAACTATCTAGGCCGTATAAAGAGGTATGAGTTTATCTTTTAGCATGTCACCGAATCACTTTTTTTTGAAGAAATACGAAATCTGCTTCAAAGTTGGAGCGCCTTAAAAGTGGAGAGACGGGATTTGGAAATTAGCTCAGAGGTGGGGAAGAGATGTAAGCAGTGATTTGATACGGAACAAATAAATTTGTATCTTATTTTGATGTAAATAAACTACAAAACCCAATAAAACCCGGTTGTGTTTGCCAACCCTGATCCTAAACAGGTTTTGCTTTGTATGCGGGTGCTTTGTCATGTTGCAAAATTACCTTACCGTGTATTGTGGCTCATTTAGTTAGTTTTTCGATCAAAGCATGGTTCAAATTGATCGTTTGTTGTCGGTAGCGATCTGTATTAACGATTTCAAAAGGTTTTAGGAGCTCGACGTGCACCAAACCTTTCTGGTCCCACCATGTAGCTATCATCCACGTTCTTCATTTCTCACATAAAAATCCTTAGTCTCTGAGCATGATGACCATATGCCCTGACAAGCATCCGATGCGACTTGGCAGCATTTTTCTTCAAATGAAAACAAAAAAATAATGATTTGCGGAAATCATGTTCTGGTACAAAATTCGCCATCTTCAACATGATGAAAAAATATAATGTTGTTGGTTGAGTGAGTACGTAAATAAGCACAACTGTCGCATTTGGAATGAAGATTCATAATCCACAGGCTTTCGTCGAAACATTATTACATCCAAAGAAAATTACTGTTTGTTGCGTTTGATGGGCTGGCGGAGTAACGGGTTCATATGTCTTCAAAAACGATGATGATCAGAATGCTACTGTCAGTGGTGAACGGTATAGGAAGATGATAAGACATATTTTCGTACCTCAATTAGCTGACATTAGTCTTACGAAAAGCAAAAAATGCGCGCTGCAAAAGAAATACTCAAAGAGGTTTATAACTTTGAGTTGGCAACACTTCATTATTTGACAACCGATTTACCAGCTGGCAGTTGCTTTTTGTTTAGTTTGGTTTGACTTTTCAGTATGGATAGAATTACATTAGAGCAAGGCTTGCAAATTGTTGAATTTCTTTTATAAAAATAATGGTTCTGTTCGTCGAACTTTAAATTTCAAAATTTTGTTCTCCGAAGAAGCTTATCTTTGCTGAATGGGCAGGTATATAAGCAGATATGTCTTCAAAATCGATGATGGTGAGAATTTTACTGTCAGTAGTGAACGGTATACAGACAGGATTAAAAATTTTTTCGTACCTCAATTAGATGGCAATAATCTTGCTGACTTGTGATTCCAGCAGGACTGAACCACATGCCCCAATTGAAATACTCAAAGAAATTTATGATGAAAGAGTAAATTCACGTAATGGTTCAGTTAATAAGCCACCAAGATCGTGTGATTTAAGTCCATTGTGTTATTTTCTTTGGGGTTATGTGAAGTCACTTGTCTACGTCGACTAAACACCTGGAAATCAACATTCGAAGAATTATTGGCGAAATACAGCAGCATATGCTGCGAAGAGTTTGTGGAAATTGGTGTCCGAGATTGAGCCTTATACGCGCCAGCCATGGTATATTTAAATATATTAAAAATTATATTTAACTAGAGTAACCCTTCCCGCATGTCTGGGGGAGCCTTTGTGTAAATGTAAACCTCATAAGAAAAATTTAAAGGAATCTTTAAAATTAATGATTTGTACCGAATACCAAGACATAAGTTCAGAAGCTGCCATATTAAGTTTGTATGGAAGGTGCCACTCCCACTTATAAAATGCAGCCCACTTTTTTAGTGATGATTTATATTGGTCACAAAGTTACTTGGACCAAAATTGAGAAAATTTCACTACTACTGTTTTCTTGATATACAAAAATCAATATTTACTTTGTAAGGGACGTTCAACACCCACTTATTCAATTTCGCCCATATTTCGACTGTGATGTGGATTGACTACGGAGTTATTTAGACCAAATTCAGTACCTTCCACTATTACTGTCCCAAAGATATACAAAAATCAGTATTAATTTTCTCACTTTTCTCAAATCCGCCAAATTTTTAACTGTAGATTTGTATTGCCCACAAAATTTTAAAAGTATAGATGCATAAATAAAAATTTTGTATGGGCGTGGCATCGGTTTAGTGGTTCTCAAGTTATAAAAAAACGAACACAGGACAACTTTTTTTTACATATACATATTGTTGATATTAAGAATATATTTCTTTGTTTTATTATGTTTTAATTTTGTGTAACTGTAAAAAAACACCCGTTATCTGATAAGTCTAATATTGAAAGTGTTTTCAGCCACAAACCTTTAAAAGCCCAATTTTAATCATTTTTATTTCCACAAACCTAAATTCTCTCTTACTTGCCTTTCATTTTAACCAAAAAAAAAACATAAAAACGTTTATATAGCTGTGGCTGATGTTTTATGGATAATATTTCGCGTCTGGGTGGTTAAAATTTATTAGCGATTTTGCTATTTTTTGGAATTTGTTAGACCTGAGAAGTTATTGGAAATTATATTTAGTGCTTTAGGGTGTCCCTTTAACGTGTTGCTCATTTTTGAAAGTATGAGTTTAGATATTAATTTTGGCAAACACTTTATAATGGAAGTCTTTTCAGTTTTCAGATCAATCCAATTGATCCAATTGCTAAGATTACAGCTTAAAGAAATTATACTTATTTGGTCTGGTTTTCATCTTTATTTAAAAAATAATTTTTTTTTAATTTAAAAATTTTTTTTTTTTTTTTAATGAAATTTGTTTTCTTCTAAATTTATAGGTAATCCCCTATAAATTTCTACAATATATGGCAAAGTACTAAAATAAAAAGTACAAAAAACCAAAAATATATTTAGAAGGCAACAACAAAAATAATAAAAATCAATATCTTATACTTTTGTTTGCTTTACAGACAAATACACTTAAAATGTTTGCATAAAAAGTACTTCATACATGCAGTAGTTGAAGTGAAAAATGTATATTCTCACAGGTACAACAAATATTAAGTGAATGTATGGAAAACGTACTTTTGTTTACTTAAAGAAATGAGAAGGAGAAACTAAGAAAAAAAGTATTTCAGTTGGATAATAGTATTCACAGTATTTATTTATTTATAAATGTAGACAAGATAGAAGGTTCCCACTACAATAAATAGTCATAAATTTCTAGCAGTAAAATATTTAAAAATTTATGTAATGAAAAAAAGTACCAAAAAGAGTACTTATACTAAGTTACTTATTTCAGAAGAAATAAACATGTTTGTTTTTAAATATTTTATATAATTGTAGGTGTATACTACTCTCACGGGTACCACAAGTATTAATTGAATATGTATAAAGTAAAGGGTCCGCCAAATATATATATTTTTTGAAAATGCTATAAAAAAATACTACTGAATATTTTCGAAATTTCTTTTTTTATTTGAAAGTACAATCCTTGCGGTTAATAATGGAAAATAATTTCATTCAAATGGCTGCCTCGGCTGGCCATGCAGTAGCCTACATGATCGGTCTAATTTTTAAGCACATTATCGATTGTGTGCAGCTGTATTTCACCAATGGCTACACGAATATTGTCCTTTAAAGCATCAATTGTCTCTGGCTTGGCGGCGTAACTATTATCTCTGACGACACCCCTTAAATAATAGTCCAACGGTGTCAAATCCCAGCTCCGAGGTGGCCAAACAACATCAGCTGTGCGACTGATAATGCGATCTTCAAAAACAGGGCGTAAAACATCGAGTGTAGTTTCGGCTTTGTGGCATGTAGCGCCTTCCTGTTGAAACCAAATGTTGCTAATATCCTCCTCTTCAATTTTTGTGAACAAACATTTGTTCAACATGGCTCGATAACGATCGCCATTGACTGTAACGGCCACTCCTTGCTCATTTTCGAAGAAAATTGGTCCAATTATGCCTCTGAACCAAAATCCGCAAACAGTGACTCATCTTGAGTGTATCGGATTTTTAATGTATGCGTGCGGGTTTTCTGTGCCCCAAATGCGACAATTTTGCTTGTTTACATACAAAATACCCGCCAGGATCAAAATGAGCTTCATCTGAAAAGATGATTTTTTTTTTTGGCAAAATCGGCATCTTCTGTAAGTCGATTGCAGGCCCAGATTTCCAGCGTTGTTCAAGCATATACACAACCATATTCGTTCAGCGGAAGGATAAAACTAATTATCTGTCAAATCAGACATGAGCTAAGTGTTACCATTCACGAAATAAGCACTAGTTGAAAAAAAACGTTAAATGGCGGACCCTTTACTTATTTACAATAAATAAAAAAGGAAGAAAAAATAAAAAAACACTACAAATAAAGAGAAAGTATTTTTCAGTTATTTATTGTGGTTTATGTTAGTTCTGCGCTATAATAAGCATAAGCAGTGTTTGACATGGTTTTATAAATTTACATAAAATGTTGATCAAAAAATTTTCGGAATAACCCCCGTGTGGCGCTCCCATCGCTCGGATTTGAGTTTTTTTTTCTTTTTTGGTTAAGTTGGTACATCTATTGTTGATATTCTCGCTAAGTCTTAGCGCCGTAGCTTGGCATTAGCAAAAGCTACGTGATCAAGAGTTTTTATCAGGTATGCAACATTACATAATATTTTCCGTTCGGATGGGCAGTCATATGTCTAACGAAAATCGATTGGCCTATAATAAAACACGGTGCTGAAAGTGGTCTAGCCCTGGTTAGTATAAGTATAAAAGTAAAAGAAATGTAAATTGAGATACGGCACAAAAGTTGGGCATTTCGCACATTTCAAAATTTTATCAAGCTAACGACCCGCATGACAAAGCACATTATTCGCCAATGTGGTTATTGTACAACTGGTACCACAGTATCCTAATATCAACGTTATAAAGAATTTGTGGGCATATCTCGAAATTAAATTAAAATCTCGGTCGATATCTAATATCACTGAGTTAAAACGCACTCTTAAAGCGGAATGGGAATCAATTGACCCTTCCTATTGCAAAAAGTTCGTGGAATCCGTACCAAAGAGGCTAGAGGCTATTCTCAAGAATAAAGGATAGGTAACAAAATACTAAATTAAAAACAACGCTGACTTAAACTTAGAAATATTCTCTAATTATGTTACTTTTTTTAGTTTAATAGAAAAAATGTCTTTTTATAGAAAATACATATTAATTAGTTGTCCGGTTATTAAATTGAGCCATTGTTGTTGCAAAAGTGACTTAGTTTTATTGAGTTCAAGCAGCAAAAATTGTGCTTCATATAAAACGCATTGCCAGATCAATTTAACCCTAAAACACTCTGCATATTTAAAAATGCACTTATTTTTTTGCGTTTCTTCGCCAAATAAGACTTAATCATGTTGTCCTTTGAAACCACGAACAAATTTCTACTTTTTGTGGTAAAAGTTTTAATGGAAATTCGTTTCAATTACACGATGGGACAGAAAAGAACGAAGTTCCCAGATAGTCAGATAGTATTTTTCTGATAGCCGTTAGTGAGTACAATAAGAATATTGTTACGTATTTAGCTTTTTAAAAACGTTTTTTTATGAGTTCATAGATTGTAGTTAAAATAAAATAAATTTTGTGTTTGGTTTTAATTAAAAATCCTTTATTCAACACAGTTATGTGCACCACTGCTTGTAATTTTTTTACAGGAATTAACGATTTTTATTCTTAATTACTCTGTCTGTTTACAACTTTGTAAACAACAATAATTACTCGACAGATCTTTCTTCCTAAGGATCTTCCAACACGATCGTAGTTATAACTTGGGTTCCACACTTAATTCTCTTTACTGAGTTAGCTCGAACTAAACTGGTTTTTTGTTACTTCACTACTAGCTTCGCGAGGTCTTCTCGTAATAAACTCTCTTCACACCAATAACACACTCGCTGAGTTTACGACATGTAAGCTGACAGCTATCGGCATCGATGTGCTTTTTATATGGCTGAGTAAACAACACATCGAAAGCTCTCGAACCTCTCGATATTTCAGGTAAATTCCATTTCTTTCTTTTAACTTCTTTTTAGTTCTTTTGTAGACATGCGTTTGTAAACAGCTACCTCTTTCAACACTTGGTATTTGTTGTTGCTTGTTTATTGTCTGTTACTTGTTTTCTTTACTGCTTAATTATTGTTGTTGCCGTGTTATTTTTAATTACTTTATCTCTGCTAATGTTTGTTGTTGTAGGTTTGGATATTTGTAAACAGCACGTATAGAGTGGTTCCTGCAGATTTTGTTTATTTATTTTAGCGATGTAATAAACGCTGGGGTGCGCAACCCTATTGTAGTAAAATCTCTGCTAATGTTTGTTGTTGTAGGTTTGGATATTTGTAAACAGCACGTATAGAGTGGTTCCTGCAGATTTTGTTTATTTATTTTAGCGATGTAATAAACGCTGGGGTGCGCAACCTTATTGTCGTAAAATCTTGGGTTAAAGCTAAAAATCTTGTTTTTAGCTAAGTTATCAGTTTTAAAGTACCTGAAGGTACGAAAAATCGTTTTCTTATCCTTTTCAAGATTTTAGAGGTGTTTTCTAAATCTTCAAAAACATATTCTTATTGTACTCAATAACGACTATCAGAAAAATAGTGTCACTTTCCAATTATATTACAGAAAAATATATTCCGGCCAAGTATCACGTAAATTATATTAACAAAAATTAAGTCCGCCTAGTGTAGGGTATTTCTATACGGTTATTTAAAAACCATTACAATTTAAAAAACACAAAAACTACAGAAAACAAAAAACTAATAAAAATTGCTCAGTAAAGTTCGCAAATACGAATTTTTTTTCAGTCGAAATATGTTTCAAACCTACATACCATATGCAGTATAGAAGTATGTAATGAATGAGTGAAATGAATGTATGAATGAATAAATGGATGAATATGAATGAATATGTAAAAAAAATGCATATAAATTTATGGAAATATTTTTACGTTGAAATTTCTCTCTTTTATTTCTTTTTCATTTATTTCATTCAAAAAATAGTGGGTAAATAATGAAGAGTTTGTTGTTATTTTCTTGTTGAAATATATTTGGTTATAAAAAAATAAAAAATAAATACAAATTATAATTATAAAGAGGAAAATGTAAAAAAATAAAACTAAAATAAATGGCAATAAAATTAGAAAAAAAGAAAAAAAATAAATATTATTTTCGAAACTGCATTTTAAAACATGAGTTTTTTACAAAATTTATTCCAGAGTTTTGTCGTACCAGCATTTTGCATTTTGTTTATAAATTAAATTGTACAATTATTTGTGTTTTAATATTTAAAGATATTAGCCTTAGTCGTACTTTTCTATTTATTATATAAAATAAAAAAATTATTAAAAATTTTGTAAAACTTATTTTTCTCTTTTTTTTTTAGATTTTCAAACAATTGAAAACACTGGGTAAGCTATTAAGTATTCATTTGAAATAGTTTTTAAGCTGAAACTGCTCGGTGGCAAATATCATAGTGAATCATCGTGACAAACGCTGACAATGTTAAATCATCGATGACTGACAATGAATTTTCTTTGGTATCACACAGGGCTTTTTAGAGTAATTGTTCAATTTTTCATAGATAACAGAAGTTGTTTCTGTCCTGCAGAAATTCGTATATTATTGAGTCCTAGCAGGCAATATCATCGAGTATTATTAGTGTTTTATTTGTAAATGGGAAAGCGTGGCCGATAAAATGCTGAATTTTTCAGCATGTAGACTAATAACATATAAAAGGGTCCGCCATCTAACGTTTTTTTTCAACTAAAGCTTATTTCGTGAATGGTAACACTTAGCCCCTTTCTGATTTGACAGATAATTACTTTTATCCTTTCGCTGAACGAATATGGTTGTGTATACGCTTGAACAACGCTAGGAAATATTGCGACATTACATTGAAAATCATGGTAATGTTGCAGAATGTGTGCTATGTGTTCAGATGAAGCTCATTTTAATCTTGGCGGGTATGTAAACAAGCAAAATTGTAGCATTTGGGGCACAGAAAACCCGCACGCATACATTGAAAAGCCGATACACCCAAGACGAGTCACTGTTTGGTGCGGATTTTGGTCCAGAGGCATAATTGGGCCATTTTTCTTCGAAAGTTAGCCAGGAGTGGTCGTTACAGTCAATGGCGATCGTTATCGGGCCATTTTGAACGAATTTTTGTTCACAAAAATTGAAGAAGAGGATATTAGCAACATTTGGTTTCAACAGGACGGCGCTACGTGCCACACAGCCGAAGCTACACTCGATGTTTTGCGCCCTGTTTTTCAAGATCGTTTTTGAGAAAGTACGGACCAATGATTCCGCCAGCCCATAAAGCGCACCAAACAGTCAGTTTTTCCGGATGTAACGGTGTTTCCACATGCACTTGAGAATTACCTTCACTCCAAATGCGGCAGTTTTGTTTGTTGACGTAGCCATTCAACCAGAAGTGCGCTTCATCACTAAACAAAATTCGCTTATGAAAATCGGGAACAACGATAATCTCTCTCTTGCACTATTTGCAAGCGTTGTTCAGGTGTGAGTCTATTCATGATGAATTGCCAAGCCAAACTGAGGCTATACAAATTTCAAAAACTCTTACTGGGTGGTGCCACGCCTATACAAAATAGATATTTATTTTTCTATATATTCAAAACGGTAAGAGAAAAAGTTTTTAAATTAAGCCCAAATTGAGTCACAGTCAGTTCAAATTAGCTAGTGGGCTTGGTACTTACTTTCCGTACAAAATAAATATTGTTTTTAATATATCTTGGGAGCGGTTAAGCAAATGCTACTGAATTTGGTCTGAATGACTTTAAATTCTGAATGACTACAAATTATCAGTCAAACACTGCACAGAATTGGAAAAGATGGTGAGTTACCTTCAATATAAACTGATGTCTTTATATCTTGAGAACCATTAAAGCTAAAGTTTCAGTTTTTTTTCTCCGTCACTCCTCTAGGGAGCATATTGGCTTTCCACAAAGCATCAATAGCTTTGATTCAGTTTCTTTAATCAATTTGATATTTCAAGCTAAGTAGATGATTAATCCGCTGTAGCTTCCTCCGTATGATTTTTTTTTGTAGTGGTGAAGATCCTTGCTAACTGGTGGTGATCTTTACTTTAGCATTGTAATTTTTTCCCAGTAGGTGGTGTTTTTTCCTGATCATTCGTCTGATGTTTGTCATCATCGCCAGAGGTATGCGAGTAGGGCCAGTGGGACTTTTTTAGATGGAGTTGTCTGGAGGGAAGATGTTGAAGTCTTTTTTTATTATTAAACATTCCAAACCACAATTAATTTTTTCTTCGTCATGTCCTCTACTGGGGCTCGAAACTAGGTCGTTTGTGTTGTTATGTGTGCGCTCTAACCACTACACCACGCCACCCCCAAGTTTCAGTATTTGGTAAAAAATAGCTTCGTCGTCGAAACAAATCATCAGTAGGCGTAGCACCTCCCATAAAAAGTTAATATTTATTTTTGCACCTTGGTCAGAAAGTTCCCGGAATTTATTCCGAAAATTAAAAATACAAGGTTATTCATGTAAATCTATATTGTCCCCTTCAAAGTAATACCCATCGACTGAAACACATCTATGCTAACGCTTGATCCAATCCTCAAAGCATTTTTTATATTCAATTTTCGGTATGTCCATCGATGATTCTTGTGATTTTTGCATTATTTCCTCTCAGCTGCTGAAACGCGTTCCCCGTAATGGTTTTTTAAGTCGATTGAACAAAACGAAGTTACAGGGAGCCAAATCAGTTAAACACGGTAGCTGTTGGGTGGTATTTGTTGCATTTTTTGTTAAAAAATTTCGAATAATGTGCGCACTGGGCGACGGTGCGTTATCATGGTGCAAAATCCACGAGTTTTCTGCCCACAATTCTGGTCTCTTTCCAACATCTTATAACGCCCAAATAATACCTTTTGCTTACTGCCTGGCCTTCTGGCAAAAATTCATGATGCACTACACCGTTGTAATTCGCGATAACCATGAACATTGCCTTCTTTTTTGACTGAAAACGACGTTTCTTTTTCTTGGTTCATTTGATAAGCGCCATTCGCTTGCCTGATGTCTGGATTGCGTGTCATACTCGTCTCCAGTAATGATCCTTTTGGTGAATGTGGGATCGGAGTCAACCTCGCAAATTATTATGACATTGTGGTCTTTTGACACCAACTTTGCTGCTACACGACAGAAACCCAAATCATTAACCAAAATGTCTTGGACGGATCCATAGGCTATTTTCAAGTCCTCCGCTATCTCTCTGATGGTTAATTTGCGGTTTTTAACCAACATATCTTGTACTTTATCAATGATTTCTTCGGTTTTCGATGTCGATGGTCTACCACTTTCTTTCTACCGTTTTCTTTAAAGAATCGTTGCCGAACCACTTTGCCAATATTTCCAACGTTCGCGCATTATTAAATCGGTTTTTTACGCCAAATTCAATACAAGTTCGCTGTTGCAAATTTAAATCCATTTCTAAAATTGTACAAAATCATCAATACACACAGAGATGGATGGATACGTAGCTCTTGTAAATGCCAAGCTATGACGCAACAACAGATGTAGCAACTTACTAAAAAAAACTCAAATCGGAATAATAGGACCGCCACAAGGGGGTTATACCGAGAGGTTTCTTGAGACAACAGTAATAGTAACAGTTTCTGAATTAGGTTCAAGTCGTCAACAATACACATCATCAGCCAGTAACTGGGTGGGGGAATTAAATAAGTGGGTGTGCGTCTTCCATTTATGCTAAATATCGAGTTTTGTATATGTGGACGACGGGAACAATTAAAGCAGCGTTATGTAGCCACTTTGGCCAAAAAGCGGTTATTCCAGAAATCACACGGCATAAAAGCTATGCATATACGTATCTAATATATAAAAATGAATGAGTGTTTGTTTGAAGACTGTGTACAGGTAAACTACAGATTCCACAGTGTCTTTCTGGAAGGAGTTCCAGGTTATCTCAAATGTTTCGATTTTGACTGGAAAAGACAAAATTTGCAAAGAGATAAAAATGTAACAAAATAATATTTAAGATAATAATTAAGAAGGGGGTAGCGAGGTACGCAGAGTTTTAGCCAGTAATGAAATAAAAGTTTAATTGGAATCATAGCTTTAATTGTGTTTTATTTAACGTTACTTTTGAAATCGAAAAATGGATAAACCTGTTTAATGACTATTTGTTTTTCATTTGAAAAATTACAAATTTTCATTAAAAAACTTAAGTCTATAAAATTACAATAAAAAAGTATAAAAAAATGTTTCAAAAGAAAATCTAATTTTGAATTTGAAACTTTCCAACGTGTTTTTATCTTTTAATCATTTTTGATTAACCTCAAAACAGTAACAGTAACTCTCTTATTGTGTGTTTTGTTATCGCTGTATTTCTGTTTACAAAATTTCCTTAGAAATTGTTTCTAAAAAAAGAGTTTTTCCATTATTTTGTGTTTCTTTTTCTTTGCGTTTTAAACCAACCTTTTAACGCGCGTCCTTTTATTTTAATTTCAAAGTGATGACCCAAAAAACAAAAGTAGGAAAAGTAGTGGTGAGCGAGAAGGTTGTAAAATTAAATAAAGACTTCTAAGCCATTTAGACAATGACAGTAACAACAGCAGCAGCAGCAGCAGCAGCAGCAACAACAATAGCAACGATTTCAACAAGAAACAATGACGATTAAAGGAAAGGTATTGTAGAGTTTTGCCTAAATACGAGTCCTTTGGATGAATATGTTTCTCTTTTTCTTCTACGACATTCAAGGGTACAGCAATTAAGTTGTCTAATTCGATTACCAGCATTTCCTTACCCTTTCTAACGTTTTTGGAACTTTCTAAACAAACAACAAACAACTATAATAAAATAGAAGCAACAACAATAGCAACAATGCCTTGCAAGCAAATTCAATTACAACTACACAATCGGTTTTTATGAAAAAGTAGTCAGACAGACACATACTGACATAGATAAGCGTATGTCTAATATGTGGGACATTTTAATTCATATGGTACCTATATAAGTATGTAAGTATGTTATGTGTATATAAAGGGTGGTTCAACCATAATGCGAGATGTTAATTGTGAGTCATACCTTAACGTTAAGTTCTTTGCTCAACTTAATTTGACATTTCTTTGGTTCAGTGCTTGACAAATTCAACTATGGAGAGGTACATAACTGAACAGCGCGTTAAGATTGTTGAAGCCTTTTACGAAAATGGGCGTTCATATCAAAATAAATTTCGTGCATTTTTTGATTTTTTTGGTCAGCATAATCGACCAAAAGTGTCCACAATCGGTAGAATTGTGCATAAATTTCAGCAAATCGGGTCTGTAGGAAATGTGGCTATGCACGATCGCATAAGGTGGCAGAAGAGCCGTCAACCTCGACTCGTTATTGTGCCCAACAATTGAACATCTCACGAACATCACTGATGCGAATTTTGAATAAAGAATTGGCTCAAGAGCTGAAGCCTACTGACAATTTCAAGCGTCGTCAATACGCCGAATGGTTAGTAAAACAGACAGAAGTAAATGGTAACTTTATACTTTCGCCTCAGTAGATTCGTTAACGAGCAGAACTGCCGCATTTTGGCAAATGAGAATCCACGAGTGACTGTCTGGTGCGATTTATGGGATGGGGGATCATCAGGCCATACTTGAATTATGTTTGCTATTGCGAGATGATAACGGAATTCTTGTGGCCAGAAATTGAGGATATGGATCTTAACGATATGCGGTTTCAAAGGATGGTGCCACTAGCCACACAGCCCACGAAACAATGACTCTTTTACGTGGGAAATTCAATGACAGTGTTATCTCATGTCGTGACAATGTTAATTGGCCGCCACGATCATGTGGACTTCTTTCTTTGAGGATATTTAAAAGAAAAGTGTACATCAATAACCCAAGAACAATTCAAAAGCTAGAGGATAAGATAATTCTGCACATTAACGACATTGAACGTCAACTATTTCTCAGAGACTTTAAAAATATGGCCCGACGGATAGAAGTATGCCACCGAAGCCGTGGCGAACATTTGGCCTTTTTTTTGTTTCACACATAATTGTCATTGACACTTCTATCATAGTAAAAGAAATTACGATAATTCTCTGAAAACATAACATCGTTCGTTTAGGTCGGATCACCCTATATATACCAATTTTGTGGGTCATTATAGACAGTCTTAGATCAATTTTTAGGTGATCATTTAAAGAACAAGTTGCTAAGTTGATAAAAGCATATACTTTTAAATGTCTGTCCCAGTAAGTCTTGCTTGAAGGTTGCCAATGTAATGACAATTCCTAAAAGGGGTGGGCTAGTAACTTTGAAAACTACCGCCTAATAGCAGTTTGTTCGGCACTTTCCAAACTTAAGGAGAGTATGATAAATCACCAGCTTGTAAGGTATTTGCATCATGTAAAGAAATTTGCTGAGCGTTACTCTCCGAAAAGTGGAATTAGTCTATTCATAGATTTGATGAAAGTAGGGTTGTGGCCCTGGTTTTTTTCAGGCGTTTGGCACGAGGCGTTTACATCTAAGTTTATTGCTTTCTGATGAGGGGATAGTCACTTTTCTCGATTTATATCGAGCTATAAAAGCGATGATAGATGGGATTTCATCCGACGATTTCAGAATAAATTCGGGGGCATCGCATCTTTGTTCTACTCCATTTATAATGCTTCTTAACGACTTTCCTCTTCTCACTTGCAAGTCTATCTACTCCTTCGCAACACATACTTATGTATTGTGCGATTGTGTAGTGAAAATCTCTGGAGAAACCCACATATAGCAGAATTTTTGACAGAGTTCTGCGATGTGCGGCACTAATGTTGCGACTATGTCTGCGATCAGGTTATGGATGGCGAGAGCATGGTATCACAAGGATTATGGGCAAGCATCCATCTTGCGGTATTTGGATATAAACCCGAATAGGGTGGATTACTGTATCAAAATCATTCCTGGCTGGAATATTCTCTGTATTCTCTCGACATCTTACCAGAGTAGCTAATTGGACCTGGTTCTCTTGAGGTATACACGATCGGGTCGAAGTCCTCGGAAGGGGTTGGGGGCGGTGTGTTTATTCCTGCATAGGAGACGAAGGTAGAATTTAAATTTCTGGACATCTGCATTGTCTTACAGGCGGAGGTCTCGCCGATAAAGAGGGCAGGAGACTGGTTAATGTACTAAAGGCTATTTGATGTTGATATCCAGATCTGTATGGACAGTCAAGCTGCGATCAGGGCGCTCTTCGGTATCCACTCTACATTGCGACCGGAAGCATCTCTAAACGAGTCGGCGAGATATTCAGACCTAGAGATTATCTGGGTAAGGGGTAACTCTGAAACCAGGAGGAACTAGGGAGGGAATATTCTCGCCTTGGCAACGAGGAGATTAACCATCTAGTGGGAATGCCAATTTCCTCTTGCACACTTCTGTTTCTGCGATACATATTGGACAGGGCACAAATACGGAGGGAGAACGGTGACTAGTGAGCATGCTAGTAAGATCGATATTGAACTCAAGTGAACTGGACCAGTGTATGGCTATTCGTTGTAACTAGCTAACTAACTAACTAACTACTCTTTCGCATATGAAATGAAGATTTGTCGTTCATATTCTTTCAATCGTAGGCCGAGCCCCTTGGAGATTGGGGCGAAAACGATGAATATGAATAAAACGCTCACAAGCGATCTGTCAAAAACCTCCAAGTAAGGTGGTGCTAACAGGATCGATTTTAATGCTCGTAATGTTGTTTTTCGACACATAGACGTTATGGTATCTATCTATGGGCATGAGAATTTATTGTGATGGTCGAGTGTCGAAAAGAGCATCTCAGAACTTTTGGCATTTATGACGGTGTAAAAAGTACCAAATTGAAAATGCCTAAAGAGAGATACCAACATTTGTACATTTAAAGTTATAAACTTTATGATGGAAGTTATTCTATTGGTTTGTGTTAGGGCTACGATCACCCTAGCAATGCTGTATTTATTTGAACCGTGTTGCCAATTCAATTCTGGGTACTAAGCTTTATATTTGAATTAACGTAGTTGAATAAAATATTTTTGATTATGCTAAAACATTCGAAAATGATGTTGAATGTCAAGTTATTTGTTTTATTTAACGCAATTTAAAAGAACTAGAACGTTTTAAAAGGGTTAAAACATAACAGAACTTGTTTATATTCGACCTAAAGTGGAATACAACTCTCATGTATGGACTGATGCTTCAAAGTCTATTTTGAAGCTTTTCGACGGCGTACAGAGCAAAGGTGCTAAGTGGGTAAGGTAGGCAGTTCTATCGAATCATTAGAGCATCGTCGTAATGTGGCGTATATTTCATTGTTCTATCGGTACTTTAACGAAATGTGTTCTGACGAAATAAAGGAATTCATTGCTAGTAATCACATATTCTTTCGTAATAAATTTCGTTCTCGTAGAGCTCATCTCTTTGTAGTTGATTTTCCAGCGCATTATAGGGAGAATCCGCACTTTAGTCGAATTGCTTATTTGCGGAACAATCCCAAAAAGTCTTTCTTTTTGCTTGTACTAGATCTCAAACCAACAAAACAAGTATTGCGATTAAAGTATAGACTTGCGATACACTTTTTTATTGTACATTTCTGAGATGTCAGCTCTTAAAGTGAAATGACTCTTATGTTCACCGAAATGCGAGTGGAGAGCATAAGTTTTTATAGTTATAGGTGTGTTCTCACATTTCTATTGTTAAACTTTATGTAAGATATGTGATAAAAATTTTATTTTTTGTTGCTGTTGTTGTAATTAACTAAAACAAAATTTGTATACGAGTAGACGAGTGGAGAGTAGAATTTACCTTATTTTCTGTATTTCTTTTTCAATACGTTTTGAGTTTCTAAGTAGGACAATACGAATGAAAACAAATACCCAACCACCTCACACACAGTTTTAGTAACCAAAGATGAAGCATTTCCCCTGCCAGGAGGATACAGTACATTTGTGCAATGGAAAACCCTTAATTGTTCGTAGACAAATCGATGGTTAAAATTTATTTTGCTTGTACGAACGAATATGTTTGTTTGCATTTAATTTCGTTTGCATTTTATTTCGATAATAAGTTTTGCAAAATTATTTTCTTTTCCTTTTCCTTATTTTAATCAGTATAAGATAACAAATTCACTGTATAGAGATTAAATTTTAATATGTCGAAATGTGACATTTTAAATTTGGTTTTTTTCTTCTTCTTTAATATATTTTTCGGCGGTTTATACCAAGAATTTATTGATGTGCATTAAATCATAATTCCACTTCATTCTAATTTATATATCGAAAAAAACTATTTATTTTAAGCAGTCTATGACTTGACTATCTTTAAATTAGGGTTACCAGATTCATCATTCCAAAATTTTTGGCATTTATAGAAAACAATCTCGATTTTGGAAAAATATGTCGACTGTCAAAAATATTGGTATTCGAAAAACTTCGGTAACAAATTGTTGGTACTCGTATATGGCTCTAAAATGCAATATTTCTAGTAATATGACTACATCAGAGAAGACTATAGCTTGTTTGATAGGTCGGTTGATGGAGCCAGGTCAAGCTTTGCACACGGTGGCAAAGACAGAATTGACATTCTACAACCTGGTCAAACGATTGATCCTGATCTCTACAGTCTACAATTAGCCAGATTATAGCAAGAAATTCAATTAAAATTTACAGAATTGATCAGCAAAGAAGGTATTGTGTTCTAAGGGGTGTGTTTTATAGAGGTATAGAACTTTAAGTTGTAATAAAACAACGATGGATTATTCGATTGACATGCATTTTATTTATTCGAAAAATAATCTTGTGGCATTACATTATAAACATGATTTCTGGTATATGACCGCCACGCTGGGGCGGATGTAGTCCAATCTGGACGTCTAATTTTCGATGACTTTTTCCAACATTTGTGGCCGTATATCGGCAATAACACGGCGAATGTTGTCTTCCAAGTGGTCAAGCGTTTGTGGCTTTACCGCATAGACCAATGACTTTACATAGCCCCACCGAAAGTAGTCTGGCGGTGTTAAATCACAAGATCTTCGAGGCCAATTCACAGGTCCAAAACGTGAAATTAAGCGGTCACCAAAAGTGTCTTTCAATAAATCTATTGTGGCACGAGCTGTGTGACATGTGGCGCCGTCTTGTTGAAACCACATCTCCTGGACATCATGGTTATTCAATCATGGCTCTATACCGATCACCATTGACTGTAACGTTCTGGCCAGCATCGTTTTTGAAAAAGTACGGATCAATGATTTCACCAGCCAATAAAGCGCACCAAACAGCCAGTTTTTCTCGATGTAACGGTGTTTCCACATACACTTGAGGATTACCTTCCCTCCAAATGCGGCAGTTTTGTTTGTTGACGTAGCCATTCAACCAGAAGTGCGTTACATCGCTTAACAAAATTCGCTTATGAAAATCGGGAACAGCGGTAATCTCGTTTTGGGCCCATTCGATTCACGATGAATTGCCAAACGAAACTGAGAATAAATCACTTAACAGCTGTTAAATCGGTCGCCATCTTGAAAAGTAATGCCAACTTAAAGTTCTATACCTTTATATTGAAGTCACTAACATTCGCATTTCATATTTTCACTTTCTTAGGTGACAAAATCTACCACTAGGTAGATAAAAGTAGACTTATTGTTTAATAAGTAAATAAAAAAAATAAAAAAAAAATAAAAAATAAATAAATAAAATAAAGTACATATTTGTTCCCCCACTTGTTTTCGATTTTGTTTGAGTTGTTCTTGTTTTTGCCAACTTTTTATTTTCTTTATATCACTTTGTCTTCCTCTCTGTCTGTCACTAGAAATTAATAATGAAAACTAAATCCGAAACTAAAACCCCAAAATTAAAAGCTTCTTAGACATCAAAAAAGAAAAGCACCAACAAATTATTAAATAAAATTACAAGAACAAATAAAAATAAGAAACAGAAAAAGTAAAAAGTTAGAATCTCTATTAAACATGCCATTTCACCATTTATATTCATTAAAATAGAGTCATCAACAATAAAATACGACCGACTAAACAGGTCAAATATAAAAACGAGAAAAATTATATTGAAGGACTTTCTTGATATTTACTCCAGAGTAACAAAATTAATTGAGACAACAACGATAATAGTCGTCGTAAAGAAACAAAAACAATGACGGGAAAAAACAATATTAAAAAGTATGTCTCTGCATATGATATTCATATATACTTTTTTTACACACTATACCCTCTTTTTGTACCACATAAATAACAATTTTTTCGACTTAATTCACTTTCACTTTGTTAAAGTCATTGCTTAAGTATAATAACTACGTGGACTGCTAAGAAATTTTTTAATAATATTGGATATACTAGGGGTACTATTTATATTTCGGAAACTGGCAGCACTAATGTCAATACATAAAATATGGCAGCACCATAATAAAGTCTGACTTTTTTTAGCATAAACATACTCACAGCGTTTTGATGTACAATGAATTTGGCCAAATTGAACTTTCAAGAGAAGCTTTTCGTAGGATTATTTTTCGCAAGTTTCGACGTGGATTTTATCACTAAGAATGTGTCGATGAACTCAGTTCTTTGTATGGCGATAAAGCACCATCAAAACCGCAGTATATCGCTGATATGGTGAACTCAATCATATTCCTAGTTCGGTCGCCGACGAATTCTGTGAAGGTCATCCAAAATCGGTTGTTGTGCCACAAAACATGGATGGAGAGCGTGAACTGATAATGCAAGATTGTCATGTGACATATTATGAGTTATAAGCATCATTACACATTAGTTCCACTCCAATATATACGACTTTGCGTGAACTTAGTTGCAAAAAAATTTGTTCTTGTTGGTTACCACATAATTTATCAATCGCTCAAAAAAAAGGCTCGCGTCGATTGGTGTAAGGAAATGATAGATACCTCAAAGGACGTGTATAAGATCGTGGTAGGTGATGAATCATGGATATATACGTATGAGCCTGAAACAAAACAGCAATCGACCATGTGGGTATTCCAAGGCGAGCTAAATCCAACAAAAGTTGTTCATAAAACAAAAAACAGCGAAGTAAATGGTCGCCTGTTTCTACGGCCAAATGGGTCATAGGGCCACTGTCCCGCGTGAGTAGCCTAGGACGATCAATTCTAAATGGTACACGAACATTTGTTTGCCGGAAGTCTTCGGCGAAATTCGTACAACCAACCAACCAAGACGAATCATTCTCCATCATGACAATGCGAGCTCTCACACATCTCGTTAAACAGGTGCATATTTGAGCAGTTAAAACATCGAATTGATGTCTCATCTTCCGTATTGTTTCGGCATTCAATGACTTCTTTTTGTTCCCCAACATCAAAGGTAAACTACGTAGTCAACCATTTACGAGCGCCGAAAGAGCATTTGAGCGTTTAAGAACCATTTTTTGAAGGTGTCTCAAGAGGAACGAAGGCAAGAGTGTATTGATCATCAAGGGGAATATTTTGAAAAATATAAAGCCATTTTGATTTAAAAATATTTTTTATTATTTGTATTCTAGAAATATAAATAGTACCCCTCGTATAACTTAAAAATTGTTGACAAATTATAGGAGTTTATTAGGAAACATTGGTAGAACACAAATGTTAAATTACTTTGGCCATCTTTAGCTTTAGCTTTTCCTATCGTTCTGATACAATTTTGATTCCACAATAAACCGCTTTATTTTTGAGGCCAAGATCGAATCAAGTCAATTTTTGAAGCTTTTTTTTTTGAAAAGTTAGCTTTAAACGAATCAATTGTGTGTTAAACAAGTCCTCCGTGAACTTCTGATCCGATTTCAACAGCTCATAATAGGTGGAATTTTTTGAGATCCACTCAATACAAAGCATAACTATGGCGCCATGAATATCCAGCTTTAGCGTTGATTTGGCTTAGTTGTAGGTGTTTCACATACGATTGCCTTCAAGCAGCATTTCGGTTGCTTTCAAGCAGTATGTCGTACCTAATTTCTTTTCTTTTTGTTTGATGAATCCTGTTGCGTCCTATCTGAGTGGCTCTCAATGAATTAAAATTTGTTTGTTAGTAATTCATAACAATTTTCATAGAGTAATGAATCGAATTCCAAAAACTAATTGATAATGTACACCATTCCCTGTAATGACAGCTCTACTTTATTTCAAATGAAATATGAACCTATGATTGGCTGACAATCCACATCAAATAGAAAATTTTTGCGGATGCAATCGTTCCTCACTTCTCGGTAAAAAAGCAACAGTTTGCAATTATTCATTTAATCTATCGGAAAACATATGACAAAATCTATGGGGACTTCAGTTCTTGAACAATTGTAGCAATGGAAACCAAGCAAGACTTGACTATAGACGAACGAAATATTTTTGAATACCGCGGCGGAGAAGCAATTGCTATTTCTGCATGACCTTTTTGATAATGTAATAGCATGCAGTGAATAAGTGGTTGAAAGTTTTTACCATAATTAGTTAAGAAGCTGCTTTCGAAGGCCGATTATCTCTACCATTTTAAGTTTTTAAAATAAATATCCGCGTTTTAAAGCATTCGCAGAGCACAATATTGTTTGTGATGATTTTCCAAAACTGACTGACTGTACGGGGCGCAAAACACTAAAATTTCTTTTAACAGTTATGCGTTCCTTTAACCAAATGCTTTGATGCATATAATTATATAATTTTGTGCAAGTCATCACCTCCAGCCTTAAATAGCTTAACCAGTAGTTAATTGCCCCTGAAAGCTTTGATATTTTTCAGTTAAAATTACGCTTTTTTAGTTTCCATTAAGATAGATGAACGGTTTGAATTCAATACCGTAGTCTCCGATTGGCTGATAAGTTTGTTCCTCACTGCTATCACTAGACACAAATAGTTTAGGAAAATGAACTTCTAAAATTTTGGGACTTAAGCGAGTTCATTTTATAATGTCTTTTAACACAAACTGAGAGTAATTATATTATTGCTTTTCTTACTTACTTACTTACTTACTTATTCCGGACCTCTTTTTATCTTGCAATACTTCTTTATTTAATTCTGTCCTGTGACGCTATTTTAAGCTGTTCTAGGCTTAATGTTTCGTTTTGTTTATATTTTGCTAACCGTAGCCAGCCGGGTTTTTCTTATTTTTCCTCTGCTTTACGTCCCATTAGATCTTGCTTCCAAAACTCGTTTGGGCAAACCGGTTACTGGCATTCTGGCGACGTGACCAAACCATCTCAGCTTATGTAGACTTGATCTTATATTCTATCTCATCTGAGTTTTCCTCCTACACGTTGTAAATATTTCATTTCAGATCGCTAAACTCTACTGTGATTTTTTGTTGTAAGAGTCCAAGATTCACTTATATACGTGAGCATCTGTAATATGTGAAATTAAATACCACTGGTTTGGTATCCCTTGTTACTTCTTTCTTTTGCTTATAAATTTCATTTTTAGGAGGATATATAAGCTCGTACTTGCTAATATTCTGCGGTTAAGGTCCTTGTTTGCTTTTCTGTCTTTGCTTAATACAGCTCCAAGACAGTATGTATACTTGTTTTAAGGGCTCAGACCCATATACCTTTGTCTCTGTTTCATTTGTCTTGATGTGGAGACCTTTTTTTGGCCCTTTCTTCTGTGAAATTTTTTTTGTTTAATTGAAGATTTTCTGCATTGTGTGCTTATAAGGTCACATAATCTGCATATTCTAACATTGCAACTTATACAGGTTGCAGTTTTCATTTTACAGTAGCAATTGTAGCCAATGTTATGCTGAATACACTCGTATCTTGACCTGAGATTTGCAATAAGCGATTGGTCGCTCTTAGCGAAGAGTTTTCGAAACAAAAATACATGTTCTTGTCGAACAAAAATGCTTAACATAGACTTTTATTTCTACTCAATTCTCATGTATTTTTATGCTATTGGTTTTAGTCATCACTAAAACAGTGACGAATGAACACGCCTAGCGGGTATATTGATTTTCTTTTTTTGTTTTTTAAATTTTATTTGTTTTCTTGTTTCTTAAAAGAAACAATATTCCTTTCGTTTTTAGCATTAATAGGCAAAAAAAAAAAAAAAATGCAAAAGCAAAAACAGATGAGAACAAAGCACAGTTATTCGCTTTAGATATTGCTAAAGGTGATATCACAGACAATCTTTCGAGATCGAGAGATTTTTTGCCACATACTGAGCTACGGGTGAAGTCTATGAGTTCGTTTTCGTTTCGCTTCCAATAGTCGTTTTCGAATGTTTAAGCAAAGAAATGTTTGCCAAATATTCCAGGGTGATGTTATTATTGAATTACGTAGTCAAGCGTTGTGTAGGGTATCAAATAGTTGGACATGCTTCTGCTATATCTGTACTGTTTCACAAAGTGATTTCTAAAGTTTTCATGAAAGTAGTTATACATACATTATTATAAAAATATGCAAATTATAGTAGTAGTAGTAGTGTGTGTGTGTGTGTGTGTGTGTGTGTGTGTGTGTTATGTTTTCATGCACCTTTACTTTAATACTTTTTTCTTCCTTTCTTTTACTCTCAAGTATTTGTTTAAATTGTTTTCTCTATCAAAAGAGGAGTTTCTTTCTAAGAGAAAACTATGTTTTTCTATCAAATTTTTTCTTTTTTTTCTAACTTTTATGCACATAAATGTATGTATGTGTGCTGTAGTTGTATTAAAGTGTTATATGGTGTTGATATTTGAAGCACGTAAGCCATCAAAGGCACTCCTCAGAAGATATAAAAAAATTTTTGGTTCGAAATTAAAAAAAAAAATTGAGAGTGAAAAAAAGTAAGAAAAAAGGAAAGTAATAATCGGTTTTCATTTTTTTTTTATTTTGAAAAAAATTTTTGAAGATATTTTCACTTACTAACTAATATACATTTATGAACTATAAGATGTCAAAGAAAAAGAAGACTGTAAACTTTTTTTAAATATTAATTTCTTTTATTTTCCTTTCCTTAACTACTTTTGAGATTTCTTTTCTTTCCGAAAAAGTCTACAGAAAAATTTCATGTTTAATTGTTTTGCTTTTCCTGTTTGTTTTCTTAGGAAATCCAAAGAAAATATTTTTTTTTAAACAAACCATTGCATATCCTTAAAACGAATTAAGTTTTTCTGCTAATGGATTTCTTAAGGCAATGGAACAAATATTATTTGATACTCAAAACCGTAATATAGTCATATTCATAACAAAGACCTGACGTAGTAAAATTTCTTTTTCAATTTAATCAAATTAAGTTTTTTATATGAACGTATTTGAACGCCAACTTAACTTTGTTTCAAATGAAACTTAGAAAATTTCGCTAAAGTGTTCAATCGCTGAAGGCTAGTCTTCAGTATGAAGCGACTTTTTAAAATTTCTCCTCCACAGCAGATAAGCTATTGGGTGTATAACTCAAAAATGCAGGATTCGCAAAGGCTAGTTTTCTTTTTCACATAGCTAGTGCTTTTAATGCCTTAAATGGTATTCTTTGGAGGGTAAATATCAGTCATATATTTTCCTTTAACCAATGAAAAAAAGGAAAGCATAATACTATGCCACAAATGGAAAAAAATTTTCTGAGCTTGCATAACCACTTTATTTTTTTGATGCGCTATGGGCTCCTAACTTCAAAAATCATCAGCATTTAAGATTCTATGGATACGTTTTTTTTAGAATTTATTTTTTTTGAATGTGTGATTTTTGAAGAGGCTGCTTCATATATCTTATGATAACTTTGAAATGACTGATTCGATTTCGTTACGCTATGTGTCAAAAGAATTCCAGATTATAGCAGCTTTAAGGCATTCTAATGTCATTTTTTAATATATCCCGTATTTTTGAAGTTATTGAGAAAAAATCATAAATTATTTTTTTTTAAATAGTGGGGTTTTTTGATTTCAAAAAATCACAAAAAATATAAAGCGTCAAATATTCACTATTTATTCACTATGTATTCCTATAGCTGCATATAATAGAAATAAAATAAACTATAATTCATGAAAATCTAATGGTAAATATATGTATATTTTATTCCCAATAAAGTGAAAAATTTTTTTTGCTGTAATTGCCGAAAATTCCACTGAACGTATGAGTAATATTTATGAATGTTGGAGAAAAATAACGCTTATACAACACACATTACATAAAGCCCGCCAAATATTATTATTTTTATTTTTGAAAATGCTATAAAAAAACTACTAAATATTTTCTCAAATTTCTTTTTTTATTTGAAAGTACAATCCTTCTGGTTAATAATGGAAAATAATTTCATTCAAATAGCTGCCTCGGCTAGCCATGCAGTAACCTACACCATCGGCCCAATTTTTAAGCACATTATCGATTGTGTGCAGCTGTATTTCACCAATGGCTTTACGAATATTGTCCTTTAAAGCGCCAATTGTCTCTGGCTTGTTGGCGTAACACTTATCTTAGACGGCACCCCACAAATAACAGTCCAACGGTGTCAAATCGCAGCTCCGAGTTGGCCAAACGACATCAGCTCTGCGGCTGATAATGCGATCTTCAAAAACAGGGCGCAAAACATCGAGTGTAGCTTCGGCTGTGTGGCACGTAGCGCCGTCCTGTTGAAACCAAATGTTGCTAATAACCTCCTCTTCAATTTTTGTGAATAAAAATTCATTCAACATGGCCCGATAACGATCGCCATTGACTGTAACGGCAACTCCTTGCTCATTTTCGAAGAAAAATGGCCCAATTATGCCTCTAGACCAAAATCCGCACCAAACAGTGACTCGTCTTGGGTGTATCGGCTTTTCAATGTATGCGTGCATGTTTTCTGTGCCCCAAATGCGACAATTTTGCTTGTTTACATACCCGCCAAGATCAAAATGAGCTTCATCTGAAAGATGATTTTTTTGGCAAAATCGGCATCTTATATAAGTCAACTGCAGGCCAAAATTCCCAGCGTTGTTCTAGGGTATACACAACCATATTCGTTCAGCGAAAGGATAAAGCTAATTATCTGCCAAATCAGACATGAGCTAAGTGTTACCATTCACGAAATAAACACTGGTTGAAAAAAAACGTTATATGGCGAACCCGTTACAATTAAAACGAACAATTTTTATTTTCGAAACTTTTTTTTTATGGCACGATTTCTTTTTCTCGTCAAAATAGGCCTCGGTTTCAGCGATTACTTCATCATTTAACTGAAATTTCTCTCCAGCAAGCATACTCTTGAGACCTGAAAACAGGAAAAAGTCGCTGTGGGCTAAACCTGGAAAATACGGTGACTAGGTAAGCATTTCGAAGCCCAATTCATTCAATTTTGCCATCGTTTTCTTCGATTTGGGTCAAAATATGTGAGCTCACGCAGCAGCCACTTTGAACAGAGCTTTTGCATACTGAAATATTCGTGTAAAATGATAAAAACACTACCATCTGATATCTTTACAATGTGAGCCAACTCGTGCACCTTCAATTTGCTATCGTTCATAAGCAATTTGTGGCTTTTTTTTATGTTTTTTGGAATACCACCCTCATTTTGGCATCCACTATGCTCTGCATTATTTGTGCTGTTACGAGCACGTTTACATAAAGCAAACCACTTCTCTACCATTTGTCTCGAAGGAGCAGAGTTCGCATAATGTTTATCAAGCAATGCTTTATCAAAACTCGGAATTCACTTAAAAAAAAAATGCTATAACACACCAATCAACAGTCAGATTGCTGTCAAATTTATACACGTTTCGTTTGAAGCTTGGCACTAAATAAAAATCATATGGACATGTGTTATCCATGTATGACTTATTGAGTGACCTGATACATGTGCTATAGGACAAATACTTACTTTGCCTATAAATTTTAAATTTTGAAAAATGACTTGAAAATCTTTAACAAAAATGTGGACTGGATTTTTCTCTTCCAAGTGTAGAAAATAGTTCAACTTAAAAAAAATGTTTTTCTAATGAAACTTTTTGCTTTTGTTTTTGCCATTCTAACTCATATATGGTCAGTCGTATCATATAATCGATGAACAGTTTTGACAGGAAATCATAGAAAATATGAACCTGTACCTGACAAAAATATTTCAAACCAAAATAAGACCTCCGCACGAATACGATAGTATTTTATACCTCCTCTGCCTCCCCCTTCCTAGTACATAATACTCGTATCTTCTCTTGTTTTTTTTGTGGTTTAAAGTAACAAAAAAATGTGAAAAGTTGTCAGGAGTTCATAAGACTTTATGTGAATGAATAATGCGGTAATTGCAGTTGTGTATTAGTAATGGTTGTAAGGGGTGGTAAAGGAGTATCCGCAGCAAATATATTATATATTAGAAAATTATAATGTAAAGAGCCACAGTTGACAGTTGATATATGAGAAATATTAAGGTGATATGTTATCGAAAAAAAAAAATTAAAGAATAAAATTTGTTGAAATGTTTTTTATTTACATTTTGAAATAATTATTTTATGAAAAGATGCTTCAAAATAAGTTTTCTAAATCGCTACTACCCTATTGTTGTTCATGGGAAAAATACATTGTGAAAAGTACTTTGAAAAAAAAGAGTTCGTGTCTAGAATTTTAACATCCTCCTGACAACATCATAAACATTTTAAATGTCTGCAGATACATATATGATGAGTCTGCATGGGTACATACTTTTGTGCATCTTTTTTTCCTCTCTTTCTTTTGTTCCTACAATATATAATTTTATGAAATTCTTTTTCGTTATAATGAAACAAAATTATAAGGAATTAAAATCAATACCTTGAACTTTATAAAAGTCTTACTTGAAAGTGAGTTTTTTATTTTGTTTTAAATGTCAATTTGTGTTGACAGTATCACGTTCAGGGGTTAAATTAGAGCGTTTTTGTATAAGGGCTTCCAAACTTTAATTTGAATTAAAGCAAACTACTACCAATTGATCCAATAATGCACGATAATACCTACTCCTGTGTTTGTGGAGCCCTTTTCAAGATAATCGATGAGCAATATTCAGTGTGCAAACCAAAATACAGTGGCCATAATCTTGCCAGCCGGTTTCGCTGTCTTCGCCTTCTTCGGAGCACTTCCACCAGCTTCCACCCATTGCTTCGATTGATTTTTGGTTTCAGGTGTGTAGTGGTGGAACCACGTTTCATCAACAGTTATTAATCTACGCCAAAAATAAGCAGGATTATGCTTTATCATGTCCAAACACCGCTGTGAAGTGATCTGTCGAACTGAGCAAATGCGGCACCCATCTTGCTGATAGCTTTTTCATATGCAAATGTTCAAGCAAAATGTTGAACACACGTCATATCATATGTTTACCATTTCAGAAATCTCACCTATTTTGACCCGGCGATCATTCATAACGATATCGAGGATTTTATTGATATTTTCTTTAGTAACCACCTCTTTTGGCCTTTCTGTTGATGGTATTGTTGCAGGGCTTGTTCGGCCCCGTTTAAATTCAGCAATCCAATATTTTACCATATAATCTGACGGAGCAGACTCGCCGTAATGTTTATCAAGCTTTTCTTTTGTCTCTTTCGCCGTTTTGCCTTTCAAATAATAATTCACTTTTTTCCATTTTTCAAGAAACACAAAAGTTGCTTACTTCAAACGACTACAACAAATAAACTAATCGATGAATTTGGCTAAAATTTTAACAGCTGACATTTGACAGATCGTAATTTCTAAGAAAGAAAAAGTTTTTGTGTTTGTGCTGCCATCTAGCGCTAGGTAGCTTCAATATCAATCCGTCCTCGTATGCTGCGAAAAGTCTGTGGTAATTGATTTTCCAGATTACGCCTGCAAAGCCCATTTCATTGATATTAAAACTATATTTCTTTGTTCCATTATGATTAAAATTCGTCTAATAGTAAAAAAATACCCGTATATAACGATTACTTTGTGGTGTAGGCTAATAAATACTCTGATCTGTTAGACATTAACTTTTTAACTTAATTTTTGCGAAAAAATTTTTTTATTTAATATTAAGAATAAAGAAAGACAACAATATTCAAGTGAACCTTAGCAACTGAACCTTTTTATTTATCCTTCATTTCAAACGTAATATGAGACTTAATTTGTTCCACATAAATTGCGTGTTGATTAAATAATTATATTAAAAAATAAAAGAAAAATATAATTTTTTTTTTTTGGAAAAGGCCAAATATTTACTTTATCGATATTTTCACATTATTGAACACACACAACAAATTATCGATTGATGGACATGCAAGACATGAATTTAGAATTCCAGCGATTTTCTTTTCTGCTTATTTTCCAAGAAAATCCAAAACAAATAAAACATTTTTATTAACTTTTATAGTTTTTGGGGGGATTTTGTAAGACGTTGGTAAAAATAAGACAAACAAAAAAAAAAAAAAAAAAAAAAAAACACAGACAAAGGAAAAAATAATAAAATTACTTGAAATCAAAAATAAAAGGAAGGCAAAAAAAACAACATCTTAATAAAAATTCTTGGAATTATTTCTTAAGGCTTAAAGCTTAAAGTAAACGAAGAAGCAGCAATGAATTCTACATTTAAAGGGCATAAGTTAGGTGGATATCGTGGAGTATAAATATGCTAAAATTTACGTATTTAATGAGATTTCGAAGAACTATTTCCATATGGCAAAAGTGACATAAATTTTCTATTGATTTTATAAAGTGCCTCACCAGCGTAAGTGACGAAGGCATATATGTACACTCACATTGATCAATTTCAATTATTCCCCAGAATTATTTAAAAAACCCCTATTTACGAGAGTTTGTAATTAGCGCGATATCACACATCAAGTTTATAACCAGCTCTGAAGCCAGAAAAAGCAGAATTTCGATTCCTCAAGTCGACTATAGATAATATTGTTACGTTTTAACCTTTTGAAAATGTTTGAGTTCTTTTAAAATGCGTACAATAAAATACACACCACGTTGTTGTTGTTTTACAGTTTCTATTTCCTCACTTTATCTTAAAACAGTTTATCTTACATCTTTATCTTGCACTTAATATTCGTTTATACAACACTTTTATTTACGCCTCAACACTACTTTACTTTATGACTGCAAACCGATAACTATATCGACGTTGGCAAGGTAGCCTTCTTATATATCTAATTGCCTACAGCTTGGAAAGTTGCAGAAATCTCGCAAACGCTCTCATATTCTCTATTTATATCCGTTAACTTTAAACATGTAAGACTGTGTTACCCAAAGATGGTCGAATTGGCACTGCTGCCAAATACACAAGTAAGTAAGGCAATACCAAGGTAACACATTATCAACCTTGACACAAACCAATAGGCAAAAATCCCACAATACAGTCCCAAAAGCACTAATGTGGTGTACTTTCTTTTTAGGCACTTTTATTTTCGTAACAATACAAACGGTCTGCGTGTCATTGATGAACAATTCGGAGAAAGGTGATCGTCCCTATACCTGTGATTATCGATTTTCAATAGTCTGTTTTTCTACATTTACACAATTTGAAATCTGAATAAAACAAAGAAATAGATTTTTAATATCATTGAAACGGGCTTTGTTGAATAGAAAACTTCATGACATTAAAATTTAAATATGATTTCGGCCATGTGGCCGCATGCAAGTCACAATATTAAACAATAATTTTGGCAAACTTTTTATAGCATATGCGGCCGTATTTCACCACGTATTCAGTTGCCTCTGGTTTATCGTCGTTGATATGTGACTTTACATAACTGTTTATACACACCATTACGTGAAATTACTCTTTCATCAGAAATTTCTTTGAATAAATCAATTGTAGAATGCGCTGTCTGGTATGTGGTTCCATCCTGTTGAAACAACATGTCAGCAAAATTAATGCCAGCTAATTGAGGTCCGTAAAAAATGTTTAGTCATGTTTCTATACCGTTCATCATCGTTTTTGAAATCGTATTGACCAATGACTCCGCCAGCCCCTAAAGCTCACAAAATATTAATTTTCTGTGGATGTAATGGTGTTTCAACAAAGGCTTGTGAATTATTCTCATTCTAAATACGACAATTCAGTTTATCTACGTACCCATTCAACCAAAAATATCAATTTGTGCTTCATCCCTTCGCCGAATTTGGGGCGGTGTAAGTCTATCCATAATGAAATGTCAAACCAAATTAAAAAAAATCAACTATCAGCTGTTAAGTCAGTTGTTAAATAAAACAGTGTTGCCAACTCAAAGTTATTATCCTCTAAAAAAAAAACACTCGACATAAGTTGGAGTTCATGCAGGTGCCTCGAAAACTTATTCATCTTTTAATCATAACGCCGGCTACTGGATAAAGGATTAAAAGAAGCTTTACGTAACAAAAGTAAAATAGTAGTAAAAACAAGGTTCGGGAAGGTTTTGTATTATCTTCTCTCCTTTCAGATAAAGCAACGCAATGATAATTTGGAAATTGAACGGACATTTAAACGTTCTGAACTAAACGGATGATGTATGACCTGTGGTGGCTCATATGTAGCTTTTTAGACATTGAAGCTAATCTTTGTAAAATATCCGAGCCAACGTATCAGCAAGGATCAATTTTGTCAAAACTAAATCAGAATCGCATAAACTCGACTATTCAAATTTTATCCAGATAGAAGATATAGCCAGTTTTGCTATCTTAGAAATATAATCTTGAAAACTGGTTGATCAGGTCAGGACATCTATAAACGTATTCAAAATATAGTCTTGAAAAAAAAACATTCGGCCGACTTAAGGTTCAATTCGACGTGACTTAACATAACGCCATAGCTGCAAGGCCATCAACCAATTAGTGATGACATACCATAACGCCATAACAGACTAATTTGATTTAAGTTGTCTCGACTAAGGTTCCGACGTTATGGTTATTCACGTTTTATTAAGCCTTAAGACTTTTGTGAATCTCAGAATCATTTTCGCAGCGTGTTAAACACAAATGTAAAGTCCATTCACTCTGTGGTCGCAAAACATTGAACGCTGTCATTCGAGATATCCAGAAGATACAATATCTCCGAAGTATTTTGCGAATCTTTTAGCCAAGAGAAATTTCTAGCGGCAGACAGAGCACAGGATGTCATCATCAGAAATGCTACAGAATGGAATCCACAAGAATATCGAAGAAGATCACAACCGGCACATACTCAGAAAAGACAAGTTGAAACGGAAAACCAACAATCGGTAAATCCTGAATAGTGTCAAGTTCACGTAATTTGTTGAGGCCCTATACTTATAGGATCGATGGGAAATCTATATGTACTACTACTGCGCTAAAATTCTGTGTTTTTTTGGAAAAGATCAAATTTTATTGTTTGCTTAATTGTTACTGTAGCCATAACGTAATCATTCATCGGCTTATGGTTATGGCATAAGACTTTAATGAAGTAGATATTTACAATTACGGTTATCGTTACGGCGTTATGACATGTCACCACTCATTACGTAAAGTATTCCTCACAAGTTTAATTTACAACAGCCGTTTACGGTTATGGTTATGGACACAAATTAAATGTAATTAATAGTTGACCTTGGCCGACTTAATTTTGCTTATTTAACTTTATTTCCTTTCCACATTTTATCATATTATTTTTATCTTCACATTTTATTTTATTTAATTTTATTTTATTTTATTTGTTATTATTTCGCTTTAAGGTGGAGTCGTCGTAATGGTTTTCTATTTTTATGAAAAAGAAAAAAGAAAAAAACATTTTTTATTTGGTTTTTTGTTTTTGAGGTTTTGCTACGCAAAACAATGGTAGTAAAACTGATGACGTGGACTGTTTGCGACAGACAGAAAGTATACATATGATGTTCTGTGAATTAACCCTAATGGGAGCGGAAAATAATTGAAATGGTTTTATTTCAGGTTATTGGTTATCTGAAAATTTTGAATTTCTGACTTATTGAAAATTTCAAAAATGACTTCTTGTTAAAATCACCTCGATTGTACGCCATACGCCCAGATTCAAGAGTAATATGAGTTTTATCAAAACAAACACTCCTCTAGGGAGCATATTGGCTTTACACAAACCATATATTGCTTTGTTTCAGTTTCATTAATCAAGTTTGATTTTTCAAAGATAAGTAGGTGGTTAAACCACTGTAGCCCCCTTCATATGATTGTGCAATAGTGGGTGTCCTTGCTAATTGGTGGTGATCTTTACTTCAGCATTGTAATTTTTTGCCAGTAGGTAGCGGAATTTCCTGATCATTTATCTTATGTTTGTCATAAATGCCAAAGGTAAGCTGGAAAGTCAAGAGGGCTTCTTCTATATTTTTTAGATGGAGTTGTCTCGTGGAAAGCCGGGGGTTTTTTTTTAAACCCAATCCACCGGGTTTCATTGGGTTTCTTGAATGATATAAATGGGTTTTATAACTATTTTTAAATATCCTTCAATTCTGAAACATATGTTCTTTGTTAGTAAAATTATGTTGTTTTTGTAATTATAGTGCAATTTGTACTCTTGGTGGGATCAATGTGGCATTTTGTACTATGGGCTGCTAAAATTCGATAATGAAAGCAGACTTAAATTACTTCGCTTGAACCGTGAATTATGCAAAAAGGGGATGAAATATAAAGATTGTCATGATTAAGTTATTCTTTTGCGCAAAAGTTGCCAAATAATTCTTAGAAACGACCAAATGTCGCATCCGCCGTATTCTTCGAACATTGCTCATTCTGACTATTGCTTGTTTTGACGGATACAATATATTTTGGCATGTCACCTTATTACTTCTTGTGAGGATAGTGGATGGATGAGGTGGGAAAAGGATATAAGCAATGACTTTGTTTTTTTTGTATTAATTTCTTAATTCATTATCATTTTCGAGCTGTACTACCAATACGTAAATTATATTTATTTTCGTTGTAAAAACTATGAAAATCTTTAAATAAAATACCCAGTAAGTTTCTCGTCTTGCCCCAGTTAGGATCTTCCCAAAATATCTTTATGGTTCTCCAAAGTCAGACGTGGGCATTTAAAACCTACATCTTCAACTCGAATTTTATTGGACAGATCTCGCTGTTCATTACTGTTTCCGATATCTTTTTATTAATCATGATAGCCCGTATTGCTCTTTGGCTATGCGTGATAATATTAACGATCGTTGTCCTAGTGTACGCCCCAATTCAGTATTGTGGTCTGGAAGCGGGTAGTTTAATTCAGTTTCTAGTTCCTTGATATACAAGCGCAGTTCTTTTTTATCCCCAAATTTGGCATCGCCTGTATGATAAGTTTCCACACTACGTCTTGCAAATGTTCTGTCGTCCCTAGAGATTATATTTGAAAAGTAAACTTCATAACTGGAGACGACCGACACTATTACGACAGAAATGCTTCGAATATTGGAAAGGAATTAATTTATAAGAAAGGAAATAGATAATAATGATATAGTATATATTGTTTCAGAAACTCAGCCTAATTTTAGACAAACCTTTTTATGATCCTGTTATGGGTTAAGTCCATGTAAAAGTAACAAATTTGTATACATTTTCTTATCATAGCCATAAGGCCATTAAAATACTCACAAACTGATATCAAATACAAAATAACTCTTAGCCTGTAAATACATATGTATGTATGAATGTGTGTATGTAAATACTTATATTTATTTGTATGTACTTATATGAGTATTCTACTATCTCCACATATTGTTCTGTTACCGAGTGTAAAAACTCGAAATATTTATGTTGCATTACATTTGAATAGAAGAGTGAAATAAGAAAAAATAATTGGAATTCAAAAAACACCAGAAAAGTAAGAAGTTGAAGAAGAAGAAGTAAAACCTTGAAAATGTATTATAAATTTACAAAGGAAAGGTATTTTTCAATTTGTAAAATGTTTTATGCATATGAATGATTGTATGGGACATTAAGGGAATACATTTACTTGAACATTATGTATTCCATCCCTCCCCTCTTATTCTTTTATTTCACCAAAGCACAAAAATGAAATGAAAAAAAAAAACAACATTTCAACTCTTTACCTAAATACTGTACACATTTCGGCATATGCTGTGTCAGGCAATGCCAATATCTGTTTTGTTGATAAATAATGGCTGTTGTTTGTTAAAATACTCCTTCAAAAGCATATGGACCACATCTTAATGCCGAGACTATAAAAAAACACAAAATATAATGCGATTATTACGAAACAGAAGCCCTTTGGGTTATTGACATGTAGATGAAAAGATTATTTTGAGTTTTATAAGTAAATTTATTTGTTTTTAATGGAAATACGTATGTATTTTGTAGAATTCAAATGGAAAATGATTTTTGATTCAATGGGACAAAGGACTGAATGGTAAAATGCGTGTATGTATGTGTGTTTTTAAAGCAGTTAAAATTTACGCACTTCAGGTTGTCACATAAAGTATTTCAAAACTATAGTTATGAAATAAAACGCCTAAAAAGATACACCAACATTTGTACATTTAAAGCTATAAACTTTAAAAAAGTTATTCTATTGGTTTTTGTCAAGGCTATGATCATACTTCAAAGGCTGTATTTATTTGAACAATGCTACCAATTGAATTTTGAATATTAAGGAATTAACGTAGCTGAGCAGAAGGTTGTGGTATATACTAGAATATTCGAAACTAATGTTAATTTAATATGAAAGGTCAGTTATAATTAAACAGTCAAAGAGTTTGCTAACAATCGCATGAATTTTTCATGAGCTGCTTTACATAAAATTTTAATAATTCCGTCAATTTTCAATGGATTTCTAAGCCCTAAGACTGGTTTTATTCATAACTAAACATAGTTTCTTAGTTAATTCATGAATAGTACGGTTCCTATATAAAATAATGCGCCAAAAGCATATAAACTTAGAAAATGTCGAAAAAATTGGATTAAAAATGTGCTTGCTTAAGAAATAGATCTAGATTCTTCAACCATAGTTCAACAACATATATATCACTTAAAAGGTATATTTCTCTTTTTTCTAAAACTGAAAAGTAACTCAAAATCAGTTGATATTCACCTAAGTTGTTAGCTTATAAGTGAATAAAAGTCCAAAAAACCGGCTTTTTACCCGTAACTCGCGATTTTGGAGGTGTTTCGAAAATTCCAAAAACAGGACTTGTTTTACTCGATAGCGCCTTTTAGAGAAGTAGTATCATATCACACCATGTAGTCGACCAAAGCAAAGTTTGAATTATTGGATATACAAATTAATAATGTCTTTTGAAACAACATATGGCATTACTATCATATATGGTTTGTGCCAATAGTAACAAATACGGTATTTTCTTTCATTTGTAGAAAACGGTTGCTATAAGTTATCAATTGTTGGTAGAAGCTAACGGTCAACATGCACCAACTCATAAAACTTGTGAACGTAGGTTTGGGCGATTCAAAAGTGATGATTAAGACACACTACACAAGGAGAGAGAGGCCTGTTCGGCAGAAAAATTTTGAAGTTGAGGAATTGGAAGCATTACTCGACGAAGATTGTTGCCAAACGCAAGAAGAACTTGCATTATCGTATTGTTACTAGTCATGAAAAATGGTTACATTTCGATAACCACCAGCTCAAAAATTCATAAGTAAAGCCCGGCCAACCAGTCAAATCAACGTCGAAGCCGAATATTCATGACGGTAATACTCTGTATTTTGTGGGATCAGATGGGTGCTTTGTATTATGAGCTGTTGAAATGTGGTCAGAAGATCACAGGGAGCCTGTACAAAACACAATTGTTGTTGCAAGACCAGTCAAAAACTATTTGGAAAACAGTGGTTGGGAAGTTTTGTCTCAACCACCTTATAGCCCAGGCCTTGCTCCTTCTGACTACCATTTGTTTCGATCGATGCAGAACGCCCTTACAGGAATATGCTTCACTTCACAACAGCTTATCAGAACCTCAAAACCGGAGCAGTTCTTAGAACTGCCTTTGACATACTTTCGGAACTATGTAGTTCTATATTTCTAATAATATCACTTGTCAAATAAGCTGTTGACCTTTTTTAATGAACTCTCTTAGGCATCCTCTCAAAGAATCTAATTACATAACGTTCTGGACTCCAAACATGTGTTTTTATAAGTTCGAAACAATTACGGATCAACCAAAGCTTTGCAACACCTAATGTGTGCTTAAGATCGTTGTCTTGGAACTTTGTACTTTGCCTTACTTTTTCTTTGCCAATGTTGAGATAAATAAATTGGACCATTTTACCAAAAATCAAATGCAAATGTCCAACATGTCCACACCAGCACTGGAGATTAAGCCACAAACCGATATGGTATGGTAGATAAGACATCGGTTTACCAACCAAGAGGTACACGGTTAAATCCCAGGTCAAGCCATTTAACAATTTTACAAAAAACAGCGTTATCACCTCATAACATTGCTAGCGACTGGTTATGGGTATTTACGCTATGCATCTATCGTTCGGAGCCGGCTTTAAATTATAGGTCCCTTTCAATAAGTTCATTGATTGAGAAAAGCCTCCCTTGTTCGATTTAAAATGTCGCGGGATTTATACATATAATGCTATGTTCGCACGAGACTTCGGATTACTTCGTTCTCTATTTGTATTACTTATTTAATTTCTCCCGTTCGGACGACACCTTTTTAGCTGCTGGATTATGAAATCAATACAGCGAGCGGTCATTGTTTTGTTTGTTTTCTGTTTTTGCATGAAGTTTATGTAATTCAGCTCATAATCGGGGTTGTATTATGAATAAGAGAGCAAATGACGAGAAAACGTTGTCGTGCTAACTAGCATAAGGCCCTTACGCATATAAATTGTTAATTTTAATAGCTTTGGTTTTCTTGATATTTATATCACGTCCAACATGGCGTGCCAGTCTTTCCAGGTCTTCTAATGTCGACTGCATGCTGGAGATCTATCCAGGTCCTCGAGTTGTCGTGAAAGTCTCCATGTTATACATCTTTTATATGAACAGACTTCGCTCTTGATTTCATCCAGTACGATGGTGAATAGCAGAGGCGAAGGTTGAAATCCTTGCTTTACTCCAAAGTTTTTTTAAATATCGATAAAATTAGTTTTGTTTTTTCAAAAAGCCCAAATCTATAAAATCCTGTGTCTTATAAAGTGTGTCCCGAAATTAACTCAAAATTTGATTTAAATAGAAAACACAGTTTTGACTGTTTTTTTTTTCTATTGAATCATAAAGTACATAGGATGGGGTAATTTATGGAATAACACATCGGACAAATGGCCTCAAAGCTTTGCAAGCACATAAGCTTTCGTTTGTTGAAATTTTTCATGAACCTTTAGTACAAATGTGGTTGAGTTTTGTTGATGCAGCGTTGTAAGGGCTTGTTGACAAATAACTCAATAAAAAGTAATCTAAGGCGCCAATTCTGATCACCAAGTATACGAAATTGAATTAGTTCAGTAATTGAATTATTTCATGGGCTGTCTGGCATGTGGCACCGTTTTATCCAATTTGGGCGGAAAAAACTGCGTTATTATGTCGCGATATCGCGCAACAGTAACAGTCACTGCTTGACGAGCTTCATTTTCAAAAAAAAATGCTCCAATTATGCCTTCAGCTCAAAATCCACACCAAACAGAGACAAGTTCTGAATGCATTTGTTTTTCGACGATCACATTCTCAGAACCACAAAAGCGGCAATTTTGTCGATTAGCAAAGCCATCAAGATGAAAATGTGCTTTATAGCTTAGGATGACTTTGTTCGAAAAATCAGTATCCATTTGTTGATGTTCAATAACAGTATGCAACAAGTGGAAAACAATTTTCTGACCTTGGATAACCACTATATTTTTTTTTAATTCGCTATGGTCGCCTAAATTCAAAAATAATCAGATTTCAGAATTTCAGATTCTCTGAATCAGTTTCTTGTTTAAAATTTTTTTTCTAAAGTGTGAGATTTTTGAAGAGGCTGCTTCATACATCTTATGATAACTTTGAAATGATTCAATCGATTGCGTTAAGCCATATGTTAAAAAATTCCAAATTATAGCAGCTTTAAGTCATTCTAATATCATTTTTGAATATGAGGGCGGATTGATATTGAAGCGACCTAAGTAGGAAAAAAACATTTTTTTTTCAAAAACTCTTCATTTCTCTACATAGTCTCCTTTTAGCTCAATACACTTAGTAAGACGATTTTCCAACTTTTTTATACCATCTGAATAATACGATTTTGGGAACTCCTCAAAATACGCATTAGTTTCGGTAATCACTTCTTCGTTTGATTCTTTTTCCTGCGAGCCATTTTTCCAAGTTAGGAAACAGGAAAAAGTTACTAGGGGCTAAATCTGGACTATAAGGTGGTGATCAACCAATTCAAAGTGGATTTCTCGTAGTTTTAGCATCAAATCTAATGATGTGTGAACCGGTGCGTTGTCTTGAAGAAAGAGCACTTTTTTTTTGTATAAATGTGGTGGGTTTTCCATGATTGCATCAACCAATTGATCCAATAATGCACCATAATACCTACTCCTGTGTTTGTGGAGTCCTTTTCAATATAATCGATGAGCAATATTCCGTGTGCATCCCAAAATACAGTGGCCATAATCTTACCAGCCGATTTCGCTGTCTTCGCCTTCTTCGGAGCACTTCCACCAGCTTCCACCCATTTCTTCGATTGATTTTTGGTTTCAGGTGTGTAGTGGTGGACCCACGTTTCATCAGCAGTTATTAACCTACGCCAAAAATCAGCAGGATTATGCTTTATCATGTCCAAACACCGCTGTGAAGTGATCTGTCGAACTCGTTTTTGTTCAACACTGAGCAAACGCGGCACCCATCTTGCCGATACCTTTTTCATATGCAAATGTTCAAGCAAAATGTTGAACACACGTTCATATGATATGTTTAAATTATATGTAAATACATATTTTATTCCCAATAAAGTGAAAGTAATTATGTATGAAGCAGACTCTCCAAAAATCTCACATTTAAAAAGAAATTCTAAAAAAAGACTTATCCATAGAATCTAAAATGCTCATGATTTCTGAAGTTAGGTGACCCTAGCGCATCGAAAAAATATAGTGGTTATCCAAGGTATTTTTGCTTGTGGCATAGTGTAATCCATTCAACAAACTCTCTTCGCTGTGTATAATTATTAGGCTTCAGTTGTTGTATTAAATGAATTTTAAAAGCATGGAGACACAGATCTTAAGTGAATATACGCTGTAGAGAGCTTCCAGAAATTTGCAATTGTTGTCCACCCAAATTAAGATTTTCGTATTATCACCGACACTCTCACGCACTGCTTCGATATTGATATTTGAACGGCTTGTTTTTGGGCGACCAGTGTGCTTGGCATTTTTAACAGCTTCGGTCTACTTGAATTTTTCAGCTAATCTCTGCACAGTTGAATACGTTTAAATACTATTCCGACCATATCTTGTATGATATTTTCGAACTGCGGACACCAAGCTTTCACTATTTTTGTTCAATAATGAATACAAGTTGTTCTATCGTGTTACGCTCCACCTTACTAAGTCTAAAATGTCAGCTGTCGAATTGATTTTTCAGGATTTCCAACACTTTACTGCACAAATGGTGGAAAATTTTAATCTTGCGTTAAGTTTGGGACACCATTTATTAGTTCCTATAAAAAAAAATTTGAAACAGTAAAGCAAAAAATAAAAAATTTAAATAAATCCAGACATAAAGCCATCAACGGGAAATAATATTTTTTTTTTTATTTTTCCTGCTTATGCTTGAATACCATGAATAATACAATTTGTAATACGATAATAGTATTTTATAATACTGTCGTATATTTAATGAAATTTTATCTCTACCGGGTTTTCTTTATTATCCTTTATTTTTTTGATAAACTATACCTCCGAAATAATAGCTGAGATACAGGGGGATAAGAAAAAGGAAACAAAACTAAAGGAAATTGTGAAACTTTTGCGTGTTAAATATTTGTTTAAAAGTTTTGTGAGAGTGTGTATGTACGCAAACGTGTGTGCGAGTGTGTGTTAATATTAAATGACATATATAGTTTCCTTTATCTTTAACTTAATAAAATATAGGGAACATAACTTGAAATTTATTTAGTCTATTAAACTCGATAAGGTTGGTGACAAAAAGAGAAAGTTTTCTTTGTTTTAATTTCCTTTTATTTTTGGGTATGGCACACGGTCACCTTAACACGCAAAACAAATATTTGTGTGCAGCAAAAAGGAAATACACAGAGCGACAGCCATAAACAAAAACACAAACAGTGTTAAAGCAAAAACTGCTCGAAAGTCCCTACTCATTTGTAATTTTATTAACGTAATAAACTCATTAAAATGCAACAACAATGTGGTATATGACAATACACACATGTGCACATACTCATCCACACCCACATTAAAACTTTAAGACCTACTCTTACTTAATGGCATTATAAGAAGGAAATAAAATTATAGTTAGAGATTGTGAAAAAAAAGAGAGAGAGAGAGAGAGAGAGAGAGAGAGAGAGGATAAGAAAATGACACAAAAATAAACACATTAAATTTATGTGTTTGTGTGTGTGTGTGCTTATGATACTTGAGGGGTATTTTTTATATTTTACCGCTTGGTATCTGACATTGATGGCGTGTATTAGACAGCCCTAATGTATGCAATAATTTTTTATTAATTCATTTGTTTAATTGTATGAGTTGAGTTTGGTGTTTATTAATGCCTTAATCTTAAACGTGATGTTTAAAGTATTTTTGTTTATCAAAACAAAGGTAATATTTGTGGTATTTTGAGTGTGAGCTGGTGTTTGTTATATATACAAAATAATGGGCCAACAAACACTTTTATTGATACATACTAATCAAATAATGAACATATAGCGTAGGTATTGTAATCAAACTAAAGACCGTCAGTCATATTGATAGAATGCATTATACTTAATGGCTTAAATTTGTTGTGATTTGTAATGTTTTTTTTTCTGTTTTGAGAAGAGGTCGTTCGATTTTGTTTGAGATTTATGATCTTTTCATTTCCGTCCTACAAACAAACCCAAATCATAAATTTAAAGCAACATTTTTTTTAAATGTGATTATAATCCTTTGGTGAATATTCTAAGTTGAAACACTATCTACTCCAATGAATTTCCTAGTAAATTCAGACACAAGTTCTAGTTTTGGAGCGCTCTTAACATTCTAAATTGATTATAAAAAAAATGCGGCGATGATGCAATATAATGATATAAAACTCCCCTTAAAAAAACCGGGTAAGAACGCAAGTACGATGGAATCGTGCAGCCCGATTTTTCTCTTATCACCAGCAGGGTTTTACTCCTCCCCAGCATCCGATAAAGTTACCCAGTTGCCGACCATCAACACGGACTTAGTAAACAACACAGCACAACTACAGCTTTACACACCATATCCACACATATCAGCCGAGGGCTTAATTCAAACAGGCCATTACTCTTGGCATTGGATTTATCCAAGGCCTTTGATACTCTGAGGCATACCACATTGTCCCAAGATGTGGAGAATACTACTACCTTACCAGTTAGCCTGAAGCCATGGGTAGTAGTTAATTATATGTGTGGACGCCAGTCATATGTAGAATTCAGAAACAACAAATCGAAGCCACTTAGAGTGAAATAGGGAGTTCCTCAGGGTGGAGTTATATCTTCGGAACTGTTTACCCTCTCTAACATTCCACGGCTGCCAGATGAAATCGAAATCGTAACTTATGTGAATGATCGCTACATTATGGCGTCGGGCGCTACTGTTGACGACACTCTAAAAATTTATGTATTTCACCCACTAATTCCACAGTCACACTGTTCACAACTTGGACTACTGAAATAAAGCTGTTTTTGAACGTACGGGTCGATAGTACGACAATTCCGACCACCAACTACCCCAAGATCCTGGGAGTAATGTCCGACAGCCTTTTTAGATTATCTACGCACGCCACAGCTATTTGCGACGAAGTTCGAAATAGGAACAAGCTTCTCAAGTATCTTGCCGGTAGAACTTGGGGAGTTGATAAAGAAATCTTGTTGAAAACGTATAACGCGATAGGCTGGTCTGTCGTCAGTGAATGTTAATAACACGCAATGGAAAAATATTCAATCCTGCTAGAATGTTGTTCCGAGGACTGCTACAGAATGCTTACGCATGTTTCCTGTTGATCATCTACATGTCGAATCGTAGATCATACCTATGGGTCGACACAATAGGATGCTGTTAATACAATATTTGTCGGAATGCTATTGTCCAGGCCATCCATCTCTTCTACCAGCCATGCCAGGAAAGTCCTACATAATCGTGAGGGTGAAGTCCAGCGATATAAAAGAGAAGAATTAAACTAACAGGCCTGCTTAATATGCCTGTTTGATAGTATTCACACTGATGCGGTAGCAAAGGTCATTGGGCAATACAGTGTGAATTCCATCCTCGGAGACCACCCACCTATATCAGCAGCGCGACGCAATCGTTCCAGACAGACCAGAGTAATCTCGACACAGTTGAGATCTGGGTAGTACAGTATCAATGATACGGCTCAGAAAATCTGCTCAGCATGTTCAACAAGTTTACGCGACACGCTACACCTATTCAGCTGCCCGTCTAACCCCACGCAGCCTATGCTATGAAGCTGCTACAACAACAACAGCAAGCAACATCAGCTATGGTGTCGACTTTGTTTAATAGCTTCTAATGTTTAGATTTGAACTTTTCTTATCAATTATTATTCAAATATGCTTCAAATGCTTAGGTGTTTATATGGTGCTGTTTTACTTTTATCCTCTAATTCCATTTCCAAATTTTCTTAATGTTCATAATTTGTAGAACCAACAACAAATATTTGTTCTTAGTTTTATATACTCTGTGATAAATATTTACTATTTGCTGTTGAAAATATGGATTTCTAAGAAATTTGTTAAAGTTTACTTATTGTTATCATTGTGTAGTCAGTGTACAGTGGGTAGTTCTATACAAGAAATGGAAACACTATTCGATTTAATGTAGTCTTATAGCATATTTCCACGTAGACAAATACTCATGTTTCGCTCTATCATTCGCAATTTATGCCTCAAACACTACTACAGCAACAGGTTTAGTCACACAAAAATTGGAGAGCAAAACATCTCGTTTAAAGTTGTTTCAATATAAACCACCTTCGGAAACAAGAGTAACTGGTGTCTTCTCTATTTTTTTTATCGAAAGTTTATCTGAACTTTCTGTCAAAATAACAAATGTAAACAAACGAAAAATAAACAAATCTTACGATCTCTAAAAAAAAAAATTTACAAAAATTTTTTAAATTAAGAAGAACTTCTTCGACTTTTTAATTTCTAATTAAGTTGAAGGTGAATTTCGATACCCATAAAAATCTGTGCGTTCAGCATTTGAAGCTTTTAAAGAAACTTCACTGCTTTTGTCAGGTTTCGCTCTCTCACAGTGTTGTCAAATTCAGAACTTCTTCGACTTTTAAATTTCAATTGAGTCGAAGGTGAATTTCGAGACCCATAAAAATCTGTGCGTACAGCATTTGAAGCTTTTAAAGGAACTTCACTGCCTTTGACAGGTTTCGCTCTCTCGCAGTGTTGTCAAATTAAAACACATATAAACGCTACGATTACCAATTGTGATTAAGAGAGCGAAACAAGTATTTTTTTTACCGTGGAAACATGCTCTTAAATTTCACTGTACATATATATTTAACATTTATAATATATAAAATCGTAACCTTTAAACTTAAAACATACATACTCGTATGTCTAGGGTTTTACTCTCAAATTGACGATTTTTCAATGCAAATAAAATTTTTACAAGTCAAACGCAAATTTTTTCAACACAAAATGAATTTTTTCACGTTTAATTAAATCATTTGCACTTCAAATTGAATTATTTTCATTTCAAATTAAATTTTTTCATTTCAAATTAAATTTCTTTTATTTCAAATTAAATTTATTTTTATTCATGATATCCATAGCGTTGCTTGTCGTGGTATTGTGGTTAAAGCGCATACATAACAACACAAACGACCCAGGTTCGATCCCCAGCAGAGGACATGACGAAAATTAAAGTTAAATTGTGGTTTAGAATGTTTAATAATAAAAAAGGCTTCAACTTTCCTCCAGACAACTCCATCTAAAAAAAAAAAAAAATAAAGAAAAAACCCCCTTGACTCTTCTCGCATACTCCTGGCCAATTAGCAAGGATCTTCACCACTACAAAAAAAAAAAAAAAAAAAAAAATCATGAAGGAAGCTACAGCGGATTAATCATCTACTTAGCTTGAAATATCAAATTGATTAAAGAAACCGAATCAAAGCAATAGATGCTTTGTGGAAAGCCAATATGCTCTCTAGAGAAGTGACGGAGAAAAAAATCCATAGCGTGGAGTTAAGTAAGAGTATACACAATGCACTAAAATCTTTGAGATTTACATTAAAAACTGGCACAATCATCATAGATCGTTTAAATAGCGACATTTCAATTCAGCGACTCATACTATTCATTGGCGCATCCAGTTTTAATTAAAACTTTCGGAGAAACAAGGAAAAATCCAAAGTAAATTCCACTGCACGAGTAACTGTTCCTGCCGTTAGAGGACGAAATGTTTGGCTTATTGCAGCCATGAACATGGTACAATGTATTTTACACAAAAAATAATTGAACATTCCGCAGTTAATACCACCTATACCTTTGTATATTTCCTTGAAGAATTATTTAATAAATTGTCTGAATATAACATCATAGGTGGCTGGTTGATCCTTGACAATGCAAAGATACACAAAAATCTAGATGTAAAAGATAAAGTTACAGAGTCCGGGCATAACTTAGTTTTTCTTCCTCCATATTCTCCAGTGCTCAATCCAATAGAAAAAGTGTTTCCAAACACCAAACTTTGTGCACCAAATTTACTAGCTGATCCAAAGAGTAATATGGACTTAGTAACTATTGTATAATTAAAAAATCCGTGGAATCAGTAACACCTTCTGATTGTAACAATCATTATCTTGATATGACTATAAATTTGTCATTAGCTGCATCTGGAGAACCGCTGTAGTAAATATTGTTATGTTTTAATCTTTTAAAAAGGTCTGAGTTCCTTTTTATTGCTTTAAATAAAATAAAATACTATTTTTATTTCGATTGTTTTACTATCTGTCTCTTTTTTTTTATTAATTCCTTTGTACTTTAGTACACTATGTCTTAATACACCAAATTTGCTTTTACAACACTTTTTATTTGCGCCTTAAGCAGACTTTTTTTCTTGATAGCCAATTGATCACTAACTAACTCACCAGCCGCAATTCGCCGCCTTTTATGGTATTTCATCATTAGTTTAGAATGTTCTAGTACGGACACGAATCTTCGATTTTTCGACGTTAATTCAAAGGGGTCTAAAATAACACAAAAAAGTAACCGATACATGCATTGGTAGCACTCTTAATAAGTGCAGATAATTTTAGAACTTTTTAAGCCTTGACACAAACCAATACATTTTTTACCTAAAAGTTCATAATAAGCTCTGACGTGGTGAATTTTGTCTTTAACATTTTCGTTTTCGTAATAATATTTTAAAAACATAGCAAGTAAGGAAATACAGGGTGTTCGCCGATAAGGTATACTACTTTGTTTGTTTATAATTTTTGATTATATGAAAGGGAATACATCTTATATGTATAAATGCTTTATATATCAGAAAAATGCTCGCCTCAGCCTCACAAATACGAGCCCTTTTGAGCATATTTTTCATTACATTCTCACACATTTCACGCGGTACTACATTAATTTCATCACGAATATTTTGTTTGAGTTGCTCCAGCGTTTCTGGTTTATTTGCTTAAACCTTGCTTTTCAGATATTCCAACAAGAAATAGTCAGGAGCAGTCAAATCAGGCGTCCGTGGAGGGTAATGAACATCACCTTTTCTTGAAATAATTTGTTGTGGAAAGAGGTCTCGCAGTAATTACATTGTAAACCTGTTTGTATGCGATGTGGCACCGTCTTGTTGAAACCAAATGTTAGTCAAGCCCAAAGCATGCAGTTATGGCGTTCAAAAGTTTTCAATCATATCACGATATCGCTCCCCATTGGCAGTTACCGTTACGCCGTTTTCAGTTTCAAAGAAATTGGGTTCAGTGATTATTCTTGACCAAATTGCACACCAGATTGTCACTTTTAATGGATGCAAAGGTGACTGATGAATAATTTAAGGGTTTTTCATTGCCCAGAACCGACTATTCTGTTTATTCACATAACCATTCAATGAATTCATGAAAATCGGTGATTGTTTTTGATAAAATGTTTTAACGATTAAAACACGTTGGTTTACTGAATATTTTTCCATAATAAATTTGCTACCTCTCTACTTCACGACTGCCAAATATGAACTGTCAAGACTAATGTTTACCAAAATGGCGGCAAAACAAAGTAGTATAACTTCCCGGCGGACATCCTGTATAAGCTTAATTTTACAGTATAAGAAACCAGTTATATAAAAAAAAATTAATTTGAAATTAAAAAATTTCAATTTAATTTAAGTGAAAATGATTTAATTCAAAGTGAAAAAAAATTATTTTTTGTTAAAAAAAGTCTAAATTGCTCCGCATAAAATTCAATTTGTATGTGACTTGTAAAAAATTTAATTTGTATTGAAAAATCGTTAATTTGAAAGTAAAAAGCTATATTTGATAGAGTTGTCACTTTTTTATATAAGACCAGCACCCAGGGGATGCCCTCTACTCATGCAATGCATTGTGCTGGTACTAGGAAAATAGGTTATTGGAAGGAGGACAGAGGGAGTAGTGTTTATGGACATTAGGTTTAAATTTACTCATGTCGTAAGTGGCAGGAAATACTTGCGCTGGAAGATTATTTCACAACCGAACAGTGCGACCAAAGAACGAATTCTCCCTATAATGAGTGGTGCGATTTACTGGACAATCAACTACAAAGGGATGTGCTCTACGAGAAATACGAGTACTACGTAAAAATATAAAGGGTCCGCATTCTAACGTTTTTTTTCAACTAGTGCTTATTTTGTGAATGGTAACACTTAGCTCATGTCCGATTTGACAGATATTTAGTTTTATCCTTCCGCTGAACGAATATAGTTGTGAATCCAATGCGTTTTCGCTTCGCTAGGTGGGCCTGCGATCGACTTATAGAAGATGCCGATCTTGCCCAAAAAAATCATCTTTTCAGATGAAGCTCATTTTGATCTTGGCATTTGGGCACAGAAAACCCGCACGCATACATTGAAAAGCCGATACACCCAAGACGAGTCACTGTTTGGTGCGGATTTTGGTCCAGAGGTATAATTGGGCCATTTTTCTTCGAAAATAAGTAAGGAGTGGCCGTTACAGTCAATGGCGATCGTTATCGGACCATGTTTGTTCACAAAAATTGAAGAGGAGGATATTAGCAACATTTGGTTTAAACAGGACGGCGCTACGTGCCACACAGCCGAAGCTACACGCGATGTTTTGCGCCCTCTTTATGAAGATCGCATTATCAGCCGCAGAGCTGATGTCGTTTGGCCACCTCGGAGCTGCTATTTGACACCGTTGGACTATTACTTGTGGGGTGCCGTCAGAAACAAGTGTTACGCCAACAAGCCAGAGACAATTAACGCTTTAAAGGACAATATTCTTGAAGCCATTGGTGAAATACAGCTGCACACAATCCATAATGTGCTTAAAAATTGTACCGATCGTGTAGGCTACTGCATGGCCAGCCGAGGCAGCCATTTGAATGAAATTATTTTCCTTTATTAAGCGGAAGGATTCTACTTTCAAATGAAAAAAGAAATTTGAGAAAATATTCAATAGTTTTTTTATGGCATTAAAAAAAAAAAAAAAAAAAATTATTTGGTGTACCCTTTATGATTTTTAGGAATTAATTCCTTAATTTCGTAAGAACACATTCCGTTATAGTACCGGTAGAACAATGAAACGCATGTCACATTGCGACGGTGCTTCAATGAATCGATAGAGTTGGCTACCCTACTGTTATTGATGAGCATCTTCGCCCTCTCCTGTATTCGGTCGAGAAGCTCCAAAATATACTTTGGGACACCGACCCATACATGAGAGTTGTATGCCATTTTGGGTCGGATATAGGTCTTGTAAATATTAAGGTGATCAGATGGAGTAAAGTATTTCTTTCACCGTCTTAAAAAAACAAGGCACTTGAATGCTTCTTTTGACACTTGAAATATGTGATCATTCCAACGAACGTCACAGTGAAGTCTCATGCTCAGGACATCAAGAGCATCTGATTCCTCAATATCCACATTATCCATTGACACAGATGACAGCACACCACCACGTCTGTGTGTTAAAAAACAACATTAAGTCTTATGTGCATCGCAATCGACCCTGTTCGTACGACCCCACTCGGAGACTTTCACCAGGTCACTTGTGAGTGTGTCGTTCATGTTCATCCTTCTTGCCACAACCTCTAAAAGGCTCGGTCTACGATCAAAAGAATATGAGTGACAAATGTTGCTGTCATCCGCAAAAGAGTAGATAGGATTAAAAGTGAGAAGAAGAAAGTCGTTAAGAAATATTAGAAAAAGAGTAGGGGAAAGAACAGAGCCTTGCGGTACCCCTGAGTTTACCATGAATTCGTCGGATGAGACCCCATCTCTTATAGAGCTTATAGAGCGAAAAAACTCGATAAAAAAAAAAAAAAACTCGATATAAATCGAGAGAAGTGACTACCGACACCAAAAGCATTAAGTTTCGAAATGAGAGCCTCGTGCCAAATTTTATCAAACGCCTTTGAGATATCCAGAGCCACAACCTTACTTTCACCAAAATCATGAATGGACTTGTTCCACTTCTCCGAGAGCAGCGCCACCAGTAGAACCAGTAGAACGGCCCTTTTTGGTCGTTAACGTAACTTTTTCTAAAGTACATCAAATCAAAGATTTCGTATTTTTGTATGCCTTACCCACTGTACACTGTATGTAATAAACAAACATTGAAGGCTTAGATTGCATATATAATGGCACTCGTAACACTGTAGCAGATATAAAATGTAAACCGGGATTTGTGGTCATAAATTAAATGCATATCTCTGTGTAAATATTATGTGTGAGTGTATGTATACGACTATAAAAAACTGTTTACAATGCATGCATTCGCACATATGTACTAATTACTAATTCTCTTATTCGTATATGAATTTATTTTTGTGTAAGTGTATGCTTGAATGCATGTGTATGCGAACATTTAATGCATGATTTAATATAAAATTTCTTTTTTTTTGTTTTTGTTTTTATTTTTAGTTTTGTTTACTAGGAATAATTTAAAATTCTTATGGGGGTTTTTCCAACTGAAGTAGCAGCAGCAGTAACAGTGTTGTAGTTTTTGTATTATTTTCTACATGAGCAACAAGTACTTAAATGTGAGAGTTTTACAAATAAATAATTAAAATTCTGTTTTGGACAATTTTATTAACTAAAATATGTATGTGAATAGTGACAGAATAAATGGTACATGATGGCCACATTTTAATTTAAACCCAATGACAATGTCTATGTAATTCTGTTGTTTTTCAAGGCAAAGTACACTAATTAGTACTGTATTTATGAAAAATTTAACTTGTTGTGGACATGGATTTGAATAAGAGTAGAAAATAATAATAAATTTAAAAGTGAAAGTGACATATTTTTAAATTCAATATTGAGCTAAAATTATCCACAAATACATTTTAAAACCTCTAAGGTAAACATATGAATGAATGATATTTTCTATTGTGCGATGTTTTTTAATACGTATTTAAAATATTTAGAACAAATAGGAGAATATGCCTCATCAATTGTTGTACCGCATTTTTTTTACCAGTCTGTATTCAGTCAAAATTACTATAAATTCCATATATAAAATGATATTTTTATGTTTTTTGTATTAAAATTATGATTTAAAATTTTGGTTATTTTTTGGTTACAAAAAAATCGAAGTTGTGGCAACGCTGGTGTGTATAACCTCTTGTTAAAAAGGTTGTGATCGAACCTAAGTTGTAACAACGACCGAGTTTGAATATCTTTAGGAACAAAGATCTGTCGAGTAATTGTAATTGTTGTTGTTAACAAAGTTGTAAACAGGAAGAGTTATTAAAAATAGATATTAGCAATCTGCGAATTCATAAATAAACGTTTTAGAAAAGTTAAAACTTAACAATATTTTGTATGTGTTTTATGTAACGTTCGGAAATCTATAGTTATTTCTCCAGCAAACAAATTTTTTATTAAATTTTTCTGTTGCATAGTGTAATTGAGTCATAGCATAGCAAAAATAGCAAGTACTTGCAGTATTTGGTTTTTGTAAACAGGAAAGCGGAAATAAATCCTTTTTTAGGAAATGTTTAAAGAAAATGAGTAAAGAGAATTGAAGAAAATGCTTCTAGTACTTAGTAATAGTCGATATATTATTGATTTTTTCCCCGTTACTGCTCTTGGGAGCATATGGCTTCCACAAAGCATCTCCATTTAACACGGTTTACCGCTGTTGACTTTGCCTCTTCCGATGTTAGGTTGTTCTGTCTCAGTTCTTAGATAATTGTGCGTCTCCAGGTGTTTTTTGGTAGACCACGATTTCTTGAGCCTTGTTTCTAGACTTTTTTGTATGGTTTGACCGATCCATTCCCACTTTCTTTCCTTATCTGTTTCAGTATGGGTTCCTCATTATGCTCCACAGTTCTGTGTTACTTATGGTGTTAGGCCAGAATATTCTGCATATGATTCCGAGGCCCTTGTTAATGAATACCTGGAGTTTATGTATGATGTTAATCGATGCAAGCCAGGTTTCACTGCCATACAGCAGTACCGATTTAACACATGAGTTGAATATTCTGAGCTTAGTTCGTCTGGATATATGTGAGCTTCTCCATACTGAGTGCAGTTGTCCAAATGCCGCTCTCGCTTTATTGAACCTGTTTCTGTGCCACCATTTGTAGTCATTGTACTTCCTAGAAAGCAGAAGATATCTACATACTCGACTGGCTGACCTTGTGGCATGATGTTTTCCGTGCTCGTATTGCTTATTCTCATGGCCTTTGTTTTCTTGATGTTTATCGCAAGCCCAACACTTCCAGCCAATCTTTCCAGGTCCTCCAGTTTCGATTGCATATTGGAAATCTTATGCGAGAGTAGATAAATGTCATCCGCATAGTCCAAGTCTTCGAGTTGGCGTAAGAGACTCCATGTGATTCCTCTTCTTTTCGAACAGATTTTGCTCATTATGTCACCCAGCACGATGGTGAATAGCTGAGGTGATAGTGGGCATCTTTGTTTAACTCCAGCATTGGTGTGGAATGGTTGGCTGATGTTTCCGTTGTGAAAAACTGACAGTTCTGCATCCTCATACATCGCTCTAATTATTCGAATTATCTTCTGGGGTACTCCTTTGGTTCTTAGCGCTTTCCATATAGCCGTTCGCCTGATGGTATCAAGCGCTTTCTTGAAATTGACGAGTAGTAGATACAGAGGGGTACGCCATTCTATAGACTGTTCAATGATTATTCGTAAAGTATTGACCTGAACTACGCAGCTTCTATTCGGTTTAAAGCCAACTTGTTCGTCTCGCAGTATGTTGTCTATTCTACTCTGAAGCCACCCCTGTATTATGACTCCAAGTATCTTATATATGGTGTTAAGTAGAGTAATTCCTCTCCAATTATTACAATCTTTTAAGTCGCCACTTTTGGCGACTTCCAAGTAGGAGGCAGCCTCTCCTCCTCCCATACTGATTTGATATGAGGCAGTAGAAGTTCAGCTGTGGTTTGGATGTCAACCCGTAGAATTTCCGCTGGTAGTCCATCTTCGCCTGCCGCCTTATTATTTTTCAATTTATCAATCGCCTCCTTTATCTCCTTCAGATTGGGAGGGTTGCATGATATTCTTAAACTGTTTTCCTCATCTATGTTCTCAACTGTTTCGCTTATCGATATTATTTCGTTTATCAATATTATTGATATAAAATAATTTTTTTATTTATTTTTTATTTTTTTTTTATTTCAGACATTTTGATTTGCCACTTCAAAAGTGTTAATGTGTCCCTTGGGAGGTAAGTGTGTTTGTTTGTCATTTAATATCTTAACTTATTTTATTCAATCTTGTATTTATTTGATTTAAAATTCCTTTTTTAAAGGTTTTACATTGTTTTCATTACAAAAAAACATGAAAAGTTTTTTAGTACTTTTTTCAACGCTTTTTTCGCGGGTCTTCGCTAACGTCAACGCGTGATTAATTTAATTGAAAACTTTTTCTTACATAAAATGAAATTTTTTCGTGCCTTCATTTGCGTGTTTCACTTTTTCCAACAATTTCAACAGTTTATGTCATGTGTCATTAACACACAGTTTAAATTTATGAAATATTTTTTTGTATAAATTTTTGTTTATTTCTATCTGATTATTAGGGTGGCACTACTAGCGAAGCGATTATTTTTTAATTTCGTCTTAAAATTTTTTTTATATACTTTATTCCCGTGAATATTATACACCTTGTGGCAATGTTTTTTTAATCCTCCAAGCACTTTTGCTAAGTACCCTTTGAAATAGTTTTGAACTCTTTCAACAACGCAGTCTTATTTTAACCACAAAACAGGTTTGAAACAATCAGTTACAGGAAATAATAGGGAAACAAGTGCAAAAGTCATTATGCAAAAGGTAATATCTGAGTAGAAATCGAATCGAATGGTTTAAGTATTGATATGATGCCAGATAGTCAGGCAGTCTTAAGAGCTTTGTTATCTCTTTCTGATATAAATTCAAGGGTTGTGGTGGACTTGTATGATATCGCTCAAGAAACTTGGCGTCCTTATAATGGTTACTTATGTTCCGTCCTTGGCTATGGGGTCCATTGTGGGAAAAAAGCTGGCTGCTTGGCGACTGTTTAGCAATTATTAGGTGTCTCTGTGGGATACACTAGGGAAAGAATTGGCACCTGAGTTGAGGGGGAATTCGCTCGGTTTTGTAGAAATGACTCCGGTATGAAGCAAGCGAGGAGTTTTATTTTACTTTCTATCAGTAGATCCAAAACTCTTTTGCTGCCCCATAAAGGCGAGCTCAGGGCACTATCGGGCCTATTTACCGCATCATATAGACCAGGCACTGTTGCGGGTAACTACGGCCCATGGGATCTATTGTGCCACTTCCGGTTTATAGTTTGTTCAGCAGATCTGCTGCATTCCTAATGAACACTAGCAGATTTGAAAGCATATGTATATGCCACCCAGGGATATCCTAAACATTTCCAACTAAACCTATCAAGAACCTCACATTCACACAATATGTGTTCCGATGTCTCTGATACCTGCTAAGTACAGTCTACAAACATTCACATCTGTCACCGCAAGAAACTCCCTGAGAAGTTTCAAGTTCCACCTGCCATACTTGAGAACCTCATAGTGACGAATGGCGAAGTTCCCTTTGAGCACTCCAGTGTTCGTAACATCAGACAATATCTCAATCGTTGATTTGATTGATGATGGTAGTAAATGGTGCTGCATTGCAAGGATCTAGATGTCATACAATGCGAGCCAATTGCCCTTAAGAGAGAATATATTAATGGTCTTACCATTGAGCCCACTGTCCATGTTGATCTTCGCACATATAGCAATGGCCATGTTCTCAGCCTAGAAGATACTCAGTGATCTTCCCATAAGGATTAACAAGTCTCAGTTGTGTCCATGAACACCAGCACCGGCACAGTCTTTTATTTTGGAGCCATCGGTATACCATTTCAGCTCAAACTCTCACTCTGAATTAAGGCCCCATTGTATCAACATTCCAGTTGCTGAAATTTATCCCTGAATCTCGTACCAAAGCACAGACCTAAAGACAACAAATACGAAGATGATCCACCGACTACCCTGCGTAAAATGGACAGATTTCTCGAAGTATTTTGAGAGCCTTTGGCGAAAAATTTTTCTGCCGAAAATTACGTCACCCTCATCACATGGATGTGAAGCGGTGTTAAACTAATTAAGTGCTCCAGTTATACCGAGGCAGGCGAGTCTCTGTATCCTGCCTTATATACTCCAGATTAGTTTTAGCTGCCATCAGTCTATTTTGGGAAATTTTAAGATGATCGTTGTTCTGTGCTGAAACATTGGAACATGTCACGTGTGTGTAATCTGCTATCTCGGTCCAGAGGGTGAGGTTCCTAAAGATGCTGCGCTAACTCCGAAAGAGTTATTTATTTCTTCTCTCACCACTAGATTTAGAGCAGTCTCAATCTAATCTGGGGCTGCACAGAAAATACTTTGGTTTGCGGCATATTTTGCAAAAGATATGACTTTTTTCTATTTTTCAGTCAATACTTTATACGATCTTGTGTCTGAATTCACTATAATCAAGCAAGCAATGAACAAACCCATAACATTTATTAGAACTTAGAGCACTTCCCTTGTACTTGGCTTGTCTGGAACCCTTACCCGTAATGTTTGTGCTTTAGTTTTAATGTTATAACCGTCTATCCAGTTCTGAGTGATATTCAAGGGTGCCTTTTCTGGCTCAAAATTATGCAACTTGGGGATAAATTTCACTGATACATTTCGTATGGCAAAGAAAAATAAAAAAATTGCCAAGCAGAGTCAAGTAAAGGGACATCAATATCACTTGTAGCTTTTCGTTTAACGAATCAGTGACGTTTTCACTAGTAATTTACTTGAGGGCGTGTTGAAGTACTAGGCGTTCTTAGAAGAATTTTTACTATTTAAAGATGTCTTTTATTGCATTGAGTTTAAAGTTTTGTAGTAAATTATTTTACTTTTTTAAAAAGTTTGCGCTTTGGATATGTCTTCATATGGAGCTGTGCCCAGAATACCTAATTCAGCAAACAAATTTATGTAGAAAAATTTGCTTTTATTTTTAGTTCCTTCCAAAGGTAATTAAAAACAGAATAATTGAAGAAGTACACCAAATTGCTCTCCTCCTGCTTAATATAATTTTGAGTATTACCGCTTATATAAGCAAGTTTTCAATATTTTTTAATGCCCTAAGTAATCAAAGTTATAAATGATAAGTCAAACTTTCGATAACTCTGCCAATTATTTTAATAAAGCAAAAGTGTTTAAAGCGATTTAATTTTTGTTTTTAAACATAAAAAACAATTTTCCTTTACAACTTTTCGATTACCACTAATATACTTGATATTTAACAAAAACCATTGTGAATAATTTAGTGGCATAGAATTTAAAATCAAATTTTAAATTTCTAATGTTGTACTGCTTATGAGTTGCGTTGCCAATGGCTAAATTTTATAATAAATTTTTCATCAACGAACGCAAATACCGCACTTTTATGGAAATTATTTTTGAAAATTTCAAATGGGTCAGCCGGTATATGGTAAGAATTGAAAAAAAGGTGAAACAAATACATGGAAATTCAATACATTGTCCTTTGATAAAAAGAATTTTTTAATAAAAAATTATTTTCGTTGTAATAAAAGGTCTTTTAAAAAAATTCTATTGAAATCAATTTAATTAGTCCATTATGCATATTTTAAGTGAATATTTAATTTAATTATTTCTTCTCAACTTAGGTTGGGTCAAAGCACAAAAATAATTAAACGAAATAAAAATATAAATAAATAAATGTGTGTATGTAAGGGGGGTATGGGTGTGGCGTGGTGTAGTGGTTAGAGCGCACGCATAACAACACAAACGACCCAGGTACGAGCCCCAGCAGAGAACATGACGAAGAGAAAATTTAATTGTGGTTTCGAATGTTGAATAATAATAATGAAAAAAAAAACAAGGCTTCAATTTCCCTTCAGACAACTCCATCTAAAAAATAAAGAAAAAACTCCCCTGACCTTGCCGCATATACCTCTGGCGATGATGACAAACATCAGACGATTGATCAGGAAAAACAAGCCACCTACTGGGAAAAAATTACAATGCTAAAGTAAAGATCGCCACCAATTAGCAAGGATCTTCACCACTACACAAAAGAAATAAAAAATCATATGGAGGAAGCTACAGCGGATTAATCATCTACTTAGCTTGAAATATCAAATTGATTAAAGAAACTGAAACAAAGTAATATATACTTTGTGGGAAGCCAATATGCTCCTTAGAGGAGTGACGGAGAAAATAAATTACATATGTATGTAAGGTGTGCTTCAAAATGATAAGGTCACCTTAATATTTGCTCACTTTATCTAAGCTATAAAGTGTACGTTCAAATAAGTGAGTAATAAGTCGGCTTTGCTTTCAGATATGTACTATTATATTATGTTTATTTAAATTTATGTAAATAAGTGCAAAATTCAATGCATCAAATTGATAAGATGAGTGATTCATTTATCCAAACTTTTATTTAAACTAAGCATTAATCGATTATTTTTAATTTATGTAGTTCCCATTTCCTTCTATTATCTTAAAAATACGGTATGGCATCGCACTTACTAAATTGTCCAGAACGTTGGAGCGGATTTCGCGCCAGCTGTTGCAGATTGCCACTTTGAATTCATCCTTTGTCCGGTACTGTTTGTTGTCTGCATGAACATTACGCACAAGCAGTCCCCACAAATTTTCCATGGGGTTTAAGTCGTAAAGCAAGACAAGCGCTCGACTGGAAACCGCAGGGCCATAGAAATCCTGGCAGGTCACGAAATACATGTGTGTGGATGGTTAAAAATGAATGATAATCTTGTAACATAATGTGCAACCAAATAAATATCTTGGCAAATGATCGAGTTAAGTGGAAAGAATTCGTTGACGTCCTTTAGTTAGTCTATTTAATTTAACCTTAAATAAAGGAAAACAATCATTCGTACCGTTTTAGCAGTGAATCGCAAATGGAAATTAGGTTTTTTAAATTTTTTACTGTTAATTCACTCCTCCAATAGTTAAAAGCTGTTTGGTGATAAATGCCCAGTTCTCTAGCAAATTTCACATTGCTTATGTGGCGGTCTTTCTCTTTCTTATTAGTGATTGGTCGACTTGAGTGCATTTTTCACTTAAAAATTATTAGATCGAAAATCGGCAAACATTTTCGCTTTTATTTTTCTAGCTATACTAGCAGCCTGCCACGCATAATAATATACTCGTGTAATAATTCCCAAAAACATACCATGAAGGAACTTGGGGACTACTCTCAATCAATGAGCTGCATCCGATTCTATTTTTAGACTCATTGGAATGGACCTACGGTTTAACGCTGGTTCCAAACGCAAATGCAAACAATTTTTTTATTTGCAAAACCAGGTACTTTCACTTTATTGGGAATAAAATATATATTTGCCGATCAATTTCATGAATTATGGTTTATTTTATATCTATTATATGCAACTTTATGGATAAATAGTGAAACTGGTAAATACGTGTATATGCTGCTTTCTATTTTTCGTGAATTTAAAAAAATCAAAAATATAATTAAAAAAATATGATTTTTTCTCAATAACTCTAAAAATACGATTTATATTAAAAAATGATATTAAAATGGCTTAAAACTGGTATAATTTGAAATTTTTTTTAACACATGGCTTAATGAAATCGAATAAGTCATTTCAAAGTTAAAATGTATGAATCAGCCTCTTAAAAATCTCACATTTTAGGAAAAAAAATTATAAAAAAAACCTATCCATAGAATCTGAAATGCTAATGATTTTTGAGGTTAGACGACCATAGCGCATCAAAAAACAATAGTGGTTATTCAAGGTCAGAAAATTTTTTTCGCCAACATATTTTACCGAAGCGAATGATTAAGAGCAATGATATCACATACGACAATATTGTGCGGAAAATATCAGGGATGATGCAAGGTGAAGCCTCAAAGACAATGGACAAGCCAGGATTGACACCAAGAAAGGTAATGTGATGGTATAGTAGCGGTCAAACGATTGATTCTGATCTCTACCATCAACAATTAACGATATTGAAACAAGCAATTAAATTAAAATGGCCAGAATTGGTAGACAAAAAAGGTGTTTTGTTCCTTCATGGTAATGCCAGACCACACACTTCTCGGATGACCCGGTAGAAACTGAGAGAGCTTGTCGAGGAAGTTTTGATGCATTCACTATATACCTCGGATCTTGCACACTCAGATCAGTATTTGTTTTTATCACACACCTTATTTATTAGATATAGCAGCTCCCTGGATTAATGTTCTATTTCTGAGCTTAAAAAAATGGCTCGGTGGTAAAAAGATTTGCCAACAGTGAAGATGTGGTGTCTGTGGTTGGTGGAGCTAAGCAGTTCTTACTATAAATAATGAATTGAAGCCTTTAAATTTTGTTAGGAATATCGAGCTAAAAGGTGGGCTCTTGCGTTTTCTCTGAGTGATGTCTAAGTTGCAGACTGATCGCCGTCCTAGAGTGGCGAAGTCCGCTTTGAGCATTCCAGTGTTCCAAGCATATGGCAATTTCCCAATTCTTGACTAGATTGAAAATGATTCTAAGTGCTGCTGCACAGCATTAAAAAATTTTAATTTCAATAACTTGTAAAACTAATTTTCTTACAAGTTAAGCCACCCTTAAACGGCATGTATATGTCAAATCATGTCGTGTGTGCCTTGTAAAACATTGCTCGTGTAAAAAACACAACAATAGTCATGACCAGTGTTGCCGTTTTGTTTATTTTTTCTTTGATGTGTAGATGTGTACTCTTTTTCTATTTTGGTTACTTCGTTCTCGAGGTAAAGTTATAAAAAAATGATTTAACGTTTACCCAGTTTCTTATTGAGGTATCCATGTAAAAAACTGAATTTTTGGCAAACTTTGGGCTTTTGTTATGAGTATGCTGTTAGCTTTCTCATCTTTCTGGTAAAATATGGATTCCGTGCTAAAAGACTGATAATTTTTTGAGGCCTAAAACGAATCAAGCCAACTTTTGCGTTCTCTCTTCTAAAGTTATATGTACTAAGATCGAACAAATAGTAGTCGGATTATAAGGCGGTTGGAAATATTTTCTAAATAATTTTAACTGATCTTGCAACACTGGAACTAGCGTTGACCTATGGGATCTATTTTTCATCGCCAGTAATGATTGGATGCTGCAACTTCTTATTTTATGGTTTTCCGGCAACATTTCGGACATGAAATTTTGTCTTTAAACATTTCTCGGCATTAACTCGTGCCGTGCGGTACTTAATTCTATTGCTTTTTGATTAATTCTGCTGCTTCCAAATGTTTTGTTTGAGTAGTTTTTTGAATTGGAAAATAATCTTGATAGAGTAATGCCTTCAATTCATCCCCTCCAAACATTTTTGCCTGAGCTGAGTGGTCTTTAGTTTTCATACCAAAATCATCACTTCTGAATTGCATAAATAATCTCTCGCATATTGAAATCGATGGAACATATTCAGGATAAGCATAGGTGGACAATCAAATAAAAAACATCGGTGCTTATACTATTTCATCCAATGGCCAAGTGAGAATAAATAACAGACATATTTCACTGTTACACAACTGTTTGGATCGGGCATTTCACGATTTATTAAGATACATATCTGTCAGTAATGGCTATTGAGCTTAAGTTATCTACAAATACATTATTAAGCCCACTCATAACCAAACATATGAGAGAACGATATTTTTATTGTGCGAAGTTTGTTAATACATATGGTACATATGTAGTTAAAAAGTTCAGCACAAAAAGGAGAATATGTCTAAACAATTATTGTACCAAGTTTTTTGCCCAGTCTATATTTAACCATAACTGCTATAAAATCCGTATATAAAATTATATTTCACTACTTCTTGTACCAAAATTAGGATTTAAAATTCTGGTTATTTTTTGATTCTTTTTTTATTGAAATTTGGTTACAAAAAATTCGACGTTGTGGTAACACTGGTCTTGACAAAATTTGAATTAGAGCATGCTATTATTTTACATGTGTACCCATACAATGACATCAAACGTCTATGCCGTGCACAAGCATTCGTCGGCGCCAGATTATGTATCATTAGTCGGCAAAAAGAAACATTTTATAGAAGTGATAAATTAATTTTTTTTTATTTAGTTTTCTCTTTATAATAACAATAAGACAAGTAATATATTAATTTTTCAATACAAACTTAAAAATTGTAGCTTTAATTCTAATATAGGCAAGAAAAAACTTTAAAAATGATTGTGTCGCCAGTACATTAATGACGCAATCAAACAAATTCGAGGTGGCTTCTGCCGTATTACAAATGAATGACGTTGGTAGGTATTAACATATGTAATTGTACATACAAAGGGTCCGCCAAATAATTATTTTTTTTTGAAAACGCTATAAAAAAAAAACTACTGAATATTTTCTCAAATTTCTTTTTTTATTCGAAAGTATAATCCTTCCGGTTAATAATAGAAAATAATGTCATTTAAATGGCTGCCTCGGCTGGCCATACAGTAGCCTACACAATCGGTCCAATTCTTAAGCACATTATCGATTGTGTGCTGCTGTATTTAGCCAATGGCTTCACGAATATTGTCCTTTAAAGCGTCTATTGTCTCTGGAAAGAGACAAAAGAAAAGTTTGATAAACATTACGGCGAATCTGCTCCGTCAGATTATATGGTAAAATATTGGATTGCTGAATTTAAACGGGGCCGAACAAGCACTGCAACAATACCATCAACAGGAAGCCCAAAAGAGGTGGTTGCTGAAGAAAATATCAAGAAAATCCTCGATATCGTTATGAATGATCGCCGGGTCAAAATACGTGGGATTGCTGAAATAGTTAACATATCATATGAACGTGTGTTCAACATTTTGCACGAACATTTGCGTATGAAAAAGCTATCGGCAAGATGGGTGCCGCGTTTGCTCAGTGTTGAACAAAAGCGAGTTCGACAGATCACTTCACAGCGGTATTTGGACATGATAAAGCATAATCCTGATGATTTTTGGCGTAGATTAATAACTGTTGATGAAACTTGGGTCCCCCACTACACACCTGAAACCAAAAATTAATCGAAGAAATGGGTAGAAGTTGGTGGAAGTGCTTCGAAGAAGGCGAAGACAGCGAAATCGGCTGGGAAGGTTATGGCCACTGTATTTTGGGATGCACATGGAACATTATCGTCGATTATCTTGAAAAGGGATTCACAGTCACAGGAGAGTATTATCGTGCATTATTGGATCAATTGGTTGATGCAATCAAGGAAAAACGACCACATTTAAACAAGAAAAAAGTGCTATTTCTTCAAGACAACGCACCGGTTCACACAGCATTAGATACGATGCTAAAACTACGGGAAATCCACTTCGAATTGGTGGATCATCCACACCTTATAGTCCAGATTTAGCCCCTAGTGACCTTTTCCTGTTTCCAAACTTGAAAAAATGGCTCACAGGGAAAAGATTCATCTCAAAAGAAGAAGTGATTACCGAACCTAATGCGTATTTTGAGGAGTTCACAAAATCGTATTATTCAGATGGTATAAAAAAGTTGGAAAGTCGTCTTACTAAATGTATTGAGCTAAAAGGAGACTATGTTGAGAAATGAATGGTTTTTCGAAAAAAGTATTTTTTTCCTACTTAGGTCGCTTCAGTATCAATCCGCCCTCGTACACTTAATGTTTGTCTTTGAGAAAACATGTCAAAATAAATTCTCATTCGTATTCGTATACTAATCATTTCCCAGCTGGTTAAGAAAGGGATACCGAAAGGACGAAACTCTTAATTAATCATAAATTATTATTAAAAGAAGTTGACATATGTAGACTACACTTGTATGCCTTTAGACTTTACATACAAAGGTCATAAATTTACATTAATTTAACTATTACTCTCTAGTTCAGTCACTGTGGGTCTTCTATTTACTAAGAATACATGTTAAGCACTTTTCATAACAAAAAAAAAAAAGAGAAAAAAATCATTTTTCTAAAATTTGTTCAATTTTTCATTTCATTTCATTTTATCCCCCCTTTTTTACAATTATTACAGTAATAATGTAAAATAATATATTCAGTTTGTCTGTTTTGTTTCAAAAATCATTAAATTTCATTAAAATGGCAGCAAATCAACTTTAAATAGAGCCACGAAATGAATTGTCTAAGAATAGTAATAAAAAGGGAAAAAAGCGCAAACTGATAATATTTAAAACACTCGCGCCTCAAACCATCTTTAAGGAATTTCCAACTAAAATGATGATGTTGACTGTTGGCTGTAGCAACATGAACCGAAATTGATTGATGATTAAAGTCAAAAGATCCGCTTTATGTAAGTAAAACAAAAACATTTATTTTCATTATGAAAAGGGTAAAATCTTGATAAAACACTGCCATCGTATTCATTTGTTTACAAAAACCAGTGTTATCTGGTTATTTCTTAAGGCAGAAAACCTTCTATCGATGAAACGATATATAAGGTCATACAAGAAGTAACTGTAGTTCGTGTGTAACTTTCTGAACAAAAAAATTTTTTATCTTGTAAATAAATTTTAGTCAAATACACGTTTGTTACCAAAATCGGTTTTGTTAATTTATTGGTTATATAGCATTGTAACCTTTTATTAAACTTACTACTTAAGCAGAGTGCAGGAGTCGATGGCATAAGATCGTTAGACATAAAAGAGAACGCAGTGTCACGCGAATCCTAACAATTTTAATCAGCTTAAGTTTAGATACGTAAAAAACATCTATAATAAGATCTACATACTACTTGATCAACAAGTTTTCGGATTAACCCCCGTGTGGCGGACCAATCGTTGCAATTTGAGTTTTTTTTTTTTGTTAAGTCGGTACATCTGTTGTTGATATTCGCACTAAATCATAGTTTGACATTTGCAAAAGCTATGAAGCCAAGAGTACATCTATCTCTATGTGTCTTGCCGATTTTTTATATGAACAATATGAACGATCGTCTGAAAAATATGAACGAGCTTTATACACATCTTTGGTATCAACACAATACATCACTACCAGGGTGACCAAAAGAAAAAAACTGCATTTGTAGTAGTCAATTTTTGCAATGTACGTTGAGAAAAAAAATCAATCAATGCTTTCATCATAAGCTATCATCCAACTGAATCATATTGTTGTTTATTTGTTATTCTCTGTTGAATATTTTCGTTTTCGTTCGGCTGTATGCATATACGGAGCAGATTATACTCGTAAACTTAAGTGCTACTCTGGCCAGATATGCATTAGTATCATTCAACATTTTTTTTGTGCAGTGTCATCAGTTTTAATTTTATTTTTGCAGCTACATTAGTGGTTACATAAAACTTCCCTGGCTTTTAGATTTTATTTGTTACGTTAATCACCTGACCATAAAAATTAAATATGACGAGTAATTGCACAGTTTGCTCTAAAAATTTTTCATGTTTGATATACATATCTAATGATTATTCGCAATTTGTTCGTTACTTTCGCAGGATTTTGTAGTTGAAAAAACCCACAAAGTTTTTACAAGTTTTTGTTTTAATGTGTGTACTTATTAATAGAGTGAATTACTAACTAACTGGCATGTATAACATAGTACGGGAGAGTATTTGAATATATTTCATGTTACATTTTATATTCTACTCTGTGCAACATTTTTTATGTTCCTGTTCATGTTCATGTTTCTGTTTTAGTTTTTACGAGTTGTTGTAGTTTAAAGTCAAATCAAAAACTTCTTTTACGAGCTCAACCAATAGCGTTTGAAATTATTTTATTGGCAACAAACGGATGTAGAAATGCATAAAAACTCAACTACGAGTATAATGGCTGCCATAAAATGTAAAACTTTTTAAGCATCTCTCTCTTACTTCCCTTCTGCCTGCAGTATAATTCTCGCCTTTTAATCTCACTTGCTTTTAAATGGCTATTGGCAACTGTACTTTTCTTTTTGTTTTGCAGTGTTTTGTTGTACTGAAAATTAAAAAAAAAAAAAAAATCCGGCAGATAAAAATCCAAAACACTCACTCGTTAGCAAATAAATAGAGGGAGAGAAACTTAAAGAAGCAACAGATGAGTTTAAAATGATAGACGCAAGAGAGGGAGGTGGGGAGAAAGAGAGGAAAGAGAGAAGTATTTCATTTACTTGATTTTGTATGCAGTTTAGTGTTGCCACAACTTCGAATCTTTTGTAACAAAATTTCAACAAAAAAGTAACCAAACATTAACCAAAATTTTAAATCCTAATTTTAGTACAAGAAGCATTAAAATATAATATTATAGCAGTATTGACTGATTATTAGACTGCTCCAAAAACTTGGAACAATAATTGTTTAGGCATATCCTCCTATTTGTGCTGAACTTTTTAACTACATATGTACCATATGTATTAACAAGTTTCGCACAATAGAAAATATCGTTCTCTCATATGTTCGGTTATGATGGGGTTTAAAAATGTATTTGTGGATAATTTAAGCTCAATAGCCATTACTGACAGATATGTATCTTAATAAATCGTCAAATGCCCGATCCAAACAGTTGTGTAAAAGTGAAATAGGTCTGTTATTTATTCTCACTTAGCAATTGGATGAAATAATATAAGCAACGGTGTTTTTTTGCTTTGATTGTTCACCAATGATTATCCTGAATATGTTCCATCGATCTCAACATGCAAGAGATAATTGGTCAGGCATAAATGTTTGGAGCGGATGAATTGAAGGCATTACTCTATGAAAATTACTTTCAAATTCAAAAAGCTACTCCAACAAAAGATTAAGAAACAGCAGAATTAATCAAAAAGCAATGGAATTAAGTACCAAACGGCACGAGTTAATACCGAGAAATTTTGAAAGACAAAATTTCATGTCCGAAATATTGCTGGAACACCATAAACAGAGATGTCGCAGCATCCAATCATTACTGGTGATGAAAAATAGATACAATACGATAATGCTAAGTCCAGTGTTGCAAGTTCAGTTAAAATTATTTAGAAAATAGTTCCAGCCGCCTTATAATCCAGACCTTGCCCGTCCAGCTACCATTTGTGATCAGTGTTGCCAATTTAGCGTCTTTCGCGCTATGCTTAGCGCGTTTAGACTACCGAAAAGTCGCATTTTCTCTCTTTAGCGCTTTTATATTTGCAATTTTGTAAGAAATGGAAAGTTACTAATTCAATAAACTGGTTTATTTATATAAACTATGGACTTAAAATGCTTTATGCTGAGAAAATTACTTTATTCCAGATAATATATGTACAAAAATCAATAAAAAATAATGTCTTTGAAACGTGTCTCAAATCTAATGGTCCATTTGTCAAGCCTTCTTTTAAGTTATTTTAAATAAAGAAAAAAGCTAGAAACTCTAATTATTTTATTACAATACTACATTGTTGTTGTTATTATTAGATCCTGTTAAGATCACAAGGTGATCATAGGGCCGTAACAAATTCTTTCTATATACGCCTATTAAAAGCCAATGATATAGTCTGTCTCTAAGTCATTCTATGGGAAGCAGTTTCTCTTTCAATCTCTTTTTTGCCTTCTAATTTGTTTGCTTCCGTGTAAGTTCCATTCAATGCCCGGTTTTAAGTCGTAGTTTCGTTTTCTCAGAGTCACAATTTCCTTCATTACAGGAACTCGGTATGATGTTGTTTTTGGCCAGAATATTTTCAAAATGCACTTAAGCCAGCGGCTTATAAATGCCTGAGTGGAACTGACATCAATCACAGCCGTATTGCATATCTCGCAACCATTCAAAAATAGACTTCACATAAGAGTTTAAGCTGTTATTGTGGAGAATGCCTTATAGCATTTAGTCGACATAAAGATTCGATCTGTTCCGAATATGAACACTGGAACCGTCGGACTTTGTGAGGATACTGCCGAGATAGTAAAAAGACTGAACATCTCCCATATTTCTGTTTCAGAATTTGAAAGATCCTTGAGTTATTATCGATGATTCGCATAATACTGATTTTGGAGATGATTATCTGCAAGCCCACTCTGTATGCTTCTGACTGCATAGAATCCAGTTTTCCTTGTATTACGCAATAACTGTGAGCAAAGAGATAGATGCCATCTGCGTAATCCAGGTCTTCCAGGTTATACTACGTTGCGACGTTAATAGCAGTGCCTAACACCAGCTGATAGGTATTTTCTTTATTTTACGCAACCCAAAAATGAAGAAAATTTTTTTAATTGTTTGTTTTGCTCTAAATAGTTTAAATTCTATTTTTAAGCAATCGTTCAAATTATTAAAATATCTCTGTGGAAATAGAAATTTGTATAAAATAATTTTTTTTTTTTTATATTTCAGTACATTTTTCAGTGTTTAAATATTTTAACGCTTTCTTACAGCGCGTTTTGATTACAAATAATGGGTGTTTTTTATAGAGATTTAGAACTTTAAGTTGCAATAAAACAACGATGGATTATTCGATTAACACGGATTGTATTTTTGCGAAAGATAATCTTGTGGCGTTACATTTTGAATATGATTTCTGGCATATGATCGCCACGGCTGGCTCGCATATAGTCCAATCTGGACGTCCAATTTTCGATAAATTTTTCCAACATTTGTGGCTGTATATCGGCAATAACACGGCGAATGTTGTCTTCCAAATGGTCAAGCGTTTGTGGCTTTACCGCATAGACCAATGACTTTACATATCCCCACAGAAAGTAGTCTAGCGGTGTTAAATCAGAAGATCTTGGAGGCCAATTCACAGGTCCAAAACGTGAAATTAGGTGGTCACCAAACATGTCTTTCAATAAATCTATTGTGACACGAGCTGTGTGATATGTTGCCACGTCTTGTTGAAACCACATCTCCTGGATATTATGGTTATTCAATTCAGGAATGAAAAAGTTAGTAATCATGGCTCTATACCGATCACCATTGACTGCAACGTTCTGACCAATGATTCCACCAGCCCATAAAGCGCACCAAACAGTCAGTTTTTCTGAATGTAACGGTGTTTCCACATACATTTGAGGATTACCTTCGCTCCAAATGCGGCAGTTTTGTTTGTTGAATTAGCCATTCAACCAGAAGTGCGCTTCACCGCTAAACAAAATTCGCTTATGAAAATTGAAAAAAAAAATTCACTTATGAAAAATGAAAATTGCATTATTTGCAAGCGTTGTTCAGGCGCGAGTCCATTCATGATGAATTGCCAAACCAAACTGAGAATAAATCACTTGACAGCTGTTAAATCGGTTGCCATCTTGAAAAGTAATGCCAACTTAAAGTTTTGTACCTCTATAAAAAACACGCTATATTTATATAAATTATAATTTAGCGCTTTTTAGTGCTTTATATGTAGGATCATAAAAAATTGGCATCACTGACACTGATGCAGTTCCCATTTTAAATGCCAATGCAGGGATTCTGATGAAGGCAATGTCAGTATTTTAAATACTAAATGACACATATTTGGTTTCTAGTGAGAGGAGAAGGAGGCAGTAGAGGGTTTATCGTTAGGACACAACAATTGGATATACACTCGCTTATATGGCATTTTTTAAAGCCTTATATAAGCTTTATTTAACGCTAATTGAGTTTTTTTTTTTGTTTAAATCAACTCTTCAAATAAGATTTTCTTTCATTTTGATAAAAAATTGCGTTTTAAATTAAATAAGAAAAGAATATATATTTTTTAAAATATAGTTTACTTTCCTTTAAGCCTATTCTTGCTGTTATTTATGCTGCCATTTTATATGGCTTTGACATCATATTTTATGGCGCTATTATGTTGGTTGTTGGGGTTTAAAATTTCATTTTCCTAAAAATAATATTTTAAACAGTCCAAAAGGTGTTCACTTCTGAACTTTTTTTGTTGAACAAAATATGTTTTTAGATTTTTGTATGTGTCTGCTATTTTTGCTTAAGTTAAACTTAAATTTCAATGATTTATTGCGCCTTTTTTACTCGCTTTTACCATTTGGCTCATTGCCGACCGGGTAAAATTTTATAAAATTCCCTTTAGATAAAAAACAAAAAGTATGGAAAAAAGATGATTTATTTATTTATACCGCTAAAGCGAAAGTTCAAAGTAAAGGTTCAAATCGCGAACAACAGTAATAAGAAACTTAATAATGGAAGGTTGACGACTTGAGTTTTCTTTGGTCACCTCTAAAGTTTCATAGTTGCCATCGGGTTTTGAATTGCTAAGTTACGAGATTTTTTTTTTTTTTGCAATAAAAGACAATTTTCTTGCTGTTTGATAAAAAATATTTAAACTTTATTCTTTTACACCTGATATAAACACAGGATGGCTGATGAATTTTGCTACATAAAGAAAGTTAAATAAAGAGTCCACCATCTAACGTTTTTTTTTCAACTAGTGCTTATTTCGTGAATGGTAAAACTTAGCTCATGTCTGATTTGACAGATAATTAGTTTTATTCTTCCGCTGAACGAATATGGTTGTGTATACGCTTGAACAACGCTGCGTGCGATCGACTTAGAGAAGAAGTCGTTTCTGCCAAAAAAAGCATCTTTTCAGATGAAGCTCATTTTGATCTTGGCGGGTATGTAAGCAAGCAAAATTGTTGCATTTGGGGCACAGCAAACCCGCACGCATACATTGAAAAGCCGATACACCCAAGACGAGTCACTGTTTGGTGCGGATCTTGGTCCAGGCATAATTGGGCCATTTTTCTTCGAAAATGAGCAAGGAGTGGCCGTTACGGTCATGGCGATCGTTATCGGGCCATGTTGAATGAATTTTTGTTCACAAAAATTGAAGAGGAGGATATTAGCAACATTTGGTTTCAACAGGACGGCGCTACGTGCCACACAGTCGAAGCTACACTCGATGTTTTGCGCCCTGTTTTTGAAGATCGCATTATCAGCCGCAGAGTTGCTGTCGTTTGGCCACCTCGGAGCTGCGATTTGACACCGTTGGACTATTATTTGTGGGGTGCCGTCAAAGATAGGTGTTACGCCAACAAGCAAGAGACAATTGCCGCTTTAAAGGACAATATTCGCGAAGCCATTGGTGAAATACAGCTGCATACAATCGTTAATGTGCTTAAAAGTTGGTCCGATCGTGTCGGCTACTGCATGGTCAGCCGAGGCAGCCATTTGATTGAAATTATTTTCCATTATTAACCGGAAGGATTTTATTTTCAAATAAAAAAAGAAATTTGAGAAATTATTTAGTAGTTTTTCTTTTATAGCATCAAAAAAAAAAAAATATATATATATTTTGCGGGCCCTTTATATTTTTCTTGTATAATTAATAGAAATAATTGAGTTTGAAAGATAATTTAATTTTATTAATTTATAGTTAATATTTAATTTTTAATATTTATTAATTTATTTTTAATGGCTTATAAAAATAATTATGTATATATTGTTACGTTGTAACCTTTTTAAAACGTTTGAGTTCTTTTTTATTGCATTAAAATAAAATAAAACTCCATTTTTATTTTATTTGTTCTAAAATCTGTTTCTTTTTTTATTAATTCCACTGTACTTTAGTACACTATATCTTAATACACCAAATTTGCTTTTGCAACACTTTTTATTTGCGCCTTAAACAGACTTTACTTCTTGACAGCCAATTGGTAACTAACTAACTCACCAGCCCCAATTCGCCGCCTTTTATAGTATTTCATCATTAGTTTAGAATGTTCTAGTACGGACACGAATCTTCGATTTTTCGACGTTAATTCAAAATGGTCTAAAATAACTTTATAAACACAAACGTAACCGATCCATGCCCTTGGTAGTACTCTTAATTAGTGCAGGTAATTTTAGAAGTTCTTAAGCCTTGGCAGAAGCCAATACATTTTTTAGCTAAAAGTTCATAATAAGCTCTGACGTGGTGAATTATGTTTTCAGCATTTTCATTTTCGTAACAATATATATATATATAAAGTATTTTTTTGTCGGTTGCAAATATCCTCCGTATTACTGCATCAAAATTAATGATTGATGATTATTTTAAAGAAATTTCTACTCTAATGACGAAAAATAGTGAGAAGTCTTTGTTAAAGTTTTCTTAAAAAAAAAAAAATTAATTTTAAAATCATATTTCATATTTTCCCATAATACAACCTAACATTACGTATTTTGTTGTTGCAGAAACCGTTCTTGATAATACTGTTGTAGTTTGTTAAATGTATTAATACAGGGTTGTTTAATTTATAGTGTCATGCGATGTCAAACTTTAACAGTTAAAGACGTATCAAGAAAGTAAGCACATAAGTAACGCATGAATATCGTGTTTTTTATAGTAAAACAAGTAATTATTCTTAAAAAAGGTTTTCTATCACAACCATCATCATAGTCATCATATATAGTATTTCTTAATAGGGATGCCAGATTCTGGGGAGGTAAGAAGAGTACATTCAAAAGAGATAAAGGAGTACAAATGCTAAAAAAGTAGAGTTTTCTATCATAACTATCCTCATCATCATATATATTATTTTTCAAAGATGTTTATTGTCGATTGGAAATACCTTCCTCACTACTGCATGTTGTCGACAATGCAGTGTTGTTTGTAATACAGGGTAAATTGCCTTCAAGGAATAAGTGCACAAATAACGTAAAAACAACAAACTTTATATCTGTTGTATGGACTGGCATTGCATTTAATCTTCTATTAGATGGTCGAGTATAACATTCGGTTCTTAAAATACGTGTACCTTTCTGAGATACATCGGTCTCATAGTTTCGTTTTCACACAAAGCATGCACATCAAAACAGGTCTCATCATTTGGGATGACATTTCAATGGTACCCAAACGTTCAGTATGCAATGTCGATCGCCTTTTAAAGGATATTATGGATAATAACTTTCTTTATGAATAAAAAAATCGGTTTCGTAGAGATTTTCGCTAGGTGGCACCAGTTGTGAATGTGGAGTTCTTGATAAGTTTAGGTGAAAGTGCTTAGGTGGACAAAGGGTGTCACTGAGTGACATATCCACCATTATGGTTTCAGATCTGCTTATTAACATCGCCATGACATGAGTTAACACGACCATTGAATTTCTTCGGCTGTGTGGAAAGTGGCATCATCCTGTTGGAACCACATATCGTTTAGGTCCATATCCTCAATTTCTGTCTACAATAAGTTTGTTATCATCTTGCGATAGCGAACACTATTCACGGCAACTGCTTGGCCGACCTCCGACGCCGCCACCCCGTTTGAACTGGGGGAGCATACACAGGTGTTTCCACATTTCCTACAGACTCGATTTGGTAAAATTTACGCACAGTTCACAGTTCCACAATCAGGGGACACATTTGGTCGATAATGCTAAACAAAAAAAGCACGAAATGAACGAAATACATTTCTGATTTAAACTCCAATTTTCGTAAAAGGCTGTAACAATCTTTACGCGTTGCTCAATTGTGAATCTCTCCATGTATGCTCTTCGGTTTCCGCATGATTGAGATACCTATATTCTCAGTAAATTCACGCATATTCGTCCTATGTTCGTCTTATATCATTCCATTGATTTTATCATCTATTTTTCACTTGAATACCACTCACACTGTCAACAAGTAATTTCAGTTAACCACCTATAAGTATTATTAGTAACTCTTTGTGAGTACTTACTAGATCGAACGTTTATTATTTAACCGATTTTAAGCGGTTTTTTTGGTTTTGTCGAATACGGTTTTCTTAAAATGTTCGTTTTTCGAATAGCGAATAAACCGGTTATTTTAACACGAATAACCGGTTAATTTAAATATGTATCATTTTTATACGTTTGAAGATTTTTTGTTGCAAATATGCCAGCTCCGTACGGCAGAGGTATTAGTTTGTGAAGCGTAAATACTCATAGCCAGTCGTTAGTAATGTTGTGAGGTGATACCGCTGTTGAAAATTGTTAGATGGTGTGGCTTAGGATTGATTGTCTTACCTAACATACCGCACTGGCACACACTATTAAATACGTGGTGCATGCATTTATGTTTCTGTAGATGTTCTCTGAAGTGTGAAAATATTTGGAAACCGTTGGAAAAGCAGGTTAAGTTAGGTTAGGTTTGGTTAGGTTAAATGTTTTGCTCGCATTGCGCGAGTTCACTATGGCCTATTTATTCATAAGGACAGACCCATTAAAGAGGCCAAAAGGCCGGACATGGGGGAGTCCGAAAAGAAAGATACCCACATAATCAAATTAGTTAACTCATTTGAGCTAACCGGTACCCTTGAGGAATTTAATCAACTTCGAAAGTGACAGATCCTTGAGACAATCCAGATCATGAAAGCGACATGAACCCAAATGCCTAAGTCTAAGCTCCCATAGAGCAGGACAGTCGCAGAGAAGGTTTTGTACCAATTCCTCCTCTTCTATATCTTGACAGCTCGCACAGCAGCCATGACTAGGGCATCCTATGCGCTCCGTCATGCGAGTCATTATACAATGCCCGAGAAATCCCGATCAACCCCCTTCAAAACCTAAGAAAAGCCCTATTTTGTTTCCTGGAAAAAGAAGACCAAAGCATTCTGGATATTTCAAAAGTGGTGATATTGGTCCACTTGTGTTCCATCCTGCTCAGTGCCCATTTATCCAAAAAGACCGATGACGCACACAGAGTGGCATGCACGTACCCCTGTACGAGAGACAGATAGGATTCTATAGTAGCGCACCGATCATCCATTTCATTTCCTCGGATGCCTGCATGACTTGAAACCCATATCAGTTTGACATGATATCGTTCCAAATGGGTCAGTAAGCATCGGGTAATCTGAAAGAGAATCTGAGGTCCAGATTATCAAACTAAAAACAACTGGATATGAAACTACGCTGTGAAAAATTAATCACTGGGTGAAATATTGGTACGTTGTATTTTCGAGGAAGAAATGTTTAAGGCCCTAAAAAATCCGAACGTTGTTTCAATTTAAAAAACTTTATTTGCTAATGCAAAAAGAAGTGTATTTTAATAAAAGAACCGCTTAATCGGTTATATGATTAATTATTAACCGAAAACCGGTTATTTTAAAATTTAAAATTTTCGAATTATTCAAAAGCCGGTGTTTGAAAAAAGTCGAATAAACGATCTTCCTAGCACTTACTCTATGAAAAACTTCCGTAACTTATACGTCTGCCGTTCGTAGCCGTCGTTAAAGAGTAGGCATCTTTCATTGAGTCTTAAAATAGAATCGGGTGCAGATTATTGATTGAAAGAAGTCCCCTTTGTTTCATTTGTGTATGTTGCGAGAATTATGTATGCACGTATGTATGTATGTACATATGTATTACTTTTTATTGATAAGAAACATAATTTTTAAAAATTACAAAAATTATTTTTTATTAAACTTTATTTCATATTTTTGATTTTGTTAAATTACTTGCAGCAACCTTTAGATATCGAAACGAATTTTGGTGCTTATCCAAAACCTTTAGATTTTATTGACGAATCGTACAGTTGCAGCTTACTGCTGAAAAACATTGTTTTTTGGGAGAACCTTTAAAGTAAAGTCTCATATAATTTTTTTTCAAATTTATATTTTTGGTAACTCTGCCCGTGTTGCATGCTTTTATTTTTTGTTCCTATTTGTTTTCGAGAATTTTCTTATACGAGCACATCTTATACTTCCTAGACATTAAGCCGGCATGATTTTGCATATAATTTTCATTTATGATAAATTACTCAACAGTAATTCATATTTTTCCAAAAATATAATTTTACCTTAAAGATGAAAATATAGAATAAAACAATAAAAACAACAACAACAACAATGCAATGAGAAGATGAAAGTACGGTAACACCTTTTTACAAATAATTTCTTTTTTATAAAATTGTGCACTTTAGCGTAAAATATTAGCACACATGTACACTACGGAAAGAAAGTTAATGAAAATATGAGACAGATCGTTGAAAATTTGTTTTGAAATATAATATCGGGTATTTTTTAGAGGTTTATAACTTTGAGTTGGCAACATTGCTTTATTTGACAACCATTTTAGTAGCTGATAGTTGCATATCGGTTAGGTTGGTTTGTCATTTCATTGTGGATAGACTTACACCAGAGCAACGCTTGAAAAATGTTGAATTAATATAGTGACTAAGATATGATGGTGGTGTTATTGCATTTTGTCAATGTCACAGTGGGTTTCAGCCTCACTTGATATGTCTTTTTAGTCTTAGCTTTTATGTGTACTTTAATGGGGATTATTGGGTCTGGTTCTTGATGTCGAAGATTTAAATAAAATAAAAGCCACTGTTTTTAAATTGAAAATGATGGTGTTATCCATCGAAAAACACATACGGATATTGACCTTTATGTCTAAGCCTCTAATTTTCACGTGTGGAATGTTGTGTATGCACAAATGCAGCAGTTTTGGCTATTAACAAAGCCATCAAGAAGAAAGTGTGCTTTATTGAAAAAGATACTTATTTGAGCTATTGAATAAGTCATTCAGCAAACTATTTTTGTTGTGCCTGGTTAGATCATGGCCATGGTTACATTCTTAGAAAGTATACGCTATAAAGCCTTTCGAATTTTGCTATTCTTGTCCATGAGGCGAATTGATTTTCAAAGATTTTCACTAAAAACTATTAATTTTTGGACGACGAGAATGTTTACCATCTCCAAGTGATTAAGTCAACCTACTCTTTTGAATAAATTTATTCAAATCTATTTATTAATTACAGTTTTTTCCCATCGGGCTCAAATTATTTTTTATTAGCGTGGCAATGTTTTCGCCCAAAATATGATAGTTACGTCAATATATTTCATTAGAACTTGAAAACGCCTTGACCGGTTTTGATGCAAGTACAACCAAACGTTTAGAAACAAAATTTCCATAAATCACCCGGACATCCTCTTTTTATATTTTCAACAGTTCGGAGTTATTTACAACTGCGAGTCGCAGTCGCACAACTTTTTAAGATATCGAATAATAATTCGTTACTTACAGTATTTTAATTTTCTCCACCACTCGTCTAGGGTGCATACTCGCTTTCCACAAAGCATCCATTGCTTTGTTTTAGTTTCATCAATCAAATGGTTAATCCTACTGTAGTTTGGCTCTATGTGATTGCATGTAATGGTGTAGATTCTTGCTACGTGGTGGTGGTGATTCTTACTTAGCATTGTAATTTTTTCCTTATCATTCGTCTGATGTTCGCTACCATCGACAGAGGTAAACTGATATGGAGCTTTATTCTTTATTTTTTTAGATAGAGTTGTCTGGAAAGAAGTTGAAGCTTCTTTATTAAACACCCGAAACCAAAATTTAATTTTCTTTTTTCGTCATGTCCTCTGTTGGGGCTCGAACCTGGGCCCCTTGTGTTGTTATGCATGCGCTCTAACCACTACACTATGCCACATATATACGATATATGTGTAACAAAACAGAATACGTTTTACACATACCGTTATATGAGTAGTGCGGATTATAATCTTTTGAATCGACAATTGGAGAATATTTACTGGTTCGGGACTTACTCTCTTGTCGATGTGAATGATCCGAAGTGGTTTTTACATGAAAATAAGTAATAAAAATCAGAAACCCTAGTTCTCTACAAGAATTGAGGCCATAAGCTGGGAACGTAACCTTGCTCAAGCCAGAGCTTATTAAAATATATCAGCAGAGTAGAGTAGAGCAGTAGTTTAAGGTGTAAGAGAATCAGATTGTTCATTTTACAGGAGAGGATTTTCTATGCAATGAGGGAAAGCTCGAGTGAAAATGGAAAGAAATCTGCAAAATTAGGATAAAACGGAGTAGCAGCTCTATGAGATTGATGTTGATGTTAATGATTTGAATCGTAAGTTTGTGGACATTAGTGTTCTTCAACCCTTTTACAAGTTATATTCTGACTTGTATTCGGCTCTCATTGAAAACACATGCTGGTTTCATTGTGTAAGCTAGTGTGAGGTGAGTTTTTCTACAGTTAAATCTAGTGCTGTTGGTATTAAGGAAATGAGCCCCACCTTCCTGGGAGTTATTCTGCCTATACTCTTGTCATTAAATACTCATACTATATATTCAACTCAATATTGATAAAATCTGTTATTCCTGAAGGATGGAAGCCTTCTAAGAAGGCTTTAAGACCTATTGCTATTCTCTCCTTTCTATCTAGGGTTATGGAGAATTTTATGAGCAGGCAGACATGGTTTTGTTAAGGAAAGAAGCTGTATCACGGTTCTTAAGGATGTAAATGAGAATCTCTGAGCCCATCTTGACAAGGGTATGGTATTTTTTTTAATACTATTGGATCATAGGCCTTACTAAGATGATACAGTCGACCATTCAATTGTGACAAGAAAACTGGTGACACTTTTTTATTTTTCACCGTCAGCTTTTAAACTCATTCACCTACCTGATCTTGGGCTGTATTTTTAAGTGGTAAATATTCGAAGGCGCTGAATATAATGAGTGGTGTTCCGCAAGGTTAAATTCTCGGATATCTTTTATTCAGTCTTTACATCAACAAATGGCTGCAGATGATGTGCAGATTTTTAGTAGCAAGGGGAATGACATTCATTCTTGTTTGTTCAAAATGAACCTCTATCTGACATGGATTGGCGAATGGGCTGTGGACAATGGACTATGTATGAATCCATCCAAGTCAAAGTGAATTTTTATTTTCATTAAATGAACGCTAAAACGCTTTCAGTAGAAGTGACTTGCCAATAACTTGTTTTCATATCAAACCATATAATGTCATTACTACGAGGGGTGCTATTTATATTTCGGTAATAGCAAACAATAACAAATATTTTTCAATGAAAATGGCTGTATTGTTTTCAAAATATTCCCCTTGGTGAACGATCCACTTCTCGAGACACCTCCAAAAACATGATTTTTGAACGCTTCAATTGTTTCTTCAGCGCTCGTTAACCGTTGACCACGCTGTTTAACTTTAATATTCGGGAACAAGAAGAAGCCATTGGGTGCCACATCAGAACTGTACGAAAGATAAGATAACAATTCGATGTTTTGAGTGCACAAAAATTCACCGATTTGACGAGATGTGTGACAGCTGGCATTGTCATGATGGAGATGGTTCATCTTTGGCCGTTGGTTTTACGAATTTCTTCCGTCCTATGTTGCTCAAGCGGAACAGTGCCCAAATGACCCATTCGGCCGAAGAAACAGACGACCATCTGCTTCGCTGCGCTTTTTCCACGAACAACTTTTGTTGGACTTAGCTCGTCTTCGCATACCAACACGGCTGTTTCGTTTCCAGCCCATATGAATAAATCCATGATTCGTCATCAGTCACCTTTTTATACACGTCTTTTGAAGCACCACGTTCGAACTTTTCAATCATTTCCTTACACCAGTCTATGCGAGCCTCTTTTTGAGCGATTGATGAGTTGTGGGGTATCCAACGAGAACAAATTTTTTTTACAATTAAGTGTTAATGCAAAATCGCATGTCTTGAAGTGGAACTAAAGTGCAAGCATACCTCTATCTCACAATAGGTCACATGACGATCTTGCATCATCAGTTCACGCACTGCATCTATGTTTTGTGGCCTAGCAATCGATTTTGGACGACCTTCACGGAATTCGTCGGCGACCGAACTACGACCACGTTTGAATTCACAATACCAGCGATATACTGTGGTGTTTGATGGGACTATATCGCCATACAAGGCACTGAGTTCATCAACATATTCTTGTAGAGATAAAACACATCGAAAGTTGTGAGAAATATTTTAGCGAAAACCTTATCTTGAAATTAGCACTTGACCATATTGATTTTCTTAACTCATTTGTACATCAAAACGTTATGAGTACGTTTATTCTAAAAAGTGTCAAACTTTATTATGTTGTTGCCAGATTTTAGCTATTGGCATAAGTGTTGTCAGTTCCCGAAATATTAACAGTACGCTTCGTATTATGTTAACTTAGTAATCCCCACAGATTTTTTCATTATTGCCAAAAATCAGAGACCAAATGTTTTTAAACAACTCCACTTTTGCCCTTAAAATTACCCAAAAGAATAACATTTTTTTCGAAAATCTCTGTGGTACAGAGAGTGAGTACTTTTATAATTATTACAATATTCAGTTTTCTCCCTAGTCCCTCTTTCACTTTTAATTTTTTATTAAATAACAAACGTACGAATATTTTTGTGGCTCACTTTAAACAGTTGTATTAAATTTGTTATTCTAATGTTTATGTGTATTGTTCTCTTCTTTTTTGCAATATTTTTACTGCTGTTTTTAGTGTTGTTGTTGCTCAAGGATTAAAGTAAATGTTGCATAAATTTTAATGTGCTCAAATGTTGCTGATAGCAGACGTATTTTCTTTTGACATAAACTTTTTCATACGAGTAGAGATGCTCTTATTGCTAAGTGTATGTGTGTGTGTGTTGTTACTTTTATGGCTCTTTTCTAATGCTTGAAAAAAAAGAAGAAGAAAAAAGAAAAAGCAAGTAATAATATATTCCATTTTTAATATCCTTCGCCTAACACCCACTGGCTGCAAAACCAACAACTACCAACCACTTATAAAGCACTCTAACGGCTTAGAATTAAACGAAGTGTTGACAATAATAGAAAAAAAAAAAAAACAAAAAAAACATGAGAATAACTAAAAACAAAAATAGTAAATATTTGTTTATTCACTGGTCCTTTTATTTCTTTTATTTTCCTGTTATTTTATCGGTCTTTTAGCAACGGAATTATTATTATTTTGTTTTCATTTTTCTCTTTGGCTTTTTATTTGCTCATCCTGCACGTTTTGCGATACCACCTGGGACTTAATAAAATGAATTAAGGGAATAATTTGTTTAAATAATTCAAAAAGTTGTCGTTTAGAAAGACGTATAAAAAAATTCGCAAATTTTTATAAGTCAGAGAGGAAATAAGTGTCATTTGCAATTTACATTAAAAGTAGCGTGGTGTAGTGATTAGAGTGCACGCATACAAGAGAAGCGGCCCAGGTTCGAGTCCCTAGCAGAGGACATGACAAGTATTTAATAGAGAGAATTCAATCTTCTTTCACACATTTTCATCTAAAGACGTGCCCCTGACCTTCCAGCATACCTCTGGTGATGAAGACAAACATCAGACACATGATCAAGAGAAAAAGCCATATACTGGGAAAATATTATAATACTAAGTAAGAATCACCACCATCACTTAGCAAGGATCTTCACCACTACTGTACAATCATATGGAGTAGACTAATTAATCATCTACTTAGCTTATAAATCAATTAAATTTATGAAACTGCAACAAGGCAATAGATGCTTTGTGGAGAGCTAAAATGCTGCCTAAAAGAAAAAAAATTTAGTTACGATCCTTTAAGTAGTAGATCAGATATTAATTTTAGGCGCAATGCTAAATTGAAAAAAAATTGTAGCAAATTATGTTTCTTTTAGAAGGACTCTACTATATTCCGATTTCATGATGTATTTTTAATTGCAGGTCGACTGTTACTAAGCCTTTTTAAATTCTTTGCATACTGACTGCTTGGAAGCATCGTTGCTCAGACTCGAACGGATGTTAAATAGATTTCAATAAATATTTCGATCTAAAAAATCATTAGATTTTACTTTATAATTTGAATTCCTAATATTATTTACTGCTGCCTTCTACTCCCTTGAGACTCCAAATGTATTATTTGGGAATGTCTCTTACAGTTATTTTGCTTCTACGGTTGTTTCTTAAAATACACATTCAGATCTGTTCTAGTGGTTTTTTTATTTTGTTTTTGTTTTTGTCCTTTTGATATACACATACATATGTAATTCCCAAGTGGAACAAGGGGGACTTCTCTTAATCAGTGAGCTGTAGACTCATTGCAAGGCATATGTATTTTAACGCCGGCTCCGAATGGCAGATGCATTTGTTAGCGGAGTTTATACGCTGATAACAGTAAATAACACCATGCAACAAGCAAAAATACCATTTTTACTTAAGAGATTTTTTTGAACCGCTATGGTCCCCTAACTTCAAAATTCGTCAGCATTTCAGATTCTATAGATAAGTTTTTTTTTAAATTTTTTTTTCTAAAATGTGAGATTTTTGAAGAGGTTGCTGAGTTAGGCGATCATAGCGCATCAAAAAAATATAGTGGTTATCTATGGTCAGAATTTTTTTTCTATTTGTTGCATAGTGTAATCTTAGAGAGGACACTCTTCTTTGCACGAAATGTCATCACCCGGCGATTTATTTGTCTTCAGTGAAGTTATAGCTGTTATAACCTTATTCAAGGTATTAGGATACTCACTTATGTCGTCGTTTACTGTCTTGAATTGACTAGTTTATGTGAGATTTTCATTATCCTCAATGTCTGCGTTGCTGGTATTTTTCTCCCTTCTCCATTCTCATTTAGTGCTAGTCAACGGTGGCGTGGTGTAGTAAATTGTTTGCATACCATACAAGCGGCCCAGATTCTAATCCTCCAGCAGAGGACATGACGAAAAAATTTAATTTATGGATTCTAAAGGACTTTCAATCCCATTGCAGACAAATCCATATATAAATAGAGTGGTCGAAGAGAGAACTGAACTTGTGTGAGTAGTGATAAATTTTTGCAGTGTGCATTGAAGAAAAAGCAATAAAATAAATAACAAAATAAAACAAAACAATAGTAATTAGTGTTAATAAAGAGACATAACATACATGTGCTTTTATCAAAAGCTATGACATAACTGAATGAAATTGTTGTTTATTTGTTGTTCTCCGTTGAATATTTTTGTATTCGTTTTGTGTACTTTAGTGTGACTTTAGTCACATATGATTTAAAGGGAAACTCCACTGATATTCCAGCTTACCTCTGTCGATGATGACAAATATCTTACTGGAGAAAAATGACAATGCTAAGTAAAGATCATCACAACCACTTAGCAAGGATTTCACCACTACTACACAAGTACACGGAGGCGAGCTTCAGTAGACTTAGCTTGATAATCAACTAATTAATAAAACTGCAAAGTTATATTCACCCAAGAGGAAAGACGGAACAAAAATATGTAGTCGACACTGAGTTGTATATAAATTTTAAAAATATTCTTAAATTGTTACTTCTACCAACTTAATATTTCATTTTATTTAGAGTGCTTGTATGAAATGGATTTCGCTTCAGAATATGCTATCAAACTTGTTTGAATTTCTTTTTAATCTAAAAAAAAAGATGTTGTGATGCATTGAAAATTTCTGAATAAAATTTTTATTAAAAAAGGATAAGGATTTAAACAGTATCCCATCATAATTTTGCGTTGTAAAAAAGTTGGTGCCTTGTGTTTCTTATTAATTAAAGCACAATGAGGCACAATCATTACAGGCCTTTGGCTTTAGACAACACATTTTTTTCTATTTGAATTTTAATTACTTTTTGTAAGAAATATTACTTGTTGTTCTTTATATATACAAAATATAAGAAGAAATAATTTTAAAAAAATGTTTGATTTTTAAATCCATGTGTAAGATATTAAAAAACAAACTTTTTATTATTTTTAGTCAAATAAAATAAAATAAAAAAGAACGAAACAAAAAATTCAAGGTAATTTATTTGAAAGTACACACTTGTGTGCCATTAGGGAGATGATCTGTTTTAAAGAGAAATTTAATTATAATCGCAATAAGTCTTGACTGTTATAATATTTTTCGTTTTAATATCGCTGCTCTATGTATATACTTTCTCTTTACAAAAGACAACGTTTCAACGAAAAGTTCGTTGTAACTACAGGAAACAGTTTCATGCATAAGCAAATAAAGAACAAGAAAACAAAAGTGCAGAAATGTATGCGAAAAATTACGTTGAAAAATGAAACGGAAATTTAAATTTACCCAACAAAAGCCTTTCAAGTATAATAAGCACACGAGTACAAAAGAAAAGGACTCGAAAACACACAAAAGCATGTTTAATAAGCCTTTCCGGCGCCTCAAGACAGACAAATAAATCCTGCTCTCAGAAACATACACTCTCTGCTGCTGCTATATTTTTTCACTGACACTAACACATACATAGTAATTGCATACATTAAGGATTTATTTAAGAAATTTTTTTTCAAAACACACACATTCTATACCACCTTGATCAAAAAGTTCCCGGAATTTATTCAGAACATTAAAAATACAAGTTTACTCATTTAAATCTATATCACAGGGAGCAAAATCAAAAAATTTCAAACAGTGATGGCACTGTGCGACGGTGCATTATTATGGTTCGAAATCCATGAGTCTCTGTCAGCGAATTGCCGTCGTACTCATAAACCCACGTCTTGTCTCCTTTCGATGAATGTGGGATCGGATTCAGCCTAGCAAATCATGTCTTTTGTGGCTTGAACACTGTCTCCTTTTAGCAGGTAATTGAGGTCTTTTGGCACTTTTGCTACACGACTTAAACCCAAATCATTAACCAAAATATTTTGCACGCACCCATAAACAATGTTCAAGTCCTCTGGCATCTCTCTAATGGTTAATTTGCGGTTAGATTAGGTAGGTTAAGTTAAAGTGGCTGCCAGACATATGTCCAGCACACTTAGACCCTATAAAGCCCATTGTGATACCCATACACTTCCTACGTCAGCGCGGTCAGTTATCCGACCAGTTAGCCCGCTTAATAAATTTGCTAATCAGCCCTACAGGAATCTCCAGTCGAGCCCCAATACCAATAAAGTGTACACCGAAAAAACTGTATCTAAGTCCCGCCAACGGCAGACATTCCTATAAAAGATGTTCCGTAGTCTCCACCGTCTCCTCTAAACAGCACCTACATAGAATAGAGTCCCCTCTGGCCCAGCCTAAGAGCATGTCTCCCCACTAAGCAGTGACCCGTAAGTACCTCTATAATTTGCGGTTATTGACCAACATTTCTTTTACTTAATCAATGCTTTAGTCGGTTTTCGATGTCAATTGTCTGCCACTGCTTTCATCATTTTCGATTGACTCACTACCACTTTTGAACCGCTTGTGCCACTGGTAAACAACAGTTTTCTTTAGAGAATAGGGTCCGAAACACTATTCCAATACTACCAACGTTCGCGCATCATTAAATCCATTTTTTACGCAAAATTTAATACAAGTTCGTTGTTGCAAATTTAAATCCATTTCTAAAATTGTAAAAAATCGCCAACACACACAGAGATGGATGTACTCTTGGAAGATCAACAACAGATGGGGGTTATTCCGAAAACTTTTTGATCAAGGTGGTATATGCTCGCAAAGAATTTTTTCTTATGCCTTTACAATACCACTTATGGCACATGATGTGTTCGTGTTTATACGAGGAACGAGAGGAATATATTTACAAGTATATTAATACAGTATATTATAAAAGTATGTATACGGGAATAGGTAGGTGTAGTTGTCTCAAGGCTCTACATCTTATTATCTGTACAAAATATTGTCTTCGTATCGTCAAAATAATTGTAATTTTTTTATAACTTTTCTTGCCTTGCTTTTTAGTCTCTTTCATGTTCTTTAAGTTTCCCTGCCATTAGTAGGGGGTGAAAATTACGTGAAAATATATTTTTTTGTCTACAAAAAGCCATTTATGCCTGCATTTCTAACAGGTGCTTTAGACAGTTACTTTGTGCTGTATATCTGAGAATTAAAACAAAAGTGCTGTGGCAATAGCGAAAATAAGGATACTTTTCTTCTTCTAAAATTCACTTTAATACTTTTTACGTTTTTCTTTTGACAAAGAGTATAAGAAACACGTTCTTGTTGCAGGTAAAACAAACTTGCAACAAAGTTTTCACTTGAATTTTCCAAATAATTTTATTATAGTGTGACCTAGAAAAGGAAGCCCAATTTTGAGGTTTCTTTCTTATTAGATTCCATCACAATTAATTAAAAACTTAAGAAAGTTGCTTAAAAGAGGGCATAAAGTCAAATATATGGAAAATAATAAGTATTACTTGGCTTTTTTATGAATAACGAAAATGTTTTTCAAGGTCAAGGTTTAATTACATAATTTTGTTTATTTATGTATTTTATGTCAAAAGCAATTTAAAATTTTCAAGGCTAGAAGTAAGCTGAGATTAAATATGATTATAAATATCGGGTGGACCATCTATCGGCTTAAATCTGAACTAGCGGTTATTCCGAATCTGGCAATACTTATGTCATTCTATTCTGTCACAAAATTTAGTATATTATCTCCACTAAACCAAATGAATCCAAAACAAAGACAATTGGTCGGAAATTGTCCAAAAATGTTGTACAAAATTTGGTATCAGAGAAGGAGCAACAGAGCCCGGTATACGCAAGTTTATTGCTAAATTTTGTTAAACTGGTTTAATTGTTGATGCGTCAAGACGTAAGCGTACACCCGAAAATATCGAAGTTGTGACTAAGAGTGTGCGTGAGAATCCATCAACTTCAACTCGTCATCGTTCTCAAGAATTGCACATTTCACGCACCAGTTTACGCCGAATTTGGCTAAAAGATCTCGGTATGAAGCTCAATTGGTTCAAGAGTTAAAGCCACTTGACCATCTTCTTCGTTTTCGCTTCGCTAGATAGGCCAACAAGACGTTATTAAGCAAAATTGCCGTATTTGGGGCTCAGAGAACTTAAACGTGGTCTTACGGAAGCCAATGCACCCCTTACGTGTGACTGTTTGTTGCGGCTTAAGGAGCAGAGGCATCGTTGGCCCATATTTCTTTGAAAATGCCATTACGGTCAATGGAGACACCTATCGCATGATTTTTTTGTGCCCGCTCTTCATGGTATTGATATGAATGATGTTTGGTTTCAACAGCATTGCGTCGAACTTCTGATATCCGTTTAATTAGCCGAAATGGTAATGTCAGTTGGCCGCCAAGAAGCTGCGATTTGACACCTTCAGACTATTTTCTGTGGGGAGCCATTAAATGCAGGTATTAAGGTAGGATCACACGCATCATTGGCATGATTTGTTAATATTTATTTGAAAACGAGGACGGCGCAGCCATTACGGTCAATGGAGGCACCTATCGCAGGACAACCGATTTTTTTATGCCCGTTCTTCATGGTATTGATATGAACGATGTTTGGTTTCAACAGGATTGCGTCAAACTTCTGATATCCGTTTAATTAGCTGAAATGGTAATGTCAGTTGGCCGCCAAGAAGCTGCGATTTGACACCGTTAGACTATTTTCTGTGGGGCGCCGTTAAATGCAGGTGTTAAGGTAGGATCACACGGATCATTGGCATCATTGGTCAATATTTCTTTGAAAACGAGAACGGCGCAACCATTATGGTCTTTTTTGTGCCCGGTCTTCATGGTATTGATGTGAACGATGTTTGGTTTCAACAAGATTGTGCAACTTGCCGCACATCTCATGCCACGATGGAATTATTGTGTCAAATGTTTGATGGCCGTTTAATTAGCCGAAGTGGTAACGTCAGTTAGCCGCCAACAAGCTGCGATTTGACACCGTTGGACTATTTTCTGTGGGGCGCAGTTATGCCAGCAAACCAGAGGCAATTGAGCATTTGAAAGCCAATATTCGTAATGCCATTGTTGCGATACAACCCCATACACTCGACAAAGTTCTCGAAAATTGGTTCGATCGAATGGGGTACTCTGTGGCCAACCGCAACAGCTATATGAATGAAATATCGCTTCATTTCTAACCGAAACAATTCTACTTCAGAACAATAAAATAAATTTAGTAAACTTTCAAACCGTTCCTGTTTCAAGCTTAAACTTTGAAATGGCCCATCCTATATCTACCATATTGCACTCACGCGTGCAGCTGTATTCAAATAATATGAATAATGAAGGTTCTAGAATTGACAAAATACAAGAAGTTCACGCTTAGACTTACTTCATAAAACTGTCTTAAGTTAAGTGGTACTAACCTAGCCTTCAGTACAAGACAAGAAAAAGAATGTTAGACGTCGCTGTGTGCAAGATAAGTGCAAAGCTTTATTAACAGCGTTATAAAGGTTTTGTTGTTGCGATATGTTTTAAGATATGGGAGAATAATAAGCATACGAATGTGAGCCAAACAGTGCAATATATTTTTCATCCAATGCTATGCTCACACGGAGGATAGAGATCTAATAGCTAAGGCCGATTTTACAGTATGCTGAATTCAATTTCAATTCAACTTTTTAACCAGTTTACTTCAGCAACTTTGATGCAACTATAACACTTCAATTAAAGTATTCAACTCTTTGACTCAACTATTAAACTATATTCCATAGACGCATGATCCGTCTATTTATACTCACCATCCACTCGTCACTCGCCCGTCTGTCGAGGACTTTTATTGTCAGTAATACTGTAGTAGTCCCGTTCTACCCCATAGTTTTAAATACAACAACGGACAAACATCTATTCCAATATATCGGTCCATACTCGTCTAAAAATTTCTATAAATAATGGACGAACTACCAAAAAAATAAAAGACATTCCATGCTCAGTGGTTCACTTTGGTTCACATCCTTTAAACTCCAACGAGTAACATATGTGCAACCGTATCGTTTTCACTAATCGGTATAGCTTATGATAAATGTATGATTATGTCACTGACCAGATCTTGAAGTTGTGGCTGCCAATAAGGCAGACCGAGACGCGTTTGCGATAATAGAAAACAGCTTGTGTGTACTGTCTTTTGAGAAGAACTGGCTTAATACATAAAAGTACTATTCATGTAGGCATCACTTGCTAATTAGTCTCCATGTTGGCTTTATACTAAAGACCAGTAATTCCAGTAGACATTGAAACCACAAACTCTGTAATTATTTTATAGCAAAAATAAAATATAATATTTGTTGCCATTTAATAAATTCCTAAACCCTCGCTTGTTTATTCGTTTCTTTTTTCAATTCTAGTTTTTCATAATCCTTTAAAAATAATTTATTATTTATAACCACAAGACTTTACTCATTTTTAATTTAATAAAAATATACATTTTCGACAAACTTTTCTTTCTTCTTTTTCCATTTTGATATTTGCATGGCAGACGTTGTTCAGACATGTTTCAATTCTTTATTTTATTGAGTTTCTTTTAAATCTTTTTTTTTTTTTTTTTTGGTGAATTCCATCAAAAATTCAAATTCAATTTTGTTGGAATTGCCTAATATTTGTGGTTGTTTCTCATTCACATAACGTGGTCTAGACTAAATTGATTAGAAATTTTTCATATGTCACGTCAAAAACTGTTTCAAATAATAAATATTTGGGTTTTTTTTATTTTATTTTCGAAACAACTACACAAATACTTTTTCAATTTGAAATTCAATTTGCAAATACAATAATGAAATTGGTTTTTTTTTTTATGTGTTAATTGATATTTTAAATGGCGTTCATTCTTAAATGGCACAGAAAACTATATTAAGATTAAAAAAGTAAAATTGATATGAAATTTACGAGTTTTAAACATAAACCCCACCAATTAAAGGTTTAATTAAATTTGTTTTTTGTTTAAAGTAATGGTTTCAAGCAATTTTTATTTGTTCTTTCGTTTAATTAAAATGAAAGCAATTTGTAGTCGATTTGATTAAGTGTGACAATATACGGTATTAAACGGCTAAAAAATTTAAAATCTGCACTTTTAGTTTTCGCTAAAATGTGCACAAATTTTATTAAAACAAAAGAGGGTTTCCCTTGGGAATGAGTACAGGTTATAAAAATTAAAAGAATAGTTGCTCAATGTCATTCTACGGCAAAACTTAGTTTTTGTTTGGTGAATGACAAGTTTTGGGCGCTTATTGTAGAACATTTGTACACCATTAGCTATGGCCTTTACCCATTTTCTGAGCAACATATTGTTTCCGCTACAAAATAACTGATAATTTGGTTGTCTGCATCGAGCGGATGCCCGTAGTAGACAAACTTTACGGTAAGCAGGATCGCAATTAGGGTTGGCGGTCCACTGGGTAACCCATATAAATCCGCCAGGGATTTTTTTCCATATTAGATTTAAAAAAAACAAGTGTTTGTTTTAATAAAGTAATTCGAGGCTTATTAACAATAAAAATAAGAATAATTTATGTATTTGGGGAGTTCCAACTAATTCGATCGTGTTTTTGCATAAAACAAGTAATAAAAAAACAACATTACTTTGATACGCGAACAAGCAAAATTCGAATTTACAAAAATCCACAACAAAATATCCATTTCGTACTGAATTTACCAGATTCCAAAAAATAATCATCATTTTCTTATAAGCTTACCAAATTCCACATTGAAATATGAATTTTCTATGAAATTCCTCCATTACCAACTCAAATTCCCATTTTCGATCAAATTCACCCAAGACACACACTCAAATTCTCATTTTCTAACAAATTTCTCCAGTACCACACTAAAATTCCCAAATTCCAATTTGCTATCAAATTATCACCGAAAAACACACACCCGCATTTTGAGCGAATTCGATAATTTGTCCAATCACACCTTCTGCATTTATCAAAATCAAATTGTATCAAATCATTGCTTACATCTTTGAGCTATTTTCCGAATCTCGTTTCAGAAAAACTTCTCGCCTTTTGTGGTGATCCAACTTTGAAGCCGATTTTATATTTCTTAAAAATAAGTGATTCGCTGACATGCTAAAAGGTATTATTACGAAAATTAATTCGCCTAAATGGATACGCAAACATTTGTACGTTTAAATCTATAAACTTAATTATGGAAGTTATTCAATTGGTTTGTGTCCGGGCTACGATCACCCTACCAATGTTGTATTTATTTGAATGGTGTTTGCCATTTCAATTTTGGTCATTAAAACTTACATTTGAATTAACGTAGCTGAATAGAAGGTTGTGGATTATACTACAACATTCGAAACTGATGATGATTTACTGATAAAAGGGCGCCACATTCTGCTTAGTCAGTCAGTTGTTATTTAACAGTCAAAGAGTAGAGTCATGCTAGGATGTTTGTAAAAGTGTTGAGTAAATTTGTGTATTAAGTGCAGGTTAAATAAGTTGGATACTGTAAAAGGTTAAATCGAGATAAAAAACTGTATAAAGTAAAACAACAAATTCGTTGCTTAATTTATTGTACGCGGCATAAAAGAATTTAAAGGTTTTAGAATGTTTAAAACGTAATAATATTGACCAATGTTCGGTGAAAACGGCGAGTATGGCATTTGATAGTTTCTGACAATTGCATATGCGACGTGAGGCCAAGCGTTGTCATGCAAAAGAATAACTTAATCATGTCTGATTTGCATTCCGGCATTTATCATCATCATATCACATTAGTATCCTGGGTTGTATCCCCGACCTGACGTGTGCACTGGAGCTTAATTCGACAAAACTGCTTACACTGCTATACGGATGGATCTAAAATGTATGGTAGTGTAGGCACGGGGATTTTTTGGCCTAATACCAACCCATGATCAAGTGTCCCAGCGTTTTCCAGGCGGAGATCCAGACAATTTCCATTTGTGGGCGGATTAATGTAGAGCGTAAGATAAGGGGCGCTTCTATTAATACATATTCTGATAAACAAATGGCACTAAGAGCCATTTCTTCGGAGTATATAGACTCGAGACTGGTACACGAATGCCAACACACTGCCATTAGGGAACAAATTAACACTTTTTTCTCGTGGAACCAGAGCCGTACTGTAGTGTTAGGTGGTCCACGGCCAGATGGAAGATCGATGAATTAGAGCATTAACTCCGCTTCTAATATTGGTTACAATGACCGTGTCTGAGGCAGGCGCAACTGGTATTAGCTTGTCGGCTGCCAGGGGGAAGATCGATGAATGGAACCATGAACTCCTGTCGTCATATTAGAACAATGCCCAGGTCTGAGGCAAGCGAAGCAGCTAATGAGATCTTTACCTATAATTGGGAGGCGCAACTCTCATTTGCAAGCAACCTACTGTCCTCCTGATAGGTGATTACTATTTTAAATATCACCTCTTCAATCTCAATGAATCGGAGAGTTGCCTGTGGAATAGGAGACGGCGGAGCTATGTTCTGTGAATGTGATGCTTTGGCAAACATTCGAACATGAGCTTTTATGGAGTGCTTCATTGGACAGACGAAGCGAATAATGAGACTCTTTACCTATAATAGGGAGTTGCGCCTCATGGGCAAGGCAACTATGAGAAAACATATTGGCTTCCTGACGGGCCATTACTAACTTAAATATCACATCATCAATCTCAATGTGGTACATGAATCGGAGTGTCGCCTGTGTAGGAAGGAAGAGGAGACAACGAAGCATATTTTCTGTGAATATGTTGCTTTGGCAAACATTCGAAAACGAACTATTATGGTGCCATTATTGGGTCTGAGCAGTTTCGTCGGTTATACTTTGGGGATATTGCGGTCTTTATATGTAAAGTAGAGGGTATTCTTCTAGAGACTGTGCCGATTGGTGCTTCCAGATCGATCAGAAAGTCATTCGGCCAGGGCTATTTATATTGCCTTTTGCGGCTTATGCGCTGGAGAGTCAGACCCCGGAGTGTTTGGCACAATAATTCTTTCTAGCTCGCAAGCCTACGGCTAATTGAGCCTCTCCCACTCAATTAAATAATAATAATAATTAATGTTGCCCGCGGCTATGCCGTAGGTGGCCTGTCTATGATATTTGATATTGGCATACTTTTTTTTAGTATTTCGACCCGTATCTCACCATGGAATTGTAATGTTGTCTGGTGGCTGGCTTGTCCCTGTATACGAGTGACATCATATATCCAAACAAAAACTAGTCTATTGAGGTTTAATCACATGATCTTCCAATGAACTGCTACGAAACGTACGATTAATTGCTCACTAAACTCGCCACTCAATAGGTTCATGGTAGCAGGTGTCGTGTGTATGTGGCGCTGTCTTGTTGAAACCAAATAACAAAAAAAGTCGGAAATGATCACGAAATGCCGCTGGCCCACAAATGACACTATACAGTGCTTCTTTCAAGTTGTATTGGCAACTCTTGACTGCTTCTGGCTGATCTTCGCACCAAGGACGCCAATTCTGTTTGGTGACATACTCATTGAGCCAAAAATGATTATGATTATTATTATACTAGACTAGTGTACTCAAATCTCAAGATCTTGCCGGCGATCGACTACGGCAACAATAAAATGGACATATTTGACAATTAACATTTCTCACTACACGAATTTTGATGAATTTTTTATTTTTAAGTTCAATGGCTTACAAACGTTGTTCGCTTGTTAGTCACTCATGGTGAAATAGCAAGTTATACTGAGCACTTTTGGCATTGCCACATGTTACGACTATACAAAAAAAACGCCTATTATATATGTGTGTGTGAGTGTTTGACACTTGCTTTAAACTATTTTCTAACGTTTGTTATTTTTTTAACGTTTGTTATTGTGTTTTTGTAAAAATAAGTTGGCATTTCGCTCCAAATATTCGCAAAAATTTTAGCGAATACAAAAATCTAAAATAAGCGAATGGTGTGTGAATACAAAAGTGAAGCGAATACAAATATTTGCAACACCCTAATAAACTGTAAAGATCAACAGAAATTTGAATAAAAGCTTGAAAAATAGTCTAAATTTACCTTAACGGACACCCTACTCTATATACCATCAAATGGAAGACAGAAACTCGATTGCCTAAAAACAAATCCTTGTTTTTTTTGTAACGCAATTCCATTTCAATAGTACTTTGTTGTTATTGCTGCTGAATATTGTTGTGATACTATTGATATTGTTAACGTATCTATTGTTATTGCTGTTGCTTTCTTATTTTTCGTTTTTATGTTGCGCTTATCAGCTGTTATTGCTGATAATGCATAAAAATTTTTTTATGGCCAACAAAACATAAGTGGAAGTGGTATAAACTTTGTTATTGCTTTTCTTTGTTCTTGTGCTTGTGTTTAATATTGTTGTTGTTGTTGGTATTATAATGAATAATTCATTTACTAATTAGCTAACACTTTATGCGTGCAGTAGCAGCAATAATAATAACAGCAGCAACCACAATAAAAACATCAAATAACCCACAATCAAGGCCACTACTATTATAAGCAATCATGTCCTCATATAGAAAATGAGCAAAAATTGCATATTTAAACATACAAATAACTGATTACCATAATATGGCCCAGTAATTAACACACGCATTAAATAATCGACGGAGGAGAAAAGGGGAGTGGTGTAAAATAACACATGTCTACAAAGAACTTGGGGTTGTCGTGGTGTAGTTGTTATGTCGCAGGAAAATAAAACAAGCGAATTTTCGATTCGTAAAGAAAATTTAATTTCGATTTCGAGTGTTTAATAAGGAGACTTCAACCTGACCAACATCAGACGAATGATCGGCAGAAAACGCCATCTATTGGGAACAAATCATAATGCTAAGTAACGATCACCACCACTACTTAGCAAGGATCTACACCGGCTACCTACCGTCAATTATAAGAATCTTCGCCCTCTCCTGTACGCATTCGAGAAGCTCCAAAATAAACTTTGTAGCACCGGGCCATACATGAGAGTTGTATTTCATTTTGTGTCGGTCTTGTCAATGTTCAGGAATCAGATGGAGTAAAGTATTTCTTGCACAGTCTTAAAAAAATTAGGCACTTGAATGCTTCTTTCGACACTCGAAATATGTGATCGTCCCAACGTCAAAAGTATCTGATTCTTCAATATCTACATTACCCATAAACACAGATGACGACACACCACCATGTCTGTGTATTAAAAATAACATTAGATCTTGCGAGCATTAAAATCTAACCTGTTCGCACGACCCCACTCGGAGATTTTCACCGGGTCGCCTGTGAGTGTGTCGTTCATAATCAACACTTTCGCCCTAATCCCCAAAAAGTTCAGCCTACGATTTAAAGAATATAATTAACAAATGTTGCTGTAATCTGCGAAAGAGTTGATAGGAGTGAAAGTGAAAAGATGAAAGTCGTTAAGAAATATTAGAAATCGAGTGAGTGACAGAACAGAGCCTTGTGGAACCCCCGAATTTTACCCGAGCTCGTCGGATGAAATTCCATCTATAGCCACTCTTATAGAGCGATCTCTGGAAAAGCTCATTATGAATCGAAAGAAGTAACTACTGACACCAATAACAATAAGTATTAAAATGAAAGCCTCATGCAAAACTTTATCAAATGCCTTGGAAATATCCAGAGCCACAAACTTACTTTCATCAAAATCATAAATAGACCTGTTCCTCTTCCTAAAAAGCAATGCCAACAGGTCACCATGAGAACGGCCCTTGCGGAAATTGTTATAAAAATCGGTAAGCAAATTGGTGGGCCTAAAATACTTCACCAGGTGGTGATTAATCATATTAATCTTCATAACTTTAGAGGGTGCGAAACAAACTGCTATTGGGCGGTAGTTCTTATGCGGTGTATTATTAGCAACCTTCCAGTAGGAAGGAAGAATACCAGCGCGATATGACGAACTGCAAAGGTTAGCTAATGGATGCGCAAGCGTCGAAGAACACTGTTTCAGGACCAGTGCTGGTAGCCCATCCAGCCCAGATGATTATTACTGTTGAGATTTTTTGCACGAGAATCTTCTTCCATAGTGTTTCAAAGGGCTAAATGCGACGCTCTTAACTTCAAAATCCCTATGTTTAGAAATCCACTTAATTCACTTCGCCGACTGTGACGCTATTTTTTTTTTTTTTGCAAAGACCCGATATTCATGAACAATTTTTAATGTGCCGTGTAGGCCCTCTATGGATCTTAAGGAAGCTTTGCTTTCAATAAATGTGTATAAATATGAAGACACCCCTTTGCGGCAGACAGAATTTTTTCTAAAAATGCTATCCTTCGAGTTCTTTGCCATGATATTAGGATCTCTTGGAAAAAATGGCTTTACTTAAAGCTTAAAAAGTGTTTCCTAATTGATCAATAATGATTCAAAGTGCTAACTAAACGTCTTACTTCAAAATCTCTACGTTTAGAAATCCTTTTAAGTATAACCGTCGAATGAGTCGCTATCTTGCCCAGAGACACTCGGTATTCATGAGAAATTTTCTGTGTGAAATGTAAGCCCTCTATGGATCTTATGGAAGTTTTACTTTCAGTATATATGAGGAAATCCTTATAAAATATCCAGTTCTACCCGACATACTTTGCAGCCATGTTTACAGAACTGAAACAGAAAACCAAATTTGCTCGTAGAAATGTTACCCTTGCATTCTTTGCCATGATATTAGGATCTCTTAGAAAAAATTGTTTTGTTCCACCTTAAGTGTGAAAATTGCCTTCTAGATAAGAGGAATAAGATTTAATATCAACTGCTCACCCAATGAAAACGATATAACACCGTAACTTCAATCTTCCAAAGGGAAAAGTATCACTGATATGTGTGATTTGTGTGGACTTAAAGACAATAAATAGTGTAACAGTAATACGCTTACATGTTATATCTTAAAAATGTTAGCTCCTAGGCAAAAACTAATGTAATATTTGAATGCAGGTCATCAAATCAACACCAAATGCCTGGGCACCAAAACAGCTGTTGACCTGTTTAATAAATTGAACTATTAAAGCACAAAATGGTTGGCAGAGAACTCCAATTTTTTCCACATTAAAGTCATTAAAATAAGCCCAACAAAACTAAGTTTACATTCGATTGCGAATATTGTTTTGAAAATATTTTTAATTATTACCTGGTCTTAGTCTTTAAAACTTTAATATGCAAAAAAAAATTATAATAATTTAGCAGTAATGACCACCGCTACTTATGGGCTATATTTTTAAGTTATTTTTTTTTTAATAGCAAAAGTTTCCAGCATTTTTAATGATATGCTACCAGTAATAATAGCAGCTTTTGTATACTTGTCTGAAGCAAATTGAAGGTTGTATTGCATGCCAATGCATTCTGTCTCATTGGAATTGATTGAAATCTAAAATGTGACAAATCACAGACATTTGTTGTCACTAATTAAACAAACAGTAGATTATCTATAACATATTGCTCTTAATAAAAAAGATCTAATATCGAGAGATAATAACATGTCAAATTAATAAAATAGCATGTCAAATGTGATAACAAAAAAACTACAAAATTGATTGCACAATGGGTAGATAAACGATAAAAAAATATCCATTTAATTTAAAAATACGCTTTCCGCAACAGATGGCGTTTTGTTTGTGATGCTAATATGTATCATCATCATCATACCGATTAGGCACTATTGCAGCATACTGCAACTCATGGGATCTATTGCGCCCCTTCCGGTCTATAGTTTGTTAGGCAGATCTGCTGCCTTCTTAATGAACACTAGCAGATCTGAAACATAGTGGGACGCTGTGTCTACCTGTCATGAAGCACACATTCACACAATATGTGTTCCATTGTCTCTGTAGCCCGTAAGCACAGTCTATAAACATATACATATGTGACCTCCATCCTCCTCAGATGCTCATCTCTACAGTGGCCCGTAAGAAACTCTGTTAGTCCTCGTTTATACGAGGAAACACTTTAAAGGGAAACATTTTAAATTCCCTTTATTTTTTTCCATTTGCGTTCACACAGGCAACATTTCATTACTATTGTTATTGTAAAGAACTAAAGCTAATAAATAAGCGTATGGACGAAAACCGAAGACAAAAACGATTCAAGCTAAATGTTGCCCATCAAATTGTTTCCCCGTATAAACGAGGAGTTTTAAATCTAGTCTGCCATACTTGAGAACCTCAGAGCGACGCCCAAATTGCTGATTGATTGCAGCTCTAGAGCGGCGAGGTCCCCTTTAAGTATTCCAATGTTTCAAGCATTTGGCAATTTCTCAATCCTTGAATAGATTGAGGATGTTAGTAACTGGTGGTAAGGTTTCTGACCGATATAGACTGTCGTGGAATCTTTTCTGGCCATTGCATCCACAATTTCATTACTATCTATCACACAGTGTCCCAGTACCGAAACCAACTGGACCTTGTTTCCAAGCAAAAGATTTTGCAACATATCGTAGCAATATGTGACCAGTCTAGCAAGTCTCTCAATAAGTCCGTAGCATCAGTAAGAAATTATTCAACACAAGTGCCTTCGAGAGCGATACAACAAGTATAGCGATTTTCCAACTTTTCGATACCACTTTTGTGGCAAGATTTCTCTTTCCTGACAAAATATATCTCAGTTTCAGCGATTACTTCATCACTGGACTTAAATTTCTTTCCAGTAAGCTTTTTCTTGCCATCGACTTGTGAGCTCACGCGGCAACCACTTTGAACCGAGCTTTAGCATACTGAAATGTTCGTGTAAAATGGTAAAAGCACTACCATCTGACGTTAGCTAGCTCGTCCAGCTTCAATTTGTGTTTTTTTTTGTTGATTTCTGGAAGAACAGTTTCATTTGGGCGTCCACTGTGTTCTGGATTAAGTTAAGTGAAGTTCAAATAATGTTTATAAAGCGGCTGTATCTTTTTCATCAAAAAGCAATGCTTTATCAAAACTCGAAATTGACTTCTTACCATTTACATGTTTAAAGTTAACCGACATAAAATAGAGGATATGAGAGCGCTTAGGACATTTTCGGAACTTTTCAAACTGTAGGAAGTTAGGTACATAAGAAAGCTGCTTTGCTTACGGCGATATACTTATTGTTTTGCAGTCATAAAATGAAGTCGTGTTTAGGCATAAATAAAAGTGTTGTATAAACGAATATTAAGTGTAAGATAAATTAGTTGAAGACTGTATAGTTATGATTGTATACTGTAAAGTGGGGTAATAAAAACTGTAGAAAAACAACAACGGTGTATTTACTTAATTTTGTCGCAATTAAAAAGAACTCAAACGTTTTAAAAAGGTTAAAACGTAACAATATTAACTGAATTTAAGTCTTTCATAAGAAGATCATTTAATAAATTTTTTGTTATTCACCCCTATTCTGCATTTCGATTCGACTTGAACTTTTTTCCATTTGTTCAATTTGGTATTCTGAGTTTCGATTCCGTTCAGAGTCTGTCGATTGTATCTGTAGTGCATTGCGATCGTAGCTACGTTTAAGTTGTTAAAGTTGTGCCGGATATTCTTTCGATTTTTGTTTTTTTTTGGTCTAAAATGTATGCATTTGGTTAACATTTTTTATTACATTATTTATTTTTATTAAATACTAAATGAAAATATGCAAAATGTAAAAAAGAAAAAAAAATATTAATTAACGATGACCAATTGCATGAAAAAGACAAATGCTATCTCTGTTCACACGACACCGTTTTTTCGTCATTCGCTCACTCATTCATAATATAAATTTCATACAAAATCTTGAAAGAGAACCACTCAAATTGTAAGTAATTCTATTTCTATTACCCTATATAAAGGGTCCGCCATCTAGTGTTTTTTTCAACTAGTGCTTAATATGGTTGTGTATACGCTTGAACAACGCTGGGAAATATTGCGACATTACTTTGAAAATCATGGTAATGTTTCAGATGAAGCTTATCTTGGCGGGTATGTAAACAAGCAAAATTGTCGCATTTGTGGCACAGAAAACCCGCACGCATACATTGAAAAGCCGATACACTCAAGACGAGTCACAGTTTGGTACGCATTTTGGTCCAGAGGCATAATTGGGCCATTTTTCTTCGAAAATGAGCAAGCAGTGGCCGTTACAGTCAATGGCGATCGTTATCGGGCCATCTTGAATGAATTCTTGTTCACAAAAATTGAAGAGGCGGATATTAGCAACATTTGGTTTCAACAGGATGGCGTTACGTGCCACACAGTCGAAACTACACTCGATGTTTTGCGCCCTGTTTTTGAAGATCGCATTATCAGCCGCGAAGCTGATGTCGTTTGGCCACCTCGGAGCTGCGATTTGACACCGTTGGACTATTATTTGTGGTGTGCCGTCAAAGATAAGTGTTACGTCAACAAGCCAGATACAATTGACGCTTTAAAGGACAATATTCGTGAAGCCATTGGTGAAATACAGCTGCACACAATCGATAATGTGCTTAAAAATTTGACCGATAGTGTAGGCTACTACATGGCCAGCCAAGGCAGCCATTTGAATGAGATTATTTTCCATTATTCACCGGAAGGATTATACTTTTAAATAAAATAAGAAATTTGAGAAAATATTCAGTACTTTTTTTTATAGCATTTCAAAAAAAAGAAAAATTTATTTGGCGGACCCTATATTACTTCAAAATCAGTGTCATTTTAAATTTTTATAAAACTTTTAACAAAAGAGTTTGGCATACTTATTAGCTCCAAATCGAAACATTTTAATTGCAGATCTAACATTGCAAATTTATTAAATTGACCTCCTTAAACTGTGCTGTCATATATAAGAAATAAAACAAACGAAATAAAGGCAAGCAAGACAATGGCCGCTCGCTGCATTGACTTCATTTGCTAGCTGTTAAAAGGTGGTGAGCGAACGGTAGAGTTAAGTAATAGAAACAGAGAACCAAGTAATTCTAAGTCTCGTGCGAAGATAGCAAAACAAAAAGCACTACATTTTGAGATTCTATTATAATTTACTTTTTTGTCATTTGTCATCTTTATTTTGCTTTTGATTTGGTTTTTTATGTAATCGAAACACAGAATAGGGGTGATTGTCACCTACACAATTGTTCTTAAAATCGTATTACCTTACCGAGCCTAAAAAGTTTTGTTCAAATGAGAACATTTTCATATTTTATCTCTTAAATGAAATCAAAATAAATATTGAAAAATTTAACCTTCATTGACCAAAATCAAAGCATGTTTTTTTTTACCAAAATATGACAACAGAGTCCTATCAATCAATTTTATTCCGCGTATCTATTTTTAGATTTTAATTTTTTATTATTTTATAACACAATTTGTAAGACATGATAAAATAAAAATAAAAATAAAAACACACAATACATTCAACACACCTTTTTAACATGACCCATTTATATAACCTCGCGTAACGATTATAACAAAAAATAAAAATAAATTCAAGGATAGAACAAACACCTCATGAATGGAACTAAAAAGGAAAATAAAATAAAAGAAAAACAATTTTGTTGTAGCGGCCATAAAAACAAAAATACAAAAATAGCAAGTAAAACCATAATAAAGGTTCTATTTTTAGCTTTAAGGGTGAAAAAATATTTCAATTAAAAATTCCGCAAAATTTAATTTTATTTTAAAATTTAAGGCTTCATTTAACATGGTGGCAATAGACGCCCGTTGCATGCATATTTTAAAGTCGTCACATGGAAGTTATATATATTTTTGGTCTCACACGTCTATAGTTCAGACCTTATCCTATTCGGCTATCATTTTTTTCGATCCATGCATAATACACTGGAATATATATCACTTCGGAACAATATGTTAGATATTGGCTTGATTTGTTCTAAACCTCAAAAATAGGGCAGTTTTAATGTTAGCGGAGAGGTGGGGAAAAGTAAAAGAAGAAATTATATCAATGTTTCACAATAATCGGCCAAAATTTGCTGAGCAAGAATCCACGTTTTTAAGTTGTACACACAGGCAGGCATACAAACAGCCCAGGTGAGGACATGACGAAAAAATTTAATTGCGGTTACGAAAGTTTAATAAAAAGTCTTGCCCTCCAGATAATTCCATCTAACGAAGCTTACCTCTGGCGATGATGACAAATAGCAGACGGATGATCAGGAGAAAACGCCACCTACTGGGAAAAAATATACAATGCTAAGTAAGGATCAGCACCACTTAGCAAGCATCTTCACCACTACGCATAAGAATATGGAGGCGAGCTACAGTAGATTAATCATCAAACAAAATAATGGACGCTTTGTGGAAAGCCAATATGCTCAATAGAACAGTGAAGGAAAAATATTAGGATATTTATAATTATAAATCTCTCAAGATGTTAGCGACCAAATATTGTGCAATGTTATGCATTAAGCGTGCAAACTGCTTGCTATCTGATGCCACTCTAACGAGTTCACTAATATATCGTATTCCAGTTCACAAGCTGATGTTTCTTAACCATGATCTCTGTTTTCGGCTAATACCACGCTCGGTAGAGTGTAAGCACTAGAAGATTATATTTTCCGCCTCTAATGATATATCCAAAATACAGTGTTGGAATAAATAATAGGGACACTTTCTTTTTTTTCAATAATATGTCATAAAATGCTGTGTATTGAGTTTTAATTGATGGAAAATTGTTCGGACCATAAAGAGCTCCAAAACGAAAGTATTTAATGCAATCCAATGAAAGAAAAATGCAGAGGCTAAGGGAAGAAAGCGTGGAATAACTATCGGTTAGGATAAACTTTCGATTCGTACCTCAAAGATTAACCCTTTCAAGTCATTAAATAGCCTGAAAAATTAATTTATTGCTTCTGTTTCAAGTCGCCAATAAAAAAAAAAAACTTGTGGTGTCTAGACTTATGGTTAAAAGTCCTTGAAATATATCTTCTCTCAGCAAACGCAAACATCACCTGCACCGTAATAGTTAGAACAACATATTATGGTCTGACGAAATGAAGATTAATTTGTTTGGTTCAGATGACAAATCGTATGTACGAACATATTTTAGTTACAATTCGTACTTTATTTGAGTTTAATTAATACAAATTTAAGAAACTGTTTAACTGCGTCCCTATTATTTGTTCTACTACTGTATGTAGTTGTATGGATTTTGATGGCATAGAGAAATTGAAGCTACGAATAGAGGCAATAAAGTATTTCATTTTTGGGTACAAAATCTGACCATGAAACTCGAAAAAGTCTACGATATGTAAACATTCCCAAGTTTTCATTTCATTTATGTTGTCAGTTGTTACTCCTTGACTCCATGGATTATTGGAGAAATATTGACCAAATGCAGTGAAGTTTATGTCTATTCCGCGTTCACATAATAGTTTACTATGTTTCATAAACAAATTTTTGGCCATTCGAATACGAAATTTTTTTTCTTTGTCTGCTGTCGAATTTTCAGTAAGCCATGCGCCCAAAAAAAAAAAAAAAAAAATTAACTCGACACACATTCTATTCACAATATTCATTATGGTTTTTATTGATTTTTTAACCAAATACGTTGTGCAGTGTACTGGGATATTGTTAAGATGTGATTGAAAGTCAGCAAGATTGTTTTCTATTAAGGTGGCATCGTCTTCATCATGTTCGTTGTTGATAAACTCGAACATGAACTTTTAGACTTTTCCAACTTCTTCCACAGCTTCGTGGAATATAGCCTCATACATGTAAATAAAAACGTAGAGGTAAAAGGACACAATCATGCCGCAGTCCACTCTTGACATCAATATCATTCCTATTGCATTATTTGGATTCATCATCATAGTCTTTATCATCTATATCATAGCTGTGTGAAATTTTTATTACGAGTTAAATTACTCTTTGTTTCGACCAACGGTCTTTTACTATTTCATTGTCAAGAACGCAAATATTTATTGAAAGAAAAACTATGAAAATTATGAAAATTCGGGTTTTCTTTTAACAATACCATTCGTACGAATTGGTATGGTAGGTAAGACACTTACCTACCAACCAGAAGGTCGTCGGTTCAAAGTTTTTCGACAGCGCGGTATCACCTCATAACATTAGCCAGTAACTGGTTATGAGTATAAATACTATTGAAAACTTCTCTAAATGCATTTGCCGTTCGGAGCTGGCATTAAACTGTAGGTCCCTTTAAATGAGTTTAAAAGTAGAATCGGGTGCAGTTCATTGACTGGGAGAAGTCACCATGTTCCTTCATGGAATGTTATGGGAATCATTAATAATAATAATAATTTGTAATTTGTTTGTTTGTTTAGCAGGATCATTTGCTCTGTTACCTATTTGACACAAAAAAAAGCATTCGACAATAACACACATATACGTACGAGTATATTTTTATGCACACCTTTAAATTAACTCCAAAAATACACACATATAAAGGGTTCGCCATATATTTTTTTTTTCGAAAATGCTATAAAAAAAGCTACTGAATATTTTCTCAAAAATCTTTTTTTATTTAAAAGCACAATCCTTCCGGTTAATAATGGAAAATAATTTCATTCAAATGGTTGGCCATGCAGTAGCCAACACTATCGGTCCAATTTTTAAGCACATTATCGGTTGTGTGCAGCTGTATTTCACCAATGGCTTTACGAATATTGTCCTTTAAAGCGTCAATTGTTTTTGGTTTGCTGGCGTAACACTTATCTTTGACGGCACCTCGCAAATAATAGTCCAACGGTGTCAAATTGCAGCTCCGAGGTGGCCAAACGACATCAGCTCTGCGGTTGAAAATACGATCTTCAAAAACAGGGCGCAAAACATCGAATGTAGCTTCGGCTGTGTGGCACGTAGCGCCGTCCTCTTGAAACCAAGTTTGCTAATATCCTTCTCTACAATTTTTGTAAACAAAAATTGGTTCAACATGACCCGATAACGATCGCCATTGACTGTAACGGCCACTCCTTGCTCATTTTCGAAGAAAAATGGCCCAATTATGCCTCTGGACGAAAACTCGCACCAAACAGTGACTCGTCTTGGGTGTATCGGCTTTTCAATGTATGCGTGCGGGTTTTCTGTGCCCCAAATGCGACAATTTTGCTTGTTTACATACCCGCCAAGATCAAAATGAGCTTCATCTGAAAAGATGATTTTTTTTTGGCAAAATCGGCATCTTCTGTAAGTCGGTCGAACAAAGTAATATCGCAATATATCCCAGCGTTGTTCAAGCGTATACACAACCATATTCTTATATATTCTAGAATAAAACTAATTATCTGCCAAATCAGACATGAGCTAAGTGTTACCATTCACGAAATAAGCACCGTTATATCATATCTGTGTAAAATTTTTATTACGAGTTAAATTTCGCTTTGCTTCGACCAACAGTTTTTTACCACTTTATTGTTAAGGAACATAAATATTTATTGAAAGAAATATTAAAATTTTTGAAAATTATGATAATTCGAGTTTTCTTTTAACAACACCATTCGTACGAATTGGTATGGTAGGTAAGACACTCGCCTACCAACCAGAAGGTCGTCGGTTCAATACCAGGCCAGTAACTGGTTATGAGTACAAATACTATTGAAAACTTCTCTAAATGCATTTGCCGCTCGGAGCTGGCGTTAAACTGTAGGTCCCTTTCAATGAGTTTAAAAGTAGAATCGGGTGCAGTTCATTGACTGAGAGAAGTCATGGAATGTTATGGGAATTATTAACAATAATAATAATTCATACGAATTAGCAGAATCATTTGCTCTGTTACCTATTGGACACATAAAAAACATTCGACAATAACACACATATACATATATTTTTATGCACACCTTTAAATTAACTCCAAAAATACACACATATTTATATATATACATGAACATACACAAACAAAGATGTTTATTATAATGTTTTTTTAACTACTCTCATGACATTCCCCATTTTTTTATTTTATTTTTTATTTTCGTACTCAATGATAAACCATGTCAACAATAGAAGTTACACAATGTATGTATGTGTATGTGTATGTGTATGTGTATGTGTATGTGCATTTTTCGAAGGTTATAACAAGGTTATTTGGATATAAACCACCACTAGCACCATCATACATATATGGACACAAAAATTATATGCACGTTTTGTCATGTTTTACACAGCAGCAGCAGCAATAGCAGCACCAGCACCAGCACCAGCACCAGCAAAGAGAGATAAATACCTTTGAGTAATTGAAAATAACTCTCGCTCACTCATACTCTCCTATACACTCCGCCATACATACGTTAAATATGCTCTTTAATACCCACACAAAACACATGTTCAAATCAAGTGAATAATAAAGTATTGTTGGGGAAGATGAAGGATGTGCAACAGCATATGTGAAATACTTTATGGTGAATAACTGTTTTTAATGCGCTGCATAAACTTATAAAAAACAAAAATCAAATAAAACGTAATATCACCTGTAAAGGAACCGAACATATCAAGGCTTATGATACAAACAAAACAAAGAAAAAGTTTGTAATTTAGATACGTGGAGATTATATTGTCGGTGTTTATATGATACACAAGATTAATACTGGATTTTACTAAGAACACAATTTGTGTACAATATTTCGGTTAAAGAG